>JASAUF010000394.1:0-1200000 GCA_030180095.1 Magnolia changhungtana | reverse complement strand
GACCTCATTCATGTGCTCGGCCACAGAACCACCATCCTTGAACTTGAGATTTACAAGTCGCCTTATCAGAAATATCTTATTACCGGCTGTCTTCCTCTCATACAGCCCTTGTAATTTCAGTCATAGGCTTGCGGCGGAGGTTTCTGTAGACACATGGTGAAACGCGGAATCATCCAACCATTGTCTAATAAACCCCACTGCCTTTCGGTCCATCTTCTTCCAATCATCATCAGTCATATCCTTGGATTTTGCTGATATGCCTGAGATTGGAGAATATAGGTCCTTGCAATAAAGCAAGTCCTCCATCTTAGCCTTCCATATGGTCCAGTTAGAACCATTGAGGCTGATCATCCTTGAGCCACCTTCCATAATTCAAAACCGATCCTACCCGTTCAATGAACCTGGCTCTGATACCACTTTATTGGGATGCCTTGCACAAACCTTAGGATCTAGCCTCCCGAAACAAACCAGAATTATGGATAATAAGGCAATGAAATAAATCAAAGCATCAATCACACACCACACAGAGATTTTTACGTGGAAAACCCTCAAAGAGGTAAAAACCACGAGACCTCGTCCCAGATCAACAATCCACTATGAAGTAGAACGTTTGACCTTCTTCACTCACGCAGAGTGGATGAACAATAAGAGAAACAGAGAAAACGAAGAGATCTAAC
Organism: Magnolia changhungtana; assembly: GCA_030180095.1. Lineage (NCBI taxonomy): Eukaryota > Viridiplantae > Streptophyta > Magnoliopsida > Magnoliales > Magnoliaceae > Magnolia > Magnolia changhungtana. The sequence goes on along the minus strand of JASAUF010000394.1, from coordinate 1,199,323 downwards.
CGATTATGAGGACATAGAAGCGCTGAGATATAAATTGCAAAGTAGAAAAACCTCCCCGAGCAGAACCTCCCTTCTATAAGCTTCCTCTCTCTCTTTCTCCCTCTCTCTCACCTTTGATAGCCCTCTTGTATTTTTCTCATCAACACAATATCTGTAGAAAAATCCTAGGGACCCCTTTTTATAGTTTTAGGAAACTCCTTTCCGCATCCTAGTTCTTATTGCGCATCCTAGTTGCGAAAGGACTTGCGCATCCTAGTTGCGAAAGGACTTTGCGCATCCCAGCTGCGAAAGGACAACGGGTCAAAAAAAACCCATCAGTCTAGCCCCGCCCTTTCTAAACAAAGACGCACGAAATGTTCCAAAAGAATTTATAAAATGTCTCAGTGTTTTTTGTATTTTACCATAATACTAGTTAACCATAATTTTCTCTAAGCACTTAGGCATCATATAAGACTATTCAAACGTTCAAATATGACTATTCAAATGTCCAAATAAAATTTATAGGGCAACATTTAGTCTCGATGTGTAATGGGTTTGTATGATTTAGGCCATGGGTATGGTGGACATCCTTTGGATGCCCATTTCCCTACATATCCCACATCGGAAGATCCAAGCCACAAATCTTAGCTGAATGTTCAATAATCCTAGCCACCCAATTGAAGCCCATGATCTGGCTTGTGGGAATGGCTATAGATGCATGTCAAGCTCTACTGGACTAATAGGGCAACATTTAGTCTCGATGGATCCCTTGTTCTAGCATTAATATCCATCCTTGTTATAGGCCCATTTTTTATTGCTGGGTACCACGACATGCAAATTATGGCACATCAGGACCTTATCACTACTCTTGCATGCATGAATGGTTGTGATTGAAGTTAAAGTCAAGCAGTAAACATTTGAATGAACCCAATAATACTTTAGTGCTATCATTGTCATGGTCCCGCCCTTTCCAAACGAGGACGCATAAAATTCTCCAAAAGAATTTATATCACTATAATGGTCTGGCACCGTCCTTTCCAAACGAAGACGCACAGAATTCCAAAAGAATTTATAAGACGTCCCAGTGTTTTTTATATTTTACCATAATACTAGTTAACTATTATTTTCTCTAAGCACTGCATCATATGAGACTATTCAAACGTCCAAATAAGACTATTTAAACATCCAAATAAGACTTATAGGGCAACATTTAGTCTCGATGTGCAGTAGATTCGTATGATTTAGGCCATGGGTATGGTGGACATCATTTGGATGCCCATTTCCCTACATATCCCACATTGAAATATCCAAGCCATAAATCTTAGGTGAATGTTCAATAATCCTATCCACCCAATTGAAGCCCATGATCTAACTTGTGGGAATGGCTATAGATGCATATCAAGCTATACTGGACTAATAGAGCAACATTTAGTCTCGATAGATACCTTGCTCTAGCATCAATATGCATCCCCGTTGTGGGCCCATTTTTGTATGCTGGGCACCACGACATGCAAATCATGGCACATAAGGACCCTATCACTACTCTTGCACGCATGAATGGCTGTGATTGAAGTCAAAGTCAAGCAGTCAACATTCGAATAGGCCCAATAATACTTAATTTGGTGTTGTTATGTCATGGCCCCGCCATTTCCAAACGAAGACGTCTGATTTTATATCATTGTCATAGTTCGGCATCGCCCTTTCCAAATAAAGACCCACAAAATTCTCCAAAAGAATTTATACGAGGTCTTAGTGTGTTTATATATATATATATATATTACCATAATACTTGTTAACCATCATTTTCTCCAAGCACTTAGGCATCATATAAAACTATTCCAAACGAGAACGCATGAAATTCTCCAAAAGAATTTATATCATTATAATGGTCTGGCACCGTCCTTTCCAAACGAAGACGCACAGAATTCCAAAAGAATTTATAAGACGTCCCAGTGTTTTTTATATTTTACCATAATACTAGTTAACTATTATTTTCTCTAAGCACTTATGCATCATATGAGACTATTCAAACGTCCAAATAAGACTATTTAAACATCCAAATAAGACTTATAGGGCAACATTTAGTCTCGATGTGCAGTAGATTCGTATGATTTAGGCCATGGGTATGGTGGACATCATTTGGATGCCCATTTCCTTACATATCCCACATTGAAAGATCCAAGCCACAAATCTTAGGTGAATGTTCAATAATCCTATCCACCCAATTGAAGCCCATGATCTAACTTGTGGGAATGGCTATAGATGCATATCAAGCTATACTGGACTAATAGAGCAACATTTAGTCTTGATAGATACCTTGCTCTTGCATCAATATGCATCCCCGTTGTGGGCCCATTTTTGTATGCTGGGCACCACGACATGCAAATCATGGCACATAAGGACCCTATCACTACTCTTGCACGCATGAATGGCTGTGATTGAAGTCAAAGTCAAGCAGTCAACATTCGAATAGGCCCAATAATACTTAATTTGGTGTTGTTATGTCATGGCCCCGCCCTTTCCAAACGAAGACGTACGAAATTCTCTAAAAGATTTTATATCATTGTCATGGTTCGGCATCGCCCTTTCCAAATAAAGACCCACAAAATTCTCCAAAAGAATTTATACGAGGTCTTAGTGTGTTTATATATATATATATATATATATATATATATATATATATATATTACCATAATACTTGTTAACCATCATTTTCTCCAAGCACTTAGGCATCATATAAGACTATTCCAAACGAGAACGCATGAAATTCTCCAAAAGAATTTATATCATTATAATGGTCTGGCACCGTCCTTTCCAAACGAAGACGCACAGAATTCCAAAAGAATTTATAAGACGTCCCAAGTGTTTTTATATTTTACCATAATACTAGTTAACTATTATTTTCTCTAAGCACTTATGCATCATATGAGACTATTCAAACGTCCAAATAAGACTATTTAAACATCCAAATAAGACTTATAGGGCAACATTTAGTCTCGATGTGCAGTAGATTCGTATGATTTAGGCCATGGGTATGGTGGACATCATTTGGATGCCCATTTCCCTACATATCCCACATTGAAAGATCCAAGCCACAAATCTTAGGTGAATGTTCAATAATCCTATCCACCCAATTGAAGCCCATGATCTAACTTGTGGGAATGGCTATAGATGCATATCAAGCTATACTGGACTAATAGAGCAACATTTAGTCTCGATAGATACCTTGCTCTTGCATCAATATGTATCCCCGTTGTGGGCCCATTTTTGTATGCTGGGCACCACGACATGCAAATCATGGCACATAAGGACCCTATCACTACTCTTGCACGCATGAATGGCTGTGATTGAAGTCAAAGTCAAGCAGTCAACATTCGAATAGGCCCAATAATACTTAATTTGGTGTTGTTATGTCATGGCCCCGCCCTTTCCAAACGAAGACGTACGAAATTCTCTAAAAGATTTTATATCATTGTCATGGTTCGGCATCGCCCTTTCCAAATAAAGACCCACAAAATTCTCCAAAAGAATTTATACGAGGTCTTAGTGTGTTTATATATATATATATATATATATATATATATATATATATATATTACCATAATACTTGTTAACCATCATTTTCTCCAAGCACTTAGGCATCATATAAGACTATTCCAAACGAGAACGCATGAAATTCTCCAAAAGAATTTATATCATTATAATGGTCTGGCACCGTCCTTTCCAAACGAAGACGCACAGAATTCCAAAAGAATTTATAAGACGTCCCAGTGTTTTTTATATTTTACCATAATACTAGTTAACTATTATTTTCTCTAAGCACTTATGCATCATATGAGACTATTCAAACGTCCAAATAAGACTATTTAAACATCCAAATAAGACTTATAGGGCAACATTTAGTCTCGATGTGCAGTAGATTCGTATGATTTAGGCCATGGGTATGGTGGACATCATTTGGATGCCCATTTCCCTACATATCCCACATTGAAAGATCCAAGCCACAAATCTTAGGTGAATGTTCAATAATCCTATCCACCCAATTGAAGCCCATGATCTAACTTGTGGGAATGACTATAGATGCATATCAAGCTATACTGGACTAATAGAGCAACATTTAGTCTCGATAGATACCTTGCTCTAGCATCAATATGCATCCCCGTTGTGGGCCCATTTTTGTATGCTGGGCACCACGACATGCAAATCATGGCACATAAGGACCCTATCACTACTCTTGCACGCATGAATGGCTGTGATTGAAGTCAAAGTCAAGCAGTCAACATTCGAATAGGCCCAATAATACTTAATTTGGTGTTGTTATGTCATGGCCCCGCCCTTTCCAAACGAAGACGTATGAAATTCTCTAAAAGATTTTATATCATTGTCATGGTTCGGCATCGCCCTTTCCAAATAAAGACCCACAAAATTCTCCAAAAGAATTTATACGAGGTCTTAGTGTGTTTATATATATATATATATATATATATATATATATTACCATAATACTTGTTAACTATCATTTTCTCCAAGCACTTAGGCATTATATAAGACTATTCCAAACGAGAACGCATGAAATTCTCCAAAAGAATTTATATCACTATAATGGTCTGGCACCGTCCTTTCCAAACGAAGACGCACAGAATTCCAAAAGAATTTATAAGACGTCCCAGTGTTTTTTGTATTTTACCATAATACTAGTTAACTATTATTTTCTCTAAGCACTTATGCATCATATGAGACTATTCAAACGTCCAAATAAGACTATTTAAACATCTAAATAAGACTTATAGGGCAACATTTAGTCTCGATGTGCAGTAGATTCGTATGATTTAGGCCATGGGTATGGTGGACATCATTTGGATGCCCATTTCCCTGCATATCCCACATTGAAAGATCGAAGCCACAAATCTTAGGTGAATGTTCAATAATCCTATCCACTCAATTGAAGCCCACGATCTAACTTGTGAGAATGGTTATAGATACATATCAAGCTATACTGAACTAATAGAGCAACATTTAGTCTTGATAGATACCTTGCTCTAGCATCAATATGCATCCCCGTTGTGGACCCATTTTTGCATGCTGGGCACCACGTCATGCAAATCATGGCACATAAGGACCCTATCACTACTCTTGCACGCATGAATGGCTGTGATTGAAGTCAAAGTCAAGCAGTCAACATTCGAATGGGTCCAATAATACTTTGGTGTTGTCATGTCATGGCCTCGCCCTTTCCAAACGAAGACATACGAAATTCTCTAAAAGATTTTATATCATTGTCATGGTTCGGAATCGCCCTTTCCAAATGAATACTCACGAAATTCTCCAAAAGAATTTATACGAGATCTTAGTGTGTTTATATATATATATTACCATAATACTTGTCAACCATCATTTTCTCCAAGCACTTAGGCATCATATAAGACTATTCAAAAGTCCAAATAAGACTTATAGGGCAACATTTAGTCTCGATGTGCAGTTGGTTCGTATGATTTAGGCCATGGGTATGGTGGACATCCTTTGGATGCTCATTTCCTTACATATCCCACATCGGAAGATCCAAACTACAAATATTAGGTGAATGTTCAATAACATATGGTGCACTTGAAAAATCTCCAACTATTTGATTTTAGAAAACAAGTATCCACTAATCAAAAGTTGAGATGGTTAAAACAATCCGATTTTTAGAATTTTAGCTTATAGTTTCAATAGTTTAAACATTATATTAGAGTCCCTAGGTAGTTTGACAGGTCTAATTGCATTAATTGAGAATTGCAGCATCTTGGTGGGCCATATTAATCCTAACATTTGCAACATATTGGTAGGGCTTACAATCATATTGGTTAAAACAATCCGATTTTTAGAATTTTAGCTTATAGTTTCAATAGTTTGAACATTATATTAGAGTCCCTAGGTAGTTTGACAGGTCTAATTGCATTAATTGAGAATTGCAGCATCTTGGTGAGCTATATTAATCCTAACCTTTGCAACATATTGGTGGGGCTTACAATCATATTGGTTGAACCATTCTAGCTTATAAATTTTCCATATGACTTCGATATTTTTTTTAAAAAATGATTTACTAAATGTAATTCAGATAATGAGTTAGATAATCAAGTAAGCATATTTTTTGGTTGATAAAACACTTGAACATGAAAACTCTAATTGGAATGGTTTATTTCGAATGATGAGTAAACGTGTGAAGCCTGCTTTGATGTATGAATTTTTGATGCCATGCATACATTTTTCCATATCATTTTAGGGCAAAAGGTCAAAATTAAAGTATATCTAACTCTCAAGTAAACCACACCATATAAAATAGTGGGAATTGTATGCCTACAATTGAAAACTTCTTGGGCCACAAAAGTTTTAGATTAAGTTTTGTGAATGCAACGTGTTTTCTATCCATCTATGTCTTTTTGTCCTTACAAACAGGTTGGATGATAAATAAACATTAATGTGGGCCTTAGCCTTAACCTAAACTCTAGACCTTAACCCTAAATATTAAATCTAACCCTAAACCCTAAACCTTAACCCTAAAGTTAAACCATAATCTTAAACTTAAATCCTAAACCCTAAACTCTAAACCCTAAACCCTAAACCCCTAATCCTAAGCTTATTGCTTATTGCTTAATGCTTAATGCTTATTGCTTACTTAGTACTTAATATGTTTGTATAATTAACTAATTGTATTACATTATTATTTTTACTTATCTCATTATTGTACATTGTATACTTAGCTTAATATGTACATTGCTTTCTTTGCTTAGATTATTATTGTGAGATGTGACTTGTGATTGTGAGTTGTAAGTTAGATAATTAGTTACCAATTTGATGATTTCTATGTGGCCATACATAGATATAGTATGTTTTTGGTGGCATAGAAATCAATCAATTTGTCTCATTTTGGACAGTTCAAGGTTAGATGAATAGCATGCTTTCATATAATCTATTTAAATGTTCATGCCTGATCCGCAGTCCATCTCCTCATTTTTCTCTGGATACGTTTCTTCCGTTTCATTTTCAATACTAAATATCTTCACATTGCTTAGATATTTGGCATCGGAATGTAACAAAAGATCAACTTATCTAGAGAGGCATGGGGAGATGCCGCCGGATTTTCGACGTGGATGTTTAAATGGGAATATGAAAGTATTACAATGTATCTAACCTTGGATGGGTAATTAATTTAAGATTTAATTGTTAGTGTGAGTTAGATAATTAATAACCCATTTGAGGATTTCTATGTATATATATATATATATATAGTGTATTTTTGGTGACATAGAAATCATTCAAATTGTCCCATTTTGGACCGTTCAAGGTTAGATGAATAGTATACTTTCATATAATCTATTTAAATATTTATACTTGATTCGCAGTCCATCTCCTCATTTCTCTCTAGATATGTTTCTTCCGTTTCGTTTCCAATGTCAAATATCTTCACATTAGTTAGATATTTGGCATCAGAATATAACAGAAGATCAACATATCTGGAGAGGCATGGGGAGATACTGCTGGATTTTCGACGTGAACATTTAAATGTGAATATGAAAGTATTGCAATCTATCTAATCTTGGATGGGTAACTAATTTAAGATTTAGTATAACTCTGTTAGTATTAGATTACTAATACTAATATGATTTAGTATATTTTAACTATCAAATGGAAAGTGAGAGTTTTTCCAATACCCCGTGCAGTCGGTCAATTACATTGTCGATGATCCTTGAAGATAAAGGATTAGGTCTTGAACCTGAAGAGGTGCCCATTAATACTAGTACCACATAATCATATATTGCGGGAAAATTGAAAAAGAGATCGGTAATGTGAGATGATTTTGAAGAAGTAATCCTGAAGAACGACACGTGAGGATATAATGCAAGTACTGCAAGACTCAGTATGTTAAGTAATCAGATGGTTCGACCACAACTCTGAAGAAACATATTTTGAAGTGTTAAAGAAAAGTGAGAACTACGACAGGGCAACAAATACTTTCATTTACGCAATCTGCAGTGGGTTCGTCGAAGCGTACATTATCCATCTACAAGTATAAGTGAATGAGTCAACGGCCAAGTTAATTATTACCGATGAAAGACCATTTCAAATGGTAGAAAGTCCCGCTTTTATCGAACTAGCCAAATGCCTTAACCCCAGATACGAGGTCTCTCGTGTAATAATAAAGAGAGTGTGCATGAAAATGTATAAAAGTGAGAAGTTCAACTTGAAAGGAGAGTTGGAAATGATTTTCTAAATTAACCTGATATCAGATTTGTGGATAACATCCAATCAACGAAATGGGTATATATCACTAACTGCTCACTACGTTGATGTCAAATAGAGGCTTTGCAAGAGAATAATAAACTTTTGTTATCTTGTGCCTCTTCATAATGGCTTGATGATTTCAGACTGCATATACAGATGTCTTGTGGAGTGGAGAATTGAGAAGAAGATCTCCTCAATAACTCTAGATAATACCTCTGCAAATGATAGCGTGATAATGAATTTGTGCAACCAGTTTAAGGCCACCGGTGACCTATATTTTAGTGGAAAGATATTTCATGTTAAGCGTTGTGCCCACATCCTAAACTTGATTGTACAAGATGACATTAAAATAATTGATCTCACGATCGAGAACATAAGAGTGTGAAGTACATACGGGGGTTACCTTTACGATTACATACATGGAATGATATCGTGAAGCGGTTGAATTTGTCAACTCAGATAATGATGAAGTTAGACGACACGACACGTTCAAATTCAACTTTTGAAATATTGGATTCGGCGATAGATTTAAGACCTGCATTCTCTCACTATGCGGAGCGTGATAGTGCGTATGTCTGGTTGCCTTATGAAGATGATTGGTTAAAAGCTGAATTAGTTCGCAAGTTCCTTTTAGTTTTTTTAGAACAGTATGAAGAATTTTTCGGACAACAATTATTCAACAACAAATATATTTCTGCCTGAACTTTGGAAGGTAAAATATGCCTTACACAAAAGCAGTAGTGGACTAGACTTTTTATACTTAATGACTATGTGTATGCAGATAAAGTTTGATAAATATTAGTCTGAGTGTACTTTAGTAATGGCTGTTGCGGTCGTTCTTGATCTCCGATATAAGATGATCATGGTTAAATTCTTATGTAGTAAGTTGTATGGTACAATGGGTGTCGCTGAGGTCAAACAGATTTCTGATGTGTTCGGTGAATTGTACAATTTCTATGTGTGCATCGCAAAAGAAAAATCTCCTCATGTGGGTTCTAATTCTATTGTTGATGAATTGCAAGAAGAAACTGTAGATGATTTCATGTCTTACGTAGCATAATGGAAAGTGGCTCAAATGCAGACGCCTAGATTAGAACTTGAAGACTATCTCAAGGAGCCACTTCTAGTTGTAAAATCCAAAGGTGATGAATTTGATGTTTTGGACGGTGGAGGATGAGATCTGGTAATTTACAATATCCTGTGCTCTCGTTAATGGCACAAGACATATTATCAATTCCAATTTTAACCGTGGCTTCAAAATCTACTTTTAGTACGGGGAGTCTAGTCATAAGCAAGTATAGAAGCTCACTTACAGCTGAATCGATTGAAGCGCTCATTTGTATACATAATTGATATGAGTCTCATGGGAGGAGGATTGGTGGTGGACATGAGTCTCATGGGCTATACCTCCTTGAGAAAGATCACACATCTTTCTTGTGTGATACATCATTTAGAGTTAGCAATGGGCAATCTCTTCAACATTGGTATTCTCATTTAGAACATTTTTATCCGTGCACTTCGTCATCTTTTTTCCAAATAAGTTTCGCAATAGTATTTTTCAGTGTGAAATAACATCCCAACAAGGTAGGATATTCCATTAATTTGATATGGTATCCATACTCAATGCACAGCAAGGTACTTTTGCAACTTTGTATAAAGTCTTACAACCCGGTCTGTTGACAGACCATGCATTGAAAAAACATAAGCAAATCTTTGCATTCAGTGGAAAAAAGCATCCATCATGGCCCACTACATGAGCGGTGTGGATTACATGCCTTGATAGGGAATCCTAGCTACCTGATTTCCAACGAAGAATGTTATCATTTTCGTCCCTTGAAGGGCTGTTGACCGGACAGATGGATCTCCCAGCCCAACTGGTTTTTACAAAATCACCCAATCGCTAAAAGGACCACCAGATGAACGGTTCAGACCGTATGTCTCCCCAACCACGTGAGCCATCATGGACTAGCCAAGCAATGCACACTCAAGCGATTATCCGATCATGGGTATTGTAATCTTAGCCCAAAGTAACCTGAAATGTGCACTGGAAAGGACCCCAACTGCCTTTGTCCCCTGCCATCAGGAAGTTCCTGCAGGTAAAAGCTATGTGGGGCTACTGTGATGTCCGTGAAAAAATCCACTCCGTCCATCAGGTCCTCAAATTCACAATAGGCAAGAATATAAAAAATGAGGCAGATCTAAAGTTCAGGTGGTTCACACCACACGAAGTAGTAGAGAATGAACGCCCACCATTGGAAATTTCGCGCGTGCATGTGTAAACGTATCCCGGTAGGAAAAACCTTATTAATTAACGGTTTGGATGGCCATGGTGGGCTCTGTATCAATGGTGGGAAGCAGATTGCGTAGTGAGTAAACTCCGTGAGGTCCACCATAATTTATGTATTTTATCTGCTCCGTCCATTAATTTTATTACCAGAAAATTTTATGGCTTCAGCCCAAAAATGAAGCATAACAATGTTCAAATGGACCACACCATAAAAAACAGTTGAATTGAACGTATACCATTGAAAAATTCATGGGCCATTGTTTTGGATCAAGATTATATTTGTATTTTCGCTTCATCCATGTCTTCATGGTCTTATGAACAAGTTGGATGACAAATAAACATAACTGTGGGGCCTAGAAAGGTTTTAACAGCGGAAATCATTATCCCCACTATTTCTTGTGATATGATCCACCTGATATTTGGATATGTATCGATATTGGGCTCAACCCCTTAAATTATATGGAAAAGCGGATGGACAACATGGATAGACCACGTACATTCAAGGTGGGCCCAACTGAGTTTACTCAGCACGATAAGAGCGTACTGAGTCAATCCTATTTCTCAATGGTGTATGTTTCCATTCTCGCTCATTCCTATCACGTGGTTTTCCTGAGTCTTCTTCTCTTCTACAAGACTGTTTTTGTACTCCTCTCCTATTTGAGCTTGCAAAACCGATGAACAGAGTAAATTTCTCGTAAACATGTGGAAGCGAAGTTACAGATGAGGTCGTCCCACAAAGTTCTACCACATCGTGCAGTGATCAGATGATCTGGTCCATTAATCTGGAGCACCTTTACAAGGGTGGGCCATAAGAAAAGACTCATCGACCAAACTTCTTTTTGATGTTCGATTAAGGAATTATATGATCCTTGACTGAGGAAAACGGTATGCTTTTTTGTTAGTTTTAGCTCCATGGCTCGAACATCAAGACTGTTGGTCTAATGTGGCCCCTATTGCAGGTGGATTGTTGCTCTATTCTTCTTTAGCGTCTATTTTTAAGCCTTGAATTGAAGCAGAAGAATGATAGCATGGAGCGTGGGCCCGCATAAAACTCTACCTTGAAGTATGCTAATCACAGAACTGTTGTTCCTGTTGACCATAACATTATTAGTGGGCCATATCCCAAAAATCATGAGAAATGGACTGTATTAACCATCCAATAAGTGACATCCAAAAGGAACTGTTGGTTAGAGGAGCGGTCCAAATTGAATTATTAAATTTCACTGAAATAGACGTTAGAGTTGTCCAATCACTACAATTTTTGGCTCATGTCCCATCCTGAAGGTGGCCCACCAAATCAGCAGTCCCAATCACACAGGTTTGCCGCATGCACCTTGAGAAAGGAAAATTGCCTGGGGCTTGGAACTTTTATGCAGCGACGCTGTATTACCCAGATTGAAATATCATAGCCACAGAATGTTTAACATTTCCTTGATTACTTTTCCAATCTTGGGGAGTTTTAGCACATGGTTCATCTACAATGAAACCCACCATATCAGCCGACCTGACGACTGAACCATGGACCATGCTTGAACCCAAACTGATCAAGCCGAATGGCTCAGGATGGCGCCCAAAACAACGACACAGCTAATGAAATTTTGGAACAAGAAAGCAAGTAAGGCTCCCAAAATTTGGAACCAATGGACCCCTCCCTCCGTCCTAATGCGGAAGTCATGATGGCGACACATAGTTTGGGCTCCTAGAATATGGCACCCTTGTGGCAATCTATTTGATTGTATTGAAAGGACCAATGAATTGGGATTTCCCTATTGGTCCAGGTCATTTCGGGGTAGACACTTTATACAGCCTAGGTTCTCCATCATGTTGCATCGCAAGTGGTACTGTAAAAACACGTGGGCGAGCAATATAATAACTTTTGGACCACTCATTAATTTTTGGAAGTGGGTTTAATTTCTTTTACACACATACACACACCACACACCACACACAAGAGACCCACACCACATTGGTACTCGATCACATGATCTCGGTGTTTCCATCACTAACTAAAAGCTAGTTAATTAATGCTAAGGGCCCAATTGAATACCTAATAAGTAACTTTTTAACTTGCAAAGTTAATAAGTTATATATATATATATATATATATATATATATATATATATATATATATATATATATATATATATATATTTTAAAGTTAGTTTGATAAACATTATTATAAAAGTAACTTATATAGGTGATGGAAGAAACTTATCTCCGTAAGTTTTAAATTTTTGTTTTCCAACTTTTAACTTTTCTAAATTTTAGTTGATATGTATATATTTATCCATTGAATAAGTAGAAACCAAGATAAGCTACTTGGGGTATAAGTAACTTATGATCCAAATGCCCCTTAATAAATTCTCTCGTCTACATATAATATATTGTTCACGTATATATACAACTTCTTACAAGGAATATAATATGCATAAAAATTCCAATATATATATATATATATATATATATATATATATATATATATATATATATATATATATTATACAAGGTCATTTTTAATAAATACACACACCACCAGATATATGCAAGTATGGCGCACATGTAACATAAGACAAATGCTGTCCATCGAGGTGTGCTGTGAGATTAGAAATAAGCAGATCGGTAAGAAAACTAATTAGGTCGATGTTTTCACACCAATAAATTTGTTCAACTCATTACAGTCTACTTGATTAGTGGATGCGACTGAGTCTTGGTATAAGGTGTTAAAGTCTCTTGATATACATTGATATACCATCCTCTAATGACTCGAGATTTAGAAAAAGCGGTTATTTGATATGCTAGATAGTGACACCCACATGTTTGCCATGCTGGTATACATAGTGGTGTGAGCACTGGCTTCATTCACACTTACATGTATGTGTACTTAGCAGAGCTCAAATGAAATATGTGAAATGGAATACAAGAAAAATATAAAAACAAGTATGCTTAACAAAACACTAAGAACTATGGTGTGTCCTGCTCTATCATGCGACGGTGCTCTTTTATCTTGTTTGCAAGTTCCTTAAGATCCTTCCTCAAGCCCACCACCCTATCATCAATTTCCTTGAAATTGTCAATTTGGCTTTGCTTTTTCTTATAATAGTACTCGGGTTTTTTTCTCCCACTGCCCTCACTGGCATCTTCTTTGCCCATATTGCCCTCCACACCATTAGCATTATTACCTTTTGGGACATTCTTGGTGCTGCTCTGGCTTGGCTTCATCAGTAGGAAAGTCGGCATCTTTACCACTTTCAGATCATTGACCAAATCCTATTTATCATCCATGATTATTTAGGGGTTGCAATGAGTCGGGTTGGTCCATGGATCAAATGGCCTAACCTGCTTTTGATGTGGGTTTGACCCCAAGCTGGGCTTGGGTTAGAAATGTAACCCATTTCAGGAAGTTTCTGCAGTCGGAAGATGTGTGGAGCTCATAGAGATGAGTGTGACAATTCCACTACACCCATCAAATTTGCAAGACCACCACATGACAAGAATCTAAAAGTCAGGCAAATCCAAAACTAAGTGGGTGACACCACATGAAACACTAGGAATGAAAATAGACACCGTTGAAAGCTTATTGAAGCCGACTTATATGCTATCCAAATTGTTCATAGGGATATTACCACCGAAAAAATTGTAGGCACAAATATCATCCTGATATAAAACGTTTGTGACCCAGCAAAGTTTCCAATGGTGGGTGTTCAATCCCCACTGTTTTGTGTGGTGTGGCCCATAGGAGTTTGGATCTAGCTGATTTTTAGATTCCTATCCTATTGTGGTCTTTAAAAACTGATGGATGGAGTGGATCTATTATTATAGACATCTTCGTGAGCCCCACACAATTTCTAACTAGAGAAAAGTAATGCATGTTTGATTTGCCATAAATTAAAGGAATTGTGTTGTCATTGCAAGTTTACTCCAATTAAATTAAACACAAAATAGTCAATCAAATACCTATATATTTAGGAGACAAGTAAATGAATTTATAGTCATCAAACTTTTTCACGTAATTACTATAAAAGTCTTAAATCAAACAAAAATATTAATGCATAATTTTGGTGATAATTTAATATTGAACTAATGTAAAAATGTCATCATTACAATTTTAACATGGATGAACCAAACAAAAGAATCAACAATCAAATGCAACTGATGTCAATGGACAAATAAAGTAATTTATATTCATTGCACAATTCCTCTAATTTACATATAATTATGGCAAATCAAACGGGCTCTAAATCAGGTTTAAATTGAACCTAACTTGACTTGACTCGCCCCACCTGAATATGCCATCTTGCATTGGGCCAAATGACCCAATCCAACCAAACCCAATAATCATAATAACAACACGAGAAGAACAGAAAAAAAATGCATATATATGCATGTGCATACTTTGAATGGGCTAGGCTGTGCATGCTCTTAGCCTCATATTCCATTCTGAACTAGGTTGTGGCAGGTTAGGTCTGGTCAGTCGAGCCTAACTCTCTACAATTGAATGGTTCTTGGATGGGTTGGGCTTGTGCTTGATGAATTTGAAGTAGGCCGGGTTAACCACATGGTAATGAGTGCATGTTTAGTAAATGGGTCGGGCTCAGGCTGGTCCTCATCTGGCCTGAACCAACCAATTTCAACCCCTAGATTTATAGCTAGGGGTGTACATCGAGTCGAGCTGGCCTTTGCTTAACTCGGCTCGGCCACTGGCTGACCTCAGCTCGAACTCGGCTCTGGTCCGTCCTCGAACCTGACTGGCCAGCTCGGCTCGGTTCGGTCAGCAGCTCGGGCCAAGTTCGAGCCAAGATTGAGCCGAGTTCGCCATTGAGGCATTTCCACAAACACTCGGACTGCACCGTCAAAACCCATCTGTATGTGAAACAAAAGCAATGGTTTTACAGGTATTTTATCAAACACCTTCTAAGCAAATATAAAAACCAAGAAAAAAGGATATTTGTTTCATGTACGTACCTTCCTTGCCACCAGCCACACTTCGTTGAGTCATTTTATCAAACACTTGGTGAGCAACATCAATGGCAAAGTAACCGAGTCACCGAACTGGTTCGATTCAAGCTGGGGCCTGCTCAAACTCATTTTCGAGCTCAAAAAATCAGCTCGACTCGGCTTGAACTCAGCCGTACACCCCTAAATTCATAGCTAAGCCAACAATATTTGGGCCTCTAGACCCATTACTAGAGGTTATGGGCTCAGAAATTAATTAAGCCAGACTAACCAACGACCACCCCAATGGCTGGATTCAGGTTCTTGTTAGGCCTCCATAGAAATATCTAGGCTGCTGGACGGCCCGTTTATTTATCGTGGACTCTTTGTAGAGTTTCAATCCCGTCCCACGACAGGTCGGACACAGAAGCATGAACAGCCAGCCCGTTCCATTGACATCTCCAAGCATGATTAGTGGACTTACCAGGAAATGATCCACATCAACGTTAGCAAATTTTACATCGTTGAATTCTGTCACGAGCTTCTCTAACGGCTTCTCCGCTTTTATACATGGCTCGCACCATGTGGTTGTGAAATTCAACACTATCTACATTTTTCAGAATCATGATTTTACTAACAATGCCAAAACATAGCAAAAATCAGTTTGCTTAGCCCCATTTGGTTGCGTTCCAAAAACCAAGTTCATCTCATTTTTATGTACTCAATCAAGATCCTAGTTTATATTAATCACAGGTTATTAGGATTATTTATAATCCTCAACAAGATCTCTAGTACATAATTACTGTTAATTAACTAAAATGAGATGAATTCATTTTCAATTGGCAACCGAACAAGGACGATCTCGTGGCTTGAGAGAGAATGTTTACCAGTTGGGTTGGTTTCTTCTTGCACTCTTTCAAGAAGCCTTCCAATTCGGATTTCTTCTTGAAATGGGGAATTGGCACCAGCGATTCTTTGGATTTGTCAGGAGTAGTGGTTGATGATCCACTGGCATCGTCTTTCATGGCTGATGATTCAGTAGCAGTGGGGGTCGATAAATCTTTTTTTGTAGTGGTTGGACAGCACGAAGAACAGAAATTGATATGGTCCATTTCAGTTGCCCACTTTAACTTAGAGCAATCTCATCTCCCTGCATCCTCCTTTCCCATTCTACTTATAACAAAAAATCATAGATGAAAGGTAGGGTCTACACCCCTGTGGTTTTCCTAGTTGTCGGATTCCATACATATAAGCCACTAGTTTGACAATCCAGACCGTTGTTAGCAATGAGAGGTGAAGGATACTAATCCCCTTTGATATTAGGCTTTTGTTTTGATGCAGGGATGAACGTGATGAGATGAGGATAACTACTCCGAATCCATGGAGCTTCTCTGAACTCCTCACATAGACTTCTCGAATCCACAAGGAAAGAAAGAAAATAGAAATAAATTATGAGAAAATCGAAATTGATTAATTGATTCTTAAAAACGAGTTCATAACCCTTTAAATAGGGGTACCAAGCAATGGGAAAGAAATCAGAATCAAACTACAACTAAAACTCCAAGAAATCGCGACTTACTATAAATAGAAAACTTACCATTTATAGACAATCGTGATATCTACTAGTGCGCAAGGTTTTCGGCCAAAAATAGTAAGTGTCCTATTTGGCTTCACCAAACCGTTCTCCTAATTATTCTGCAACTCTTAAAGCTAGACGGACGAAGAGTTATAATCAAACTAAAACTTACTATTTATAGTAAAAATAAAATTAAAACAGGAAAACGACCATCGATCCAGACGTTTTTTGCAATTCCGGGCGTCGCAACCCGACATAGCGGAGTTGGTTGGCTAAAGTAGCTCGTTCTACCCCAAAATCATATATTTTATGTCAGGTAACTCATTCCGGATTGCGAGATACGCCCGATCTAAGGTCCGACGGTCCGGATCACTTCTGTCGTCGACCGGGCCTTTTCTGATCCATCTTGGCCATGAAATTGTCCGCGACCCGCTGTACATCATGTTTTAACAGTTCATGTGTGGGCCACCTATTAGAGGGTAGAGATCTTTTTATATGGTAGATTACGGTATGGTGGCATCCTCTGCTGATGATGAGGCCCATGAAATGAATGGTTTAGAACAACGAACCTTGGGTCTCACATGTATTCAAATGTTGAAAATGACTAATACGGCGGGGATGGTGCTTGGAAGGGTGGAGAGGCAAAGGAGATATGCCTATGAGATTAGATACTCCCAAGTTGAGGTTGGTCTTATATTCGTGGAATGTAAGTATGGGCCATATGATCACATCAAGAACAACGAATCTGATCTGAGATTTCATTGGCAAAGTTTCTTAACCTTTTGAATAACACATACGATGTCTAATCATCGATAAGAACGATTCATTCAATAGAGTGATTGGGAGAGAGCCATTATATAAGAATCATGCTGATCTGAAGATCTTGATCCTTTGAGCAGTGCCGGTTTGTTACAACAATTTATTATTTATGGGCCATAGATCATATGATTAGAATGATCAAACCAAAGTGCTTTGGAATCATAAGTAATATAAAATGAGATCGATGGAATAGAAATTTCAAAATGATTAGACTAATTATTTTGTTTATGCTTAGTCTTAATTTTCCAACTTTAATGCTATTAATTTGATGTTTGGGATTTTCTGATTGGTGTGACTTTTGCTTCATGACTTGCTCGCAGTTGTTTGAATGAATGAACTGTTCAAATAATCTGAATTTTCTAATTTCCATAAATTGAAAATTCTTATTTGTTGCAATATGATTGGGCCATATCATCATACACCGCAGATCACGCAGTAGTGCTTACAATGTCAGTAGTGATTGTGGACCAATCACTATGTAGGAAAACATAAATTTTATGTTTATGACATGTAGAGGATCCGAATGCCTGTTCAAATCTAAAAAAACAGAAAATTTCTGTTTATGCCAAGCAAAGATTCTGAACTCTCATTCAAATTGGTGATGACATGTGTCATTTAAAAGCTATGGTAATGTTGTTGAAGGCTAACCTATAAATATGAATAGAGGGAAATGTTCAATGCCCTTGACACCTAGAAATAGGCGTCCTTCGATTTAAAACCATAAACATGCTGTAGTATAGAAGGCCCTCACCATCTATGAAACTTGAAACTGATCAGACAATGGTATCTCGCTGATGGTGAGTGGATTAAATAGAAAATTGAGGAAGATGTAGCAGCTGTAAGCAGACTGGTGTGTGTATTAAATAGAAAACCGAGGGAGATGAACCACCTGCAAATGGACGTTCTGGATAATACTTCTATCTCTGCATGAGGGTCCCATGGGTAGGGTATGTAGGATGAGCCTAAGTACGTATTAGACCCAACTAACTGCTGGAACCATAATTGTGCGCACCAATCATACATAGGGACCTTAGATTTCGAGCCTAGCTAAGCTTAATCCTCCTACTAAGTTTAGTAGCCCGACCCTTAGATGCATGACTAACCAAACGTTATTTCTATCTGGTTATCTTATCATCAGACTGCCTGTGTATCAAACCTCACAGGCAGACAGAGTATCCCAAATTGCCATTTATTCCCAATTTTATGCTTTTATCAAACTGCCTCCACTATTTGGTTCAAAATGTGTACTCAATCTATACTATCTCTTTTTCTTCCCCAAAATGCTCTCATCTTTTCCAGGCCCACCATATCGATAATATGAAATCCACTCTAACCATTGTCTTCTCAAAATTTAGACCTAAGCACAAAAATATAAAAATAAAAAATCAGATCAATCTTTGTTTCAGATAAGAGTGTTGTCTTATACACATTTTCCAATTGTCGATGGGTCCCATTTTTGGACTTTAGGCCTAACATGGGATAAAACACACGGTGGCTATAGTAAATTTCTGATAAACATCATTGTTGGGCCCACCCAAGCAGCTGACATCTTGTTCACGCAACAAAATGGGAAGCGGATTAGCTACTGAACATGAAAGCCGGAGTCTCGCTAATGAAGTGAAGTCACCACATTCTGTGGGCTTTATCATGATGTATGTGTTATATCCACACCGTCCATCAATTTGGAGAGATTATTTTAGGGCATGGTACAAAGAAGGAGGCAGATCTAAATCTCAAGTGGACTCATCGTATAAAACAATGGGGTTTGAACGCCTACCATTAAAAACTACGTCGGGCCACATATTTGTGTTTTACTTGATCCACCTGAGATTTTGATCCCAATTTTTTTTGGGACCATGCCCTTAAATGAGCTGGTGAAACGGACAGACAGCATAGATATAATAAAAATATATCACGGTGGGCCCTACCGTCAGGGATCCACCAACCTGGCAGCTCTGATGATGAGCCACCTTGATGTATGTACTGTATATCTACACCGTCGATCCGTTTTTTCGGCTCATTTTATGGCATGACACAAAACACGAAGTACATCCAAATTTCACGGTTCATGGGAAACAGTAGTGGTTAATGACCATTAAAAACTTCATTTAGGTTATAAAAGTTTTGGACCATTAAACAGTGGTCAATCACCATTATTTTCGTATAGTATGGTTCAACTGAAATTTAGATCTTGCTTATTTTTGGGTCATGTACCAAATTACGCTGAAAAACAGATGGACCGCATGGATATATATAATACATGCACCAAGCTAGGCCCCACTTTCAAGACCATTGATCTGTTCCGTAGCACAATGGATGGATTCTCTCCTTTATAGGACCATTTTAACCCTTCCGTTTTCTTCATACAATTAAATGGCTAAGAAGAGAAATACCTCAATGGTCCACATTCAATTGGGTACAAAAAAGCGCCAATATCATAAGATAGGTTATAGAAATATAAAAGATTTTTGAACCATGGCAATACACGAGGACATGCAACTGATCAACGGTCTGGATTCCTAAAACCTGGGCCCCGTCTAACTGAAAACCGGAGATTATCCTACAATTCCTCTGCATCCATATGCAGACGTACGCTTGTGTCTAGATCCAGTTAATCATGGTGGGTGGCCAAATAACAAAAGATCAGGACAACTCATGAGAGCGGATTCGGTGAGACTGGGAAACACTGACTTCCACGAGACCGTGGCCGTGGGGCCCACCTTGATGTATGTGTTGTATATCCACGCCTTCCATCCGTTTTTCCAGCATATTTTAGGTTAGAGAATTGAGGTAGATCCAAAACTCAGGTGGACCACGCCATGAGAAAAAATAAAAGTGGTAATTGAATGCCCACCATTAAAAAGTTCTCGTGAGACACAAAAGTTTTATATGAAGCAGATATATATATTTTTTTCTTTTCATCCAAGTACGTGTGACCTTATCAACGATTTGGAAGTAAAATAAACATTAAGATAGGCCTTAGGAAGCTTTTAATAGTAAGCATTGAATAACCATTATTTCCTATGGTGTAGTCCACCTGAGATTTGAATCTATTTTATTTTTTCTTGCATGCTTTAGAATTATCTTTCAAAACGTATGGACAGCATGGATATGCAAAAATACATCAAGCTGGGCTCCACAGTCATGGTCTCACTGAAGTTGGTATTTCTCTGGCCACACCGAATCTGCACTCGAAATCATGGAACGTGCAATCCTGACTCGTAGACTAAAGACAATGGAAGGGACAATCCTGTCACGTGAAAATCATAGAAATAAAAAAGGTTTTATAGGACGCACAACTCAAGCCTTTGATACGCAAGTTGACAGTTCTGACAAGTGGGCTACGTTTTCAGTTATCAAGACCATTGAAATGTTCCATCGCAATGCAAAGACAGTATTATCAAAGGGAGAATCGTGGATTTCTAATTTATGGCCTACACATTTGCCTTGAAAATAGACCCTTAATAAAAGAAATACGCATTGCCCACCTTACAAATAAGAGAAATTTTATTTTTTTATAAATACGATAATGCTGGATATTATCTGATATTTTTTAAAGAGAAATACGCATGGCCCACCTTACAAATAAGAGAAATTTTATTTTATTTTTTATAAATCTAATCATGCTAGATTATATTTGATTTTTATATAATTATTATAATATAATGAGTTATAGTCATTGTATAACATATTATCATTTTTAAAGAATACTTTGATTTAGACCTGACTTTTCTTTACACTACCCATTATAAGTCAAATTTCACCATGGCCTATCATTTTACATGCCTAATCAAGAACTTTAAGTTTGGGCCTTGAAATCACAGGAATGACTCAGATGACTTTTTAATGGATTATAATTATATATAATTTAAAACAACTTGTACCAATATTACATGTGCAAACTAACTGATAATTTTAATATATATTCTATGATCTTTCAAATGAATATTTTATTTTGATATTTTGATGGTTGGTTAGGTAGATATAAATATGATTGACGGTTAGATGAATGACTGAATTTTAAGTAATTAGATGGTTAGGATATTAATCGTATTTACAGTTTATTGTACAATCAATTTTATAAACGGATATGTATAAAGTGATTTTTTGATGTAGTATATATTAGAAATGTATATCGTTAAATTCAAGTGATTAGTTCATCAGTGTAAAATGTAAATGCTTAGATCATACTTTTGACATTAAGTTATTCATATTTATAAGTGACGAATAAGATGAGTGGATTCAAATTTTGATTTGATATGCGAACAAGTGGATGTGAAGATTTGGTAATTAGTTTATTTTGATTGGGTGATCCAAATTCAAAGTGGATGGTTATATATCTTCATCTAATGGTGATAGCTTATATCAACAATTAGTTTTAATGTATGAGCAAGAATACCAGGGTATTTGACGGTTCATCCTATCAATCAACGGTTGAAAAGTGCTCTTTATGGTTAGATTCAGGTTAAACTACAGAAAAATTAATTGATCTACAAGTAAACAATTCAAAAAGTGTAATCATACATTCTTACATACAGGTAAACTCGCACCTAAAATTTCAACTTGTTACATTTTATCCCCTTAAAATAAAATCTCATCCTCAAAATTTAGAAACTAGCATTTCAAACAAAAATAATAATAAATAAATATTATAGCCACACTGACACTGGTTTAGTTATTAGTTTTTTTTGTGTGATGAATTTAGAAGTGTGTAAAATTCTGTTAAAAATTGAAGTTTATAGAAGATTCAAAAATTCAAAAGTGAGGTTTGTCTAGAAATAAATGATTTTTTATTATTACTATAAATTACTTCATGTAAAAATGTTAAAAAGGAAATTATCAAAATGAAAAACTATGTTAGTTGAACTGACATGACACTAGTTTTGACAGATTGATTATCGGTTTGACGTTTGCTATTTCTATAATATTTTCTTGTACTTTGAGATTTCAAATTAGGTTTAAATTTTTTCTAAAGATCCTAGTGTAAGTCCATTGTATCTCAATAAAAATTTTGTTTATTCTGCCCATTATAGATATTTTAAAAATTGTCAAAGTTAGACTGTCCAAAACGGACGAATTCCAACCAATCAACATTATCTCCCCGAACTAGTATAGTGACTATTAGATCTGGATTTTTTAATTGTTTTTATTTAAATTTAGACTTGTTTATTTTCGATTAGGATTTTGAATCGCCTTGATCAGAGTTTTACTTTTATAGTTACGAATTTCATAAGTTGGGTGATTCCTACTGCCTATTGTTGTCCAATAGGACTTTGTAGAATAAATATTCTGAAAATTCATTAGAATTCAAACTAACTCATCTTAACACAAAATATACTCAACTTAGAGTACAAGGAATATCCTACTTAGTTTATAAGAAAATTTTTTTCTCTTTATTTTTTTTTTTCATATAAACAAATAGGGAATCTTAATTTTTGTTAGTACATTGATTATTTCACACAACATCCAGATAGAACATCCTAAGTGTTGTGTTTCTAATTCCAAGAGGGCCTACCAATTATGTACATGAGTAAGCCACATAACCTATAGGTCACACTATGTTTTACCAAAAAGCCTCTCTCTAATACTATTCTGTCACGTCCTGAAATTCGGATGCAGGATGTGCACCCTCAGACCTGAGTTTCGGCTCATGACCCGTACATTAAGTGTACTTAATTCATTCTTCATACAGTTGTCTGGAGGCACAATTTAATGAATTCTAAGTTCACATTCAAATTGAACATCCATTCATCCATGTTTGTGTTATATTCCTATAATTTCCAGTATCATATATTCAAAACCACATCATCTGAATAGGAATCATTTGAGTCCATTCATTTGAAACTCCATTCAATAAAAAAAAGTCAAATATCGTTCACTATGATCAGATTTATAAATAATAATGAATTATATTTATGTACAAATAGATGCAATAAAGAAATCAAACTCCTAAATAATAAACACATAAATATGGCAACTGGTCCCGCGATTCATCTGGTAATCGGTCCTCATTTTTTGGCACTTGGTTCGGATTTTTTGTTTCATTCGTCTATGTACGGTTGTCAATCCACAACGTTAACCGACTAGACTAGTGAGTGAACCCATTATGGTTCGTACATGATACAATTAAAATAATACACACAAGTAAAACATAAAAGTCAAAGAACAAAAATCAGAAGAAAGTTGTGCAAATGGTGACCATGGAAAAACCTCAATCTATCAAAATATGGACCCCACACGTGAAAAGAGAGGCAAAGGATAGACGAGGAGCAAGTCATGCACATTAAACTATCTATCAATTTATTCATGTTAGGTAGTGTAGAAAGCTGTGCAGATGGTAACCATTGAAAGACCTTCATCTATTAAAATGTCGACCCCCTATATGAAAAGAGAGGCAAAGGATTGACGAGTAGCAAGTCATGAGAGTCGAACTCCCTATCAATTTATTTATGCTAGTGTAAAAAGTTATGCAAATGGTGACCATGGAAAAAAACCTCCATCGATAAAAATATGGACCCCACACATTAAAAGAGAGGCAAAGGATTGACGAGGTGCGAGTCATGCATGCCGAACACCCTATCAATTTATTCATGATAGCTTAGAAAGTCGTGTAGATGGTGATCATGGAAAGACCTCAATCTATCAAAATGTGAACCCTACACGTGAACAAAGAGGTAAATGATTGACAAGGAGCGATTTATGCACCTCAGTTCCCCTATTATTTTATTCACGCACGTGTAGAAAGTTTTGCAGATGGTGACTATAACGACCCTAATTTTTTACTCATAAAAGATACGGATTAATCAAATTAATAATTTAATTTTGTGATTATTAACAAAACTAAGCACTTAACTTAATTGATAGAGGCACTCTTGGTGAAAGGATAGGTCAAAAAAATCTCTATCCGAAAACAAAACATGGAAATCGGAAACAAATTTCGCAGATTTGTAATTCTGCATGTATGTTTGATGGCACCTTCGATAAGTCTTCGATGTCATCGAACTTAACCTTCGATAGCATCAAACCCACTTCGATGTCATCGAAACAACACAAAATTATCCATAGATAAAACATGAAAATCAAATTTTCTCTTCGATGTCATCGAACTTGATCTTCGATGTCATCAAAATAACACCTAATATGTCCAGTAACCAACTGGAGAAAATTCAAAAATTCTCAATGGGATCGAGCAGTTGTTTGATGACATCGAATGGTTTGTCAACGACATCAACAGACCATGTTTCTGAATAGATTTAAGACATTAAAAACTACAAAATCTACATTGTTAGGTTGGAATTGGAAATGAGTAAATGCAAGTGCAAGTGCTTGTATATCATCTATCACACTGACAGAGTATCAAGTATCAACTACCTCTTCCCCAAAATTACATGAATCTTAATTGGTTGACTGATGGGCATCTAATGGAGTGTAAAATAAAAAAGGGTTGGGTCAATCTACATTTGACCCAACTAACTTAAAACTAGGTTTGAACTGAGTTGGATTTTAAGCTTTCTTAGGTATAAGTGAGTACATACATAGACCAGTTTTGACCGATACGTCAAGGGTTTTCGACATATCATATATGATTTTGGGGTAGTAGAAGCTACTTTAGCTAACCAACCTACTATGCCGGGTTGCCCACACTAGATTTACAAGATTTCATCAGATAGACGGTCAAAAGTCTATTTTATTTTCATTTTTACTATAAATGTAAGTTATTTCCACTTTTACTATAAATAGTAAGTTTTAATTTGATCATAACTTTTGATGCTTTGAGATTTAGGAGTCATGCCCAGCATGAAAAAGGCTTAGAAAAATTAGGAGAATAATGTGATTAGGCCAAATTGGACACTATTATTTTTATCCGAAAACCATGAAGTTTAGTGGGAATACCGTCTATAAATAGTAAGTTTACTATTTATAATAAGTCACGTTTTTATGGAGTTTGAGTCTGAAACTCCGTCCCAGGTTTGATTTCACTATTTAAAGGATTGTAAATTCATTTTTTAAAAAATCATCAATCAATTTATTTCGAATTATTAGAAATTATTTTTTGTTTTCATCCTTTGTGGATTCGAGGAATCTCTATAAGGATTCCAGAGAAGCTTCGTGGATTCGGAGTAGTTATCACTAAGGAAGATTGTGATCAACCTCATCATGTCCTTCCCTGTGTCAGGTCGGGCTTAAGTAAAAATAATGTGGCCCATCTAAGTATGCATTGGTGGTTAAAAACATGGAAATAATGATATTTGCTCTTATAAACTGCAGTGATGAGGTGACTCGCTGTTGGATCACCTAGAAATAGTGTCGTGTATAGCTGTATGTATTCTCTTGCCATTGTTTTTCAGCTGGCGAATGAGTTATTGGTCTGTTGGTGAAGGCCAGATCAGTGGATGGAATTGGTCTGTCAAGAAGATTTGTTGAGAACGATAGTCTAATGATGGTCTGTTTGGAGGGTCTGAAATTAGAACTGATGATGTTGGCATGTCTACAATGTCTGGATTTATGGATGTTGATGTTAGTCTGATGATGTTGTATGATTGTTGGTTGGAAGAGTGAGTTGTCTGATGTGTTTTGGTAAGAGTCTTCTTTATTGTTTAATCTGAATTGTGGGATAGAAGGTGTGGAAGGTGTGGAGTTTGTCTGGGTTTGTGAGATGTGTTGCTGCTATTAGCCGCGGGCAATGTATGGGGCCAAGCTTTACATCATTTAAGATATGGTCAGTGGTGGGGTAGTTTTGTGATATATTGATATTGGTGCAACCCATCTGTTGATGTAGAGCACATCGTGGATAGTTTCGTGGTCAAGATGTACCAGAAAAGGCCCGATCAGAGGCAGAAGTGATCTGGACCGTCAGGACTTTAAAACGGACATATCTACCAAACCAAAATGAGTTATCCGACATGCTTATATGATTTTGGGGTAGTACGAGGTACCATGTCAAATTTATAATATACCATCAGATCTTTATTCGAATTCCCGTTTTATTTTTGTTTTTACAATTTATATTAAGTTTTAGTTTGATTATTACTCTTCATCTGTTGGACTTTAGGAGTTGCATCAAACATGAAAAGTGCAGGAAAATATCATGGTGAAGCCAAATAGGATATAGTTACTATTGTCTAGTAGGAATTACGACCTTCTATAAATAGTAAGTTTATTATCCATAGTAAGTCACCATTTCTAGGAGTTTTAGTTGTAGTTTAATTCTGAAACTTATTCCATTATCCCTATTTAAAGGGTTGTAAACTTGTTTATTTCATTCATCAATCCATTTATGAATTTTCTAGAATTTATTTCTATTTTCCTTGCTTTATTTATCCTGAATTCGAGAAGTCTCCGTGAGGAGTCCAGAGAAGCTCTATGAATTTAAAGTAGTTATCCTTGAGGAAGATAGTGATTGACCTCATCACGTTCATCCCTGCGTCACTATGCCCATTTATTGTGATCTTGTTGACGGTCCTACCATTTGGCATAAACCAAGACTTATTAACATACTGTTTAATAAGCTCAAAGTTTATATTGCACCATAACGTCGATGGTCTTATTTATAGTCCCCATAGTGGATAAGGCACAATCCAATAATTAAACCCTGTAGGCCCCACAGTGGATAAGGTGCAATCCAATAATCAAATCCTTTAGACCCCACAATGAATAAGGTACAATTCAATAATCAAACCCTATAGGTCCTACAGTAGATAAGGCACAATCCAATAATCAAATCTAGAAAAAAAATGCAAACCACTGCATCATGGAAAAGTAACGTGAAAAATGATCATTAGATATGAAAAACCTCATTTGGTATCTTCTTCACTTCCTAATCACCAGGAAGTCATTCCATGCACAGAGAATAATACATCAAACCTTATCATGGTTCTCAGATTATGTGACTCATCCCAGTCAATATGGATGTCTATACTCATCCTAGTTGACATGAATTCAGTAGCATTTGATTGGTTTGATCCCACAACTCACCCTAGAGCCACCACCGTCCACCGACTCAGGTGAGTCGAGTCGATTCAGCCCCGACTCAGCGAGTCCCATCTTAACTTGAGAACAAACGGGTTAATCCAAGTCTCTTAGTTTGTTAATCATATACCCACTATTGTTACAATTAAAATGGAAAGGAAAATATTAAAGATAGTTGTTTAGTAGGGGCAGTGATTTTATTCTAAGTAGTGGGTTCATATGATTTAGGCCATGGGTATGGTGGACATCCTTTGGATGCCCATTTCCCTACAATCCCACATCGAAAGATCCAAGCTACAAATTTTAGGTGAATATTCAATAATCTTAGCCACACCCAATTGAAGCCTATGATCTGGCTTGTGGGAATGGTTATAGATGCATGTCAAGCTATACTGGACTAATTGGACAACATTTAGTCTCGATGGATCCCATGTTCTAGCATCAATATCCATCCTTGCTGTAGATCCATTTTTGCATGTTGGGCACCGGGACATGCAAATCATGGCACATCAGGACCCTATCATTACTCTTACACGCATGAATGACTGTGATTGAAGTCAAAGTCAAGCAGTCAACATTTGAATGGGCCCAATCATACTTTAGTGATATATCATTGTCATAGCCCCACCCTTTCCAAAAGAAGACGCACGAAATTCTCCAAAAAAATTTATATCATTGTCATGGTCCGGCCCTGCCCTTTCCAAACGAAGACGCACGAATTCTCTTCAGTGACAAAGGTGGAACTAATATCCAGGGCTGAGGCACAGCACATTGCATGACTTGCTCTGGTATTTTAGTGACTAGGCCTGGTTATTTTGGTGACTTGGCCACATTGCACCTCTCTCTCTCTCTCTCTCTCTCTCTCTCTCTCTCTCTCTCTCTCTCTCTCTCTCTCTGCCTCGTGCATTCTTATGGGACCTTTGTGAAACATTACACGTTTATATCTCTCTCATCTTCCATTTGAGGCATTTTGTGTCAGAATCAGTAAGTGTTTAAGTTGAGTTCACTTTCTAGAAATGATGCTTGTCTCCCATGGCTACTTTGCAGGGCTCAGCACCAACTATCCAGTAAGTTGGGAATGGCGTCTTCTATACTGCATTCCAGTAAGCTGTTAAACTTTTTGTTAAATAGGAAAAGTTGAAATCCAGAATGTAAACCTTAATAGGCTGCTGCTACTCATTAACTGCACACATGGCAAGGATATAATTCAAATAGTCACTCTAGTCTGTTTAAATCATTTCTGGATTTGTTTCCTATTTTTTTAATGGATTTAGCAAGATGCATGCCAAGTCCTACCCACACAATCAAATACCATATTTGATTTCTATATTCAATGAATTCCCTGCTTTGAATTACTTGCATATTTGTGTACAATTGATTGTTCCTTGCTTCGAACATGTATGATCGATTGTTCCCTGCTTTGAATATGTATAATCGATATGTGGATGATATTTTCAAACTATAGCACGGTGATATTGATGTGTTATATATATTTTTTTGCTACTAATCTTCAAAACTTCAATATAATAAGTTGCTTATGTTTGATTTGCAGCTATTGTAAGTGATGTGGCAAGACTCGGATGCTGTTAACTCTGGTACAGGTATTGTAGGACCTGACCTGAACCCAATATGTTGACATCCAATGCTTTATCCTATCGTAGATTGTTCACTTTAGAATGCATGAGGAAGATGGTATTTGATTTTTTGGAGTCTTTGTTGTTATATACATACACAAAAACTATCAGTTTTAAACTAAGTTCATTTAATAGTTTGCCTTCACCTATGGGTCCTTGCTCTTGCTCGGGTGGTAGATTC
Organism: Magnolia changhungtana; assembly: GCA_030180095.1. Classification (NCBI taxonomy): domain Eukaryota; kingdom Viridiplantae; phylum Streptophyta; class Magnoliopsida; order Magnoliales; family Magnoliaceae; genus Magnolia; species Magnolia changhungtana. The sequence goes on along the minus strand of JASAUF010000394.1, from coordinate 1,169,684 downwards.
TCAGGAGTTTATACTCCTGTCAAGGGTTCGAGTACCCATAGGTGGCGAAATTCCACTAGCGTGAGTGTGTGGCGTGTGTAATTTTTTTTTTTTTTTTTTTTTTTTTTTTAAAAAACAGTTTGCCTTTCTATTTCCAGCAGTAATCCGTTTCCTTTCTTTTCTTTCTTTCTTCCTTTGGCCAAAGATGTCAGAACTGTACTAATATTACTACCATACCACACGTTATTTTTTATTTACATCTTTTTTTCTTTTCCAGGAAATAAAAACTGTGGAAGTCGTGAAGCCAGTTGGGTGGGTTTATATATCCTTATCTGGAACTGATCCTCGGTGAGTCATATATCCTCATGGATTTTACATACAAAGATCCCTTTCCAAGTATTCAGATATTCACATTATGTGGTCATATTAATATATGCCTGTTTTATTATTTTGGTTTGATCATTCTATCTCCTTATCTTCTAGATCTGCAAATCCAAATCATTGTGTAGTTTTTGGGGTTTTTGTGTCTAATACCATCCCTTGCACTTGCATTAAGCACTTGTGTGGGCATTTTTGAGTTTTGTATCTTTTACAGCATACATGGTTGACTCCAATGGTGATGGTTATAGCAGAACTGAAGATGTTAATGCTTTTAGAACATGGCATTATGATTACAGATCTGATATGGCTGACTCCAATACTTAGGATCTTGCAATTTATGATTACAGATCTTGTATGGCTTTTAGAACATTGCATCTGACTAATCGCTTGATATTGCCCTAAACCTTCACAAGAAGTGAAACCTCACACCTAGGTGCCGCAAGGGCACCAAGAACAATGTGAAAGAGAAGTTTCCAAAGAAGAACGTTTCCACACGTGAGTATTTGCTTCCAATGTTTCAGAAAATCTTCAGCATGAGTCTTTAACAAGTTTTAATCTGTTTTGTCATCTTTAAGGTTCCTGTAATGTTTGACAGTGTTGGATTTTAATGATTAAAGACATGGCCTGTAATGTTTGACTTGTCATAATTCTTTTGTTTTGCTTTTTGAGCCTGTTGTGCTCCCAATAAAATTTTCATCATCTTTCCAAAAAAATGTTTGTAGTTGGCACTGTACGAGGGTATGGAATCTCTTGTCAACCAGTCTTTCTATTTTCATTTCTGGAATTGATATCTTGTAGCTGCAATTGCATTTGTTGAGTTTGAAAATGTAAACCGAAAATGAACCTTAACCAGATTTTGTTGGCGGTTCAGTCCAATTGGTCAAACATGCTTGGTCTATTTTGGCCTGAAAAACTGATACAAATTACTCTAGGAAACCTTGTATGATCTGTTTTATTATAACTATATTTCTATACATGTGCTCTCAACAATATTGTTTTACCTTTTTCCTTTAAAAAAAATAAAAATAAAATTTCACTAACAAGTCATGCCTTTAACCAGACATTATCTCCTGTTTTTGTACATGTACATTGTTGAATTGTTGAGTAAGATACAAATGTTGGTAATGGATGATGTAATGACACAGGTACAAGAATGTCTTCCTTTCTTATTTGCATTTTTTGGGAAAAACTTATCTAAACTATTTTTTGATGGACTAGATAATCCATCCGTTCCACCACTCATGTCCCATCTTGAATGGACGAAGTAATGGATGTGAGGCTTGGTAATAAAATTCAACTCTTTAATTTTCTTCTTGTGATTAGTATCATTCTTTGGGAAAAACTTATTTAAACTATTTTTCCATTGTAAGGGCCATGGCGAAACTAGCACCAGGACTGCAATACACCAGCAAGCTGATGTAGGTGTAGAAGGTATATATTTTGAAGTGGATGGACTTGGACCCTGGATTTTTTTTGCAATAGCTACTCATTTTGTTTATCTTTTTTGTTGCTTGCATCTCATGTTATCAATCTTGATCTCACTGATATATACAATGCATTGGGCTCATTTTTCTCAAAAAACAAAAGACACCTTTACGTTCAAAAGTTGTACACTTGCACGCACGCACGCATGCCCACGCTAACACTAGCGCTAGAAAGGGTGGGTATAAATAGCAGCTCTCAAACATGTGAACAGCATATAGATAAAAATACCAAAAACCAAGGTTTTTAAAAAAGAAAAAAAAAAAAAGATTCACACACACACTAGAAAGGAAGGGTATAAATAGCAGCTTTCGAACATGTGAACAGCACAGAGACAAAAATACTCGAACCCAAGGTAGAAAAACGTAAAGAAGAAGAAAAAAAAATATTCCTATCCTGCTTGCTTGCAATGTCAATACAAGCATCCAAAACACATGTCAACTTTCCCTCCAAACGCATCGATGGTTAGTCAAACCTAAAAAAACATAAAAATCTCTATACATGAAATACAATTCAAGTCATATTCAGCTACCTTAAACAGAATCATCCTATCAACAAACACACATACAAAACTGAGAGGAATAATCAACTACAACCAGTTTCCACAACTGACTTTGCCCTTGAAGATACATGTAATTATGAACTATCAAGGCCAAAATTGGAAACAGACAGCACAATGGTAAAAACTGTGAAGAATTTTCACCTACAACCATTTTCACAACTCATTTTACCCTTGAAAATATATGAAATAGTGACTCTGCAAGGACAAAATACTTCATCATCTAATGCAAGCTTGGGACCGGCAATGAGATCACAAAACTCTCACAGGCGTTTTTTTTTTTTTTTTCCTTCTGTGAAGAAGATTTGGATAAGGCTAAACTATCGAAGTTGAGATCCGTGATGGCCCGTACAACGTCATCAAGAACTGGAACTACATTGCATTGATTGGCGCCATCCACAATGGAGAAGGCAAATGTTGGACAGCCAAGGTAAGTAGGAACCTTTTAGCATTCTGAAACTTGGGTACCAGATACACAGGTGAATTGAATTTTGAAAATTCAGTAATATCATTCTAGTTGTTGCAATTCAATCCGATCTGCATTTGGGTACTCGTTAGATCTACATTTGGGTACTCATTAGGAAAAAAGTGCAAACCCTTGCATATCGATGTAGTTCTGAATATGTTTTGGTTATCACCCTTGTATATCAATGTACTTTTGACTATGAGCACTCACACTGGTTTATACCAGTTAACACTCAACATCTTTTAACATGCTTTGCTTTCTGCAGCTGGGGGCATGGTGACTATTCTGCTGCAAATACGAAGGTTTTGCGAATGGTGATTACATTGGCTGTTGATAATGAGGCAAAACATTCTATAGAGGCATTACAAGCTGAACTGCAGAAAACAAAGGCCAAGCTACAAGCTGTTGAAGACTTGAAAGGACGATCAGGTACCATATAGGTTCTTGTTGCATTTTGTGGAATGGAGCTTCTGTGTTATAGTTACTTGAGCAGTTTTTCCTTGTAATGAATGAAATATATGAGTCTCTTCTTCAAATAGAGAATGTGGATTATGCGTTTTGGGTATCTTGATGTAACATTTCATTTGGCATTTTGGTCTCTGCAACTTCCTTGCATTGTTAGGTTTCTTTTGCTTTACCTTTTTTTTTTTAATCTTGTGTTACGGGTAATGCCATTTCTGCTGAAACTATTTATAGCCAAGGAGTAATAGGCTATGGTTTGCCTTGGGTAAAGCTATGAATGCTTGTTTTCTCTGGCTTTGCTATTTAACTTCCAATATTCCCTTTTCAATTATCATTATTTTGCCACCGAATGTATCCTTAACTATTATGTTTTAAATTTTTATTTTTTAAAATTACCTCAGCATGCCCATTATTGTTGTATGATTTTAGCAAGGCTTTAGAATGTTGCTGCACCGGGAATCCAATGTGGTATGATTTCCCCAATGTGAAAGGCGTCTCAATTCTCATCCATGACTCAAGTTTTGCCCTACAAATTTGTAGAACAAATTTCATTATAGATGGGACAAGGCTATGAGAATGATTAGGTATATAGTTCTTGGATTGCTAAATGTCTCTGGGATTGTGTCCATGTCTTAGGTTGTTTTGGCAGAAGAAGTAAACCATGTAAGGTCGATCACCTTAAACCGGCCTCGCCAATTGTGTATTTACCATATTATCTGCTGTTATGAACTTCAAAAATATGCCTTAAGCCAATGATTTTGTTATTTGTGTAGGTGTAGTCAACACTCGCATTGTAAAATCTGCAGCCTAAGATCAAAGCTATCCAAGAAAGATATACAGGCAATCAGGTAAGCAGAACTTCTTATAGCTTTTGTTATGTGGATAACTTTATACATTACCAAGAACGACTTGTTTGCATGACCCTTGTGTGAATGGCGGAAGCAGCTTGAACAAAACAATTTTTTTGTGCATTTCGCTCTCTGATGTGCTCTTTCAAATATTCTCCTTGTGAATGCTTTCTGCTAGGTAATCATAATTGAAAGCATGCTGGTTTATCAAGAATTTAAGTAAAGTGCATATCCATTTTTTTAATAGCTGATGGAGAACATATAACTGCTTTAGATAGAAATGGGTGGATCTGAAGAACCTCACCACACCAAAATCAGTTCCACCCATGGTTAGAGTGGACAACACGACCAAAAATCTTCTTTTCTTTTTTGGTAAATTGAAATTCATTACATGCCCACTTTATCAGTTATAATATCTGGACTGCAACATTTTGGGATGCAAGGGGAACTTAGTGCAAATGCTATATTAGTTGTGTCAATTGCTGCTTGTAAAGCTAGTGTTGCTGAAAAGGAGGAAATTTTTTTTTTTTTTTTTAATATGGTTATTGCCAAGCTGATTTGTTTTTAAAGCCATGCCCCAGGCGATTTTTTCCTGTGTTTCAATTTTCATTTGCTTCAATGTTTCTAGTACTTTTTATACTACTGCTCTTAAAAAATTTTACTACTTTTTTTTTTTTTATGAAATACAACTAGGAGCAATTTCTGGCCACTAGGTAGAATCCTCTCCCCAAAGTCAGAGCCAAACTTAATGGAAGAGGAAGAAGAGAATGAAGCGAGAGCCACCCAAAGACACCATGTGCATCCCCTGTTTTGGGTCAGTTATTTATTTATTTATTTTATATATGGGCTGACCTTAGACTGTAAAGGTTTTTTTTTTTCTTTTTCTTTTATATATGAGCACATCTCACTTTACATATGCATGCAGCTCATTCGATGAGTGGATTGGCTTCAGTCAGGGCACTTACACAGTGCAGCCAGCCTATACCTAGATCTCACACCAATGTTTCTACACTCACACATATGTAGTTTGTTGCATAGGGATGAAAATGCAGTGAACGTTCAACCTTCAAATGATTCTGGTTTTAATTTCTACATGCCAATTTCACTTACCTTTTATCTATGCAGGGAACTGCAAAAGCTTACCAACTGTGATATGCCAAAATGACAATTTGAATGCTATTTGAAATGCTTATAGATTCCTACCAACTGTCCATGCTCTGCATCGAAGTCATGCTCTTACTATTATCATTATCAAATTCTTTTTTTACTAACATCATGTCAGACTTCTTTTTTACTCTATTCCAATTTTCTGTTTGATTTTTTATGTCCAGATATACAGGTTCATCGACAAAAGAATTCCATTGATGCGTTGCTTGCCAAATAGGTCGTCCTTGCACCCCAAATGACAACCAAGGTGAAAGGCCTTTTAAAAGGTGGGTCCACTAGGTCTATTGCCATTTCTGTCATTCTACAAGAATACAATCATTACCCAGGAAATCTGGATTATCAGTCAACAATTTCTTTTTACCGAAGTTAGGTGGGTCCACTATGTAGCTTCCCTTGCACAAATTCAGGTCATCTGCTCATCAAAATATGGTCAGATTAATGATGCACACATACTGTTCGATAAAATGCTCGTGAGAGATGTTTCCAAGATAAATGTGGTTCCTCTAGAAGTGTTTTCTCTTCGGCCCTTGCCAATGTAGTTCTTTGGGTTGGGCTGCAGCCCTTGTAATTTTTCTGCTTCCTCTTTCTGTCTTTTTTGTTGTTTGTTGTTCTTTTTCTTTCGGCTTTGCATTTTTAATAAAGTTGTCATCTTGTGTACCACACACGTGGCACATGTTTTCCGAGTGACATGAATATCACAACGAACAAGGAGCTTGCTGATGCCTTGGCTTCTCATCCTCCTTATGAAGTTCCTATCTCAAAGACAAAAGTTATGCATCTCCATTGCCAGGTTCGGTGCTGGTATCACAGAATTTCTATATGTAGTTTTATTGGCTTTTGTTTACATCTATGATTTTGTATCCATCTTTTTGCATTCCTTTGTCTTCATTACTTGATGAAATCATGATATGAATGCAACATAGGAATTTCTTGGACCCTTTATCAAAGGTAGAATTAGTTTAGGTTTCTTGCAGGAAAAACGATTTTTGGTAAATCAGCTGGTTTTTTTTTTTAATGGTTTTATTATTTGAAGATTTTGTTTGGGGTGAATTATTAATTTTGGGTGTTGGGTGAATTTGGGTTCTTTTTTCATGTCTTAAATCATGCCATTATTCTGACTTTGGAAGATCACATGGTAGGTTGTTTGTCATTTTCCATGATTCTATTATCTATTTTGTGTTTTCTTTTGTAAATCTCTTACATTGGGGGGATCTGTATTTTGGTTTCATTTTGTAATGTTTGGTGAATTGTTTTTTTTTTTTTTTTTTGTCATATCTGAAATCATGCTATTGTTCTAATTTTGGTAGATCACACGGTGGGTTGTTCTGATTTTGGTAGATCACATGGTAGGTTTTTTTTTTCATATCTGAAAAAACCTCACTAAGCTTACCTTGGTATACTCCTATTTAGAGAAAGACCCACTGCCGAAGCTGAAGAAGCTGCCAAACCTTTGCATTCTCAGATTGCTTTGGTCTTCTTATCGGGGAAAGGAAATGGTTTGTATTCTAATTTCTGGCTGTTCATAGAGAATATTGATAAGCCAAGAGGTTTGAATTTTGTGATAAGTTAATTCTTTCAAGTTGATATTGATTGAAAACGGTGATTTCCTATTCAGGACAAAAATTTATTCGCATTTGTAATATGTCTACAATTTTACTAGCTTTCATTCTATTAGAACCTGACCCAAGTGGAAGTTTCTAACTATGCAATCTTTGGCCTCTTCAGTTGTTTATTGTTATATCCTTGACTGTTTATTTGTAGTAATTGATCGATGGATTGGAAACTTCCAATCCGAAGGTGTCCTCCATCCACACTGAGATCCACTGGATTTTTTAGTGTGGATTACCACCAACACCACTTTGGGTGGAATAAGTACATCATGATAGGTTTCCATTTATGTACGTCTATTTTGCTGATGAGTTGCTTTAGTATGAATAGTTGCACATCATTTTTAGGCTTTAACTAGAGATTTAATTGGTAATGTCTTGATTTTATTAGTGATGATTCTCGGCGCATTTGAGGTGTTTGCTGAGAGAGTTTATACATGCATCATCAAGCCACTACATAGCTTCCCTTGTGCAAAATTCAGGCCATCTGCTCAAGCCGATATGTCGTACATCTATGTTAATTGCTCACTGTCCATTTCGTTTGCGTACAGTTGGCTCACCTAACTTGCATGTGACCCGATTCTTACACCAAGGCGTAAGTTGCAGGTGAGGTTTCCTAAGCCTGTATGTGCATGGAGCATTGCATGACCAAATGCAGCCACATGCACCAATGTAGCTTAAGGGTGTGAGATAAGAGCTTTCCATCAAGTGAGTCGCACCTTCTAGAACTTCAGGCTAAAAATTGTGTTTCACTCCTTAGGTGGACCACTGTATAAAAAACAAATGGATGTTAAGAAAAAGTTTTATTAGCCATCCATTTCGTTTGTATATTGTGCCCAACTTAGGGGTGAAAGCTTGACTTTTGCATGTGGCTCTTCTAATGGAAAGCTTGGATCTTTTATGCATGGCTCATCTAATGGAAAGCTAGATCCCACACACATGTTTCACATTAGCATGTTCGGCTGCCAGTGGATGGTCACAAATCCACTGGCTTAACCTCTGTTTTTATGTGAACTTCATATGGTTTTTGATTTGTTATAGCAAAAATAGTAGCACATTGTTTTCTTGTTTTTAACAAGAGATTTATTTTTCAGTCTTTCTTTTATAGGAGAAGCTACTTGACACGTGTGAGGTAATTGGACATGACATGGACATGACATGGTAAATGATTGCCAATGAAAGTTAATGCATGAATGATATGAGATCTTTGGATTATATTTTCAAATTGTAGCAAGAGTTATGTAATATTTGACTTGTGATTATATTTGTGTTTGGATGTAATATGTTTATTTGAAATGGATGCAATTATTTAGAGTATAGACTTTTCACATAACAACGATACCCACCATCTCCTAACTTTCTCCCTAACAAACGATAAAATCACATTTGGATCCTCTCCCTTTTTTCATTAAGCATCCACAAGACAACTTGTATCTAGATATCACCTATAGTGTACACTTGCATAGCCACTCTATTTCTATTTCCACACAAATCAGCATCTGTTGCATCAGATGTTGATTTGAGCCAGAAAATGCAGAAAAGCAGTACCCAGCCTGAAGAAACCTCCAGTTCATGCACAGCTCCAAAAGTGCAGCAGAATAGAGAACCCAAATTCCGTCACACATTTTCTTCCCGGGAAGGAAAAGTTAAAAAATCCATATAAACTGCATTTCTTCGTCCGGCCAGCCACCGTACAGGTCGACCCACCTACCCTCAACCAACGCAGTTCGAATAACTCGACTCATCGTTGTTATGGCCTACAAGCTTCTTGTTATGCCTTCTCCAATTGTTGGTATTCTTATAATCTGTGCAAATACTATTCACTATCATAGTTGGGTAAGTCGTTCTGCTTTTACCCATGTTTGTAGTGCAACCACTGTGGTAGGTTAGCATAATTGACATTGTTTATCAACATTTTCTTTCCAGTTTTTACTCGTTTAAGACTTACCTTCTCAATTTATTTGGTTATTTTATGTTTGAGGTTCAAGTGCTTGTATACATGTGTAATGTCTCACTGACCTTAGGATATCTTTCTTCCTCTTGCTTTGGCAGTCAGTAACTTGTGCTCTTAGCCTGAACAATTTTTCTGTTCCTAGTGAAAGCAGGTTCTTCCCCTGACACTTTTTATTTTCTTCCTCATTTTTATATGTTCTAATATTTAGCAGGTTCTTGCTGCTTTGTGTGTCTATTTTAGCTGGGAGTCTGTTGCATGGTTTGTATGATGCAATTGAATTGAACTCTTTTTATTGGAGAATTTTCCTGGCTGGCCTAAATTCTTCTAAAGGGACCGAAATGAGCTAGATAAGTTGAAGAAGTCTGCTCTAGTCTAATTTTCTTGCTCCAAATCACTTCTTTTGAATTTCCCAATCTCTTATTATTTTGGTCTGCTCTTCAGATCTGATAAACTGCCTTTTGTAACCCTTCTATGTCAGAGATGCCATGCTTTCTGGGTATTACAGTGGATTTAAAACTTGAGATCTGGAACTCTGGTACATCATTTTGAAGGGTCCTTGTGACAATCTTCATTTTGTTTTTATCAGTCATTTTACATTTAGTTCTGCCCCATTGTCATGAATATTGTCAGCACATCCTTTCAATCGATCTGCTCTGGTGTAGAAAGCTAAGGATAAGGGATTTCTTTTTGGGAAAAAGCTATGACTGGAGTCTTGACATCCCTTGATGGGTGCTTTTTCATTACTCCTATATGGATTGCAAACAAATGTTCCACAGAAACAATTGAGAGTTGAACTTCAGCTGTCAATTGCTTTTTCGTTCCCGCTTGGCAGCTGTAAGTCATATACCAAAAATTACAAGGAGACCATTTTCCCACTTGATTCCCTTCCCTTTCAGTTATGTTCTTTACAACTTTTGTTATCACGTCTCTATGAAACCTTTGCACAAGTTCTTGGATGAAAATTTTTACATTCTTTGTTCCACACCATCATATATTATTACTTAATCAGTGATATCATAAAGATCGCAGAAATTTTTGATTTTTTTTATATGCTTCCCTCTCAATTTGGTGTTATTCTGAATATAGGGCACACGGGATGGTGGTGGTCCAATTGGAATTTCAGATTACACAAGAGCTCCCCAGCGAAGAATGGGTGGAGCTGGAGGGTTTGTGCATTTCTACTCTTTCAGTATTAATTTTTTTCAGTAGTATTTTGAGGTGCTGAATTGCGTTCGTTAGTGACATTGCCTTGGATATTGTTTGTCTATGCAGTGGAAGCCAGCCATCTTTTATCACAAGAACGACTGTAGAAGTTGTTGTTCCTTGATCACTTGTTACTTCTATGGAGAGGATGGAGGCTGTTTAAAACAGATATGTGAAGTTTATTCTGAGACATGATGGTTGTTGATGTTCCTGCATCCTTGATGCTTTGTTACTGACCAATAAATGCATTTTCAGATTTCTGGTGCTAAAATTACCATCACTGAAACTGCACCTGGGGCAACTGAGACTCTCATTATAATATCAGGAACACCTGAACATACCCATGCTGCACAGAGCCTGCTTCAAGCATTTGTAATGAGCAGGACAGTCTCCCCCTGATTTACTGTAGTGGACAAATAACCTTCCTTGCATTCTTCCTGTTGTATCAAAGAAAAACCCTTTTCCGTGTTTGGAAAGCTCACTGGAATGGATTTTTGTCGTGCTTGGTTGTTCTGTTTGCATCTTCAGTTACTTTCAGGTTTTGACCCTTTCAATACAATTCTAGGCGTAACTTTCAAGCATTTCATAGCTTTAAACAAACCATTTTAACAGTCTCTAGGATGCTTTTATAGTACATCAGTGAATTTGCTCTAATTAGTCCATTTTGTGCCACATTTTGTAGGTGGAATATCAATTATCCATTCATTCATACATGTGAGGCTCATGTATGATTTGACTGGCCCATTTTGGCCTAAGCTGTATTCATCATGGCCTTGCCTCATGGACTTCCTGATTACTTAGCTAGTGTGCCAAGAACAAGCATCTTTCCTAATTCTAATTTTCTCCAAAAGTCAGGTCGGCCACATTGCAAGAAATAATAGGGATTGGACACTCACCATTGAAAATTTATTGGGGCTCACAAAAGTTTAAGACAAGGCTGATATTTGTGTTTTCTCTTCATCCTTGTGGACATCACCTGATGAATGGGTTGGATAGAACATAAACAGAATGGTGGGCTCCATAAAGGTCTTATTGATGGTGTTTCCATCCTCTAGTATTTCTTGTGGTGTGGCCCACCTAGGTTTTAATATCTACCAAGTTTTTTTTATTAGCTCATGGACTACCATGACTTGACAAAACTGATGGATGAAGTGGATGTCACAAGGACATTGAGACTTTCTGATCTTTGTTACATCTAAAAAATGTATCCTCCTAATAACTATGGTCTAAATAGATTGAGACCTCTTAAGATCCATCAGCAACAAGTATTCCATGTTGCAGCTTTCCTTTAACAATTTCATGCTTCTGGTAGGAATTATGGAGCTGCATCCAGGAGGGATCAATAGCATCCCAAGTAAAGCACGCATAGAAATTGGTATGCCTCCTCTTTGGTGAATAAAATTCAATAAGACCCAAGATATTTTTAATATTTGTGATTTTAAAGGAGAAAATATATATATGGGTTCAGTAAAGATTCCTTCATTGAAATTATGTTTTCTGTATAAGATGCCTTCATTAATTATATGGCGATTAATTATCTTTGATTCCTAGCATAATAGTTAGTATGACACTTTAAGTTATCAATTAACTTCATTTTCTATAGTTATTTATATTCTTAGGTGGGAAGCGCCTTGTTCCTGTGGGTCTAGGAGATGATAATCAATGCATTGAGGAGGCAGCTTCACACGCCATCTCTGCAAAGCTATAATTTAAAGTGCTAGCCTTTACTGTAGCTTATTTTATAAATTTGATTTTGCAATGAAACATCTTCAAGCACATTATTTTCTTATGTTTTTCTTTGGATTAATCTCTATTTTGATGGAATGTAATAAATTTCTGTTAATTTATTTCCTTTGATCTTAAAATTTGTGTTTATCTAGGTTTAAAATTGTTCATAAAATTCCATCATAAAATCTGGCTGTTGGCAATGTTAAGAAGGTTTAGAACCGTTTTTAAAACTACGTTCCTAAAATATGACCATTGGCACAAGAACGGTTTAAAACCGTTCCTAAAATTCCGTTTCTGAAATTGGAAACGGTACCCAAAACGGTTCTGAGCCGTTCCTGTTTTTCTGCGACGCCTCATTAAAGCGTTCCTGAAGCATTTAGGAACGGTTAGAAACCGTTCCTAAATGACGATTTTGGTGTAGTGCATATGAGCCACGCAATGACCAGAAGACAGGTCATGGCACATACATGGCGGGGACCACCTGGTGATCAGACAACTAGAATATTGTGAGTCAGACGTGCTTTGGTTTTTAAAGAATGTTGAAGAAGGCTAAGTCTATGGTTTTTCAAAAGGCAAAAGTGGAAGCTTTTGGTCCTACCACTCTATTAAACCAACATTTAGCAAGATGTGAAACGTGCAGAGATCTTCCAATACATTCATGCACCCGCATGCATGCATTTGTGCACCCATGCATACGTAAAAGGGAGTTTGCATTGTCCACAAAGCAAGGAAATTACATATGAATGGGCAATCGATAGAAATCGATGTTCTTTCTTACCTGTGCAAGGCGGGTCCCATGTCCTCTGGGTGCAAGCAAAACAAGCCCATGCCAAGCATCTCTAAAGCCCACAACCTCAAGAAGACCGTCATCTACAAATGGCTCAGTCAAGTCCCTCTGTAGAAGAACATGAAATTAATCACGAGATGAACTGATAGACCTTGTAAGGAAAATCCAAGGGAATTATCAGATGGGATATCCAAGTCAATTAGGCCCGTTTGGTAGACGCATTAAAAAGAGCCCATCTCATCATAGTTAAGAGTAATTATGTATAAGAAATCTTGATCTCCGATAGATAATGGGTTCATGTTACGAGTTATTATGTATTAGAGATCAAGATCTCTTGATCTCTATTACAGAAGGGCGCACTCGAGTGATACCGGTCCCACAGTAAGCTTATGGTGTGCTGGGCAGATGTGGGACCCATGAGATGTATGAAGGCCATTCCAGCCCATCCATCAGATGCGTCACTCATATTACCTCAGGTGCCAAAAATTAGCCTGATACAACACTCAAGTGGTTCACATCACAGGGTAGGGGATGCCCACCGTTGATTTACACAAGGTGTAAAAACGGCTATGATTTTCCATTTTTTTACCTCTTTTCCTTCTCTTTTCAATTTTCTTTTACTCAAGGATTGTTCTATGCCCAATTCCAATCAGTGCCCGATTTGAGGAAAATTTTGTTTTAAAAAATTGGTAATCCTTTAAAAATAATAATAATAATAATAATTTAAGCTTGCTGTAATCATGTCAAATCAGCAAGATGAACCTAAATTGATCAAATCATGCTTGATTTGTGTTCGATTTGAGAATATCTGCATTTTTTTTTTTCATTAGTATTTTTTGAAATTTTCAAAAAATTTCTTTCCCCCCTCTTTTCCTTCTCATTTCAATTTTCTTTTGCTTGGGGTTGTTTTATGCTCAATACCGATCAAATCCACACCTGCTTCGAAGATCAAAACAACTAATTTGAACTCAAATCAAAGGATCGAATGTTGGGTGCCCATTTTCGAGAACATGAAAAAGAAATTTTCTGAAAATTTTAAAAAAATACCAACAATAATCGAAAAAAATGCAAAATTCTCCAAATCGAACACGAAAGTCAAGCATGATTTGATCAAGTTGGGGTTATCATTCTGATTTGACATGATTACAACAATATTAAAAAAAAATGGGCTATCTGAAATTTTTAAAATTTTCCAAAATAAATTTAGGAAAATGAATTAAATGATAAATCTAGGGGTGGCTCTCTCTCTCTCTCTCTCTCTCTCTCTCTCTCTCTCTCTCTCTCTATATATATATATATATATATATGTAAATTTATTTTTAATATATTTTCTCCCATTTTTGCAATTTATTTTAAAAAATTAGTTTGAGAAATTGAAAAGTTATTGTTGGTTAAATATAAATCTATCTTGTTTGAACATAGATCTACCATTTATGAGCTGTATTTTTTTCATGTATTTTTCACTATTTAAAAAATTGTGTTTTTTTTTTTTTTTCCAAAAATCAATTTGTGGGAATGGACATATGGATGAAAATACATTTATTTTCACCTCTTCATTATTATTATTATTATTTTACGTTTTTGCTTTTTATTTTATTTTATTATAGTTGGATGTTACCATTGTATTTATTTTATTGTTTTTCACCCAATAAGCAACATTCTTACCAAAGAATGGTCTGATGCACCATTGGATACATGTTCAAAACACGCACGCGGGCGCGCACACACAAAGATTCTTGAATACGTCAGTTTTTCTATTTTTCTAATATTTTTCCCCTTTTCTTTTGTTTAAAAAAAGTCCGATATGGTCCAATATGGGCCAATATGATACGCGACACCATATTGTATCAATTTTTTGCCAAGCCGATACGCTCCTCGATACCAATATTTAGAATCATACTTATGGTGGTATTGGTACCACTAGATTCCGATATGAATGAGATGAACTCATTCGAGGCTTCTACCAAACAGGGCCTCAGTCATTCCAAAAAGGAATGCAAATCATTCAAAATCACAACTGGAACTTACATCCCGTTCTTTCCGCTGGTTTGGTGTTCCCCAACGGTTTAATCCACCGGAAAAGCTAGGCAAGTTGAGACAAACAATTGATCTGATGCTGTAGATTAATGAAGAAAATGGTCAGTGAGATGCCTCCATCGAGGATATGAGGCTATTGCGAGCATGGTTAAAAGATTTGGTGACTTGGACCGACTCGTCCAATCTCTAGTGGAGTTGCGACTTGCCAGAGTCAGGGGTGAATGAGCCCGTCTCGGCCAAGTCGGGGGTGACTCGTCCAGGAGACTTTTGGTGTCAAACTGGATCAGTCTGACGAAGTCAGATTTGCACAGGACTCGTTCGTATCTTTAGATCATGATCGCAAGGTTCATCAATAAATCAAAACCATAAATATTAGAGAAATGAGGATATTTGTGAGAATCAGACTTCAAGTCTTTATCCTCCCACAGTCCCACGTCAATATACAGCACATGTGAGAGAGATCCTGGATGTTCACTGGGTAGGCCCCATTGTGCATGTGCCATGTCCCAAAAATCAGACTGCTCAGTTCAGCAGGTTGGCCACACAAGTACTAACAAATAGATGATTAAAAAGAACTGACCAATGATCAATAGTCCCGTGCCTTTGGCCCATCTGGTTATTGCACCAGTCTGATGTTTTTGGCCACAGTACATACATGGCATGTATGTATGTACAGCTAGTTATCGACATGGGAGCTGAAATGCTAATAAGATTCAGCAGAGCTGGATAAAGTGCTGAAAGAAATGGATTATTTTTACCTGCGGTGTAATTGGAGGTCCTCCCAATGCCCTTGTCTTTTCATGATCTTAACCTTTGCAAGCTGTGCGATGTTCCTGTATAGGAATCAAACCATTCAAATTAATTATATGAACTGAATAAAAATAAGCAAGACAATAGCTCTACTTTCAGGTATCCAAAAAAAAAATAAAAAAAATCAACCTCACCAATTTTGAAAAAGATGAAGCAGCAGAAAGCAGAATTTGTTAAATAGTAATATCTAGAATTCTAGCATATGTTTAGTACTGTAAAATGAAAAAAAAAAATGCTAATAGAATAAGACTAACAACTTCGTTTATTGAGTTACCTTGAAGAAGGATGAAAGAGAGAAGCACAAAACCATCCTTGTGTACATCCAAGCATAGCATAGGTACTCTGATTCAAGAAAATAGTTATTGCTTTTTCTTTTTTTTTTTTCTCTCATAGGAATTTTAATAACAGAAATTCACAAAAGATTCGGAACAAAGATGAACCCATTTATTTAGTATACTGCTTCCACCCATAAGGTGATTGAAGACAGCAAGTGATTACAATGTCTGTTGAACAATGGCAGTAACTAGAAATTTGGAACATGAAACTTTTGTAGAAAGAAATTATGTGAAACTTCATGTACCCATATTTTTTATGGAGGAATGTTAAATGTGAAAGGATTGGAAGCACCTTCACAATTTTTTCTTTTACTTTTGATGAATAGCAAGATATCTATACGATATATAATGTGAGCAGCTTTTAGACAAATTTGCTGCTGCAACTAGTTTCATAGGGTGTAAAACTTTGAATATTTGAAGGACATGGAAGACATTTTAAATTAAGTTAAGAGTATCTTAAAACTTGGAAAATGTGGCTGTTGCCGATCATGCAGTTCAGATTTCACCTGCAAAAAGCCTGCAATGGCTCATCTTTTCAATTATTTTATGTGAGTAGCCTTTTGGCACTTCTCCTCTTCGCATGTAGCCCACACAGAGCCTAGTTGTAGGGAGACCGTGCAACAAAGCCTCTGTCAGACCCATTGTAGTGATGGCATGAAATCCATAGTATATGCCTGTTATGCCAGCTGATATTAGGATGTCAGCCCAAAAAGAGGCAGATCTAAAACTCGAGTGTAAGCCACAACACTGGGAAACTGATGCAGGACAATTAACCACTTACTCTAAAAGCTCAAACTATTAGAGCATGGCGAATTAATTATTTAATCTCATAGCCCGGGCCCCATATCGCATGGGTTAGGACCTTGGCCCAACCCCCCTCATGGGCCCCAAATCACATGGGTACCGCCTCACACGGGCTGCCCACCCCGAGTGTGTCCCCACATCCCATAGGCTACCCTACTCGAGCTCGGTGTGAAATGCGCATTAATCACCCCCGGTGAGGAGTCTCGAACATGAGACCTCCTTCGTGCGCCCCAAATCACATGGGTCACCCGCCCCGAGTGTGTCCCCACATCCCACGAGCTACTCCACTCGAGCCTAGTGTGAAAATGCCCCAGCATTAATCACCCCTGGTGAGGAGTCTCAAACACGAGACCTCCCGCTCTGATACTAATTTGATGCAGGATAATTAACCACTTGCTCTAAAAGCTTAAATTGTTAGAGTATGGCGAATTAATCTTTTTATCTCATAGCCCAGGCCCCACATCGCATGGGTTAGAACCTCGACCGAACCCCCCTCGTGGGCCCCAAATCACATGGGTACCGCCTCACACGGGCCGCCCACCCCGAGTGTGTCCCCGCATCCCACAGACTACCCCACTCGAGCCCAGTGTGAAATGCGCATTAATCAACCCCGGTGAGGAGTTTCGAACATGAGACCTCTCCCGTGGGCCCCAAATCACATGGGTCACCCACCCCGAGTATGTCCCCGCATCCCATGGGCTACCCCACTCGAGCCCGGTGTGAAAATGCCCCTGCATTAGAAACATGGAGATGTGGCGCCCACCATTGAAACCATGAGCATCCCTCTCTCTCTCTCTCTCTCTCTCTCTCTCTCTCTCTCTCTCTCTCTCTCTCTCACCACATGTACCCCACACCTTTGCTACAATTTCTCCCATTTTTTCACCCCTTCTAATTCTCCTACTCCCTCTGCCATCCTCTCTGTACGTGCATTGCACATGCCACTTTCCCTATTTTCTTTTTCTTTTTTAAAAGAAAACAGGGGATACAACTACCCATCATGACAACAGAAAACGGCTACCACATGGCATGGCTCCCCTAACAAAACCTTGCTTACCTAGATTAGAGAATCGGCCATAAAATTTGCTTCCCTAGGAGCTTGCATCAAAGGGATTCTTAGGTAAGACATCAAAGGACATATAATGTTCAAAATCTAAATGATCTGGATGAAATCTCTATGATTTATGTATTTGATGTTTAAAAAATGTCTACAAACAGCATCTGTCCATTGACTTAATTAAAACAAGCTGAATTCACCATACGGTGCACTTCAATATCGCATATAAATGGATCGTCAGTCAAGTGATGAATGCTTGCATTTTAAATGGCAAAGGTAGAGAAGCTTAATCATGTTGATCAAAAGATCAATATTTCAGATATTGTTGTTTGAACCATATCACCAGACATTGATATTCATTTGAAGCAACTGTGTTCCTATTTCTGAGATTGTTGTCATCAACGTACTCATGCTAGTGAGTCAGTAACTACAATCACAAAGTCAAACACAAATGGAAAACTTCAATAATATCTGAATGGCCTAAGTGTGTATCTAATTGTTCAATACTTCAAATGTTTATAGAAGTCATATTGATGTATTAGAATAATAAGCAAAATGGCTAAGATAATCACAAAAGGTGAGCATGCATTCCGCAAAAAACACAGCAGAAAATAAAGGGAAAGGTAAAACTTACCTGATTAACCAACTGGTTTTTGAATCTTTCCGGATGCAACTTCCGCTCAGAATGAAATGCATATGATACTTGTGCATCCATTCCTACACAAAGAGGCAGCATTTCCTGGCCTACAATATCTGATAATACCAGATACTCATCGGTGTAAACATTTTCTTAGACCATTTTACTTTACGAGGAAAAATCTGATCAAACAAGATCAAATTAAATTAAATGATGTGAAGGAAAATCACAACGTCATCTCTAAAAATTCCAAGTGACGTTAGCACAGCACTTCATATTGTGAAAGTATCATGCAACTTGCATGTTGATGCAATAACAATTACTCAGGACTTCCCATGCTCTATGCTTTGGTTCCCTTAAACCAGAGGAAAAGAACAAGGTTTTGATTCTAGAAGGTCTAGCGAGGAAAGCCAACTTTGTGGATTTCCATGCCAAGGGAAGTTCTAACCCATGCTGAAGTAGTTCCAGAATCCGCCACGAAATGTGTGGTAACCTTCCTGAAAAGAGACCACCACAAAAACGCATCAGTTAGACAAATAATATACAGCAGAAATGTACCCCTTTTTAGGTACTGCTAAAACAAATAAGAAAATGACCATCTGCCATTAAACATGTTTCGGAAAAATTACAGATGCAATGTCTTCGGTTTGATAATGGGTAATTTCCTGCTAGTCACTAAAGAAAATACCATTATAAGATAAATCGATTTAGATATTCTTCTTGTTCTTTCAAAAAGTTAAACATTTATAACCAAAAAAGGGCAAAAAAAACATGCACATTAAGAATCCTTGGCTGCTTCCTGTAACAAATGAGATAATCAGCTGAAAACTAGTAGACTACAGCCCATCAGATGGAACACATCAAAACTTAGTGTTTTGCTAGTTTTCATCACTTATAAAGAGCTAGCAAAATGATTGAGTTTTCGTCTGTTCAGGTACAATGTAATATCAGTGTAGAGAGACAAACTTTTTTTTTTAAACGTAAAGAGCTATTTTCCATCAGTTATTCTTGTGGAGTTATCCTTCTTCATTGTGTGTGCAATTTCATGTGCTTAAAATATGGCATGCTTGTTCTTTCATGGGTTTTCTAGATTCTTATAGCAGGTTTTCCTATGAAGTCCTTATGTAGGCAAAAGAAAAGTACCTGGGTTTTATTGAGGAGACCACGATACGTTGACAGCAAATCCCCACCCAGCTGACCACCGCTTTTGGAGTTGATGAACACTATCACAGGGCACTCTGGTGTATAAGAAATGGTATTAGCATCTGATCCTGGTACAAGTATATAATCTGGGATGTGGAACTGCTTCAAAGACCGAATGCTCTCGGAATCATCCATCCCTTGGCCACAGCTGCATTGTTACATACAAAAATAATCTCATCATGTTTGAAGGGCTCAAAGTAACCAAAAATTCAATTCACAATCTCCCTGAGATGATCATTTTATACTTTTCACAGCAATTTCCTTAATTTATACGTACAATTACTTATCTGCACATAGCAGTCATACAAATCAAAGTTGTGCATACAAAAATCCTCTATTCCTTTTATTGGAACAAACAAAAGGCTTCTTTTCATATCTAGGTAGTGTTTGGATGCACAATTCAATACAATAATTAGTTCAATGTGGAAATGACCAGATTGTAATTAACCTAGTATTCAAATTGACGGTTTAAGGTACAAGTTGTGGTAGGGTCATTTCTCTTGATTGGACGAAATGTCCAAAGATTCAACTCAGTCAAGCATGTCCAAAAGCAAGCTTAAGGTGTCAACTAAATGAGAAATGCTACTGTTGTCTAATGCTTCATGGAATTTTGCGAAGCACCAACCAGCGCATTTCGGCTGCACGCGTGATGCATGGCTATGGTAATCATGGCCATTGAAACAGTACGGTTATAAGACAGGTAACCATCTGATCAGTGGCCTGAAAAATGGATGTTTCACAACACACTGGCCAGCAGAAGATGAGTAACTGTCCACATTCGATGGATTATCTTGGTCAGATGATTAAAACAATTTCTGCGCAATGTTCATCTGTGGTGACCCACTAGATGAATGGTCCTGATCGAGTTACAAATTGACAGGTATTAGGAGCATGTAGCACAAAAGCATCTCTCAAACTGAATTGGTTAACTTGTCCTCTTAATCGTATAAAAAAAGTTTTGACTACTCCCAAAGAGTATCATACTCTCACCACAAATGCCCATACATCACATATATACCAGATCCAGGCGGTTGATCAGGTGGGCCCCACCATTACGCTCTGTGGTCTGAAGATCAAGCCCATCTGGCCTTGAATGGGCCACAAATGTACATTGAATCTGGTTTTTTTTTTTTTTTTTTCTAACTATCGATTCCTTTGGCTGACCCCACTTAGTTGGGATAAGGCTATGATGATGATGATGATGATTTTTCTAACCATCCATTTTCAATTTTTCGCATGTGGCCTACATGATGGCTGGTTGGCCTGATCTTGGGACCACATCATGAAATGTGGGGGCCACCTGATAAATGGCACAGACCTCACAATGAGATTCACATTCCTTGAAAACGATTATACTTTCTCCCCAAACTAATTGATAATCCAAACACAAGATCGCAATTTCAAAGATTATATAACACAGATAGAAATTATCCAAATGAAATCAGGCCAAAGAACTCACCAGGAAGGCCACAATATCTAGATCCTCTGTCCCAAAAATCAGGCCATTTCACACATCAGGTGGACCACACATCATGCAAAACAAACAGACGGCCTAGAAAATTGTTTCAACGGTCAGCTTTACTTCATACATCGTATCCCACCTGAGAAGTGAAAAGGCCCGATCTTCTGCTAAATGGAAAGCTCAGATCTCTCACACGTGTTCCGTATAGTCACACGTGTGCAAGCAACCTCGAGAAATGAGATCGTTCAGTTTCCACCAATCAAGAAAGAAGCAACAGAACCGATACGAATTCCAGAGGACGCTGTTTGGATGAGAAATCAAATAAAAATCAAAATTCCAGAAATTTCAATTCCTTCTTCAACAAAACAAACAAAAAATCCTCAAAAATCACAAAAAAAAAGGGAGTGAAATTGAAGAAGAAAAAGAAGAGCTTTTTTGCATTTGCATGTGCATGAAATCCTACCTTTTGGGGAATAAAATGCCTTTCTTGAATGCTTTCTCCTTCAGATCTGACTTTGAATCTGCAGACAGAGAGAGAGAAAAAGAGATTGACCGTTTCAGGTACCTTGAATTGGATTTTAAGTAGGAAAAAACCGGAAGCGGATTGGCTAGTGTACCTCACACCAGCTATATACCTGCTGTAGGTACGTGTCGTGCGAAGACGAGCACTGACGCTCCTCCATCTCCGAGTTGTACGAACGGTTCAAAGGAAATCAAAGTTTTATGGTCCCACATTAATGTATTTATTATATCTACACCGTTCATCTATTTTTAGATATCATTTTAGAGCATCCAATAACTGAATCATATCCAAAGATCATACGTACCCCACAACAACTAGCAGCGGAGATAATAATTTTCATCGTTAAAATATTTGTAGGGCTTACCGCAACTTTTATTTTCCATCTAATCTGATCATAAGTTCACAGAGACCTGAATTAAGAAGAAAAATAAATTTTATATTGATCCAAAACTTCTATAACCTCAAAAAGGAGTTTCAATGTTAAACATTTAATTCCGCACTACTTTTTGCAGTGTGGTCTAATTGATAATTAGACTTGTCTTATTTTTTGTCTTAAATCTTAAAACGAGCTCGTCAAGTGGATGGCCAGTTTCGATATAATTCAGATCAAACCCCCAGAACTCGCTCACGTCTATACATCAGTTAAATAGCCGGTGTGACCACAATGATGTAGTTGTCTTATTCATGCCGTTCATCGCTTTTCTCAATCATTTCAATATATTATATAAAAAATAAACAGGTCATAGCTATAGCAAGCCGCACGAAAGGAAGCTACAGTGATAATGACACCACCGTTGAAACCTTTTTAAGGGCTATTGTAATTTTTTTTTATTTTATACCATCTAACCTATTAATAAGGTCATGTAGACGTGGATAAAGTGAAAGCACAAATATCAGCCTGATCGGAAACTTCTCCAGCTCCCAAGAAGTTTTTAACGGTGGACGTTCAATCCCCACTCTGTGATCCACTTAAGACATGTACCTGACTCATTTTTAAGATAATACCTTAAAATTATATGAGAAAAACAGTCAACGGAGTGGATAAAATACCTACATCACGGTGGGGCCCATGGACCCTTGCCCGGACGGATTAGGCGGGGGTAGGAGCAATCCACGTCCTGTGAGCTTCCATCAAACAGAGAGAGATATATAGGAGCGGCTCATGTGTTGGGGCCACGCCTTCCGCAGCTCTTCCTACTCGGATTCCGTAGTGACCTCTCCACTACCGAGCTCGGTACTGGTCAAAGCACTGTGCACCTCACCATGATCATGTGTTTTATCCATGCCGTCCATCCATTTTGAAATCTAATTTTAGGGTATTATCCCAAAAATGAGGCAGATCAAAAGCTCACGTGGATCACACCACACTAAAGAGCAGGGATCGAATGCCTACCGTTGCAAACTTCTTATGTGCTACAGAAGTTTTAGATCAAGCTGATTTTTATGGTTTCCCTTTATCCATAATTATGTTACTTTATGAACAGGTTGGATGGTAAATAAACATCACGGTGGGCCTCAGGAAGATTTCAACGGTTAGCATCACTATCCCACTCTTCCTGAGGTGTGGCCCACTTGAAATTTCGATCTAAGTCATTTTTGGGTTCTTATAATAAAATGAAATCAAAATATGAATGGACGGTATGGATAACACACATATATCATCGTTTGGTCCGCATAGATTTTCCGGTACCAAGCCAAAAACATACGTAGAACTCGAGGGGTCACTGCCGAATCCGAGTCCTGTATCAATCCAAAAACGTGAAATTCGTTTACCCCGGGTATTGCAGGAATCTCAGGCTATATGGGCCTACCGTCTTGTCTATATTACATCAATTACGTCATCGACTACGCCCGCCATTGTCAGCTCATTATATAAAAATAGGCATACGTAAAACTCAAGCGCCGCTACACTACAAGCGTATTCTAACAGATTAGCCTGTTATCCGGGTAACAACTGTACGGGGCCATTTACATATTTTTTGCATATCAACGCCGTTTGTCTGTTTTTACATCTCATTTTAGTAGGCTATCCAAAACATTTAAGATTATAAAACTTTCAATTGAACCACACTATTAGAAACAATGATGAATAATAATTAAAAACTTTTTATGGAAGACAAAATTTGTGGATCAAGCTGATATTTGTATTTTCCCTTCGTCCATGGTTTCTTGACATGGAAAATAAACATTAGAAAAACCTTACAAGGAGCCTTTTGAAAATTTTAATAGTCAGACAATCACCATGGTTTCCTGTGATATGGTACACCTTAGATTTGAATCTGCTTAATTTTTAGGATTCTATCTCAAAATAGATTGGAGAAACGGATTAACGGTATGGATATACAACACATCATCAACGTAAGCCCCACGGTAAGGATAACACCTACTCCGTGCTCTGGACGGGAGCAGATAAGGTGCAGCCCGGAGGTGGATTGCGTACTTAGTAACTCAGTTCCCTTTAACGTACTGAGTAAACCCTGTGGGGTCTACTTTTATTTATTTATTTTATCCATTATGTTAATATATTTTAACAGATAATTTTAAGTTTTAAACCCAAAATGGAAGCATATCCAAACCTTCAATGGACCACACCACCGGAAGGAGTGTAATTGAACCTTTATCATTGAAAAATTCATGGAAGCCACGGAAGTTTTGGATCAAGATGATGTTTGTGTTTTCTCTTTGTCCATTTATTTGTGATCTTAAGAACAGATTAGGATGACAAATAAACATCACTGTAGGTCCTAGGAAGGTTTCAATGGTGGAAATCATTATTTCACACTGTTTACTGTGTTATGGTTCTCTCGAGCTTTAGATTTACTTATAATTTTGTATCAACCCCTAAAATCAGCGGAAAAAATGGATGGACGGTGTGGATAAACCATATACATTCACAGTGAGCCTAACTGAGTTTACTCAGTAAGATGAAAGCTAGTGAGTAACTCATTACGCAATCGGATTTCGTGCAGTCCCGGCCTCAACCAGCAATGGCTCGGCTTGGGTGGATCCTTGACTGTGGGGCCCGCTTTGATGTATTTTTATTATATCCACACTGTACATCCGTTTAATCAGCTCCTTTTAGTTCTCACGCCACAAATTATACAGATCCAAAAATCAGGTGGACCACACCATGGGAAACAGCGGTGACTAACCATTAAACATCACGTCTAAGAAGAGAAATACATCCATGGTTCACATTCATTTGAGTAAGAAAAGCCCCAATATCGATAGATAGGTTCTACAAATATAAGTTATTTTTGTACCATGGCAATCCACATGGACATGCAACTTATCAACGGTCTGGATTCCTAAAACCTGGGCCCCGTCTAACTGAAAACCCGAGATTATCGTACAATTCCTCTGCATCCGCATGCAGACGTACGCCTGTGTCTCGGTCGAGTTAATCGGAAACGGATTGGCTACTCCCCCTGACACCAGCCAATGGCTGCTGGTCGGTGGTCTGTGGGCCCCACCATGATGTATGTGTTTCATCTATGTCGTACATCTATTTTTACACATCATTTTAAGGTATGAGACAAAAAATGAGGTATATCCCAATCTCAAGTGGACCACATTACAGAAAACAGTGTTGAATGAGCATCGACCATTAAAAATATTTTGGGGGCATAAAAGTTTTGGATCAAGCTGATTTTTCTTTTTTCCCTTCATCTTGGCCTGTATGACCTAATCAACATATTGGATGTCAAATAAATAGTATAGTGGACCTTAGGAGAACTTTAATGGTGGATATCCAATCACTATTGTTTTAATGTGGTGTGGTCCACCTGAGATTTGTCCCCATCTCATTTAGATCTGTAAAACTGGATGAACCGAATGGATGAAAAAAATACATCATGGTGGGGCCCACAGAGCACCGACAACCAGCCACGGGGCTGGTGTCAGGGGGAGTAGCCAATCCGTTCCCGAGTTAATCATGGTGGGTGGACAAATAACAAAAGAGCTGTCCAATTCGTGAGAGCGGATTCGGTGAGACTGGGAAACACTGACTTCGGCAAGACCATGGCCGTGGGGCCCACCTGGATGTATGTGTTGTATACCCACGCCTTCCATTCATTTTTCCAGCATATTTTAGTTTAGATAATTGAGCTAGATCCAAAACTTAGGTAGACTACGCCATGAGAAAAAATAAAAGTGGAGATTGAATGCCCATCATGATAAAATTCTTGTGGGCCACAAAAGTTTTATATGAAGCTGATATTTTTGTTTTCTCTTCATCTAAGTACGTGTGATCTTATCAACGATTTGGATGTAAAATAAACATTAAGATAGGCCTTAGGAAACTTTTAATAGTTAGCTTTGAATAACCATTATTTCCTATGGTGCAGTTCACCTGAGATTTGAATCTATTTTATTTTTTCTTGCATGCTTTAGAATTATCTTTTAAAACGTAAGGGCAGCATGGATACGCAGAAAATACATAAAGGTAGGCTCCACAGTCATGGTCTCACTGAAGTCGGTATTCCTCCGGCCTCACCGAATTTCCACTCGAAATCATGGAACGTGCAATCCCGACTGGCAGAATAAAGGCATTGGAAGTCGCAATCCCGTCACGTGAAAATCATGGAAATAAAAAGGTATTACAGGATGCACAACTCAAGCCTGATGGATTATATACTCACAAGGTCGGTGGCCATATGGCTAGAAGTGACGTCAATTTTTAAGACCCCACCGTGATAAATGTGTTGTATTCGTACCGTCTAAAAATTTGTAAAGATAGTTTTGTGGCATGAAAAAAAGACCGAGATGGATCTAAAGTTAAAGTGGACCCACCACATAAAACCGTGGGAGCAGTCACACTCATCGTTTAACATTTATAGGGTTCACCAGGATGTATTTTTGAAATCCAACCTATTCATAAGTTAACATAGAGAAAGTTGAAGTGAAAACAAAAATATCAGCTTGATCGGAAACTTCTATGGCCCCTAAGAAGTTTTGAACGATGGATGTCACTGTTCCTACTATTTTCTACTGTGAGATCTAGTTAAACTTTAGATCCATCCAATTCTTTTTCTCATGCCCTAAAAAGTTCTCTTCGGATTATTAATGTACAGTATAGATACAACATATACATCATGGTGAGGTTCACATGGCTTGGAAACGTCACTTCATACCAATTTGGCTACTAACCTTGTAAGTGTCTAATCTGCACCCCACGTAGGTTGACACTTCTGACAAGTGGGCTAGGTTTTCAGTAGACAAGACCATTGAAATGTTCCATCACAGTGCAGAGACAATATTATCAAAGGACGAATTATAGATTTTTAATTTATTGCCAACACATTTTCCTTGAAAATAGACATTTAAGAAGACAAATATGCATGGCCCACCTTATAAGAGAAATTTTATTTTTTTATAATATGATCATGCTGAATTATATTTGATTTTTTTAAAAGAGAGAAATATGCATGGCCCACATTACAGATAAGAGAAATTCTATTTTTTTTTATAAATTTGATCATGCTGGATTATATTTTATTTTTATATTATTATTATTATTATATAATGAGTTATAGTCATTGTATCACATATTACCATTTTTAAAGAATACTTTGATTTACCCAGGACTTTTCTTTACACTGTCCATCTTAATTCAAATTTCACTATGTCATGTCATTTTGTGTGCCCAATCAACAACCTAAGTTTAGGCCTTGATCTTATAAGAATGACTCAGATGTTTTTTTAATGGCTTTTAACTATATGTAATTCAAAACAATGTGTACCAATATTACATGTGAAAGCTAACCGGTAATTCTAATATATATCCTATGATCTGTCAAATGAATACTTTATTTTAATATTTCGATGGTTCGTTAGGTGGATACAAACATGATTGATGGTTAGATGAATAACTGAAATTTAGGTAATTAGATGGTCAGGATATTAATTAATCGTATTTATGGTTTATTGTATAGTCAATTTTATAAACAAATATGTATAAAGTGATTTTTAGATATAGTCCATATGAGAAATGTATATAGTTAGATTCAAGTAATTAGTTTATCGGTGCAAAATATAAATGCTTAGATCATACTTTTGACATTAAGTTAAGCATATTTATAGGTGACGAACAAGATGAGCGGATTCAAATTTTGATTTGATATGCAAACAAGTAAATGTGAAGATTTGGTAATTAGTTTACATTGATCGGGTGATCCAAATTCAAAGTGGATGCAGCGGTTAGTTTTTTTGTATTGGTAAGAATACTAGGGTATTTGATGGTTCATCTTATTAATCAACGGTTGAAAAGTGCTCTCTATGGTTATATTCAGGTTAAACTACAAAAAAAAATTAATTGATCTATAAGTATACAGTTCAAAAAGTGTAATCATATATCCATACATACATGTAAACTCGCACCTAAAATTTCGACTCCTTACATTCTATCTCCTTAAAATAAAATCTCGTCCTCGAGCTTTGGAAATTAGCATTTCAAACAAAAATAATAATAAATAAATATTATAGTCATACTGACATTGGTTTAGTTATTAATTTTTTTGTGTGTGATGAATTTATAAGTATGTAAAATTTTGTCAAAAATTGAAGTCTACAAAAGATTCAAAAATTCAAAAGTGAAGTTTGTCTAGGAGCAAATGATTTTTTTTATATAAATTACTTCACGTAAAAAATTTAAAAAGGTAATTATCAAAATTAAAAACTATGTTAGTTGAACCGACATGACACTAGTTTTGACAGATTGATTATCGGTTTGACATTTGCTGTTTCTATCATATTTTCTTTTACTTTGAGATTTCAAATTAAGTTTAAATTTTTTATGGAGATCCTAATATAAGTCCATTGTATCTCAATAAAAATCTTACTTATTCCGACAATTATAGATATTTTAAAATTTTCCACAGTCAAACTATTCAGAACGGACGAATTCCAACCAATCAACACTATCTCCCTGAACCAATATAGTGACTATTAGATCTGGATTTTTTTAATTATTTTTTTTTTAATTTAGACTTGTCTATTTTCGATCAGGATTTTAAATCGCCTTGATTAGAGTTTTACTTTTATAGTTATGAATTTTATAAGTTGGGTGATTTCTGCTGCCTATTGTTGTCTAGCAAGACTTTGTAGATTAAATATCCTGAAAATTCATTAGAGTTCAAACTAACCCATCTTAATACAAAATATACTCAAATCAGAGTACAAGGAACATCCTACTTAGTTTATAAGAATTTTTTTGCCTCTTTATTATTATTATTATTATTTTCATATAAACAAATAAGGAATCTTACTTTTTGTTTCTAAATTGATTATTTCACACAACATCCAGATAGAAAATCCTAAGTGTTGTGTTTCTAATTCCAAGGGGGGCTACCAATTATATACATGAGTAAGCCACATAACCTATAGGTCACACTATATTTTACCAAAAAGCCTATCTCTAATATCATTCTGTCACGCCCTGAAATTCAGATATAGAGTGTGCACCCTCAGACCCGAGTTTCGGCTCATGACCCGTACACTAAGCATACTTAATTAATTCTTCATACAGTTGTCTAGAGGGACAATTTAATGAATTGTAAGTTCACATCTAAATTGAACATTCATTCATATATGTTTGCATTATATTTTTATAATTTCCATTATCGTATATTCAAAACTACATCATCTGAATAGGAATCATCTGAGTCCATTAATTTGAAACTCCATTAAAAAAAAAAAATAATAATCAAATATCGTTCACTATGATAAGATTTATAAATAATAATGAATTATATTTATGTACAAATAGATGCAATAAAGAAATCAAACTCCTAAATAATAAATACATAAATACGACAACTAGTCCCGCGATTCATCTGACAATTGGTCCTCATTTTTTGACACTTGTTTCGGATTTCTTGTTATAGTCGTCTATATATGGTTGTCAATCCACAACGGTAGCTGGCTAGACTAGTGAGCGAACCTATCATGGTTCGTACATGATACAATTAAAATAATAAACACAAGTAAAACATAAAAGTCAGAGAATAAAAATCAGAAGAAAGTTGTGCAAATGGTGACCATGGAAAAACCTCCATCTATTAAAATATGGACACCACACGTGAAAAGAGAGGTAAAGGATAGACGATCGAGGAGTAAGTCATGCACATTGAACCATTTATCACTTTATTTGTGTTAGGTAGTGTAAAAAGTTGTGCATATGGTAACCATTGAAAGACCTTCATTTATCAAAATGTCGACCCCCTACATGAAAAGATAGGTAAAGGATTAACAAGTAGCAAGTCATGAACGTCGAGCCCCCTCTCAATTTATTTATGCTAGCGTAAAAAGTTATGCAAATGATTACCATGGAAAAAACCTTCATGTATAAAAATGTAGACCCCACACATGAAAAGAGAGGCAAAGGATTGATGAGGTGCGAGTCATGTACGCCGAACTCCCTATCAATTTATTCATGATAACTTAGAAAGTCGTGTAGATGGTGACCATAAAAGACCTCAATCTATCAAAATGTGAACCCTACATATGAACAAAGAGATAAATGATTGACAATGAGCGATTCATGCACCTTAATTCCCTTATTATTTTATTTACGCACGTGTTGAAAGTTTTACAGATGGTGACTGTAACGACCTTAATTTTTTAATCATAAAAGACACGGATTAACCAAATTAATAATTTAATTTTGTGATTATTAACAAAACTAAGCACTTAACTTAGTTGGTAGGGGCACTCTTAGTGAAAGGATAGGTAAAAAAAAATCTCTATCTAGAAACAAAACATGGAAATTGGAAATAAATTTTGCAGATCTATAATTTTGCGTGTACGTTCGATGGCACCTTCGATGGGTCTTCGATGTCATCGAACTTAACCTTCTATGTCATCAAATCCACTTCGATGTCATCGACAAAACATGAAAATCAAATTTTCTCGATTGTATCGAACTTGATCTTCGATGTGATCAAGCCCTCTTCAATGTCATCAAAATAACACCTAATATGTCCAACAACCAACTAGACAAAATTTGGAAATTCTTAATGGGATCGAGCAGTTGTTCGATGACATCGAATGATTTGTCAATGGCATCAACAGACCATGTTTCTGAATAGATTTAAGAATCAAAACTACAAATCTACATTGTTAGGCTAGAATTGGAAATGAGTAAATGCAAGTGCAAGTGCAAGTGCTTGTATATCATCTATCACACTGGCAATATATTAACTACCTCTTTCCCAAAATTACATGAATCTTAGCTGGTTAACATGTGCATCTAATGGAGTGTAAAATAAAAAAGGTTGGGTCAATCTACATTTGACCCAACTATCTTAAAACTAAGTTTGAACTGAGTTGGATTTTAAGCTTTTTTAGGTAAAAGTGAGTACGTACATAGACTAGATTTGAATGACACGTCAAGGGTTTAGGGTTCAAGGTTGACCGAAAAGGGGGGGGGGGGGGGGGGGTGATTAAATTTGTTGGCTTGTAGGTCCTAATGTAGAGTGGGTCGCGCATACTTTCATGGCCAAGATGGATCAGAGAAGGCCCAATCAGAGGTGGAGGTGATCAGGACCATCGGAACCTTAAAACAGTCATATCTTGCAAACCGAAAAGAGTTTTTCGACATATCATATATGATTTTGGGGTAGTAGAAGCTACTTTAGCCAACCAACAAGCTATGCCGGGTTGCCCACACTAGATTTACAAGATTCCATCAGATAGACGGTCAAAAGTCTATTTTATTTTCATTTTTACTATAAATGTAAGTTATTTCTACTTTTACTATAAATAGTAAGTTTTAATTTGATCATAACTTTTGATGCTTTGAGAGTTAGGAGTCATGCCCAGCATGAAAAAAGCTTAGAAAAATTAGGAGAATAATGTGATTGGGCAAAATTGGACACTACTATTTTTAGCCGAAAACCATGAAGTTTAGTAGGAATACCGTATATAAAATATAGTAAGTTTACTATTTATAATAAGTCGCATTTTTAGGGAGTTTGAGTCTGAAACTCCGTCCCAGATTTGATTTCACTATTTAAAGGATTGAAAATTCATTTTCTAAAATCATCAATCAATTTATTTTGAATTATTAAAAATTATTTTTATTTTCATCCCTTATGGATTCGAGGAATCTCTATGAGGATTCCAGAGAAGCTCCATGGATTCAGAGTAGTTATCACTAAGGAAGATGGTGATCGACCTCATCACATCCTTCCCTGTGTCAGGTCGAGCTTAAGTAAAAATAATGTGGCTCATCTAAGTATGCGTTGGTGGTTAAAAAGATAGAAATAATGATATATGCTCTTCTCAACAACAATGATGAGGTGACTCGCTGTTGGATCGCCTAAAAATAGTGTTGTGTATAACAGTATGTATTCTCTCGCCATTATTGTTGTGTAGTTGGTGGATAAGTTATTAATTTGTTGGTGAGGGCCAGATCAGTGGATGGAATTGGTCTGTTTGGAAGATTTGTTGAGGATGGTGGTCTAATGATGGACTTTTTGGAAGGTCTAAAATTAGAACTAATGATGTTGGTCTGTCTAGAATGTCTGGATTTATGACTGTTGATGTTAGTCTGATGATGTTGTATGATTGTTGGTTGGAAGAGTGAGTTGTCTGATGTATTTTGGTAAGAGTCTTCTTTGTTGTTTGATCTGAATTGTGGGATGGAAGGTGTGGAAGGCATAGAGTTTGTCTGGGTCTGCGAGATGTGCTGCTGCTATTGGCCGCGGGCAATGTATGGGGCCAAGCGTTATACCATTTAAGATATGGTCAGTGGTAGGGTAGTTTTGTGATATATTGATATTGGTGCAACCCATCTATTGATGTAAAGCAGGTTACGAATAGTTTCATAGCCAAGATGGAACAGAAAAGGCCCGATTAGAGGCAGAAGTGATTTAGATTGTTAGGACTTTAAAACGGACATATCTAGCAAACTAGAATGAGTTATCCGGCATGCCTATATGATTTTGAGGTAGTACGAGCAACCATGCCGAATTTGTGAGACCATTAGATATTCGTTCAAATTTTCGTTTTATTTTCATTTTTACAATTTATATTAAGTTTTAGTTTGATTATTACTCTTCATCTGTTGGGCTTTAGGAGTTGCGTCAAACATGAAAATTGCAGGAGAATATCATGGTGAAGCCAAATAGGATAGTTACTATTGTTGGCCGAAAACCGTGATGTCTAGTAGGAATTACGACCTTCTATAAATAATAAGTTTACTATATATAGTAAGTCACCATTTCTAGGAGTTTTAGTTATAGTTTAATTTTGAAACTTATTCCATTATCCCTATTTAAAGGGTTGTAAACTCGTTTATTTCATTCATAAATCAATTTACGAATTTTCTAAAATTTATTTATATTTTCCTTACTTTATTTATCGTGAATTCGAGAAGTCTCCGTGAGGAGTACAGAGAAGCTCCGTGAATTTAGAGTAGTTATACTTGAGGAAAACGGTGATCGACCTTATCACGTTCATGCCTACGTCACTATGCCCATTTATTGTGATCTTGTAGATGGTCCTACCATTTGGCATAAACCAAGACTTATTAGCATACTCTTTAATAAGCTCAAAGTCTATATTGCACCATAACGTTGATGGTCTTACTTGTAGGCCCCACAGTAGATAAGGCACAATCCAATAATTAAACCCTTTAGGCCCCACAATGAATAAGGCGCAATCCAATAATCAAATCCTATAGGCCCCACAATGTATAAGGCACAATCCAATAACCAAACCCTGTAGGTCCCACGGTAGATAAGGCACAATCCAATAATCAAACCCAAGAAAAAATACAAATCACTGTATTGTGGAAAAGTAAAGTGAAAAATGGTCATTAGATATGAAAACCCCCATTTGGTTTCTTATTCACTTCCTAATTACCGGAAAGTCCTTTCATGCACAGAGAATAATACATCATGCCTCATCAAATTTCTCAGATTATATGACTCATTCCAGTCAACCTGGATGACCATACTCATCCCAGTTGACATAGATTCAGTAGCATTTGATTGGTTTGATCCTATAACTCACCCCAGAGTCACCATGGTCCACCGACTTAGGTAAGTCGAGTCGATTCAGCCCCAACTCAGTGAGTCCTATCTCAACTCAAGAACAAAAGGGTTAATCCAAGTCTCCAAGTTTGTTAATCATATACCCACTGCTGTTACAATTGAAATGGAAATGAAAATATTAAAGACAGTTGTTTAGTAGAGGCAGTAATTTTGTTCTAAGTAGTGGGTTCGTATGATTTAGGCCATGGGTATAGTGGACATCCTTTGGATGCCCATTTCCCTATATATCACACATCGGAAGATCCAAGCCATAAATTTTAGGTATATGTTCAATAATCCTAGCCACACCCAATTGAAGCCCATGATCTGGCTTGTGGGAATGATTATAGATGCATGTCAAGGTATACTGGATTAATAGGGCAATGTTTAGTCTCGATGGATCTCTTGTTCTAGCATCAGTATCCATCCCAGCTATGGGCCCATTTTTGCATGTTGGGCACCCAGGACATACAAATCATGACCCATCAAGACCCTATCACTACTCTTGCATGCGTGAATGACTGTAATTGAAGTTAAAGTTAAGCAATAAATATTTGAATGGACCCAATAATACTTTAGTGCTATCATTGTCATAGCCCCATCCTTTCCAAATGAAGACGCACAAAATTCTCCAAAAGAATTTATATCATTATCATAATTTGGCCCCGCTCTTTTCAAACGAAGACGCACAAAATTCACCAAAAGAATTTATAAGGCGTCCCAGTGTTTTTTATATTTTACCATAATACTAGTTTAATCATCATTTTCTCTAAGCACTTAGGCATCATATAAGACTATTCAAATGTCCAAATAAGAATATTCAAACATCGAAATAAGACTTATAGGGCAACATTTAGTCTCAACTTGCAGTGAGTTCGTATGATTTAGGCCATGGGTATGGTGGACATCCTTTGGATGCCCATTTCCCTACATATCCCACATCGAAAGATCCAAGCCACAAATCTTAAGTGAATATTCAATAATCCTAGCCACCCAATTGAAGCCCATGATCTGGCTTATGGGAATGACTATAGATGCATGTCAAGTTATACTAGACTAATAGGGCAATATTTAGTCTCAATGGATCCCTTGATCTAGCATCAATATCTATTCCTGATGTGGGCTCATTTTTGTATACTGGGCACCAGGACATGCAAATCATAGCACATCAGGACCCTATCACTACTCTTGCACACATGAATGACTGTGATTGAAGTCAAAGTTAAGCAATAAATATTTGAATGAGCCCAATAATACTTTAGTGTTATTATTGTCATAGCACCACCCTTTCCAAACGAATACGCACGAAATTCTCCAAAAGAATTTATATCATTATCATGATCCGTCCCCGCCCTTTCTAAACGAAGACGCACGAAATTCTCCAAAAAGAATTTATGAGACGTCCCAAAGTTTTTTAATTTTACCATAATACTGGTAACTATCATTTTCTCTAAGCACTTAGGCATCATATAAGACTATTCAAACATCCAAATAAGACTATTCAAATGTCTAAATAAGACCTATAAGACAACATTTAGTCTCGATGTGCAGTGGGTTCGTATGATTTAGGCCATGGGTATGGTGGACATCCTTTGGATGTCCATTTCCCTACATATCCCACATCGAAAGATCCAAGCCACAAATCTTAGGTGAATGTTCAATGATCCTAGCCACCCAATTGAAGCCCATGATCTGGCTTGTGGGAATGACTATAGATGCATTTCAAGCTATATTGGACTACTAGGATAACATTTAGATTCGATGAATCCCTTGTTCTAGCATCAATATCCATCTATGTTGTGGGCCAATTTTTGCATGTTGGGCACTAGGACATGCAAATCATGGCACATCAGGACCCTATCACTACTCTTGCACGCATGAATGACTATGATTGAAGTCAAAGTCAAACAATAAACATTCGAATGGGCCCAATAATACTTTAGTGCTATCATTGTCATGGCCTCGCCCTTTTCAAACAAAGACGCACGAAATTCTCCAAAAGAATTTATATCATTATCATGGTTCGGTCCCGCCCTTTCCAAACGAAGACGTACGAAATTCTCTAAAAAGAATTTATGAGATGTCCCAGTGTTTTTTCTATTTTACCATAATACTAATTAACCATCATTTTCTTTAAGCACTTAGGCATCATATAAGACTATTCAAACATCCAAATTAGATTTATAGGGCAACATTTAGTCTCGATGTGTAGTGGGTTCGTATGATTTAGGCCATGGGTATGGTGGACATATTTTGGATGCCCATTTCCCTACATATCACACATTGGAAGATCCAAGCTATAAATCTTAGGTACTCGAGAGGTCACTATCGAATCTGAGTCCTGTATCTATCAAAAAACGTGAATTTCGTTTACCCCAGGGTTGTAGGAATCTCAGGGACGCGGATTGCATCCTACCCCCGCCTGTCTCTAGCCCTGAACGGCAGCTCTATGGGCAGGCCTACCATGATGTATATGTACATCCAAGTCGTTAATCCCTTTTCTTGTATTATTTCAAGGCATTAACACAAAGATGAGGCAGATCCAACACTCAAGTGGACCACACCAAATAATAAGCTTAGTTGCATTTAATGGCCAAAGTATTAAAAGCTAGTTGCATTAAATGTAAAAGTCACCGGTTGTATGGTCCATTTGATCGTTAAATCTACCGATTTTTGTTTTTATGCCTTGGAATAATTTGAGAAAAGGGTTAGACGGCTTAGATGTACAGATGCATCATGGTGGGCCGCCTACAGAACTGCCCGTTTGGGGCTAGAGACGGGCGGGGGTAGGACACATTCGGGAACGGATTGGCTACTCCCAGCCAACGGCTGATGGTCGGTGCTCTGTGGGCCCCACTATGATGTATGTCTTTCATCCATGATGTCCATCTATTTTTATAGATCATTTTATGATATGAGACCAAAAATGAGATATATCCCAATCTCATGTGTACCACATGACTGGAAACAGTGTTGAATGAATGTAGACCATTAAAAACTTTTTGGGGCGATAAAAGTTTTGAATCAAGCTAATCATTGTTTTTTCCCTTCATCTGGGTCTGGATGACCTAATCAACAGATTGGATGTCAAATAAACAGTACAGTGGGCCTTAGGATGATTTTAATAGTGGATATCCAATCACTATGGTTTTCCTGTGGTGGGGTCCACCTGAGATTTATCTCCCCCTAATTTTTGGTATAGAGCCCTTAAATGATCTTTAAAAATGGATGAACGGAATGGATGAAACACATACATCATGGTGGGGCTCACAGAGAATCGAACACCAGCCACGGAGCTGGTGGGGAAGTAGCCAATCCGTTTCCCAATCAGCATCTGAATCTCGGAAGCGGATTGCGTACTGAGTAACTCAATACACTTCACGTACTGAGTAAACGCTGTGGGGTTCACCATGATCTATGTATTTTATCCAGTCCGTCCATCTATTTTATTAGATAATTTTATGACATGGGTTCAAAATTGAAGGATATCCAAAGCTCAAATGCACCACACAACATGAAACAGTGTGAATTGAACTTGTACCATTGCAAAATTCTTGAGTGTCACAGAATTTTTGTATTTAAGCTTATATTTATTTTTTTCCCTTCATCCATGTCTTTGTGATATTATTAATGGCTTGGATGACAAATAGACATCATTGTCGGGCCTAGGAAGGTTTCAACGATGGAAATCATTATTCCCACTGTTTCCTGTCTTATGATCTACTTGAGAGTTGGATATCCTTCAACTTTGGGATCAACCCCTTAAATGAGCTGAAAAAACGTATGAACGGTGTGGATAAACCACTTATTTTGACGGTGGGCCCAACTGAGTTTACTCAGTACGATAAGAGCTTACTGAGTAACTCCGTAAGCAATCCGATTCCCTGAATCTCAGGCTATGTGGGGCCCACCGTCTTGTCTATAATACATCAATTACGTCATCGACTACGCCAGCCATTATCAGCGCATGATTGAAAAAAAAAAAAGACATACATTACAAGCATATTCTAACAGATTAGCTGTGTGGGGCCACTTGACGTATTTTTTGCAAAACCATGCCGTTTGTCTGTTTTTCCATCCCATTTTAGTATGCTATCCAAAAAATTAAGATTATAAAACTTTCATTTGGACCACACTATTAGAAACAATGATGAATAATAGTTAAAAACTTTTCACAGGCGACAAAAGTTTTGGATCAAGCTGATATTTATATTTTCCCTTCATCCATGCTTTTTTTACATTGATGGAAAATAAACATTAGAAAAACCTTACAATGTGACCTTTGAAAATTTTAATAGTGAGACACTCAATCACCACGGTTTCCTGTGATATGGTGCACCTGAGATTTAGATCTGCTTAATTTTTAAGATTCCATCTCCAAATATATTGGAAAAACAGATTAACGGTGTGGATACATAACACATCATCAATGTAGGTCCCTAAGGATAACACCAAATCCGCGCTCTATCCAAATATGGTTGGACGGGAGCGGATAAGGTGCAGCCCGGAAGCGGATTGCGTTCTGAGTAACTCAGTTCTCTTAACGTACTGAGTAAACCCTGTGGGGTCCACTGATATTTATTTATTTTATCCATTCTATTAATACATTTTAACAGGTAATTTTAAGTCTTGAACCGAATATGTAAGCATATCCAAACCTCAACTGGACCACACCACCAGAAACACTGTGATTGAACCTCTACCATTGAAAAATTTATGGAGGCTACGGAAGTTTTGGATCAAGCTGATGTTTGTGTTTTCTCTTCATCCGTTTCTTTGTGATCTTAAAAACAGGTAAGATGACAAATAAACATCACCGTCGGTCCTCGGAAGGTTTCAACGGTGGAAATCATTATTCCACACTGTTTCCTGTGCTATGGTCCTCTCGAGCTTTGATTTACTTAAAATTTTGAAACAACCCTAAAATTAGCGGGAAAGATGGATGGACAGTGTGGATAAACCACGTATATTCACAGCGGGCCCAACTGAGTTTACTCAGTACGATGAATTTCGTGCTGCCCCGGCCTCAACCAGCAATGGCTCGGCTTCGGTGGATCCTTGATTGTGGGGCCCAGTTTGATGTATTTTTGTTATATCCACACTGTACATCCGTTTAATCAGCTCATTTTAGTTCTTGAGCCCAAAAATTCTACAGATCCAAATATCAGGTGGACCACACCATGGGAAACAGCAGTGACTAACCATTAAACACTACGGCTAAGAAGAGAAATACATCAATGGTTCGTAAGAAAAGCCCCAATGTTGATAGATAAGTTCTACAAATATAAGAGATTTTTGGACCATGGCAATCCCGTGGACATTCAACTGATCAACGGTCTAGATTCCTAAAACCTGGGCCCCGTCGAACTGAAAACCGGGGATTATCCTGCAATTCCTCTGCATCCACACGCAGACGTACGCATGTGTCTCAGTCGAGTAATCATGGTAGGTGGACCAAATGACAAAAGAGCCGGACAAATCATGAGAGTGGATTCGGTGAGACTGGGAAACACTGACGTCGGCGAGACCGTGGCCGTGGGATCCACCTTGATGTATGTGTTGTATATCCAAGCCTTCCATCCATTTTTCCAGCGTATTTTAGGTTAGAAAATTGAGGCAGATCCAAAACTCAGCTGGACCACGCCATGAGGAAAAAGTAGTGATTGAATGTCCACCATTAAAAACTTACCGTGAACCACTGAAGTTTTAGATCAGGCTGATATTTTTGTTTTCTCTTCATCCAAGTACGTGTGATCTTATCAACGATTGGATGTAAACTAATCATTAAGATAGTCCTTAGGAAGCTTTTAATAGTAAGCGTTGAGTAACCATTATTTCCTATGGTGTGGCCCACTTGAGATTTGAATCTTTTTTTTTTTTTTAATTTTTTTGCATACTTTAGAATTATCTTTCAAAACTTACTGACAGCATGGATATGCAGAAAATACATAAAGGTAGGCTCCACAGTCATGGTCTCACTGAAGTTAGTATTTCTCCTGCCTCACCGAATCTGCACTCGAAATCATGGAACGTGCCATCCTGACTAAAAGGCATTGGAAGTGACAATCTTGTCACGTGAAAATCATGGAAATAAAAAGGTATTATAGGACGCACAACTCAAGCCTTTGATACACAAGTTGACACTTCTGACAAGTGAGCTAGGTTTTCAGTAATCAAGACCATTGAAATGTTCCATCGCAGTGTAGAGACAGTATTATCTAAGACCGAATCGTGGATTTTTAATTTATGGCCTACACATTTGTCTTGAAAATAGACTGTTCATAAGAGAAATACGCATTGCCCACCTTACAAATAAGAAAATTTTTATTGTTTTATAAGTATGATAATGCTGGATATTATTTGATATTTTTTAAAGAGAAATACGCATGGCCCACCTTACAAGTAAGAGAAATTTTATTATTATTTTTTTAAATAAATCTGATCATGCTATATTATATTTGATTTTTATATTATGATTATAATATAATGTGTCATGGTCATTTTATCACATATTACCATTTTTAAAGAATACTTTGATTTATGATTTAGACATGACTTTTCTTTACACTCTCCGTTTGAAGTCAAATTTCCAGTCATTTTGTATGCCTAGTTAACAATTTAATTTTGGGCTTTGATCTCACAAGAATGACCCAGATGTCTTTTTGATGGATTATAACTATATGTAATTTAAAACAACTTATACAAATATTACATGTGAAAACCAACCAGTAATTTTAATATATATTCTATGATCTTTTGAATGAATACTTTATTTTGATATTTCGATGGTTCGTTAGGTGGATACAAACATGATTGACGGTTAGATGAACGGCTAAAGTTTAAGTAATTAGATGGTTAGGATATTAATCGTATTTACAGTTTATTATACGGTCAGTTTTATAAACGGATACGTATAAAGTGATTTTTGGATGTAATTTATATTAGAAATATATATCGTTAGATTTAAGTGATTAGTTCATCGGTGTAAAATGTAAATGTTTAGATCATACTTTTGACATTGAGTTAAGTATATTTATAAGTGACAAACAAGATGAGTGAATTCAAATTTTGATTTGATATCTGAACAAGTGGATGTGAAGATTTGATAATTAGTTTATTTTGATCAGATGATCCAAATTCAAAGTGGATAGTTATATATCTTCATCTAATGGTGATAGCTTATATCAACGGTTAATTTTAATGTATAGATAAGAATACTAGGTTATTTGATGGTTCATCCTATCAATCAACGGTTGAAAAGTGCTCTCAATGGTTATATTCAGGTTAAACTACAGAAAAATTAATCAATATACAAGTATACAATTTATAAAGTGTAATAATATATCCTTACGTATATCTAAACTCGCACCTAAAATTTTAACTTGTTACATTCTACCCCCTTAAAATAAAATCTCGTTCTCAAGATTTGTAAATTAGCATTTCAAACAAAAAAAATAATAAATAAATATTATAGCTACACAGACACTGGTTTAGTTACTAGGTTTTTTTTTTTAAAATTTTTTTTAATGAATTTATAAGTATGTAAAACTTTGTCAAAAATTGAAGTCTACTGAAGATTAAAAATTCGAAAGTGAGGTTTGTCTAGAAACAAATGATTTTTTTTTTTTGTTATAAATTACTTTATGTAAAAATGTTAAAAAGATAATTATCAAAATGAAAAATTATGTTAGTTGAACCAACATGACACTAGTTTTGATAGATTGATTATCAGTTTGACATTTGTTGTTTCTATCATATTTTCTTGTACTTTGAGACTTCAAATTAGGTTTAAATTTTTTCTGGAGATCCTAGTGTAAGTCCATTATATCTCAATAAAATTTTTGCTTATTCTGCCCATTATAGATATTTTAAAAATTGTCACAGTCAGCCTGTCCAGAGTGAACGAATTCCAACCAATCAACACTATCTCCCCGAACTAATATAGTGACTATTAGATCTAGATTTTTTTAATTATTTTTATTTAAATTTAGACTTGTCTATTTTTTATCAGGATTTTGAATCACCTTGATCAGAGTTTTACTTTTATAGTTACGAATTTTATAAGTTTGGTGATTCTTGCTGCCTATTGTTGTCCAATAGGACTTTGTGGACTAAATATCCTGAAAATTCATTAAAGTTCAAATTAACCTATCTTCACACAAAATATACTTAAATTAGAGTATAAGGAACATCTTACTTGGTTTATAAGATTTTTTTTTTCTCTTTATTTTTTTCATATAAACAAATAGGGAATCTTAATTTTTGTTTCTATATTGATTATTTCACACGACATCCAGATAGAAAATCGTAAGTGTTGTGTTTCTAATTCCAATGGGGCATACCAATTATGTACAAGAGTAAGCCACATAACTTATAAGTCACACTATGTTTTACCAAAAAGTCTCTCTCTAATACCATTCTGTCATACCCTGAAAGTCGGATACAGAGTGTGCACCCTCAGACCCGAGTTTTGGCTCTTGACTTGTACACTAATTGTACTTAATTCATTCTTTATATAATTATCTGGAGGCATAATTTAATGAATTCTAAGTTCACATCCAAATTGAACATCCATTCATCCATGTTTGTGTTATATTCTTATAATTTCCATCATCATATATTCAAAACCACATCATCTGAATAAGAATCATTTGAGTCCATTCATTTGAATCTCCATTCAACCAAAATAAAAAATAAAAAATCAAATATCATTCACTATGATCAGATTTATAAACAATAATGAATTATATTTATGTATAAATAGATGTAATAAATAAATCAAACTCCTAAATAATAAACACATAAATACGACAACTGGTCTCGCGATTCATCTGACAATCGGTCCTCATTTTTTGACACTTGGTTCGGATTTCTTGTTTCATTCATCTATGTACGGTTGTCAATCCATAACGTTAGCTGGCTAGATTAGTGAGTGAACCCATCATGGTTCATACACAATACAATTAAAATAATACGTATAAGTAAAGCATAAAAGTCAAAAAATAAAAATCAGAAGAAAGTTGTGCAAATAGTGACCGTAGAAAAATAAAATATAGACCCTACAAGTGAAAAGAGAGGCAAAGGATAGACGAAGAGCAAGTCATGCACATTGAACCATCTATCATATTTATTCGTGTTAAGTAATGTAGAAAGCTGTGCAGATGGTAACCATTGAAAGACCTTCATCTATTAAAATGTCGACCCCCTATATGAAAAGAGAGACAAATGATTGACGAGTAGCAAGTCATGCATGTCGAACCTCCTATCAATTTATTTATGCTATTGTAAAAAGTTATGTAAATGGTGACCATGGAAAAAACCTTCACCCATAAAAATGTGGACCCCACACATGAAAAGAGAGGCAAAAGATTGATGAGGTGCAAGTCATGGACGCTGAACCTCCTATCAATTTATTCATGACTTAGAAAGTCGTGTAGATGGTGACTATGGAA
Source organism: Magnolia changhungtana (assembly GCA_030180095.1). Taxonomy (NCBI): domain Eukaryota; kingdom Viridiplantae; phylum Streptophyta; class Magnoliopsida; order Magnoliales; family Magnoliaceae; genus Magnolia; species Magnolia changhungtana. The sequence continues at coordinate 1,126,709 of JASAUF010000394.1, read as the reverse complement.
AGACCTCAATCTATCAAAATGTGAACCCTACACGTGAACAGAGAGGTAAATGATTGACAATGAGCGATTCATGCACCTCGATTCCCTTATTATTTTATTCACGCACGTGTAGAAAGTTTTGCAGATGGTGACTGTTACGACTCTAATTTTTTAGTCATAAAAGATACAGATTAACCAAATTAATAATTTAAATTTGTGATTACTAACAAAACTAAGAACTTAACTTAGTTGGTAGGGGCACTCTTGGCGAAAGAATAGGTCAAAAAAATCTCTATTTGGAAACAAAACATGGAAATCAAAACAAATTCCGTAGATCTGCAATTCTACGCGTATGTTCGATGACACCTTCGATGGCTCTTCAATGTCATCGTACTTAACCTTCGATAGCATCAAACCCACTTTGATGTCATCGAAACAACATCAAAATTATCCATAGACAAAACATGAAAATCAAATTTTCTTAATTGCATCAAACTTGATCTTTGATGTTATCGAACCTTCTTTGATATCATCGAAATAACACCTAATATGTCCAGCAACCAACTGGAGAAAATTCGTAAATTCTTAATGGGATTAAGCAGCTGTTTGATGACATCGAATGGTTTGTCAATGGCATCAACAAACCATGTTTCTGAATAGATTTAAGATATCAAAAACTACAAAATCTACGTTGTTAGGCTGGAATTGGAAATGAGTAAATGCAAGTGCAAGTGCTTGTATATCATCCACCACACTGGCAGAGTATCAATTACCTCTTCTCCAAAATTACATGAATCATAATTGGTTGACTGGTGGGCATATAATGGAGTGTAAAATAAAAAAGGGTTGGGTCAATCTACATTTGACCCAACTAACTTAAAACTATGTTTGAACTGAGTTGGATTTTGACCTTTCTTAGGTAGAAGTGAGTACGTACATGGACCAGTTTTGATCGATACGTTAAGGGTTTAGGGTTCAAGGTTGGCCAGAGAGAGAGAGAGAGAGGGGGGGGGGGGGGGGTGTGATTGAATTTGTTGGAATGTAGGTCCTGATGTAGAGTAGGTTGCACACACTTTCATGACCATGATGGATTAGATAGGACCCGATCAGAGGCAGAGGTGATCAAGACCATGATTGAATTTGTTGGAATGTAGGTCTTGATGTAGAGTAGGTTGCACACACTTTCATGACCATGATGGATTAGATAGGACCCGATCAGAGGCAGAGGTGATCAGGACCATCAGAACCTTCAAACAATCGTATCTTGCAAACCTAAAAGAGTTTTTCGACATATCATATATGATTTTAGGGTAGTAGAAGCTACTTTAGCCAACTAACCTGCTATGCCGGGTTGCCCACATCAGATTTACGAGATTCCATCAGATAGATGGTCAAAAGTCTATTTTATTTTCGTTTTTACTATAAATGTAAGTTATTTCCACTTTTACTATAAATAGTATGTTTTAATTTGATCATAACTTTTGATGCTTTGAGATTTAGGAGTCATGTTTAACATGAAAAAGGCTTAGAAAAATTAGGAGAATAATGTGATTAGGTCAAATTGGACACTACTATTTTTAGTCGAAAAACATGAAATTTAGTAGGAATACCATCTATAAATAGTAAGTTTACTATTTATTAGAAGTCGCATTTTTAAGGAGTTTGAGTCTGAAACTCCATCCCAGGTTTGATTTCACTATTTAAATGATTGTAAATTCATTTTTTAAAATCATCAATTAATTTGTTTTGAATTATTAGAAATTATTTTTGCTTTCATCCCTTGTGGATTTAAGGAATCTCTATGAGGATTCCAAAGAAGCTTCGTGGATTCGGAGTAGTTATCACTAAGGAAGATAGTGATCGACCTCATTACGTCCTTCCCTGTGTCAAGTCGGGCTTAGGTAAAAATAATGTCATCTACGTATGCGTTGATAGTTAAAAAGACAGAAATAATGATATATACTCTTCTCAACCGCAGTGATGAGGTGACTCGCTGTTGGATCGCCTAGAAAAAGTGTTGTATATAGTTGTATGTATTCTCTCGCCATTGTTGTGCAACTAGCGGATAAGTTATTGGTTTGTTGGTGAGGGCCAGATTAGTGGATGTAATTGGTCTGCCTGGAAGATCTGTTGAGGACGGTAGTCTAATGATGGTCTGTTTGGAAGGTCTGAAATTAGAACTGATAATGTTGGCCTGCCTAGAATGTTTGGATTTATGGCTGTTGATGTTAGTTTGATGATATTGTCTGATTGTTGGTTGGAAGAGTGAGTTGTCTGATGTGTTTTGGTAAGAGTCTTCTTTGTTGTTTGATTTGAATTGTGGGATGAAAGGTGTGGAAGGCGTGGAGTTTGTCTAGCTCTACGAGATGTACTGCTGCTATTGGCCACGGGCAATGCATGGGGCCAAGCGTTACAACATTTAAGATATGGTTAGTGGTGGGGTAGTTTTGTGATATATTGATATTGATGTAACCCATCTATTGATGTAAAGTAGGTTGCGGATAGTTTCATGGCTAAGATGGACCAGAAAAAGGCCCGATCAGAGGCAGAAGTGATTTGGAACGTCTAGACTTTAAAACGGACATGTCTAGCAAACCAGAATGAGTTATCCGACATGCCTATATGATTTTGGGGTAGTACGAGCTACCACGCCGAATTTGTGAGATATCATCAGATCTTCGTTCGAATTACCATTTTATTTTCGTTTTTACAATTTATATTAAGTTTTAGTTTGATTATTACTCTTCATCTGTTGGGATTTAGGAGTTGCGTCAAACATGAAAAGTGCAGAAAATATCATGGTGAAGCTAAATAGGATAGGTACTATTGTTGGCCGAAAACCGTGATGTCTAGTAGGAATTACGACCTTCTATAAATAGTAAGTTTACTATATAAAGTAAGTCACCATTTCTAGGAGTTTTAGTTGTAGTTTAATTTTGAAACTTATTCCATTATCCTTATTTAAGGGGTTGTAAACTCGTTTATTTCATTCATCAATCAATTTACGAATTTTCTAGAATTTATTTCTATTTTCCTTGCTTTATTTATCATGAATTCGAAAAGTCTCCATGAGGAGTCTAGAGAAGCTCTATGAATTGAGAGTCGTTATCCTTGAGGAAGACGATGATTTACCTCATCACGTTCATCCCTGCGTCACCATGCCCATTTATTATGATCTTGTAGACGGTCCTACCATTTGGCATAAACCAAGACTTATTAGCATACTCTTTAATAAGCTCAAAGTTTATACTGCACCATAACATCGATAGTCTTACTTGTAGGCCCCATAGCGGATAGGGCACAATCTAATAATTAAACCATGTAGGCCCCACAGTGGATAAGGCGCAATCCAATAATCAAATCCTGTAAGTCCCACAGTAGATAAGGCACAATTCAATAATCAAACCCAAGAAAAAATGTAAACCACTGCATCGTGGAAAAGTAAAGTAAAAAATGGTCATTAGATATGAAAATTTTCATTTGGTATCTTCTTCACTTCCCAATCACCGAGAAGTCCTTCCATGGATAGAGAATAATACATCATACTTCATCACGGTTCTCAGACTATGTAACTCATCCTAGTCAACATGGATGTCCATACTCATCCCAGTTGACATGGATTTGGTAGCATTTGATTGGTTTGATCCCACAACTCACCCCAGAGTCACCACCGTCCACTGACTCAGGTGAGTCGAGTCAAGTCGATTCAGCCCCGACTCAACGAGTCCCATCTCAACTCAAGAACAAACGGGTTAATCTAAGTCTCTAAGTTTGTTAACCATATACCCACTGCTATTACAATTGAAATGGAAAGGGGAATATCAAAGACAGTTGTTTAGTAGGGGGCAGTGATTTTATTCTAACTAGTGGGTTCGTGTGATTTAGGTCATGGGTATGCTGGACATCTTTTGGATGTCCATTTCCCTACATATCCCACATCAAAAGATCCAAGCCACAAATCTTAGGTGAATGTTCAATAATCCTAACCACACCCAATTGAAGCCCATGATCTAGCTTATGGGAATGACTATAGATGCAAGTCAAGCTATATACTAGACTAAAATGGCAACATTTAGTTTCGATGGATCCCTTATTTGAACATCAATATACATCCCTTTTGTGGGCCCATTTTTGCATGCTGGGCACTAGGACATGCAAATCATGGCACATCAGAACCCTATCACTACTTTTACATGCATGAATGGTTGTGATTGAAGTCAAAGTCAAGCAGTCAACATTTAAATGGGCCCAACATACTTTAGTGCTATCATTATCATGGCCCCGCCCTTTCCAAAAGAAGACGCACGGAATTCTCCAAAAGAATTTATATCATTATCATGGTCCGGCCCTGCCCTTTCCAAACGAAGATGCACGAAATTCTCCAAAAGAATTTATAAGAGGTCACGGTGTTATATTTTTTATATTTTACCATAATACTAGCTAACCATCATTTTCTCCAAATACTTAGGCATCATATAAAACTATTCAAATGTCCAAATAAGACTATTCAAAAGTCCAAATAAGACTTATAGGGCAACATTTAGTCTCGATGTGTAGTGAGTTCGTATGATTTAGTCCATGGGTATGGGAGACATCCTTTGGATGCCCATTTCCCTACATATCCCACATTGGAAGATCCAAGCCACAAATATTAAGTGAATGTTTAATAATCCTAGTCATCCAATTGAAGCCCATGATCTGGCTTGTGGGAATGGCTATAGATACATGTCAAGCTATATTAGACTAATAGAGCAACATTTAGTCTCGATGGATTCTTTGTTCTAGCATCAGTATCAATCTCTACTATGGGCCTATTTTTGCATGCTGGGCACCACGAGATGCAAATCATGGCGCATCAGGATCCTATCACTACTATTGCACGCATGAATAACTATGATTGAAGTCAAAGTCAAGTAGTAAACATTTGAATGGGCCTAATAATACTTTAGTGTTATCATTGTCATGGTCCTGCCCTTTCCAAATGAAGACATACAAAATTCTCCAAAAGAATTTATATTATTATCATGGTCTGGCCTCGCCCTTTCTAAACGAAGACACACAAAATGTTCCAAAAGAATTTATAAAATGTCCCAGTGTTTTTTGTATTTTACCATAATATTAGTTAACCATAATTTTCTCTAAGCACTTAGGCATCATATAAGACTATTCAAACGTCCAAATAAGACTATTCAAACGTCCAAATAAAATTTATAGGGTAACATTTAGTCTCGATGTGCAGTAGGTTCGTATGATTTAGGGCATGGGTACAGTGGACATCCTTTGGATGCCCATTTTCCTACATATCCTACATCGTAAGATCCAGGCCACAAATCTTATCTGAATGTTCAATAATCCTAGCCACCCAATTGAAGCCCATGATCTGGCTTGTGGGAATGGCTATAGATGCATGTCAAGCTCTACTTGACTAATAGGGCAACATTTAGTCTCGATGGATCCCTTGTTCTAGCATCAATATCCATCCTTGTTATAAGCCCATTTTTTATTGTTGGGCACTACGACATGCAAATTATGGCACATCAGGACCCTATCACTACTCTTGCATGCATGAATGGCTGTGATTAAAGTTAAAGTCAAGCAATAAACATTTGAATGGGCCCAATAATACTTTAGTGCTATCATTGTCATGGCCCCGCCCTTTCTAAACAAGGACGCACGAAATTCTCCAAAAGAATTTATATCACTGTAATGGTCTGGCACCGTCCTTTCCAAACGAAGATGCACAGAATTCTCCAAAGAATTTATAAGACGTCCCAATGTTTTTTGTATTTTACCATAATACTAATTAACTATTATTTTCTCTAAGCACTTATGCATCATATAAGACTATTCAAACGTCCAAATAAGACTATTTAAACATCCAAATAAGACTTATAGGGCAACATTTAGTCTCGATGTGCAGTGGATTCGTATGATTTAGGCCATGGGTATGGTGGACATCCTTTGGATGCCCGTTTCCCTACATATCCCACATTAAAAGATCCAAGCCACAAATCTTAGGTGAATGTTCAATAATCCTATCTACCCAATTGAAGCCTATGATCTAACTTGTGGGAATGGCTATATATGCATATCAAGCTATACTGGACTAATAGAGCAACATTTAGTCTCGATAGATACCTTGCTCTAGCATCAATATGCATCCCCGTTGTGGGCCCATTTTTGCATGCTGGGCACCACGACATACAAATCATGGCACATCAGGACCCTATCACTACTCTTGCACGCATGAATGACTGTGATTGAAGTCAAAGTCAAGCAGTCAACATTTGAATAGGCCCAATAATACTTTAGTGCTATCATTGTCATGCCCCCGCCCTTTCCAAGCGAAGATGCACAAAATTCTTCAAAAGAATTTATAAGAGGTCTCAGTGTTTTTTGTAATTTACCATAATACTAGTTAACCATCATTTTCTCTAAGCATTTACACATCATATAAGACTATTCAAATATCCAAATAAGACTATTCAAACGTCCAAATAAGACTTATAGGGTAACATTTAGTCTCGATGTATAGTGGATTTATATAATTTAGGCCATGGGTATGGTGGACATCCTTTGAATGCCCATTTCCCTACATATCACACATCGGAAGATCCAAGCCACAAATCTTACCTGAATGTTCAATAATCTTAGCCACCCAATTGAAGCCCATGATCTGGCTTGTGGGAATGGTTATAGATGTATGTCCAGCTATACTGGACTAATAGGGCAACATTTAGTATCGATGGATCGCTTGTTCTAGCATCAATATACATCCCTATTATGGGCCCATTTTTACATACTGGGCACCAGGACAGGCAAATCATGGCACATCAGGACCCTATCACTACTCTTGCACGCATGAATGACTGTGATTGAAGTCAAAGTCAAGCAGTCAGCATTTGAATGGGCCCAATAATACTTTAGTGTTGTCATTGTCATGGCTCCGCCCTTTTCAAACGAAGACGTACGAAATTCTCTAAAAGATTTTATATCATTGTCATGGTTCGACATCGCCCTTTCCAAATGAAGACCCACGAAATTCTCCAAAAGAATTTATACGAGGTCTTAGTGTGTTTATATATATATATATATATATATATATATATATATATATATATATATATATATATATATATATATATACCATAATACTTGTTAACCATCATTTTCTCCAAGCACTTAGGCATCATATAAGACTATTCAAAAGTCCAAATAAGACTTATAGGGCAACATTTAGTCTCGATGTGCAATTGGTTCGTATGATTTAGGCCATGGATATGGTGGACATCCTTTGGATGCTCATTTCCCTACATATCTCACATCGGAAGATCCAAACTACAAATATTAGGTGAATGTTCAATAACATATGGTGTACTTGAAAAATCTCCAACTAATTGATTTTAGAAAACAAGTATCCACTAATCAGAAGTTGAGATGGTTAAAACAATCCGATTTTTAGAATTTTGGCATGTAGTTTCAATAGTTTAAACATTATATTAGAGTCCCTAGGTAGTTTGACAGGTCTAATTGCATTAATTGAGAATTGTAGCATCTTAGTGGGCCATATTAATCCTAACCTTTGCAACATATTGGTGGGGCTTACCAATCATATTGGTTGAAACATTCTAGCCTATAAATTTTTCATATGACTTCGATATTTGTTTTTTAAAATGATCTACTAAGTGTAATTTAGATAATGAGTTAGATAATTAAGTAAGCATATTTTTTGGTTGATAAAATACTTGAACATGAAAACTCTAATTGAAATGATTTATTTCGAATGATGAGTAAACGTGTGAAGCCTGCTTTGATGTATGAATTTTCGATGCCATGCATACATTTTTTCATATCATTTTAGGGCAAAATGTCAAAATTAAAGTATATCTAACTCTCAAGTAAACCACACCATATAAAATAGTGGGAATTGAATGCCTATAATTGAAAACTTCTTGGGCCACAAAAGTTTTAGATTAAGTTTTGTGAATGCAACGTGTTTTCTATTCATCTATGTCTTTTTGTCCTTACGAACAGGTTGGATGATAAATAAACATTAATGTGGGCCTTAGCCCTAACCTAAACTCTAGACCTTAACCCTAAACATTAAATCTAACCCTAAACCCTAAACCTTAGCCCTAAAGTTAAACCATAATCTTAAACTTAAATTCTAAACCCTAAACCCTAGACCTCTAATCCTAAGCTTATTGCTTATTGCTTAATGCTTAATGCTTATTGCTTACTTAGTACTTAATATGTTTGTATAATTAACTAATTGTATTACATTGTTTTTTTTTTTTTTTTACTTATCTCATTATTGTACATTGTATACTTAGCTTAATATGTACATTGCTTTCTTTGCTTAGATTATTATTGTGACATGTTGTGATTGTGAGTTGTGAGTTAGATAATTAGTTACCAATTTGATGATTTCTATGTGGCCATACATAGATATAGTATGTTTTTGGTGGCATAGAAATCAATCAATTTGTCTCATTTTGGACAGTTCAAGGTTAGATGAATAGCATGTTTTCATATAATCTATTTAAATGTTCATGCCTGATCCGCGGTCCATCTCCTCATTTTTCTCTAGATATGTTTCTTCCGTTTCATTTTCAATACTAAATATCTTTACATTGCTTAGATATTTGGCATCGGAATGTAACAAAAGATCAACTTATCTAGAGAGGTATGGGGAGATGCCGTCGGATTTTCGACATGGACGTTTAAATGAGAATAAGAAAGTATTACAATGTATCTAACCTTGGATGAGTAATTAATTTAAGATTTAATTATGAGTGTGAGTTAGATAATTAATAACCCATTTAAGGATTTCTATGTGGATATATATATATATATATAGTGTATTTTTAGTGACATAGAAATCATTCAAATTGTCCCATTTTGGACAGTTCAAAGTTAGATGAATAGTATGCTTTCATATAATTTATTTAAATATTTATACTTGATTCGCAGTCCATCTCCTCATTTCTCTCTAGATATGTTTCTTCCGTTTCGTTTCCAATGCCAAATATCTTCACATTGTTTAGATATTTGACATCGGAATGTAATAGAAGATCAACATATCTGGAGAGGCATAGGGAGATACTGCTAGATTTTCGACGTGAACGTTTAAATGTGAATATGAAAGTATTGCAATCTATTTAATCTTAGATGGGTAACTAATTTAAGATTTAGTATAACTCTGTTAGCACTGGATTGCTAATGCTAATATGATTTAGTATATTTTAACTATTAGATGGAAAGTGAGAGTTTTTCCAATACCCCGGGTGGTCGGTCAATTACATTATCGATGATCCTTGAAGATAAAGGATTAGGTCTTGAACCTGAAGAGGTACCCATTAATACTAGTACCACACAATCACATATTGCGGGAAAATTGAAAAAGATATCGATAATGTGAGATGATTTTGAAGAAGTAATCCTGAATAACAACAAGTGAGGATATAATGCAAGTACTGCAAGACTCAGTATGTTAAGTAATTAGATGGTTCGAACACAACTCTGAAGAAACATATTTTGAAGTGTTAAAGAAAAGTGAGAACTTCGGCAGGGCAACAAATACTTTCATTTACGCAATCTGTAGTGGGTTCATCGAAGCGTACATTATCCATCTACAAGTATAAGTGAATGAGTCAATGGCCAAGTTAATTATTACCGATGAAAGATCATTTCAAATGGTAGAAAGTCCCGCTTTTGTCGAACTAGCCAAATGTCTTAACCCCAGTTACGAGGTCTCCCGTGCAACAATAAAGAGAGTGTGCATGAAAACGTATGAAAGTGAGAAGTTCAACTTGAAAGGAGAGTTGGAAATGATTTTCTGAATTAACCTGATATCAGATTTGTGGATAACATCCAATTAACGAAATGAGTATATGTCACTAACTGCTCACTACGTTAATGTCAAATAGAGGCTTTGCAAGAGAATAATAAACTTTTGTTATCTTGTGCCTCTTCATAATGACTTGATGATTTCAGATTACATATACAAATGTCTTGTGGTGTGGAGAATTGAGAAGAAGATCTCCTCGATAACTCTAGACAATACCTCTGCAAATGATAGCGTGATAACGAATTTGCGCAACCAGTTTAAGGCCACAGGTGACCTGCATTTTAGTGGAAAGATATTTCATGTTAAGTGTTGTGCCCACATCCTAAACTTGATTGTACAAGATGACATTAAAATAATTGATCTCACGATCGAGAACATAAGAGAGAGTGTGAAGTACATACGGGGGTCACCTTTACGATTACATACATGGAATGATATTGTGAAGCGGTTGACTTTGTCAACTCAGATAACGATGAAGCTGGACGTCACGACACATTGAAATTCAACTTTTGAAATATTGGATTCGGCAAGAGATTTAAGACCTGCATTTTCTCACTATGCGGAGTGTGATAGTGCGTATGTCTGGTTGCCTTATGAAGATGATTGGTCAAGAGCTGAATCAGTTCGCAAATTTCTTTTAGTTTTTTACAACAGTATAAAGAATTTTTCGGGCAGCAATTATTCAACAATAAATATATTTCTGCCTGAACTTTGGAAGGTAAAATATGCCTTGCACAAAAGCAGTAGTGGACTAGACTTTCTATACTTAATAACAATGTGTATGCAGGTAAAGTTTGATAAATATTATTCTGAGTATACTCTAGTAATGGCTGTTGCAGTCGTTCTTGATCTCCGATATAAGCTGATCATGGTTAAATTCTTATGTAGTAAGTTATATGGTACAATGGGTGTCGCTGAGGTCAAATAAATTTCTGATGTGTTCGGTGAATTGTACAATTTCTATGTGTGCGTCACAAAAGAAAAATCTCCTCATGTGGGTTCTAGTTCTATTGTTGATGAATTGTAAGAAGAAACTATAGATGATTTCATGTCTTACGTGGTATAATGGAAAGTGGTTCAAATGCAGACGCGTAGATTAGAACTTGAAGACTATCTCAAGGAGCCACTTCTAGTTGTAAAATCCAAAGGCGATGAATTTGATGTTTTGGACTGGTAGAGGATGAAATCTGGTAATTTACAATATCCTGTGCTCTCGTTAATGGCACAAGACATATTATCAATTCCAATTTTAACCGTGGCTTCAAAATCTACTTTTAGTACGGGGAGTATAGTCGTAAGCAAGTATATAAGCTCACTTACACCTAAATCGGTTGAAGCGCTCATTTATATACATAATTGATATGAGTCTCATGGGAGGAGGATTGGTGGTGGACATGACTCTCATGGGCTATACCTCCTTGAGAAAGACCACACATCTTTCTTGTGTGATACATCATTTAGAGTTAGCAATGGGCAATCTCTTCAACATTGGTATTCTCATTTAGAACATTTTTGTTCGTGCACTTTGTCATATTTTTTCCAAATAAGTTTCGCAATAGTATCTTTCAGTGTGAAATAACATCCCAACAAGGTAGGATATTCCATTAATTTGATATGATATCCATACTCAATGCACAGCAAGGTACTTTTGTAACTTCGTATAAAGTCTTACAACCTGGTCTGTTGACAAACCATGGATTGAAAAAACATGAGCAAATCTTTGCATTCAGTGGAAAAAAAGCATCCATCATGGCCCACTACATGAGCGGTGTGGATTACATGCCTTGATAGGGAATCCTAGCCACCTGATTTCCAATGGAGAATGTTGTCATTTTCGTCCCTTCAAGGGCTATTGACCGGACAGAAGGATCTCCCAGCCCAACTGGTTTTTACAAAATCACCCAGTCGCTAAAAGGACCACCAGATGAACGGTTCAGACCGTATGTCTCCCCAACCACGTGAGCCATCATGGACTGGCCAAGCAATGCACACTCAAGCGATTATCCGATCATGGGTACTGTAATCTTAGCCTAAAGTAACCTGAAATGTGCGCTGGAAAGGACCCCAACTGCCTTTGGCCCCTGCCATTGGGAAGTTCCTGTAGGTAGAAGCTATGTGGGGCTTACTGTGATGTCCGTGAAAAAACATCCACTCTGTCCATCAGGTCCTCAAACTCACAATAGGCAAGAATATAAAAAATGAGGCAGATCAAAAGTTCAGGTGGTTCACACCACACGAAGTAGTAGAGAATGAATGCCCACCATTGGAAATTTCGCGCGCGCATGTGTAAATGTATCCCGGTAGGAAAAACCTTATTAACGGTTTGGATGGCCATGGTGGGCTCTGTATCAATGGTGGGAAGCAGATTGCGTGGTGAGTAAACTCCGTGAGGTCCACCATAATTTATGTATTTTATCTGCTCCCGTCCATTAATTTTATTACAAGAAAATTTCATGGCTTCAGCCCAAAAATGAAGCATAACAATGTTCAAATAGACCACACCATAAAAAACAGTTGAATTGAACGTATACCATTGAAAAATTCATGGGGCAATTGTTTTGGATCAAGATTATATTTGTATTTTCACTTCATCCATGTCTTTATGGTCTTATGAACAAGTTGGATGACAAATAAACATAACTGTGGGGCCTAGAAAGGTTTCAACAGCGGAAATCATTATCCCCACTGTTTCTTGTGGTATGATCCACTTGATATTTGTATATGCTTCGATATTGGGCTCAACCCCTTAAACTATATGGAAAAGCGGATGGACGACATGGATAGACCACATACATTCAAGGTGGGCCCAACTGAGTTTACTCAGCACGATAAGAGCGTACTGAGTCAATCCGATTTCTCAATGGTGTATGTTTCCATTCTCGCTCATTCCTATCACGTGGTTTTCCTGAGTCTTCTTCTCTTCTACATGACTGTTTTTGTACTCCTCTCCTATTTGAGCTTGCAAAACCGATGAACAGAGTAAATTTCTCGTAAACATGTGGAAGCGAAGTTACAGATGAGGTCGTCCCACAAAGTTCTACCACATCATGCAGTGATCAGATGATCTGGTCCATTAATCTGGAGCACCTTTACGAGGGTGGGCCATAAGAAAAGACTCATCGACCAAACTTCTTTTTGATGTTCGATTGAGGAATTATATGATCCTTGACTGAGGAAAACGGTATGCTTTTTTGTTAGCTTTAGCTCCATGGCTCGAACATCAAGACCATTGGTCTAATGTGGCCCCTATTGCAGGTGGATTGTTGCTCTATTCTTCTTTAGCATCCTATTTTTAAGCCAAGAATTTAAGCAGAAGTGACGCAGGGATGAACGTGATGAGGATAACTACTCCGAATCCACGAAGCTTCTTTGGACTCCTCACATAGACTTCTCGAATCCACGAGGAAAGAAAACAGAAAATAGAAATAAATTCTAGGAAATTCGAAATTGATTAATTAATCCATAAAAATGAGTTCACAGCCCTTTAAATAGGGGTACCAAGCAATGGGAAAGAAATCATAATCAAACTACAACTAAAACTCCTAGAATTCGCGACTTACTATAAATAGTAAACTTACTATTTATAGACGGTCGTGATGTCTACTAGTGCACAAGGTTTTCGGCCAAAAATAGTAAGTGTCCTATTTGGCTTCACCAAACCGTTTTCCTGATTATTCTAAGCTCTTTTCACGTTGGACACAACTCCTAAAGCCCGACGAATGAAGAGATATAATTAAACTAAAACTTACTATTTATAGTAAAAATGAAATTAAAACAGGAAAACGATTGTCGATCCATGGGTTTTTCGCAATTCCGGGTTGCACAACTCGTTGCTGGGTTGGTTGGCTAAAGTAGCTCGTTCTACCCCAAAATCATATATTTTACGTCAGGTAACTCATTCCGGATTGCGAGATACGCCCGATCTAAGGTCCGACAGTCCGAATCACTTCTGTCGTCGACCGGGCCTTTTCTGATCCATCTTGGCCATGAAACTGTCCGCGACCCGCTCTACATCAAAAAGAATGATAGCATGGAGCATAGGCCCGCATAAAACTCTACCTTGAAGTATGCTAATCACAGAACTGTTGTTCCTGTTGACCATAACATTATTAGTGGGCCATATCCCAAAAATCATGAGAAATGGACTGTATTAACCATCCAATAAGTGACATCCAAAAGGAACTGTTGGTTAGAGGAGCGGTCCAAATTGAATTATTAAATTTCACTGAAATAGATGTTAGAGTTGTCCAATGACTACAATTTTTGGCTCATGTCCCATCCTGAAGGTGGCCCACCAAATCAACAGTCCCGATCACACAGGTTTGCCACATGCACCTTGAGAAAGGAAAATTGCCTGGGGCTTGGAACTTTTATGCAGCAACGCTGTGTTACCCAGATTGAAATATCTTCCTTGATTACTTTTCCAATCTTGGGAAGTTTTAGCACATGGGTCATCTACAATAAGACCCACCATATCAGCCGACCCGACGACTGAACCATGTACCATGCTTGAACCCAAACTGATCAAGCCGAATGGCTCAGGATGGCGCCCAAAACAACGACACAGCTAATGAAATTTTGGAACAAGAAAGCAAATAAGGCTCCCAAAATTTGGAACCAATGGACCCCTCCCTCCGTCCTAATGCGGAAGCCATGATGGTGTCACATAGTTTGGGCTCCTAGAATATGGCACCCTTGTGGCAATCTATTTGATTGTATTGAAAGGACCAATGAATTGGGATTTCCCTATTGGTCCAGGTCATTTCGGGGTAGACACTTTATACAGCCTAGGTTCTCCATCATGTTGCATCAGTGTTACTGTAAAAACAAGTGGGCGAGTAATATAATAACTTTTGGACCACTCATTAATTTTTGGAAGTGGGTTTAATTTCTTTTACACACATACACACACCACACACTACACACAAGAGACCCACACCACATTGGTACTCGATCAAATGATCTCGGTGTTTCCATCACTAACTAAAAGCTAGCTAATTAATGCTAGGGGCCCGATTGAATACCTAATAAGTAACTTTTTAACTTACAAAGTTAATAAGTTATTATTATTATTATTATTATTATTATTATTATTATTATTATTATTATTTTAAGTTAGTTTGATAAACATTATTATAAAAGTAACTTATATAGGTGATGGAAGCAACTTATCTCCGTGAGTTTTAAAATTTTGTTTTCCAACTTTTAACTTTTCTAAATTTTAGTTGATATGTATATATTTATCCATTGAATAAGTAGAAACCAAGATAAGTTACTTGGGGTATAAGTAACTTATGATCCAAATGCCCCTTAATAAATTCTCTCTTGTCTACATATAATATATTGTTCACGTATATATACAACTTCTTACAAGGAATATAATATGCATTAAAATTCCTATATATATATATATATATATATATATATATATATATATATATATATATATATATATATGGGAAAAGGTACTATGCGCTCGAGCTCACGGGTCTGTCCCATGAGGTCGAGCTGTGTGGGCCCCACCGTGATGCGTTTCGAACATCTACCCCATCAGTCAGATGCACCATTCCATCGTGGGCCTAGGTCCCAAAAATCAAGTCAATCCGTGACTTGTGTGGGCCACACCACATACAGAAGTGGAGAGGGGCCGTACACCATTAAAACATTCATAACCATTTTTGAGGGCCCACCAAGATGTGGTTTGCAAATCCAGACCATTCATTATGTGTGTCCCACTTGAATGAGGGTTCAGACCAAGTTTCAGGCGCATGAAAAACTCAGGTGGACCCCACCAAGTGCTTTTATATGTTTTAACGGTGTCTTCACATAATTTTAGATGGTATGGCCCAACTGAGTTCCGTATACGGCTGATTTTTGGGATATCCCATAATTTAAAAGGTACCCATCAAATGCCCGGTGTTGATGGTCGATACGCATCACGATGGGGCCCACACAGCTCGACCTTATGAAAAGCTTATCGTGAGCTCGAGTGCATAGTACCTTTTCCCATATATATATATATATATATATATATATATATATATATATATATATATATATATATATATATATATATTACAAGGTCATTTTTAGCACATGTAACATAAGACAAATGCTGTCCATTGAGGTGTACTGTGAGATTAGAAATAAGTAGATGGGTAAGAAAACTAATTAGGTGGATGTTTTCACACCAATAAATTTGTTCAACTCATTACAACCTACTTGATTAGTGGATGCGACCAAATCTTCGTATAAGGTGTTAAAGTCCCTTGATATACATTGATATACCATCCTCTAATGACTCGAGATTTTAGTAAAAAAGGTTATTTTGTTGGGGGCCTTGCACAAAACCTTAGGATCTAGCCTCTCAGAGCAAATAAGAATTATGAGATAATAAAGCAATGAAATAAATCAAAGCACAAACCACGCCATACAAGAGATTTTTACGTGGAAAACTCTCAAAGGGGTAAAAACCAGGGGACCTCATCTATATTAACAATCCACTATGAAGTAGAATGTTACAACCTTCTTCACTCACGCAGGGGTGGATAAACAATAAGAGAAACAAAGAAAACGGTGAGATCTCACCGATTACGAGGACGTGGAAGCGCTGAGATATGGTAGATTACCTCTATGAGCATAGCCTCCCTTCCACAAGCTTCCCCCCTCTCTCTCTCTCTCTCTCTCTCTCTCACACACACACACACACACACACACACGCACACCTTTGATAGCCCTAAACCCTTTAGCAAACCCTTGCAAAGCTTTAGGAAACCTTCTTGCATAACCTCTTGCATTACCTAGAAAGCCCTAGGTACCTCCTATTTATAGTTTAGGAAACTCCCTTTCGCATCCTTGTGAAAACCTCCTCAAAATTCCGTATCACGCACAAAATCAGATTCAAATATGTGTAACCAGGACTGGTCGTGCAGGCTGCAGGACTGGTCAAGCACTGTTCACTCGATTGGTCGAGCCAACCCTCGACTGGTCGAGCACTGTTCATAGAGCTCACTGGACTTTGAGTTGAGTTACCCAGGACTGGTTGAGCACTGTTCACTCGATCGATCGAGCAGGCTGCATGACTAGTCGAGCAATGCGGTGATTCCACTGTTTGTGGCATCCGAACCGCACCTCATCTCCTCTGACCTGAGGAGAAAAACCCCATCATATTTGATATGCTAGATAGTGACACCCACATGTTTGCCATGCTGGTATATATAGTGGTGTGAGCACTGGCTTCATTCACACTTACATGTATGTGTACTTAGCAGAGCTCAAATGAAATATGTGAAATGGAATACAAGAAAAATATAAAAACAAGTATGCTTAACAAAACACTAATAACTATGGTGTGTGCTAATCTATCATGTGACGGTGATTTTCTATCTTCTCTGCAAGATCCTTCCTCACGCCCACCACCCTACTATCAATTTCCTTGAAATTGTCAATTTGGCTTTTCTTTCCCTTATAATCGTACGTGGCTTCTTTTCTCCCGCTGCCTTCACTGGCATCTTCTTTGCCCATATTGCCTTCCACACCATTAGCATTATTACCTTTTTGGACATTCTTGGTCCCATTGTTGCTGCTCTGGCTTGGCTTCATCAGTAGGAAAGTCGGCATCTTTACCACGTCCAGATAATTGACCAAATCCTATTTATCATCCATGATTATTTAGGGGTTGCAATGAGACGGGTTGGTCCATGGATCAAATGGCCAACCTGCTTTTGACGTGGGTTTGACCCCAAGCTGGGCTTGGGTTAGAAATATAACCCATTTCAGGAAGTTTCTGCAGTCGGAAGATGTGTGGAGCTCATAGAGATGAGTGTGACAATTCCACTACACCCATCAAATTTGCAAGACCACCACATGACAAGAATCTAAAAGTCAGGCAAATCCAAAACTAAGTGGGTGACACCACATGAAACACTAGGAATGAAAATATACACCGTTGAAAGCTTATTGGTGCCGACTATGATTTTTATATGCTATCCAAATTGTTCATAGGGATATTACCACCAAAAAAATTGTAGGCACAAATATCATCCCGATATAAAACGTTTGTGACCCAGCAAAGTTTCCAATGGTGGGTGTTCAATCCCCACTGTTTTGTGTGGTGTGGCCCATAGGAGTTTGGATCTAGCTGATTTTTAGATTCCTATTCTATTGTGGTCTTTAAAAACTGATGGATGGAGTGGATCTATTATTATAGACATCTTTGTGAGCCCCACACAATTTCTAACTAGAGAAAAGTAATGCATGTTTGATTTGCCATAAATTAAAGGAATTGTGTCATCATTGCAAGTTTACTCCAATTAAATTAAACACAAAATAGTCAATCAAATACCTATATATTTAGGAGACAAGTACATGAATTTATAGTCATCAAACTTTTTCACATAATTACTATAAAAGTCTTAAATCAAACGAAAATATTAATGTATAATTTTGGTGATGATTTAATATCGAACTAATGTAAAAATATTATCATTACAATTTAAACATGGATGAACCAAACACAAGAATCAACAATCAAATGCAACTGAGGTCAGTGGACAAATAAAGTAATTTATATTCATTACACAATTCCTCTAATTTACATATAATTATGGCAAATCAAACGGGCTCTAAATCAGGTTTAAATTGAACCTAACTTGACTTGACTCGCCCCACCTGAATATGCCATCTTGCATTGGGCCAAATGACCCAATCCAACCAAACCCAATAATCATAATAAAAACACGAGAAGAACAGAAAAAAAATGCATATATATGCATGTGCATACTTTGAATGGGCTAGGCTGTGCATGCTCTTAGCCTCATATTCCATTCTGAACTAGGTTGTGACAGGTCAGGTCTGGTCAGTCGAGCCTACCTCTCTACAATTGAATGGTTCTTGGATGGGTTGGGCTTGTGCTTGATGAATTTGAAGTAGGCCGGGTTAACCACATGGTAATGAGTGCATGTTTAGTAAATGGGTCGGGCTCAGGCTGGTCCTCATCTGGCCTGAACCAACCAATTTCAACCCCTAGAATTATAGCTAGGGGTGTACATCGAGTCGAGCTGGCCTTTGCTTAACTCGGCTCAGCCACTGGCTGACCTCAGCTCGAACTCGGCTCGGGTCCGTCCTCGAACCTGACTGGCCAGCTCGGCTCGGTTTGGTCAGCAGCTCGGGCCAAGTTCGAGCCAAGATTGAGCTGAGTTCGCCATTGAGGCATTTCCACAAACACCCGGACTGCACCGTCAAAACCCATCTGTATGTGAAACAAAAGCAATGGTTTTACAAGTATTTTATCAAACACCTTCTAAGCAATATAAAAACCAAGAAAAAAGGGTATTTGTTTCATGTACGTACCTTCCTTGCCACCAGCCACACTTAGTTGAGTCATTTTATCAAACACTTGGTGAGCAACATCAATGGCAAAGTAACCGAGTCACCGAACTGGTTCGATTCAAGCTGGGGCCTGCTCAAACTCATTTTCGAGCTCAAAAAATCAGCTCGACTCGGCTTGAACTCAGCCGTACACCCCTAAATTCATAGCTAAGCCAACAATATTTGGGCCTCTAGACCCATGACTAGAGGTTATGGGCTCAGAAATTAATTAAGCCAGACTAACCAACGACCACCCCAATGGCTGGATTCAGGTTCTTGTTAGGCCTCCATAGAAAATGTTATCATATCTAGGCTGCTGGACGGCCTGTTTACTTATCGTGGACTCTTTGTAGAGTTTCAAACACAGAAGCATGAACAGCCAGCCCGTTCCATTGACATCTCCAAGCATGATTAGTGGACTTACCAGGAAATGATCCACATCAACGTTAGCAAATTTTACATCGTTGAATTCTGTCACGAGCTTCTGCAACGGCTTCTCCGCGTTTATACATGGTTTGCACCATGTGGTGGTGAAATTCAACACTATCTACATTTTTCAGAATCATGATTTTACTAAAAATGCCGAAACATAGCAAAAATCAGTTTGCTTAGCCCCATTTGGTTCCGTTCCAAAAACCAAGTTCATCTCATTTTTATGTACTCAATCAAGATCCTAGTTTATATTAATCACAGGTTATTAGGATTATTTATAATCCTCAACAAGATCTCTAGTACATAATTACTGTTAATTAACTAAAATGAGATGAATTCATTTTCAATTGGCAACCGAACAAGGACGATCTCGTGGCTTGAGAGAGAATGTTTACCAGTTGGGTTGGTTTCTTCTTGCACTCTTTCAAGAAGCCTTCCAATTCGGATTTCTTCTTGAAATGGGGAATTTGCACCTGGGGAATTTGCACCGGCGGTTCTTCGGGTTTGCCAGGAGTAGTGGTTGATGATCCATTGGCCTTGTCTTTCATGGCTGATGATTCATTAGCAGTGGTGGTCGATAAATCTTTTTTTGTAGTGGTTGGACAGCACGAAGAACGGAAATTGATATGGTCCATTTCAGTTGCCCACTTTAACTTAGAGCAATCTCATCTCCCTGCATCCTCCTCTCCCATTCTACTTATAACAAAAAATCATAGATGAAAGGTAGGGTCTACACCCCTGTGGTTTTCCTAGTTGTCGGATTCCATACATATAAGCCACTAGTTTGACAATCCAGACCGTTGTTAGCAATGAGAGGTGAAGGATACTAATCCCCTTTGATATTAGGCTTTTGTTTTGATGCAGTGATGAACGTGATGAGATGAGGATAACTACTCCGAATCCATGGAGCTTCTCTAAACTCCTCACATAGACTTCTCGAATCCACAAGGAAAGAAAACAGAAAATAGAAATAAATTATGAGAAAATCAAAATTGATTAATTGATTCTTAAAAACGAGTTCACAACCTTTTAAATAGGGGTACCAAGCAATGAGAAAGAAATCAGAATCAAACTACAATTAAAACTCCTAGAAATCGCGACTTACTATAAATAGTAAACTTACCATTTATAGACAATCGTGATATCTACTAGTGCGCAAGGTTTTCAGCCAAAAATAGTAAGTGTCCTATTTGGCTTCACGAAACCATTCTCCTAATTATTCTGCAACTCCTAAAGCGACGAAGAGTTATAATCAAACTGAAACTTACTATTTATAGTAAAAACAAAATTAAAACAGGAAACGACCGTCGATCCAGACGTTTTTCGCAATTCCGGGTGTCGCAACCCGGCATAGCGGAGTTAGTTGGCTAAAGTAGCTCGTTCTACCCCAAAATCATATATTTTATGTCAGGTAACTCATTCCGGATTGCGAGATACGCCCGATCTAAGGTCCAAAGGTCCGGATCACTTCTGTCGTCGACCGGGCCTTTTCTGATCCATCTTGGCCATGAAACTGTCCACGACCCGCTCTACATCATGTTTTAACAGTTCATGTGTAGGCCACCTATTAGAGGGTAGAGATCTTTTTATATGGTAGATTACGGTACGGTGGCATCCTCGGCTGATGATGAGGCCCATGAAATGAATGGTTTAGAACAACGAACCTTGGGTCTCACATGTATTCAAATGTTGAAAATGCCTAATACGGCGGGGATGGTGCTTGGAAGGGTGGAGAGGCAAAGGAGATATGCCTATGAGATTAGATGCTCCCAAGTTGAGGTTGGTCTTATATTCGTGGAATGTAAGTATGGGCCATATGATCACATCAAGAACAACGAATCTGATCTGAGATTTCATTGGCAAAGTCTCTTATCCTTTTGAATAACACATACGATGTCTAATCATCGATAAGAACGATTCATTCAATAGAGTGATTGGGAGAGAGCCATGATATAAGAATCATGCTGATCTGAAGATCTTGATCCCTTGAGCAGTGCCAGTTTGTTACAACAATTTATTATTTATGGGCCATAGATCATATGATTAGAATGATCATACCAAAGTGCTTTAGAATCATAAGTAATATAAAATGAGATCGATGGAACAGAATTTTCAAAATGATTAGACTAATTATTTTGTTTTTATGCTTAGTCTTAATTTTCCAACTTTCATGCTATTAATTTGATGTTTGGGATTTTCTGATTGGTGTGACTTTTGCTTCATGACTTACTCGTAGTTGTATGAATGAATGAACTGTTCAAAGAATCTGGATTTTCTAATTTCCATAAATAGAAAATTCTTATTTGTTGCAATATGATTGGGCCATATCATCATACACTTGATATGAAGGACCCACTGGCAATGATATTAGGCCTTTTCTTTTAACCGTCTGTGTTGCCCATCAATTGATCTTCGAATATGGTAGATTACGGTAGCATCCACCGTCCATGATGAGGCCCATCAGATGAGTGGTTTGGAACAACGAACCTTGAGTCCCACATGCAAAAATCATGTTGAAGATGACTTGCACGGCTTGGGTGGTGCTTGGAAGGGTGGAAAGGCAAAAGGAGATATGCCTAGGAGATTAGATACTCCCAAGTTGGGTTGGCCTCATATTCGGGAATAAAAGTATGGGCCATATGATCACATCAGGACCACCGAATCTGAGCTGAGAGAATCCAACGGTCTAGGTCACGTGTGCGGGCGGGCTTAGCAAGCCTAATAGTATAATTATGTAAAATTGGGTTTTGCTAACATTTCATTAGCAACCTCTCCTAACGTTTTGAATAACATGTGGGATGCCTAACCATTAATTAAAATGGTTTATTCAATACAACCATTGGGAGGGAGCCATGATGTAAGAGTACTCGTGCCGATCGGATAATCCTAACCCTTTAAGTGAGGCCAATTTGTTACAATTGGATGATCCTAACCCTTTAAGCGAGGCCAATTTGTTATAGCTGTTCATTGTTTATGACCCATAGATCACATGGTTAGAATGATCAAGTCAAAGTGCTTCTTTGATATTATAAGAAATATAAAGTGGGATTTATAGAATTTAAGTTTTGAGATGATTGGACCTAATTTGTTTCTATGCTCAATCTTAACTGTTCATTTTTCATGCTATTGATTGGATGTTAATATTTAAAATCATACGGTACTACTTTTGCTCCCGGTTGTATGAATGAATTAACTGTCCAAATCGTTGATATGTCATTTCATTTGTCATTCAAAAGGTCTGGTAATGTTGCTAATTAAAGTCTAACTTGTAAGTATGAATTTAACTATGAATAGAGGAAAATGTTCAATGTTCTTGAGATGCCAGAAATAGGTGTCCATGTCAATTTAAAACCATACACATGCTGTAGTATAGAAGGCCTCCACCATCTCTGAGCTCTAGCTGGAACTTGAATTGATCAACAATGGTATCTCTTTGATGCTGAGTGGATTAAATAGAAAATTGAGGGAATGGAGTGGTGTGGATTAAAGAGAAAATGGAGGGAGATGTACCACCTGCAAATGGATGGTCTGGATAATCCGTTCATCTTTGCATGAGGGTCCCATGGGTGGGGCTAGGCTTGCTAGGGGCAATTCTGGCCCATTGCCACCTTAACAGAGATGGAGGTTGTTGAAGTGATAAAGTCCTTGATATACATTGATACACCACACTTGGACAGCTTAAGCTCTTGGAGTGAATGATTGTTTGACATGGTATCAGAGAGAAAGGTCCTATGTTCAAATCTCGAGAGCAGCAAATATGCTTTGCTTATATATTATTCTCTCAGGGGTCCTGAAAATCAGGTCCCTCCCAAGGACCATCCCTTCATACATTGATATAATCTTTATTCTACTATTATAGGTGCTTGGGCTGCCATCCACGGTGACACCAATCAAATCAACGGTTTGGATTACTGAAGCACATGGCCCACTTGTACGAACTGACAAACCAAAACACATTGGACAAACTAGGGCCCCATGATCATCATTGCATAATATAATATCTCTTGACAGAAGCTTTGTTATTTAGTTCTTAATGTCTATTAGTGCTCCGCACCAAAGATGGTCTTGCACCAAAAGTAACCTAGACTGAAAGATCCTAGCCATACCATGCTTAGCCTTGTCCCAAACAGGGACTTTAGATTTCGAGCCTACCTAATCTTAATCCTCCTACTAAGTTTAGTAGCCCGAGCCTTAGACGCATGACTAACCAAACGTTATTTCTATTTGGTTATCTTACCATCAGAGTGATGGATATTTTTTGGACGGTGAGAAATGAAAAGCATCCAATGCTCTTACTTGAAACAACAAGTGTCCACGAACTAGAATTTAGGATTGTTCAACCAATCTAGTCTTAAAACGCAGCTTAGCAGCAGCAGGGTTCAACAGTTTAGTTAGTTTAATTTGAGCTAATATATACCACATTTATCATTTTTAAGTGCCTGTGTATCAAACCTCACATGCAGACAGAGTATCCCAAATTGCCATTTATTCCCAATTTTATGCTTTTATCAAACTGCCTCCACCATTTGGCTCAAAATGTGTACTCAATCTATACTATCTCTTTTTCTTCCCCAAAATGCTCTCATCTTTTCCTGGCCCACCATATCGATAATATGAAATCCACTCCAACCATTGTCTTCTCAAAATTTAGACCTAAGCACAAAAATATAAAAATAAAAAATCAGATCAATCTTTGTTTCAGATAAGAGTGTTGTCTTATACACATTTTCCAATTTTGTGGTTCACTTGAATCATCTATGGGTCCCATTTTTGGACTTTAGGCCTAACATGGGATAAAACACACGGTGGCTATAGTAAATTTCTCATAAACATCATTGTTGGGCCCACCCAAGCAGCTGACATCTTGTTCACGCGACAAAATGGGAAGCGGATTAGCTACTGAACATGACAGCAGGAGTCTCGTTAATGAAGTGAAGTCACCACATCCTGTGGGCTTTATCATGATGTATGTGTTATATCCACACCGTCCATCAATTTGGAGAGATTATTTTAGGGCAGGGTACAAAAGAACGAGGCAGATCCAAATCTCAAGTGGACCCATCATAGAAAACAATGGGGATTGAACGCCTACCATTAAAAACTGCTTCGGGCCACATAAGTTTTCGATCAAGCTGATATTTGTGTTTTACCTGATCCACCTGAGATTTTGATCCCAATTTTTTTTGGGACCATGTCCTTAAGTGGGCTGGTGAAACGGACAGACGGCATAGATATAATAAAAATACATCACGGTGGGCCCTGCAGTCAGGGATCCACCAACCTGGGCAGCTCTGATGATGGGCCACCTTGATGTATGTACTGTATATATACAACGTCGATCCGTTTTTATATACGGCTCATTTTATGGCATGCCACAAAACACGAAGTACATCCAAATTTCATGATGTACCATGAAATTTCATGGGAAACATGCAGTAGTGGCTAATGGCCATTAAAAACTTCATTTAGGTTATAAAAGTTTTGGACTATTAAACAGTGGTCAATCACCATTATTTTCGTATAGTATGGTTCAACTGAAATTTAGATCTTGCTTATTTTTGGGTCATGTACTAAATTATGCTGAAAAACAGATGGACCGCATGGATATATAATACATGCACCAAGGTAGGTCCCACTTTCAAGACCATTGATCTGTTCCGTAGCACAATGGATGGATTCTCCTTTATAGGACCATTTTAACCCTTCAGTTTTCTTCCTACAATTAAACGGCTAAGAAGAGAAATACCTCAATGGTCCACATTCAATTGGGTAAAAAAAGCCCCAATATCATAAGATAGGTATTAGAAATATAAAAGATTATTGAACCATGGCAATCCACGAGGACACGCAACTGTTCAACGGTCTGGATTCCTAAAACCTGGGCCCCGTCTAACTGAAAACCGGAGAATATCCTACAATTCCTCTGCAGCCATATGCAGACGTACGCATGTGTCTAGATCGAGTTAATCATGGTGGGTGGCCAAATAACAAAAGATCAGGACAACTCATGGGGGCGGATTCGGTGAGACTGGGAAACACTGACTTCGGCGAGACCGTGGCCGTGGGGCCCACCTTGATGTATGTGTTGTATATCCACGCCTTCCATCCGTTTTTTCAGCATATTTTAGGTTAGAGAATTGAGGTAGATCCAAAACTCAGGTGGACCACGCCATGAGAAAAAATAAAAGTGGTAATTGAATGCGTACCATTAAAATCTTCCTGTGGGACACAGGTTTTGTATGAAGCTGATATATTTTTTTTTCTCTTCATCCAGGTACGTGTGTGACCTTATCAACTATTTGGATGTAAAATAAACATTAAGATAGGCCTTAGGGAGCTTTTAATAGTAAGCGTTGAATAACCATTATTTTCTATGGTGTGGTCTACCTGAGATTTGAATCTATTTTATTTTTTCTTGCATACTTTAGAAATATCTTTCAAAACGTATGGACAGCATGGATATGCAGAAAATACATCAAGGTGGGCTCCACAGTCATGATCTCATTGAAGTCGGTATTTCTCCTGCCACACAGAATCTGCACTCGAAATAATGGAACGTGCAATGACTCATAGGCTAAAGACATTGGAAGTGACAATCCTGTCACGTCAAAATCATGGAAATAACTCGAAATAATGGAACAGGCAATGACTCGTAGGCTAAAGACATTGGAAGTGACAATCCTGTCACGTCAAAATCATAGAAATAAAAAAGGTTTTATAGGATGCACAACTCAAGCCTTTGATACGCAAGTTGACAGTTCTGACAAGTGGGCTACGTTTTGTAATCAAGACCATTGAAATGTTCCATCGCATTACAGAGACAGTATTAACAAAGGGCATATCGTGGATTTTTAATTTATGGCCTACACATTTGCCTTGAAAATAGACCCTTAATAAGAGAAATACGCATCGCCCACCCTACAAATAAGAGAAATTTTATTTTATTATAAATATGATAATGCTGGATATTATCTGATATTTTTTAAAGAGAAATACGCAGGGCTCACCTTACAAATAAAAGAAATTTTATTTTATTTTTTATAAAGCTGATTATGCTAGATTATATTTGATTGTTATATTATTATTATAATATAATGAGTTATAGTCATTGTATAACATATTATCATTTTTAAAGAATACTTTGATTTAGACCTGACTTTTCTTTACACTGCCCATTATAAGTTAAATTTCACCATGGCCTATCATTTTACATGCCCAATCAAGAACTTCAAGTTTGGGCCTTGATATCACAGGAATGACACAGATGACTTTTTAATGGATTATAATTATATATAATTTAAAACAACTTGTACCAATATTACATGTGCAAACTAACCGATAATTTTAATATATATTCTATGATATTTCAAATGAATATTTTATTTTGATATTTCGATGGTTGGTTAGGTAGATATAAACATGATTGACGGTTAGATGAATGACTGAATTTTAGGTAATTAGATGGTTAGGATATTAATCGTATTTACAGTTTATTGTACAATCAATTTTATAAACGGATATGTATAAAGTGATTTTTTGATGTAGTATATATTAGAAATGTATATTGTTAGATTCAAGTGATTAGTTCATCAGTGTAAAATGTAAATGCTTAGATCATACTTTTGACATTAAGTTATTCATATTTATAAGTGACGAATAAGATGAGTGGATTCAAATTTTGATTTGATATGCGAACAAGTGGATGTGAAGATTTGGTAATTAGTTTATTTTGATTAGGTGATCCAAATTCAAAATGGATGGTTATATATCTTCATCTAATGGTGATAGCTTATATCAACAATTAGTTTTAATGTATGAGTAAGAATACCAGGGTATTTGACGGTTCATCCTATCAATCAACGGTTGAAAAGTGCTCTTTATGGTTAGATTCAGGTTAAACTACAGAAAAATTAATTGATCTACAAGTAAACAATTCAAAAAGTGTAATCATACATCCTTACATACAGGTAAACTCGCACCTAAAATTTCAACTTGTTACATTTTACCCCCTTAAAATAAAATCTCATCCTCAAAATTTAGAAACTAACATTTCAAACAAAAATAATAATAAATAAATATTATAGCCACACTGACATTGGTTTAGTTATTAGTTTTTTTTTTATGTGTAATGAATTTAGAAGTATGTAAAATTCTGTCAAAAATTGAAGTTTATAGAAGATTCAAAAATTCAAAAGTGAGGTTTGTCTAGAAATAAATGATTTATTATTATTATTATAAATTACTTCATGTAAAAATGTTAAAAAGGTAATTATCAAAATGAAAAACTATGTTAGTTGAACTGACATGACACTAGTTTTGACAGATTGATTATCGGTTTGACGTTTGCTATTTCTATAATATTTTCTTGTACTTTGAGATTTCAAATTAGGTTTAAATTTTTTCTAGAGATCCTAGTGTAAGTCCATTGTATCTCAATAAAAATTTTGTTTATTCTGCCCATTATAGATATTTTAAAAATTGTCAAAGTCAGACTGTCCAAAACGGACGAATTCCTACCAATCAACATTATCTCCCCGAACTAGTATAGTGACTATTAGATCTGAATTTTTTAATTATTTTTATTTAAATTTAGACTTATTTATTTTCAATCAGGATTTTGAATCACCTTGATCAGAGTTTTACTTTTATAGTTACGAATTTCATAAGTTGGGTGATTCCTACTGCCTATTGTTGTCCAATAGAACTTTGTAGAATAAATATTCTGAAAATTCATTAGAATTCAAACTAACTCATCTCAACACAAAATATACTCAACTTAGAGTACAAGGAATATCCTACTTAGTTTATAACAAATTTTTTTCTCTTTATTTTATTTTTTCATATAAACAAATAGGGAATCTTAATTTTTGTTAGTACATTGATTATTTCACACAACATCCAGATAGAACATTCTAAGTGTTGTGTTTCTAATTCCAAGAGGGCCTACTAATTATGTACATGAGTAAGCCACATAACCTATAGGTCACACTATGTTTTACCAAAAAGCCTCTCTTTAATACTATTCTGTCACGTCCTGAAATTCGGATACAGGATGTACACCCTCAGACCTGAGTTTCGGCTCATGACCCGTACATTAAGTGTACTTAATTCATTCTTCATACAGTTGTCTGGAGGCACAATTTAATGAATTCTAAGTTCACATCCAAATTGAACATCCATTCATCCAGGTTTGTGTTATATTCCTATAATTTCCAGTATCATATATTCAAAACCACATCATCTGAATAGAAATCATTTGAGTCCATTCATTTGAAACTCCATTAAATAAAAAAAAGTTAAATATCGTTCACTATGATCAGATTTATAAATAATAATGAATTATATTTATGTACAAATAGATGCAATAAAGAAATCAAACTCCTAAATAATAAATACATAAATATGGCAACTGGTCCAGCGATTCATCTGGTAATCGGTCCTCATTTTTTAGCACTTGGTTTAGATTTTTTGTTTCATTCGTTTATGTTCAGTTGTCAATCCACAACGTTAACTGACTAGACTAGTGAGTGAACCCATCATGGTTCGTACATGATACAATTAAAATAATACACACAAGTAAAACATAAAAGTCAAAGAACAAATATCAGAAGAAAGTTGTGCAAATGGTGACCATGGAAAAACCTCAATCTATCAAAATATAGACCCCACACGTGAAAAGAGAGGCAAAGGATAGACGAGGAGCAAGTCATGCACATTAAACTATCTATCAATTTATTCATGTTAGGTAGTGTAGAAAGCTGTGCAGATGGTAACCATTGAAAGACCTTCATCTATTAAAATGTCGATCCCCTATATGAAAAGAGAGGCAAAGGATTGACGAGTGGCAAGTCATGAGAGTCGAACTCCTATCAATTTATTTATGCTAGTGTAAAAAGTTATGCAAATGGTGACCATGGGAAAAAACCTCCATCGATAAAAATGTGGACCCCACACATAAAAAGAGAGGCAAAGGATTGACGAGGTGCGAGTCATGCATGCCGAACACCCTATCAATTTATTCATGATAGCTTAGAAAGTCGTGTAGATGGTGATCATGGAAAGACCTCAATCTATCAAAATGTGAACCCTACACGTGAACAAAGAGGTAAATGATTGACAAGGAGCGATTCATGCACCTCAATTCCCTTATTATTTTATTCACGCACGTGTAGAAAGTTTTGCAGATGGTGACTATAACGACCCTAATTTTTTACTCATAAAAGATACGGATTAACCAAATTAATAATTTAATTTTGTGATTATTAACAAAACTAAGCACTTAACTTAATTGGTAGGGGCACTCTTAGTGAAAGGATAGGTTAAAAAAATCTCTATCCGGAAACAAAACATGGAAATCGGAAACAAATTTCGCAGATTTGCAATTCTGCGTGTATGTTCGATGGCACCTTCGATAAGTCTTTGATGTCATCGAACTTAACCTTCGATGGCATAAAACCCACTTCGATGTCATCGAAACAACACGAAATTATCCATAGATAAAACATGAAAATCAAATTTTCTCTTCGATGTCATCGAACTTGATCTTCGATGTCATCAAAATAACACCTAATATGTCCAGTAACCAACTGGAGAAAATTTAAAATTTCTCAATGGGATTGAGCAGCTGTTTGATGACATCGAATGGTTTGTCAACGATATCAACAGACCATGTTTCTGAATAGATTTCGGACATTAAAAACTACAAAATCTACATTGTTAGGTTGGAATTGAAAATGAGTAAATGCAAGTGCAAGTGCTGGTATATCATCTATCACACTGACAGAGTATCAAGTATCAACTACCTCTTCCCTAAAATTACATGAATCTTAATTGGTTGACTGATGGGCATCTAATGGAGTGTAAAATAAAAAAGGGTTGGGTCAATCTACATTTGACCCAACTAACTTAAAACTAGGTTTGAACTGAGTTGGATTTTGAGCTTTCTTAATTAGGTATAAGTGAGTACATACATAGACCAGTTTTGACCGATACGTCAAGGGTTTTCGACATATCATATATGATTTTGGGGTAGTAGAAGCTACTTTAGCTAACCAACCTACTATGCCGGGTTGCCCACACTAGATTTACAAGATTTCATCAGATAGACAGTCAAAAGTCTATTTTATTTTCATTTTTACTATAAATGTAAGTTATTTCCACTTTTACTATAAATAGTAAGTTTTAATTTGGTCATAACTTTTGATGCTTTGAGATTTAGGAGTCATGCCCAGCATGAAAAAGGCTTAGAAAAATTAGGAGAATAATGTGATTAGGCCAAATTGGACACTATTATTTTTATCCGAAAACCATGAAGTTTAGTAGGAATACCGTCTATAAATAGTAAGTTTACTATTTATAATAAGTCATGTTTTTATGGAGTTTGAGTCTGAAACTCCGTCCCAGGTTTGATTTCACTATTTAAAGGATTGTAAATTCATTTTTTAAAAATCATCAATCAATTTATTTCAAATTATTAGAAATTATTTTTTGTTTTCATCCTTTGTGGATTCGAGGAATCTCTATAAGGATTCCAGAGAAGCTCCGTGGATTCGAAGTAGTTATCACTAAGGAAGATTGTAATCGACCTCATCATGTCCTTCCCTATGTCAGGTCAGGCTTAAGTAAAAATAATGTGGCCCATCTAAGTATGCATTGGTGGTTAAAAACATAGAAATAATGATATATGCTCTTATTAACTGCAGTGATGAGGTGACTCGCTGTTGGATCGCCTAGAAATAGTGTCGTGTATAGCTGTATGTATTCTCTTGCCATTGTTGTTCAGCTGGCGAATGAGTTATTGGTCTGTTGGTGAAGGCTAGATCAGTGGATGGAATTGGTCTGTCAAGAAGATCTGTTGAGAACGATAGTCTAATGATGGTCTGTTTGGAGGGTCTGAAATTAGAACTGATGATGTTGGCCTGTCTACAATGTCTGGATTTATGGCTGTTGATGTTAGTCTGATGATGTTGTATGATTGTTCGTTGGAAGAGTGAGTTGTCTGATGTGTTTTGGTAAGAGTCTTCTTTATTGTTTGATCTGAATTGTGGGATAGAAGGTGTGGAAGGTGTGGAGTTTGTCTGGGTTTGTGAGATGTGCTGCTGTTATTAGCCGCGGGCATTGTATGGGGCCAAGCATTACACCATTTAAGATATAGTCAGTGGTGGGGTAGTTTTGTGATATATTGATATTGGTGCAACCCATCTATTGATGTAGAGCAGGTCGCGGATAGTTTCGTGGTCAAGATGTACTAGAAAAGGCCCGATCAGAGGCAGAAGTGATCTGGACCGTCAGGACTTTAAAACGGACATATCTACCAAACCAAAATGAGTTATCCGACATGCTTATATGATTTTGGGGTAGTACGAGGTACCATGTCGAATTTATGATATACCATCAGATCTTTATTCGAATTCCCGTTTTATTTTTGTTTTTACAATTTATATTAAGTTTTAGTTTGATTATTACTCTTCATCTGTTGGACTTTAGGAGTTGCATCAAACATGAAAAGTGCATGAAAATATCATGGTTAAGCCAAATAGGATATAGTTACTATTGTCTAGTAGGAATTATGACCTTCTATAAATAGTAAGTTTACTATCCATAGTAAGTTACCATTTCTAGGAGTTTTAGTTGTAGTTTAATTCCGAAACTTATTCCATTATCCCTATTTAAAGGGTTGTAAACTTGTTTATTTATTCATCAATCCATTTATGAATTTTCTAGAATTTATTTCTATTTTCCTTGCTTTATTTATCTTGAATTCGAGAAGTCTCCGTTAGGAGTCCAGAGAAGCTCTATGAATTTAAAGTAGTTATCCTTGAGGAAGATAGTGATTGACCTCATCACGTTCATCTCTGCGTCACTATGCCCATTTATTGTGATCTTGTTGATGGTCCTACCACTTGGCATAAACCAAGACTTATTAATATACTGTTTAATAAGCTCAAAGTTTATATTGCACCATAACGTCGATGGTCTTATTTGTAGTCCCCATAGTGGATAAGGCACAATCCAATAATTAAACCTTGTAGGCCCCGCAGTGGATAAGGTGCAATCCAATAATCAAATCCTTTAGACCCCACAATGAATAACGTACAATTCAATAATCAAACCCTGTAGGTCCTACAGTAGATAAGGCACAATCCAATAATCAAATCTAGGAAAAAATGCAAACCACTGCATCATGGAAAAGTAAAGTGAAAAATGATCATTAGATATGAAAAATCCTATTTGGTATCTTCTTCACTTCTTAATCACCAGGAAGTCATTCCATGCACAGAGAATAATACATCAAATCTCATCACGGTTCTCAAATTATGTGACTCATCCCAGTCAATATGGATGTCTATACTCATCCTAGTTGACATGAATTCAGTAGCATTTGATTGGTTTGATCCCACAACTCACCCTAGAGCCACCACCGTCTACCGACTCAGGTGAGTCGAGTCGATTCAGCCCCGACTCAGCGAGTCCCATCTTAACTTGAGAACAAACGGGTTAATCCAAGTCTCTTAGTTTGTTATCATATACTCACTATTGTTACAATTAAAATGGAAAGGAAAAATATTAAAGATAGTTGTTTGGTAGGGGCAGTGATTTTTTTCTAAGTAGTAGGTTCGTATGATTTAGGCCATGGGTATGGTGGACATCCTTTGGATGCCCATTTCCCTACATATCCCACATCGAAAGATCCAAGCCACAAATTTTAGGTGAATGTTCAATAATCTTAGCCACACCCAATTGAAGCCTATGATCTGGCTTTTGGGAATGGCTATAGATGCATGTCAAGCTATACTGGACTAAAACGGCAACATTTAGTCTCGATGGATCCCATGTTCTAGCATCAATATCCATCCTTGCTGTAGATCCATTTTTGCATGTTGGGCACCAGGACATGCAAATCATGTCACATCAGGACCCTATCATTACTCTTACACGCATGAATGACTGTGATTGAAGTCAAAGTCAAGCAGTCAACATTTGAATGGGCCCAATAATACTTTAGTGATATATCATTGTCATAACCACGCCCTTTCCAAAAGAAGACGCATGAAATTCTCCAAAAGAATTTATATCATTGTCATGGTCTGGCCCTGCCCTTTCCAAACGAAGACGCACGAAATTCTTCCAAAGAATTTATACAAGGTTCCAGTGTTTTTTGTATTTTACTATAATACTAGTTAACGATCATTTTTTCTAAGCACTTATGCATCATATAAAACTATTCAAACGTCGAAATAAGATTATTTAAACGTCCAAATAAGACTTATAAGGCAACATTTAGTCTCGATATGCAGTGGGTTTGTATGATTTAGGCCATGGGTATGGTAGACATCCTTTGGATGCCCATTTCCTTACATATTCTACATCGGAAGATCTAAGCCACAAATCTTAGGTGAATGTTCAATAATCCTAGCCACCCGATTGAAGCCCATGATCTGGCTTGTGGGAATGAATATATATATATATATATATATATATATATATATATATATATATATATGCATGTCAAGCTATACTGGACTAATAGTGCAACATTTAGTCTCGATGAATCCCTTGTTCTACCATCAGTATCTATCCCTGCAATGGGCCCATTTTTGCATGCTGGGCACCAAAACATGCAAATCATGGCACATCAGGACCCTATCACTACTCTTACACGCATGAATGGCTGTGATTGAAGTCAAAGTCAAGCTGTAAACATTTGAATGGGCCCAATAATACTTTAGTGCTATCATTGTCATGGCCCCGCCCTTTCCAAATGAAGACGCATGAAATTCTTCAAAAGAATTTATATCATTATCATGGTCCGGCCTCGCCCTTTCCAAACGAATACGCATGAAATTCTCCAAAAGAATTTATAAGACATCCTAGTGTTTTTTGTATTTTTCCATAATACTAGTTAACCATCATTTTCTCTAAGCACTTAGGCATCATATAAGACTATTCAAACGTCCAAATAAGGCTTATAGAGTAACATTTAGTCTCGATGTGCAGTGGGTTCGTATGATTTAGGCCATGGATATGGTGGACATCCTTTGGATGCCCATTTCCCTATATATTCCACATCAGAAGATCCAAGCCATAAATCTTAAGTGAATGTTCAATAATCTTAACCACCCAATTAAAGCTCATGATTTAGCTTGTGGGAATGACTATAGATGCATGTCAAGCTATACTGGACTAATAAGGCAACATTTAGTCTCAATGGATCCCTTGTTCTACCATCAATATCTATCCCTTTTGTAGGCCCATTTTTGCATGATGGGCACCAGGACATGCAAATCATGGCACATCAGGACCCTATCACTACTCTTACATACATGAATAACTATGATTGAAGTCAAAGTCAAGCAGTCAACATTTAAATGGGCCTAATAATACTTTAGTGCTACATTGTCATGGCCCCGCCCTTTCTAAATGAAGACGTACGAAATTCTCCAAAAGATTTTATATCATTGTCATGGTCCGGCCCCATCCTCTCCAAATGAAGACGCACGGAATTCTTCAAAAGAATTTATACGAGGTCCTAGTGTTTTTTGTATTTTACCATAATACTAGTTAACCATAATGTTCTGAATAAGACTTATAGGGCAATATTTAGTCTTGATGTGCAGTGAGTTTGTATGATTTAGGTCATGGGTATGGTGCACTTGAAAAATCTCCAACTGTCTGATTTCAGAAAACAAGTATCCACTAATCAGAAGTTGAGATGATTAAAAAAAATATGATTTTTAGAATTTTGGCTTATAGTTCCAATAGTTTGAACATTATATTAGAGTCTCTAGATAGTTTGACAGGTCTAATTGCATTAATTGGGAATTATAGCATCTTGGTGGGTCATATTAATCCTAACCTTTGCAACATATTGGTGGGGCTTACTAATCATATTAGTTGAACCATTCTAGCCTATAATTTTTCTGTACTATGATATATATTTTTTCTATCATCTACTAAATGTAATTCAGATAAAGAGTTAGATAATCAAGTAAGCATATTTTTCGGTTGATAAAACACATGAACATGAAAACTCTAATTGGAATGGTTTATTTCAAATGATGAGTAAACGTGTGAGGCCTCCTTTGATGCATGAATTTTCGACGCCATGCATACATTTTTCTATATCATTTTAGGGTAAGATGATAAAATTAAAGTATATCCAACTCTTAAGTAAAGCACACCACATAAAATAGTGGGAATTGAATGCCTACAATTGAAAACTTTTTGGGCCACAAGTTTTAGATTAAGTTTTGTGAATGTAACATGTTTTCCATTCATCTATGTCTTTTTGTCCTTACGAACAGGTTGAATGATAAATAAACATTAATGTGGGCTTTAGCCCTAACCTTAACCTTAAACATTAAATCTAACCCTAAACCCTAAACCCTAAACCTTAACTCTAAAGTTAAACCATAATCTTAAACTTAAATCCTAAACCCTAAACTCTAAACCCTAAACCCTTAACCCCTAATCCTAAGCTTATTGCTTAATGCTTGATGCTTAATGCTTAATGCTTAATGCTTATTACTTGCTTATTGCTTAATATGTTTGTATAATTAACTAATTGTACTGCATTATTTTTTGCTTATCTCATTTTGTGCATTGTATACTTAGCTTAATATGTACATTGCTTTCTTTACTTAGATTGTTATTGTGACTTGTGATTGTGATTTGTGAGTTAGATAATTAGTTACCCATTTGAGGATTTTTATGTGGCCATACATAGATATAGTGTGTTTTTAGTGGCATAGAAATCGTTTAAATTGTCCCATTTTGGACAGTTCAAGCTTAAATGGATAGTATGATTTCATATAATCTATTTAAATGTTCATGCCTGATCCGCGATCCATCTCCTCATTTCTCTCTAGATATGTTTCTTTCATTTCATTTCCAATGTCAAATATCTTCACATTTGGTAGCCTACAACGTCCGTATCTCTGTTACCTTTTACTGGCCGCTATTCAAACATGGGAAATACTCATTATGGTTGGTTTCCATAAAAAAAATTGAATTTCCAAACAGGAAAATGTATTATAATGGGATCCGACAATTCGATAAAAAGTACAGTTGAAAATAATAAATGTTCTGGAAAGATGCATTTACCACGTCTCTACGAAATCAAGGTAAATGGGTAATAATTATTTACCTTTAAATTTTCGACTGCATTTTCAAGGCGATGTTAATAGTTGCCTTCATTTATAGCACTCTCACGTCACCCGAGGAAAAAAGCCATTACATTTTTGGGGTCCACCTTGATATAAGTGTCTTATCCACACTTTTCATTGTTTAGCCAACTCATTTTAGGGCATGAACCGTATAAAGAGGCGGATCTAAAGTTCAAGTGGACCAACCGTAGGAAACAATAGGAATTAAGCTCCTACCATTGAAAGCTTTTTGAGGGCCCTATAAGTTTAGATCAAGCTGATATTTTTGTTTTCCCTTTATCTATGGCTCTGTGACCTTATGAATAGTTTGGTGACAAATAAACATCATTGTGAGCCTTAGGAAGAAAATAGCTTTCAATGGCTGACGTCTTTACAATCATTATTTCTTAAGGTGTGGTTCACTCGACCTTAGAATTTGCCTCATTTTTGGATTCATATCCTAAAATTTTTGTTGAAATGCTTGGATGGTGTGGATAAGTCGCATACATCACAATGGGACCCACAAGTTTAAATCGGCAATAACATGGTTTTTGTGGACTGACTTTCGAGATGTAATGCCTCATTAATTTCAAACCGATGAAGTTAGTCATAATTACTTATTTACACATATTTACTAGAAAAATTAAAAATCAAAGAGCCCTAACTGCAATGACAAATTTTCTATCATTCTATGTCTCATAAAAGAAAAACACAATAAAAATCATATTTTATAATATAAAAATATAATGGTTATAATTTTATTTATAAGTGTATTTAACTCTTAATTTATGAGTCATAATTTTCACTTAAACAAATACCTTAAAATAATTAATAGTGGCTCTCAATTACCTTATATTACATGAGAAATTGGAAAACCAAATGCAAAGCATATCCATGTGTCATTTACTCCGTCCATTAGTTTATTGAGCTCATGTTAAGATGTGAGCCGAAAAATTAAACAAACCTAAAATTTAAGTGGGCCACACCATAAGTAATGGTGGGAATTGAACGCCCACCATTGAAACCTTCTTGGGCTAGGGAAGTTTTGGATAAGGTCTATATATAGTTTTGTTTTAACTTGATCCTGCTAGGAATCACCTTTATGAACTAGTTAGATGGCATGTAAACATCATGGTTGGCCCCATCAAGGTTATTGGAGACTATCTTGTCCATGTTGTGGTGTGCCCCACTTGAGTTCTAGATCTGCCTCATTTTCTTAGATCGGATCCTAACATGAACTGGCAAAACTGATGGACGGAGTGGATGTCACAGGGACATTGTGGTGGGCCGATTGACTTGATTTCTAAGTCCGAGGCCCACCATGTAATGGTGCATTTGACTGATGGGGTAGATGTTTGACACACATCACGGTGGGGCCTACACAACTCGACCTCATGGGAAGTTCCCATGAGCTCGGCCGCATATAACCATTTCTCATTTAAGGAACAAAAGATAAGATTATTATTATTATTATTATTATTATTATTATTATTATATATTTTTTTAAAGAAAGGGTATAAGATCCATTGCCCCAACTTATAACAGTGATCCACACCATTTAGTGTAAGATCCATTAAACTAAATTCTAAGATCCAGACTGTCTATTTAACCATCCATCGAACCACAATGTTACATCCAACACCCACCTGCTTTAGGCCTATCTAGCACACATCTAATTCACTTAAGAGATAGTCTTTTTTAACTATACAATTGATCTATAACATTAAATTCTCATTTCTACTTGACCATTTCAATTGGACCATCTTTTAAACTTCACATAACACACATGTACAAAACACACCGTACATCTGCCACATGTGCTAAAAATAAAATTAAGGTGAGATGTAAAGTAGTATACGCCATTGAAATTTACACACGTATACTATCTCAAACTCAACCAAACAAATCACCTAAACCAACTCCACCTTATCTCGATTGCTTCCTTTTTTAATTCAAAATTCACTAAAGCTTCAACAGAAGGTGTGGGCATTTCCATCATGATCGTATGCCTCAAAACCAAACCGTCCATTGGATAGATTGTTATTCTCTCACCATGCATCCATTCAACGTTCAAACCCTAATGCTTTAAGATAAAAGAGAGAGAAAAAAGTTTTAGGAGCTCAGATCTGGTAGATTACATTTCTTTTTGTTTAATTTCTTTATGTATTTAATATAAATTTGTCCAATCTGTGTAATGAACGGTGTGGATCAGCTACTCGTTCATCATATTGATCTATAGGTAGATATGGTGTAAAGACGATGAAAAGCTAAGATTCCATGTGAAGTTTCTTGTTGTAGAGATTTATTTCTATGCATCTATTTGTGCCAGATCAAATCTTTATGGATCATATGATTCGTAAGGCTAAAATATACAATGGCCCTAACTTCTAGATCGATCTAACCATCGCATGGGTAGCACTAGTTAGATCTAATTGTAAACATTCGATTATAAGATGGATGATCAGACATATCAGATCTGATCCCTACCATTCATATACATCTTGAATCAAATATATCTTGACATCCAGATCTGTGGATGGATTTAATTGTTTGGTGGTCTATAATAATTGTAAGAATGGTTATTATTAACATGATCTTAGGGAAAATGTGGATCTTCGATGGTATAGATCTAGATAATTCATTAGTTTTTCTTTATATCGATTAAGTGGAAGTTAATGGACGATTTGAATCTGATCCAAAGACAAAAATAACCCTTTAATCTAAGAATAAAGGAAAAACTCACACAATATTAAATTAATATTCAATCAAGAGCTTATTAAGAATGTATAAATTGTTTAGGGTTTGTTGAATAATAGTTGCCACCTAAGGTGATTAATCAATGGTGTGCCCCACTGTGTAATGAAATTGGATCAAACAATAATGTGGTGTATATGATTATTAGGATTTCTGAATTCCAATCAATTTGATTATCTTGTGGATTTTTCACTGCTAGACTCAGGTGAGCAATCCCATCGTATCTTATATTCATTGGAATTAAAATAAATTATTTGTGATGATTTGATGGATTGGTATACTGATTGAAGTGTTTTGTTATGATGTTGTTATATAGCTACTATAAATGTATGTTACAATAAATCACATGTTAATCTGTGCCAAATTGTATGAATTATGATAATTGTATGTTAAATTCACATATGAATATTCTGATAAAGACAAAAGTATATATGACAGTTATGAAAAAGATGCATTCATACATCATCCATCATACAAATACATTACATTGTCAATCCTGGGAGGCCCTCCCTGTAAGAAACATCAATCATAGTAGATCGTTACCAGATGCGGGTTATGCGCAAGCCTTCCAGAAGATGGAATTAATCCTACCCAATGGGTACATCATTTACATCCATATCATTGTGCATACTCTGTTTCTATTATATCTTAATTTCAATAAGTATAAACTATACTGAATTGGATGTCAACCATTTTTACAGATCCTTTTAGGGCTTTATATAAAAAATGAGAGGGATATAAATCTCAGGTTGACCACACCATATGAAAACAATATTAAGTGGATATTAATCATTAAAATCATCCTAAGGCCCACTGTACTGTTTATTTGACATCCAATCTGTTGATTAGGTCATACAGACCTAGATGAAGGGAAAACACAAATATCATCATGATCCAAAACTTTTATGGCCCCCTAAAAGTTTTTAATGGTCAATGTTCATTAAATACTGTTTCCTTTAATGTGATCCACTTGAGATTGGGATATATCTCATTTTTTGTGTAATATCATAAAATGATCTATAAAAATAGATGGACGACATGGATGAAACAGATACGTCATGGTGAGGCCCACAAAGCACCGGCTAGTGGCTGGTTGTCAGTAGCTAATCCGTGTCCTATCTAATCTGAAAATGGATTGGCTGGTGTACCACACACTAGCTATATAGCTGCTGTAGGTACGTGTCATGCAAGGATGAGCACTAATGCTCCTCGAGTTCCGAGTTGTATGAACGGTTCAAAGGAGATCAAAGTTACATGGGCCCCACAATGATGTATTTATTATATCTACACCGTTCATCTATTTTTAGAGATCATTTTAGAGCATTATCCAAAAAATGAATCATATCCAAAGATCATCTGGACCACCCCACAAATAGTAGTGGAGATAATGATTTTCACCGTTAAACAATTCGTACGGCCCACCATAATGTTTATTTTCAATCCAATCTATTCATAAGGTCATAAAGACCTAAATAAAGAGGAAAAACAAATTTCATATTGATCCAAGACTTTTGTGACCCCAAAAAGGTTTCAATGGTAGATGTTCAATCCCCCACTGCTTTTTGCAGTGCGGTCCACTTGATAGTTAGATTTGTCTTTTTTTTTTTTTTTGTCTTAGTCCTTAACACGAGCTCGCGAAATGGATGGATAGTTTGGATATAAAACATACCTCATGATCAGACCCACGAAACTTGTTGATGTCAATACAACAACTATATAGTTGGTATGAGGTACACCAACCAATCCGCTTCCATCTAATCCGTGTCCGTATCTGGGATGGATGCAGATTGCGTCCTACCCCCACCCATCTCTAGCCCCGAATGGGTAGTTCTGTGGACCGGCCCATCGTGATGTATCTGTTTATCCAAGCCGTCCATTCATTTTGCAATATCATTTTAAGGGATGAGCCCAAAAATGAGGCATATCAAAGGCTCATGTGGACCACACCATAGAAAGTAGTAAAATTGAAAGCCTACCATTGAAAACCTTTTGGGGCATAAATTTTTTGGATGTAACTCATTTTTTGGTCCGTGACGTTAAATAAAATTCTAAATCCAATGGATATATTGGATTCGACACATAAATCACAATAGGACCCACGATCCTTATAACATAACAACATCGACCCTTATTACGTTACAACCATGAACCGTACACGTCACGTAACAACCTCGACCCATATAACATGATAACTACGATCCATATAATATGACAACCACGACCCATATAATATGACAACCATAACCCATATAACATGACAACCATGACCTATATCAACCATGACCCACATAACATGATAGCCATGACCCATATAACATGATAACTACGACCCGTGACAGCCACGACCCGGGTGACAACCACGACCCATATAACATGACAACCACAACCCATGTTGTATGGATGGGTCGTAGTTACCATGTTATATGGGTCGTGGTTGTCATGTTGTATGGATCATGGTTTTCAACGTGTTCACTTTTTTTTTTTTCTAGCAAACCATCGGTATCATAGCTTAAGGCTCACAATGGGGTGATCCGATCCATCTACCTTGTCGGGCAGTTCGCTGTAAGCCCAAAAAGTTGTGACTTAGGCAGTGCCCACTTCTAACAAACATCACAGTGAGCCTGAAAAGTTTCAACAGTCACTATTATTTTCTATTTTGTGGCTATACGAGCGCTGGATCAGGCTGATATTTAGGCCTTATCTCTAAAATGACATGACAAAAAGGATGGGCGGCATGGATTATACACACACATCAATGTGGCCCAATATGGGTCGTGGTTTGTATGGGTCATAGTTGCTATATTATATGGGTCGTGGTTGTTATGTTGTATGGATGATGGTTTTCAATGTGTTCACTTCATTTATTACTTAGCCATTAAAATCCTCCTAAGGCCCACTGTATTGTTTACTTGACATCCAATCTGTTGATTAGGTCATACAGACACAGATGAAAGGAAAAAACAAAGATCAGCTTAATCCAAAACTTTTATGGCCCCCAAAAAGTTTTTAATGGTCTTCGCTCATTCAACACCGTTTCCTGTGATGTGGTTGACTTGATATTGGGATATACCACATTTTTGGTCTCATCCCATAAAATGATCTAGAAAAATATATGGACGGCATGGATGAAGCACATGCATCATAGTGGGGTCCATAGAGCACCGAGCACCAGCCATTGGCTAGTGGCCGAGGGGAGTAGCCAATCCGTCACTTTTTCAAGGTTGCAAAAAGAAGGTAACTTCTTATTCACTCCAGGATTGTAAAACTTTTGAACGAAGGACAGGGGTACTTTTGTCCGAAACAATATCCAAAAGTTGTCAGAAGGCCACTCTTGGGATATCTGGAAGGTAGTACCTCTCAAGGTAATTTGACCAAATTTTGAGGTCAGCATGGTCAAATCCCCTGAAAGGGAGACTGATGCTCGTTGGTCTTCCTTCTTTTTATGTTCCATATATCATCTTGGGTTGGATGGGTTGGGTTCTTTTATGCATTGTCTAATATGAGAGGTGGTTCCCTGTCTTTTTTGTGTGGGCTCTGCCCAAAGATGTGATTAATTACAATCTGCTTCAAGCATACTCAAGAAGAATGTCATGGGATAAGAATGAGAATCTTTAATGATGTTTTTTTTTTTTTTTAAACGAAAGGTGAGAGCACACCACCTGAAAATTTATTGACTTAAAATGAGAATCTTTCATGACGGGAAGCACGAGAACATTATTAAGAGAAGAAAATCAGGTGATACATGAGCATTCAAACACTTATGCAGAAGGAGGAAGAACCCCTTGAAGGAAGGATGAGATCATGGTCAGTGATCTTTGAGGCTGGTAGCTTGGAACGAAGTGCCCAGCTCCTCTTACCGTCACCAATGTCAATCCTTCGTACCCCTCCACATATCCTCCCACCTGCCATTCATTAATCCATCAATCATCAACATTCCTTATTCCTATGTGGGCATATAATAATAATAATAATAATAATAATAATAGAAGAACAAGGAAAAAAAAAGAAAAAGAAGAAGAAGAAGAAGAAAGGAAGCCTAAGAGTGAAACTGGGCCTAGGGGAGGTGGAACTGGATCATCCATATAGTGGGTCATCTCCATAAATGGCCCTTGTTTGAAAATCATACTGAACTGATGATTCTAACCAGCATTTGACCATCCATATGAAGGAGGCAGTCTGCATGGACGGAGTAGGTGCAATTAATGGACAAGATCCATAGTGTAGGCGATTGGAATTTACCACCCCACCTGCCAAGTGTTAGGTATTGGGAGTGTTCACAGGATCCGCAGGATCCCAAACATGTTTGTGCCCAGGCCCAACGAATTACCTCATTGTTGGAGTACCAAGGGCGCCAAGGAGTGTCCACATTTACTCCAAGCTTGTTTATGAAGTATCTGGTCCCTGTAACAGGACACACAGCGTCCATGTCCCCACTGCCAAATTCAAAAAAGAAAAGAAGAAGAAAAACAGAAGAAAAGAGAGGCCTTTTAAGTTACAATCATGAAATGAAATGTCAGAGGTGAGA
Organism: Magnolia changhungtana; assembly: GCA_030180095.1. Lineage (NCBI taxonomy): Eukaryota > Viridiplantae > Streptophyta > Magnoliopsida > Magnoliales > Magnoliaceae > Magnolia > Magnolia changhungtana. Next base: position 1,082,656 of record JASAUF010000394.1, on the reverse strand, counting down.
GCGTATACGTGTTGGGTGAGAAACTTGCCTGTACATCCAGATGCTTATGCCACTGGCAATAAGTTGTTGCATGGTAGGTAAAATGGTCAATGGGCTGTCATTCCAATCCAAGCCGCTTCATCATATAAACACATGGTTAGAACGAAATGAAAAAAAAGGGAAGTAGTCACACAGGAGAAATGTTCAATCCTCCTTTTTTCCTCCTCTCTCCAAACTTTTGTTTCTTCTTTCATTGTATTTCTTTGGGAAAAAAAAAAAAAACATCTTGAATTTATGTGCCCAAAAATTCGTTAAAGATAATAATGCATGCATAGAAACAAATAGATGGACGATTGTGGATATATCATATATATTACAGTGGGGTCCACATATTTAAGTCAACACTTTTGTTTCGATTTTCGAGGCGGAATTACTCTCATATGTTCAAACATGGTGAAAAAGTAATAATTACTTGTTTACTCTGTTTTACATGTATCATGAGAAATCAAACAGGCCCTTAGGATAGGACTCCGCCCAGAATTTTTTGTTGGCAGAAGCCCGGATCGCTGCCCAGGTTGTAAAATCCTTTTGGGATGGATGAATCTATATTTCAAAAAAAAAGAAAAAGAAAAAAACTTGTTCTTGCTAAAGCATGACCTAGATGACTCGTCTATGACTAAACTTTGGTTACAGCCAAACAGCCCAAAATAAAAGGTAGTGATCAGGGCAAAAACTTATTGACCGCAGAGATGATTGTACCAGCCTGACTTGTCTAACTGGAGACATTTCACTCAAAGCAAGCAAAACGATGATAATTAGTACCTGCAACTACTCCATTTATAGTCCAACCCAGTAACGTTTGCATGAATAGCCTTCTGCACCTCGGCCACATTCATATAAGAGTTGACATAGATTCCCGAGCAGGGATCAAAGTTCGTAATCTGGTTTGATAAGATCCAGCATGCATGATCAGACCGCAACGCCCCATGTGAACATTAAAAATGACCCAAAAGTATTCCGAGCAGGGATCTTACCGAACCAGTTGAGACAGTTGTTTGGTTGTTGTTATAGTTGCAGAGGGGAGCATATATGTTGTAGGTATCGATATATCCAATTTGGTCGTAGGCATCATCTAGGGCATTCAAGCATTCTTCGGTGAGGTTGGCTGAGAAGTCACATTTCGCATGGATCTGTGCATTGGTTTCATCTGAGTTCATGGCATGAGTCCAATAATAATCATAGGTCCCTATTTCATTGGTAATGTAGTCGACCCATCCATTGCCAACCTACAAGACATCCATCCAACATCAGTACAATTATGAACAAAATTTTTCTTCATCTTTTATTTTTGCTTGTTGTGAGAAAAACATCTGAGATTTGGGGTGCGTTTGGTTGCACAAAATATAATGACATTTCTTGATACTTTGCACCATATTAGATTGATTAATTATGAAATATTATGACATGATATTGGTGCAACCAAATACACTATTAGTGATGTAGGGATGAACGTGATGAGGATAACTACTCTGAATCCACGGAGCTTCTCTAGACTCCTCACAGGGATTTCTCGAATCCACGAGGAAAGAAAGCAGAAAATAGAAATAAATTCTAAGAAATTCAAGATTGATTAATTCATGACTAAAAACGAGTTCACAATCCTTTAAATAGGGGTACCAAGCAATGAGAAAGAAATCAGAATCAAACTACAACTAAAACTCCTAGAATCCGTGACTTACTATAAATAGTAAACTTACTATTTATAGACGGTCATGATGTCTACTAGTGCGCAAGGTTTTCGGCCAAAAATAGTAAGTGTCCTATTTGGCTTCACCAAACTGTTCTCCTAATTATTCTAAGCTCTTTTCACGTTGGGCGCAACTCCTAAAGCCCGACGGATGAAGAATTATAATCAAACTAAAACTTACTATTTATAGTAAAAACGAAATTAAAGTAGGGAAACGACCGTCGATCCAGGGGTTTTTCGCAATTCCGAGCATCGCAACCCTGCATAGCAGGGTTGGCTGGCTAAAGTAGATCGTTCTACCCCAAAATCATATATTTTACGTCAGGTAATTCATTCCGGATTGCGAGATACGCCCGATCTAAGGTCCGATGGTCCGGATCACTTCTGTTGTCGACCGGGCCTTTTCTGATCCATCTTGGCCATGAAACTGTCCGCGACCCGCTCTACATCAATTAGACACCCTGATCCATAGCTCAAGTGGTAGACTGAGTGAAAGATACCTCGTTTCAACACTGAGGTCTTGGTATCGATCCCTAGTGGGGTGGCTAACTGTGAGTGTGAACTGACAGTGGGGTGTACTAACAAGCTAACAAAATTTAAAAATAAATAAATAAATGCACTAGTAGTATTGAAAATGATAATAATGTATTCTATAGAAGAAATGCCATCAGTGATCACTTCCTCACCGAGTAATTTTCCACATTTGACCTACACAATTAGCAACCTACCTAACTCTGGGCCACAAGAGATTCATGGTGGAGCCTATACGATGAATGGGAGCAAGCAGAAATAGAAGACTTACAGCGACGCCTTTGAGGTTGATGATAGTCTGGTTGGTGTTTTTGTTGTTGACGAGGATGGTGTAGGCCAACTGAGGCACATAATGGCCTGCATAGCTTTCTCCAGTGATGAAGAAATCGCGTGTTTTGTACTGAGGAAATCTCTCTAGCCAGTTTACAAGAAATGTATAGGCATCATCGGCTGTTCTCTTGTCTCCGCTTACATCGTAATCTGAGGTCGTATTTGAATATGAGAAACCTACGCCGGCCGGCGATTCCAAGAAGATCACGTTTGCCACTGCCATTGTTGAAGCAAGAATGATCAATTATTGAGGTGGCAATTAAAAGCTCTTCGTCAATGATTCGAGTAATTAATTAAATACTGTTTATTTTTTGAAGTTTTATGAAGTCTAGATTCACTCACCATTATTCCATGCATAGTCATTTTTAAAGAGAGTCTTCCCGTCGGAGTTAACTCTGAAGGGGCCTTGTTCCATCATAGCTCCAATTAAGGAGGAGCATCCAGGACCTGCACATCCCAAATTCATCATGGTCACCCAAGGATAGTAAGAGATAATATATATATATATATATATATATATATATATATATATATATATATGAGAATGATCATCAAATGCTGCTATGTCAACCATCGATGACGATGTTCATGGCCTTGATGTCGTTGATGGTGAAAAACTCCATGGTTAGATTGCGAGTGGTGCCATTAAGGCTCAACCTAAAACTCCATGGTTATATCAGTGTCTCTTTTTTAAAATGCAGTTAAAAAATAGTGTCTGAATTTAATCTCAGTCCATTGACACTGTTGGGAAGGGGCATGAGAATCTCAGTGGGGTCCATTGACACTGTTGATGAGATATTGACCGTCCATCCCTGATCATTTACGACGTGAGAAACAAAATAAATTAAAATTGAAGCTCAAGTGGATCACACCACAGAAGCAGTGGGAACTGAGTGCGTAATGTTGAATACTTCCTCGAGGCGCCATTGAATTTTTGGATCAAGCTGATATTTTTGTTTTCTCTTCATCTAGGAATGGCCCCAAAAGAAGTTCTTAATAATGGTGGCCATTTGATAAGCATTGTTCCCTATCGCTTGGTCCACCTAAGATCTAGATCAGCCTTAGTTTTGGGCTCATGCTTTAACATGAGCTGAAAAAATGGACGGCCAGAGTGGATTTCTCACAAACATCCTGGTAGGGTCATTCAAATATCATGTCAGGCCTGTATTGTGACATTTTTTTTTAACATGTCACACACACACTCATGCCCTAGTGGAATTTCACCACCTATGGATGCTCGAACCCTTAACCAGGAGGTGTTGAAACTCCCGAGAGTCTCCCACGGAGCTCGAACCCTTGTGGCCTTTTTATGAACCACTCTGATCGCATGTAAACACCGGCCGATGGTCCGTTTTCATTGTTTCCAGTAATGTATCCCACTTGAGTTTGGTATGGTAAATGCCTTTTTTTTTTTTTTTTGTCCTCACACCTTAACATGAGTTTCCAAAGTGGATGGATGGACAGGGTATATAAATTTCTTGTAAACATCTCGGTGGGCCTCACCTGTAGTAGTGGTCAGCATTGTTGTGAAGTAATTCAAACCTTGGTGTGCGTGCAACGAATAGGCAGAGGGGGTGGTGTCCAAGGGGGGGTTGGAAGCAAGGAGGGGCTCACCATTGTATTTGTGATAAATCTACTATCAATATAGTTTGCAAGCAAATGGTCCTTACTCTTGCTCCAGTAGTAGACTCTCAGGAATTTCAACACTGGATCAAGGATTCAAGTACCCATAGGTCGTGAAATCCCACTAAGGTGTGAGTGCGTGGGGTGTGTGTGTGCATGTGTGTGTGTGTGTGTGTATATATATATATATATATATTAGTAAAAAAATGGTTTGCAAGCACATTTTATGCCGTGAGCTCAAAATCGAGGCAAATCCAGATTTCAGTTGGACAGACCACAGGAAAAGACTGTTAACTGAACGCCCACCATTACAAACTTTCTGAGGCCATTTATTTGCCATCCGACCTGTTGATTAGGTCACTTAGACCTGGATGAAGAGAAAACACAAATATCAGAAATTTCTATGGCCCTAGAAAGCTTTCAAAGGTAGGCATTCAATCCCCAATTTTCAATGGTGTAGTCCACTTGATCTTTCTGCTTGCTTTATTTTTGTGCTCATGCCGTAAAACCAGTTGGTAAAATGGATGGACGGTGTAGATAAAATATACATTATGGTGACGCCCACAAAGCATCATCCGTTGGTCAGAGTTAGGGCAAAGACTTAGAATGCAGTGGGTGTTGTTGATATAGGATAGCATTACATACAAAACATTCGTAAGCATGTTGATATAAATGATTATGATGGAAGTGGCAGTGACGGTTTTCCATTACCTCCGTTGAGCCATAAGACTAGAGGTTTGGTTGAAGGATCTCCTGGACTCTCGGTGAAATAATAGAAGAGCGCCCTTCCATTCTTAGGATCCACCGTTACATATCCCGCGTACTGATTGAAATTCGCTCCATTTTCTCCTTTGGGTTGTCCAGGCAACGCCTCAATCTTGTCCTCCTCCATCAATCCATCCTGTGGACTGATGTAAATGGGCGAATAGTCGTTGCTCGCATCTATTGGGGCCCATGATTCGACATGTGGTGGCTGGGATGACTTGAGTGATTTGATCAACCTATTTAAACTGGTGATCTGATTGGCGTGATTGGTGGTGGGCCAAACAAAGAAGCAGCTGAACAAAAGCAACCATGTGAAGGGTGCAATCTTCATCTTCTTGTTAATGATGAAAATGGCATACCGTTGAGGTTCTTAAATAGGCAAGTGAGGAAATGCTATGACGAAGATTTCAAGATAGTGTTTGTTTTAAGTTGTTTGGAGTTTTGAAATTCCAATTCCTTTCCGCAACACACCAACGTTTCATATTTTTCGTTGGCGTTGAAAGTAAAGTTTGCCTGCTAGCTTCATTGTTTTCCTAGCCTGTCCTAACTCTCTCTTTAGACTCCAGGGTGCGTTTGCCACAGTTCATTCAGTTCAAATAACTGATCAACCATGCGTTTTTGTACACATGCGTGTCAACCTGTGGCTCAAATTTTTGCAACATTATGCGGGGTAAGATGATCTAAATCATCTGATTTAGGGATTTTGACTATACTAGCATTGTGGTTTGGTCAAAATCTCTAAATCGAATGTAAGTTCTAAGTATTATAAAGGTAGTCATCTGATATGTCTTAAAATGTTTTTCAAATCAAATTGCCATTGTCCTTGTATCATTACTTGTACCATTTTTTTAGCGAATTAATAAGAAGTTAAGTCATAGTCAATCATGAGAAAGTGACAAGAGGGAAGCCCTTTTTGGGCACACGGAAGGCCCAACTCGTGGGGCCCACATTGATGTATGTGTATAATTTATGCTGCCCATCTTTTTTGCCCGTGTCATTTTAAGGCTACGGCCCAAATATTTACCTGATCTAGAGCTAGTGTGGGCCACATAATAGAAAACAACAGTGGCAGTGTAACCCGCTATTGAAACTTTCCAGGCTTACTATTACGTTTGTTGGAAGTGGACAATGCGCGAGTCAACACTTCTTGGAACCACGAAGAGCTGACCGACAAGGTAGATGGAACAAATCACCCTATTGTGGGCCTTAGGATATGGTACCAATGGTTAGCCTTTCATTTGGTAGTAAATGAAGTGAACATACAACCACGAGCCTTAACACATCAGAACCTTGACCCTTAACACATCACAACCCCCACTCTCCCAACCCCGACCCTTAACACATGATAACCCTGATTTTCACAACATTGACCCTTAACACATGACAACCCCGACCCTTACAACCTCGACCCTTAACACATGACGACCTACCAGCATTTAAACGGAAATTGATTGTGGTGATGCAAATGGTGATTGCGTGGTGATGTATTATATCTACATCGTTCATCCATTTTACGAAATCATTTTAGGGGCATTGTCCCAAAAATGAGGCAATGCTCAAGTATACCAAACCACAAAAAGTTATCATGATTGAACGTCTGTCATTGAAAGCTTCTTAAGGCTGTAGAAGTTTTGGATCAATTTCATACATTTTTTTTCCCTTCATCCAGGTCTGTGTTATTTCATGAACAAGTTGAATGACAAATAAACATCACGGTGGGCCTTAAAAAGGTTTCAACAGTAAGAATCATTGTCCCCACTACATTTTGTGGTGTGGTTTACTTGAGCTTTGGATTTGACTCATTTTTGGGCTCATGACTTCAAATGATATTTTCAAGTGTCTGGTCGGTGTGGATATAACACACGCATCATGATAGGTCCTGCAGAACTTGATGACGTCAACAATCCATCAAAGTCGCGGTGTGGACGCGGATTTCCTGCACATGGCTTTCGTAGGAAGACGGGAAGCTAGTGGGGCCCACAGTGTTGTTTGTGAGAAATCCACTCCTTCCATCTGTTTTTTCATATCATATTAGGACATAGGCTCAAAACTAATGTAAATCCAAACTCAAGTTAGCCACATGGCAAATGATTGAACATGCACCATTTAAAGATGCATGGACCACATAAATTTTGAATCAGGCTAATTTTTATGATTTCAGTTCATCCTTGTAAGAATGACCTTATGAACGGTATGAATTCATCCTCGTAAGAATGACCTTATGAACGGTATGAATGGTATATAAGCATCACAGTGGACCCTAGGGAAGTTTCAACTGTAATAATTTACCTATACACGTTTTCCTAAGGTACGACATAATTAAATTTTGGATTTAGATAATTTTTAGGTCCATCTTCCAAAACAATCTTGCAAACCTGATCAACGTTGTGGATTTTCCATAAATATCATAGTGGGCCCCACCTAGTGGAAATCCCTGTACGCGATGTGGCAGTGGTACACCCCGCAATCGGGAGCTGATTGCGTCTAGAGAGGACGCAGATTGCGTCCTACTTAGGGGTGTACACGGGTCGAGTTTGAGTCGAGACGGCCATTTTCTTCGTCCAAGCCCATTCGGGCCGAGTTCACACAAGGCCCGAACCCGGCCGGGCCGGTGGTGAGTCCAACATCTCTGCCCGAACCAGGCCGACGCGAAGTTTGGGCCGGTTTCGAACCTTCTAGTTCGGGCGGTTATAACTTGAGTTCGGGCCGATTTCGAACCTTACTGTCAAGTTCATGGGAAGGGCTTTGGCAGGTAATCCGCGTCCCATTACAAATTCCTCGATCAACGGTTTAGATAGTTGAACTATAGACTCCACAAAAAATCTAACTAATTAGGATATTTACATACATTTGACAAAGCATAAAATAAAATATTTTATACAAATTAAATACAATCATACACGGGTTACCAAAGCCCTTCCGGCCTGTCGAGTCGGCCTGGTCGGGTCGGGACCGTGAGCCGGATTCGGACCGAACATGTTGTCGGGCCGAGCCGGGAGGTATCCGAACTCGGCTTGAACTCACTTTCGGCCCTAGAAAATTGGTCCGTCTCCCGATCGAACTCGGTTCCGGGTCGGGTCGAGTCGACTTTTCGGTCGGAGTCGACGAAACTATGTGGTACACCACGCTGGCCGGTTTGTGTACACCCCTAGTCCTACTCCCGCCCGTCTCCAGCTAGGAACGAGCAGGAGCTTTGAGTGGCCAACGTGACGTATGGGTTTTATCCACACCGTCCATCCATTTTTCCTTATCATTTTAGGGTATTATCTCAAAACTGAGGCAGATCTAAAGCTCAAGTGGACCACACCACAGGAAGCAGCTGTGATAATGATTCTCACCGCCGTGATGTTTATTTTGCCATCAAACCCATTAATAAAGTTAAATGGACCTGGATCAAGAGAAATCATAAATATAAGCTCGATCCAAAACTTCTGTGGCCCCAAGAAGTTTTCAATGTTAACATGATGCATGTGTAGTATCCATACCGTCCATCTGCTGGACGCTGGGCTGTTGACCCAGTAGTCTAGCAACATGGATGTCAGGCACGGCCCCACCATGGTACGTGTGTACCTTCACCGTCCGTGCAGTGGCGCACCTTGATATTCATATCCTACCGTCCATCTAATTGTGGGGCCACGTACCATGATGTATAGGTCTTGCCACACCTTCCAGTACGTTGGACGGGCGAGAACCACCGCTGATGTATGTGACATATCTAAGCTGTCCATCCATTGGCTAGCTTGCATCAACGCTTAGGAAGTAAAAAAATAAAAATAAATAAGGCAGATCCAGTTATCATATCAGGTGGACTACACCACAGAAAAACAGTGGATTGTATGCCCACCATTGAAACCTCTTTTGGGTTTACGAAAGTTTTGGACTAATGTGATATTTAGTTTTCCTCTTAGTTCAGGTCTCTATGATCGATATGATCAAATTGGATGGAAAATAAACGTTATGGTGGGCCCTAGTGATTTTAAGGGTGGAAATCATTATCACCATTGTTATTTGTGGTATGGTCCAGTTGATCTTTCAACTATCATCTCCGCCACTATTTAGGGTATGGTTCAGATGATCTTTTGATATGATTCATTTTGGGAAATGCTCTATGATGATCTCTAAAATAGATGAATGGTGTAGTTGGTGTGGCCCCTTTGATGCGGCCCACTTGTTGTAATTCCAGCCCACTTGTTGTATAGGAGGCCCATTTGTATCAGCCCATTTGATTCAGCTTATTTGTATCGCCACATTTGATCGGCCCATTTGTATCAGCCCATTTGATTCGACTCATTCGATTTAATTGAGGCCCATGACGATGTATATTAGGCCCTTGTGCTAGGTCGTGGGCCCCCTATTAGATTAGCCCCATGAGCCCACTCCTTGGGAGCAATGTTGGTTAAAGTTCCACATTGATGGGCAATGATGGTTGAATGTCCATATTGTGACCTTCCCTTAGGCCTTGTTAGGTCCATTTTCATCATTATCTAGTGGGTTAATTCAAATGATTGGGTCCTATTGATATTGCTTGATCCATCATCGGCTGTCCACATATGGGTCTTGCCTTGTGTGCAAGGCCGATCGTATAGGCCAATTGTCGAGGCTGATTACCGATTACCGATTTCGATTATAGGGGTCGAAGTCGATTTCAATTTTCGATTACCGATTTCGATTATCGGGGTCAAGGCCAATTCCGATTGCCGATTGCTGATTACCAATTTCGATTATCGGGGTCGAGGCCGATTCCAATTGCCGATTACCGATTCCGATTATCCGGGTCGAGGCCGATTGCCGATTACCGATTACCGATTTTGATTATCGGGGTCGAAACTGATTCCGATTGCCGATTACCAATTCTGATTGTTGAGGTCGATTCTGATTATCGAGGTCGACTCCGATTGTAGAGGCCAGATATCGATGCCGATTGTCGAGGCCCATTGTGATGTAGATACGGCCCGTATCTGAGGCCCATTCTGATGGGCATTCAGACTCAGCTTGATGCATTTGAGGCCTATGTAATGTATGTGAGGCTTATGTGATGAGGCCCATTGTGGTGCATTTGAGGGCCAGGCGATGGAGCCCATTGTGATGTATGTTAGGCCCATGTGAAAGGCCTATTGTGATGTGTATTAAGCTCTTGACTGAGGCCCATGGTGTTGTATATTTGGCCCTTGTGTGAGGCCTTGGGTCCACTGTATGTTAGGCTCTATATGAGCCATTTCTTGGGGGCAATGTTGGTTAAATGTCCACATTGTCGAGGTTGATTGTCAATGACAGTTATTGATACCAATTATGAGTATGTGACAGCATAACATCATGATACATACCCATACGCATCATCTGCATGTTTGTTATGAGATATGATTGACCATTGCATTTGCCATATGCCAGTTGTTATGAGATTTCCTGATAGGCGGAGATTGTCTCACATGAGCGCACGGTATGCGTAGGATTGATGCATGACTGGATTGTATGACTTATGCATCTTACATTGTGTTTATGATTACTATATGCCCTAGCGACACCAGGGCCGTAGCCTCCTAGGTATGTCGTGGATGGCTAGATGGGATACCGAAAATGTTTGGTTAGAGCATCTGGGCACTTTGGATGTCCGTGGGTGAAAGTCCCTAAACCTTCGAGGCCAGGAGACGGCCCAACGTATAGACCAAGTGGATACATAGTGCTCGAGTGCCGAATACGATGAGGTCGCGTCTCCCACTGTGTTGTGGTCGGTTTGGAGGGGTTGTGGCCTTACCCGCCCGAGCGTAGGGGGCATAGCTAGGCTAAGTTTGACCAGCTCGTGAATGGGTCCCCTATCGACGTGCTGGGTAGATATTGGCTGACTACTGGTCAGGCAGATAGTGAAGTCTCTTCCACTTGCATGGTCGCGCGTCAATGGGTGGCGATTTGTGTGTAGAGTGTACTAGACCCCGGTGATGATCCCAGAGATGTACAGTACTGATATGTAGACTTATTGAGTAGGAGTTGCATACTTATTCATTCATTCATTCACTATCCACTCGGGCCGGTGGTGTGCAACTAATTGTTACATGTACTTTCGTAATGACCAGGATTTCGGTTGGGGCGCGCGACTAACCTGAGACAAGGATTTACCACATTGAGTCTGACTATTCAAATTTAGGTATGAGACTGGTTTGGATAGAAGTCCCTTGTGGTGGGCCCCATAGCTTGCGATACTACGTACCATCATCCCGACTTCACACTCCAGCATGGTCATTCCATTCGCACCGCATATCGTATTACATCTGTAACATATGACATTTTGGGTTACTATGTTTATGTATTTATTCGGCCTAGATACGACTGACGATATTTGTGAACTCATCAGGATTTGCATATTACATTACATCATCGGCATCTGATGTCTAGCTTACTGTCTCCGCATTGCATAGCTGATCTATATTGCTTTATCAGTATATGATATTGCTTTATTATATTTCTGCATCGCATAGTCCGGATAAGGCTAATGGTATTTATGGGCCTATCAGTACGTTTTCGCATTATTCTGATATTGTATGAATTATGAACTTGTCAGTATTTTCGCTTACTTTGTTATCGTATGATTCATGATCTTGCCAATATTTCTGACATTGCATGATTATGACATTGCATTGAATACTTGACACTTATCTTGTGCACACACTTACACCACCCTCTAAGCTTTCTATAAGCTTATGCACTATAGATGCGTGCAGGTGATGATAGGACACGGTCGAGCTGAGGCAGGAGCGTGCTGTAGAGCTTCCGGGGATTTTATTATATGCATGTATTTCTTTTTCAGTATTGTACTCAAATGATTATATTAGATGATATGTGGTGATGATGTTGTTCTTATGATTCGGGTATACTTGTGGTTATGCTTCTTATGAAGCAAATTCATGTTGAAAATTCTCCTTGTAGGATCCCAAGATCGGATTCTGGCGTATGAGCATTGGGAGCCGAGAATGGGGTACTACGGAGGCTGTCAGCTAGGGCTGAAAGTTGGGTGGGTTCAACCCGACCGACCCGTGACCGACTCGACATTGGGTTGGGCTTGGGCAGGATATATCGGGTCCGATCTTAAGCTTGGGCTATACAAACACCAACCCGACAAAACTTGGGTTGGGCTCGGGTTGAGGTCTCGGGTTGCCCGACCCAACCCAAACCCGATCAATATATAATTTACTTATGAATTATACTTGAGTGTGGATCGTTTGTGTCGAAGGCACACTAGTGATGTCGAGTCTCATTTGTCCACGCCATTTCCAAGGACTCAAGCTAACAAGATTTGCCAGATTTCTCTCTCCTAAATAGACTTTGTGCTATGCAACATGACTTTTAAAGGAGTAGTTGTCTTATATTTTAGCTTGTTTTTTTAAAGAAAAAAAAATGAAGTTCTTAGTATTGAATAATCACATATAGGATCCTTACTCTTGCTCGGGTGGTAGACTCTTAGGAGTTTCGACACCCGGTCAAGGGTTCGAGTATCTATAGGTGGTGAAATTCCACCAACGTGAGTGTGTAGGGTGTGTGTGGGTGTGTTAAAAAAAAAATCACATATATAATTAATAAAATTATAGATACAAAAAATAAGCCCTATTTTGAAGTATAATAAATTAATGTAATAACGAAAATATTAACATGTACATACCCGACCAACCCGATCAACCCAACCCAGCTTGCTTGGGTTGGGTTAAGGTATAAGAACCTTGGGTTGGGTTAGGGTTGAGTACCAACCCGACCCAACCTGCCCGACTTTCAGCCCTACTGTCGGCACCGGATTCGGCGATCGAGAATTTTGTGAGCCCGGTTTTCGAGTTTGGGGCGTGACATCACTTATACCTGAATCGGTTGAAGCGCTCATTTGTACACAAGATTGACTGTGCCCTATATAGCGGAAAGGGAACTCCGGTGATGAGGAGTTTGATGAAGAGGAGAGTAATAAGTATGATGAGACAGTACCTGTAGCTACAAGATGAGACACTGTAAGTGTTATGGTCTTGTACTCCTTTGGTTGTCAAATTTTGATGTGTCAAAACATCTATTTGTGTCCTGTACTTGTATGATGATTTATATAAATTCAAGACACTACATAAATACTTCAAGAAGCTACAAGTTGAACTTTTCAAGAAGTTACATATTGAAGTTCAAGAAGCTACATGTTGAAGTTTTAAGAAGCTACAATGTTGATGTTCAAGTCTTAAGAAACAACTCATGACTTCAAGACTAATAAGCAATGCATGAAGTAGTTGTTATGCTGATGAAGATCTCCAGTTTGAAGCTATAACAAGTTCAAGATCTCAAGCCTGATATGGTTCAAACAATCTACATTCGTTGAATGGTTGAAGTTCAATGTCCATACGACATGATTCGGGTTTGAATGACCTTAGGTTGACCCTTTAAGTAGGTCATTTTGGATACATAAATCAAATGTTTATTTTACATAAGTTTGGTCTATTCTATGACCAGTCCTAGCTCTTGTTCGACCAGTCCTAGCATTGGTTCGACTTGTCCAAGAAATTCCACGACCAGTCCTAAGAAGTTGAAGATTTTTCGGAATTTTTGGTACGCCCACGACCAGTCCTGGAGGTCCTTCGACCGGTCGTAGGTGTGGCTTCGACTCGTCCACGACCAGTCGTGGATCTACGACTCAAAGTCCAGCAATGTTATCCTTGGTCCTACGACTAGTCGTAGGTGACCCACGACCAGTCGTAAGGTACTCACGACCAGTCGTGGAATGACTTTCAAAGATCGCTCTTAATATTTCAAAAATCTGTTAGGGCTACGACCAGTCCAAGGTTTCTAAGACCAGTCGTAGGAACGATTTTTGCTTCTATAAATTGAACACGAAATTCAGAGTTTTCACACTTCAACTCTATTCAATTCAAGAATTTTCAAGTGATTACTCTGAGATAAGTCTGTGTTTATTTTAAGCTACATTGTGCTTATTTAATATTCCTTTTTGCTAGCTTATTTAATTTGATTTTGTTTCTATATTCCAATCTTATTTGAAAAGAGGAATTATCTTATTCCTTCTTCTTGGAATCAAAATCAAATATAGCTACGCCCAACGAGTTAAATCTAAAATCTATTAGAATTTAGAACCTTATGAATGTGAGTATTGGAAATTGAACTTTGACATTCAATCATCTACTCCGATTGGTTCTCTTAGAATTTCTTAAGAAAAGGAGAAATCCAGGTATTTTACAATTCTGTAAAATTTATTTACTTTTGGTTTTGTTTGAGATTAAGCCAGAAAAATCTCATTGTATTGGTTTTGTTTGAGGTTGAGTCAGAAAAATCTCATTGTATTGGTTGTCTGAGGAAAACCAGAAAACTCAGAAAAGAGGGGTTTTTGAATTGTGTAAGCCCAAGTGAAAAAGACACAATTGTAAAGGTTTTTGGTGAACCTGTGAAAACCGATTTGATAGTGAATGCTAATATCCCCTGTGTGAGGATATTAGGAGTGGAGTAGCATTTTGTGTGGCTGTTGAAAGACAGTTGGTGTACACTGCAGTGAACCACTATAACTCTTTGTCTTGTGGATTGAATGCTTGCTTAATTTTCATATCTTTTATCATTCGATTGTGTGGAATGTACAAGTGGATGTGAATGTTGTAACTTTTATATTTCAAGCAAGTGTGGGGATTGTTGTAATAATTTAGATCTATACTTCGCATTTAATTTCAATTCCTTGTTATTTCATTTACTTATTTTAAAATTGAGTCCTTGATCCAAAAGAGGTTCTAGAAATAAGGTTGTCCTACCATAAGCCCTTGTTTATTATGGTGTAAGGTTGTCCTTAGAAGCCGAATTTGTATCAATCTCTCAATACTTATTTATCAAGGTGATTTAAAATTTAGCATTGTGAATTGATTCATATTGTAAGGCTATTGGTTTACTTTATTTCCGTTGATTTTATTTTAAATTTGGCATAGTCCTATTCACCCCCCCCCCCCCCTCTAGGACATATAGCTTGGCCTTTTCAAGTGGTATCAGAGCCTAATAGCTCATTTAACATTGCTTTTTATTTGGATTTATTTCCTGAGCTAACGATCTAAGCTATTTAAAAAGATGTCAAATTTTGATAGCCTTTCTGTTACTAGGCCTCCACCCTTTGATGGTTCCAACTATGCCTATTGGAAAGCCAGAATGAGGATCTTCCTCAAATCAATGGATGAAAGTGTATGGCAAGCCACAGTGACTGAATGGAATCCTCCTATCATGGAAGTAACTGGTGTTGATTGTTCAAAATCTATGAAAATTACACCGTATTACCAATGGACCACACTTCAGAAAAATGAGAGTAGTGCTAATGCTAAAGCACTAAATGCAATCACTTGCGCACTATCACTGATGAGTTCAAAAGAATCATATCTGTGATACTTTGCAAAGCAAGCCTGGGATATTTTAGAAATGACACGGAAGGTACATCAATTGTCAAGAAATCTAAAGTCCAACTCCTCACAACTAAATTTGAAGAAATTCATATGGAGGAAAATAAAATGTTTATGGACTTTTACACTAAATTGAATGACATTGTAAACTCAATGTGGGGTCTTGGCGATAAGATCCCAGAAAGTAAAGTGTGTGCAAAAATACTACGCTCTCTTCTGAAACGGTTCAATTCTAAGGTAACATGCAATCCAGGAACTTCATTATACGAGATAATATGAAGGTAGAAGAATTAGTTGGTTCTTTACAAACCTATGAATTAAGTTTTAAAGCTCCTAAAGGTAAATCTATTGCTTTGAAGTCATCTAAAAGTATTACTCAAGAAAATTGATTGAAAAAGTCTGAAGATGATATGGCCCTTTGGCAAAAAGTTTTATAAGATTTTCAAAAGTAAGAAAAGTCGACTTTCAAAGGCAAATGAAAAGAAACGTTCTAAACCTAAGTCTAAAACTTGGAAGTCATTGAAAGATAGTCAATGTTACAATGTCAAGAATATGGGCATTTAGCAAACAAAGGTCCTAAAAGGACAGATCCAAAAGGAAGGGTATGTTGGCTACTTGGGATGAATCGTCTGATTCTGAAGCCTCTTCTGAATCAGAAAATTCAGAAACCGAGTCGGGCAGTGAACTTAAGGCCCTTATGACTCTAGCCAAGTTTACTTTTTCCGATCACGATGATTCAACAAGTGAAGAAAATTTGGATAGTGATCATGAAAATGATGAAGATCTTCAAGATGCTTACAATGCCTTATATAAGGAAAGTTGTAAAATTGCTGTCAAACTTAAACTTCAAAAAGAAAAGTTTTTTAAACTTAAAGAATGTTTTGAAACCCTTGTTTTAGAAAAATCCCAAATTTCAGATTGTTTTGAAAAATCAAAGTGTGATCTAGAATTCAAAACCTCCCTAATTGAAAATTTGAAATCTGAAAATGAGAAACTTAAAAATGAAGTATCTTCTCTTCTGAGTTTGAAGGACACATGGAGATATGCCTAAGGTGATCCAAAATTAGAAAAATTATTATCCGGATCAAGAAAATGTGGCGATCGATCCGGGTTGGGCTATGATAAAAACACATCTCCTAAACAGAAGAATACTCCTTCCAATTTTGTGAAAGGAGAGACTTCTAACTCAAAAGGAAAAGGTACTAGTCAAGTTTTTTTAAAAAAATACAAAAACTTTTCAAAAACACAAAAGCAGCTATATAAATTTCAAAAATCAGATTCGAAACCCACTAGCTGAAAAAATTGTTGATTTACTTAAGGAGCTATTAAAATCTAACTCAGTAGGTCACTCTTACAACTATAAACAAAAGAAGACCAATTATTCTCCTAAACCCAAAACAGTACTGAAATGGGTTCCCAAGGTTGCTTGTTTGGTTGGTCACACTGCTTTCAAAGCTACAAGCCATTCGAAATGGTACCTAGACAGTGGATGCTCCAGACATATGACAGGCGACAAAGCACTATTCATCGATCTTAAAGATATGACTGATGGGTCAGTCACATTTGGTGATGGTAGCAAGCTAAGATAATTGGCAAAGGTACGGTCCAACTCTATAACCTTCCCTTATTTAAAAATGTTTTATATGTTGAGGGTTTAAAACACAGCCTGTTGAGCATATCTCAAATATGCGATAACAACCATAATGTTAAATTTTCTAATCAAGGTTGTGAAATTATAAATGAAAAGGGTTATGTAATATTAACTGGTCGCAAAACTTCTGAAAACTGCTATATAGTAAGCAATGGTAGCTCATCTGAACAAACGTGCTACATGGTCCATACCGATGAGACAGAATTATGGCATAAACGCCTTGGACATGTTCACTACCGAAATTTATATAGATTGAGCAAAAGAGAACTAATTAGAGGTCTACCTAAGATGCAAAAAGTAGACAAGATTTGTGGTGAATGCCAGTATGGTAAACAAACTAGGAGCTCTCACAAAAAGGTGAACTCCAATATCACCACATGACCACTCGAGCTTCTCCACATGGATCTTATAGGACCAACTAGAATGGAAAGTCGAGGTGGCAAAAAGTACATCTTAGTTATTGTAGATGATTACACAAGATACACTTGGGTTTCATTCTTGAGAGACAAATCAGAAACCCTTGATGAAGTGAAAAAGATTATAAAACGGATTCAAACTGAAAAATGTTCTCAAGTCAGCAAGATCCGTAGTGATCATCGATCCGACTCGAAAATAGCGGTTTTGAGAAATTCTGTAGCGATCAGGGAATATCGCATGAATTCTCTGCACCTAAAACTCCTCAACAAAATGGTATTGTCGAGAGGAAGAATAGAGTGCTTCAAGAAATGAGAAATGTTATATTAAATAGCATGAAGCTCCGTAGGAATCTCTGGGTTGAACAGTAAATACTGCCTGCTACATTATTAACCGTGTTTATATTTGTAAATCTAATAATAAAACGGCTTATGAAATGTGGTTTGAGAAAAAGCCTTCTGTCAAATACTTTCGAGTTTTTGGCAGCAAGTGCTATATTTTGCGTGACCGTGAAAATTTGGGAATTAAAGTTCGACACTAAAAGTGATGAAGGGATCTTTTTAGGATATTCTTTAAACAGTCGTGCATATCGTGTTCTGAACAACAGGACCGGTGTGATTCAAGAGTCAATAAATGTTGTGATTGACGATCTTTTGAATACACCTGTCCCTAGTTCGAATAATGATGAAGTTCTTATACTTGAAAAACAAGAAATTTCATCAAGTGAAACTAATCGAAATTAAGGATCATTAAAGATCATCCAACTTCTCAAATACTTGGAAACCCTCTCACTTTGGTGTGCGCACTCGTAGATAATTAGAGGACATATGTAACTACGTATGCTTTACATCCCAGTTGAACCGGTTAATGTAAAGCACTTTCGGATGAAAAGCTGGATTCTTGCGATGCAAGAAGAACTTAATCGGTTGTCGAAATGATGTCTGACACCTTGTTCCTAGACCTAAAGATAAATATATTATTGGAACAAAATGGATTTTCAAAAACAAATCTGATGAACTTGAAAATATTATTCGAAATAAAACAAGACTAGTTGTACAGGGGTATACACAAATTGAAGGTATTGACTATAATGAAACATTTGCTCCTGTAGCTCGTCTTGAATCAATCAGACTTTTTATCTCCATTGCATGTTTTAGGAAAATTAAAATTTACCAAATGGATGTAAAGAGTGCCTTTCTGAATGGTGATTTACATGAAGAGGTATATGTTGAACAACTTATAGGGTTTAAAGATCCTAAATTTACTGATCATGTGTATCGTCTTAAGAAGGCTCTCTATGGTTTGAAACAAGCTCCCAGGCATGGTACGAAAAAAGCCCGACTAAGTTTTCTTGAGTCATAATTTTTAGATGCGGTGTGTTGATAAGACGCTCTTTGTTAAGAAACATATGATGATATTCTAATGGTTCAAATATATGTTGACGATATTATTTATGGATCAACTGTACTAACATGATTTGTTGAGTTTGCGATTTGATGAAGTCTAAATTCGAAATGAGCATGGTTGGAGAATTAAACTATTTTCTAGGGTTGCAAGTAAAACAACAACTTTGATGGAATTTTATCTCTCAAACCAAATATGCTCAGAGTTTAATTAAGAAATTTGGATTTGAGAAAGGTAAAAATTTTGATACTCCTATGAGTACAACTTTGAGACTCTCAAAAGACTCTACAGGTAATGATGTGGATCCTAAATTGTATCGTAGTTTGATTGGTAGTTTGCTTTATCTGACTGCTAGTAGACCAGATATTGCTTTGCGTGTTGGTATTTGTGCTCGTTATCAATCAAATCCTAAAGAATCTCACTTAACTGCGGTTAAGCGGATTATACGATATGTCGCAAGTTCTACTAAACTGGGTCTCTGGTATCCACATGAGACTAATGTTCAATTAGTCGAATGCTGAGATCTTGTGGGTGGAAACATTGATGATAGGAAATCAACCGGTGGTGGTTGTTTCTACATTAGTAATTGTCTTGTTTCTTGGTTTAGCGAAGCAAAGTTCTATATCGCTATCAACGGTGAAATTTGAATACATTCTTCTTTGAAAATGCATGTACTCAACTTGTTTGGATGAAACGAATGTTAAGCGATTATGAAATTACTCATGATTCTATGATTTTATTTTGTGATAATTCCAGTGCAATAAATATCTCTAAAAATCCAGTTCACCATTCACGTACTAAGCATATTGACATTAGATTTCATTACATTCGTGAATTAGTGAAAGAAAAATTAATATATTTGGATTACATTCCAACCGAGACTCAACTTGCGGACATTTTCACTAAACCGCTCGACAAAAGCAGGTTTAATAAATTAAAATTTGATCTCGGTATGTGCAATTTAAATTGAATTTGCGTGATTTGGTGTATCATAATGTACATAAGTTTGATATTTTATTTGCTTGAATTTGAAAATTATTTAAAAAAATTGCAAATTTTAAGTCGTACTCGACCAGTCGTGAGTGTACACGACCGGTCGTGACACGACCGGTCGAGTACTTACATGACCAGTCGTGAAACACGGGATTTCACTTTATTTTGGGGATTTTGACTCTTCTTCTTCATTTCTTTTTTCTCTCCAACGGTTCTAGCTACGACCGGTCGAACCCATCTTCATAATACTTCAAGGTTAGTGGTTCTTTTACATTTTTTTTTAGATTCTTGCTATTAGTATTTCAAATCTCATTCTTGTGGAATCTATTTGGTCATTCATTGCAAGTTTGGGGTTTTATCTTGAAAAATCTGTTCTATCTAAACCTCATTTCTTCTATCTTGCATCTTGTTGTTTCCTTGAAATCCTTCTTTGAAAATGGATGCTAAAGGTAAAAAGAAAACTACTCGAGGTCCCTCTTCATCTAGATCAGCTTCTATTGTACAACGTCATCTTCGCTCTCCCGAAAATGATCCTTCTGATGCTCGGGATTTGCGTATGCGAAATGTTATTGTTGAGCGTCATGTTAATATTAATCACATTGCTTCATTTGGTATCCTTCCTCTGTTGGAATCTGTGGGATGGGATAACATCTTACATTGGGGTGGAGCTGCATACCAGTCCATTGCCCAATCCATGTTTGCATGTATTTGTGATTTTTCTCTTGAGGATTTTACTTTTAAAGTTGATACTCAAGAAGGATTGTTTTTAGTAGATCGACATTTGATTGCTGACATTATGGAAATACATGTCAATGATGAGAGCATTCCAATTCATATTTTACATGACAGTCTCTCAGAATCTGAACGAAAAATGCTTACTAGAGATTTATGTAATTTGGATGTTCATTGGACTCATAAAGGTCATGTACTTCCCTCAAGGTATTTGTTACCCAGACACAGAGTACTTCATAGGATATTCATCTCAAACCTTTATCCACGTTCTAGTAATAAAACCGAACTCACTGCTTTCATGGTTCGTGTTTTGCATTCTGTAGTCTCTGGTGCAAAAATATGTCTACCGTCTTTAATTTGTCATTCCATTATCTTGTCTCGTCACCATCCTTGACATAGTGATATACCCTTTGGTTATTTATTGACTATGCTGGCAAATCATATGCTCGTAGCTATGCCTACTAGAAAAAAACCATCCATCATCTCCCTTTTAATAATTCCAATCTTAACAAGATGAATTTAGAATTGGTGATGGCCAAGTGGATCTTTGGTAGCGGTGGTCTTTGAAGCGAGGAAATGCTCAAGCTAGTGATCTTCCGAAGACGTGAATATGGATGACTTATTTGAAGAACTTGAATCGGACTCGGTGATGATCCTGATTTTCAGCCTTCTGATTTTGATGAGAGATTGAATTCCCTTCAAGAGCAGGTGGCTCAAATTCGTGTTACCCAAGACACACAATTTTCATATTTACGCAAATATATGAGGCGGATTGCTAAGGGTTTATACAAAATTGATCCATCTAATCCTGCACCCTCTTTTGGTTCTGACTGAATTTTTTTTATGGGTCTGTAATATTTATTTTACTGAACTTTTTTGTGCTTACTAACTTTTTGAATTATGCACTATGTTTTGAATTATGCACTATGCTCTTCTGGATCAACTCCTATTTTCTTTATTATTGATGCTCTTCTTCCTTTGTCATTTTGTGTCAAAAAGGGGGAGAAGTTTTGGAGGCTTTTGATCTATTTGATTTAATCTTTATAATCTTTATGATGTGCTCCTATTACTCAGGCTATTACTCAGGGGGAGTTAAGCTTCTCAGGGGTAGTTATGGGAGATTGATGCTAGTTATTACTTATCATATTTATATAACTGTGCATGCTTCTCTATTATGAACCTGTTGTGTTTGTACTTCTCTTATGTCTATTGGAAGTATTATTACTTGGGTGTTTTGTCACAAATTTGACAAAGGGGGAGATTGTAAGTGTTATGGTCTTGTACTCCTTTGGTTGTCAAATTTTGATGTGTCAAAACATCTATTTGTGTCCTGTGCTTGTATGATGATTTATATGAATTCAAGACACTGCATAAATACTTCAAGAAGCTACAAGTTGAACTTTTCAAGAAGTTACATATTGAAGTTCAAGAAGCTACATGTTGAAGTTTCAAGAAGCTACAATGTGGATGTTCAAGTCTTAAGAAACAACTCATGACTTCAAGACTAATAAGCAATGTATGAAGTAGTTGTTATGCTGATGAAGATCTCCAATTTGAAGCTACAACAAGTTCAAGATCTCAAGCCTGATATGGTTCAAACAATCTACATTCGTTGAATGGTTGAAGTTCAATGTCCATACGACATGATTCGGGTTTGAATGACCTTAGGTTGACCCTTTAAGTAGGTCATTTTGGATACATAAATCAAATGTTTATTTTACATAAGTTTGGTCTATTCTACAACCAGTCCTAGCTCTTGTTCGACTAGTCCTAGCATTGGTTCGACTTGTCCAAGAAATTCCACGACCAGTCCTAAGAAGTTGAAGATTTTTCAGAATTTTTGGTACGCCCACGACTAGTCCTGGAGGTCCTTCGACCGGTCGTAGGTGTGGCTTCGACTCGTCCACGACCAGTCGTGGATCTACGACTCAGAGTCCAGCAATGTTATCCTTGGTCCTACGACCAGTCGTAGGGATCTACGACCAGTCGTAGGTGACCCACGACCAGTCGTAGGGTACTCACGACCAGTCGTGGAACGACTTTCAAAGATCGCGCTCAATATTTCAAAAATTTGTTAGGGCTACGACCAGTCCAAGGTTTCTAAGACCAGTCGTAGGAACGATTTTTGCTTCTATAAATTGAACACGAAATTTAGAGTTTTCACACTTCAACTCTATTCAATTCAAGAATTTTCAAGTGATTACTCTGAAATAAGTCTGTGTTTATTTTAAGTTACATTGTGCTTATTTAATATTCCTTTTTGCTAGCTTATTTAATTTGATTTTGTTTCTATATTCCAATCTTAATTGAAAAGAGGAATTATCTTATTCCTTCTTCTTGGAATCAAAATCAAATATAGCTACGCCCAACGAGTTAAATCTAAAATCTATTAGAATTTAGAACCTTATGAATGTGAGTATTGGAAATTGAACTTTGACATTCAATCATCTACTCGATTGGTTCTCTTAGAAATTTCTGCTAAGAAAAGGAGAAATCCGGGTATTTTACAATTAGTAAAATTTATTTACTTTTGGTTTTGTTTGAGATTAAGCGAGAAAAATCTCATTGTATTGGTTTTGTTTGAGGTTGAGTCGGAAAAATCTCATTGTATTGGTTGTCGAGGAAAACCGAGAAAACTTCGAAAAAGAGGGTTTTTGAATTGTGTAAGCCCAAGTGAAAAAAAGACACAATTGTAAAGGTTTTGGTGAACTGTGAAAACCGATTTGATAGTGAATGCTAATATCCCCTGTGTGAGGATATTAGGAGTGGAGTAGCATTTTGTGTGGCTGTTGAAAGACAGTTGGTTTACACACAGGCGAACCATTATAACTCTTTGTCTTGTGGATTGAATGCTTGCTTAATTTTCATATCTTTTATCATTCGATTGTGTGGAATGTACAAGTGGATGTGAATGTTGTAACTTTTTATATTTCAAGCAAGTGTGGGGATTGTTGTAATAATTTAGATCTATACTACGCATTTAATTTCAATTCTTTGCTATTTCATTTACTTATATTAAAATTGAGTCCTTGATCCAAAGAGGTTCTAGAAATAAGGTTGTCCTACCATAAGCCCTTGTTTATTATGGTGTAAGGTTGTCCTTAGAACTGAATTTGTATCAATCTCTCAATACTTATTTATCAAGGTGATTTAAAATTTAGCATTGTGAATTGATTCATATTGTAAGGCTATTGGTTTACTTTATTTCTGCTGATTTTATTTTAAATTTGGCATACTCCTATTCACCCCCCCTCTAGGACATATAGCTTGGCCTTTTCAGACACTGCCTAGTGCCTTCTATTTCTGTTGCATTTGCTTAAAAGTTATATAATCATATTTGTAATTATTTTTTAACGGTTAAATTGTAATATTATGGTTATGGGTGGATGAATATTTTTTTTTTCATTTGTACTATTCAATTAGTTAATATTGTTTAAATCTCTTATTATATTGTTGGAATGTTGGGTAATTACGTTCATTCATGACTTTAACTTATTTTTTTATGTTTTTTTTTTTTTCATTGTCATAAGTCCTAACCTAACCAGATATACACTTGTAGATATGTTATCGAAAGATGATGCGTCGACGAATATTTGGGATTATGGAGTCCAAGTCTACTCTCAAGATAGAAAGATAAAGTTACAATGTAAATTGTGTGGAAAATAATTTGTCAACAAAACAAATCAGCTCAAATTACATTTGGCTTGTCGGGGAGGAGACGCCGCACCATGTAGTAAAACTCCTCAAGAAGTCCAAAATTTATTTAGAGTCATTCTCGACTCAAATACAGAGACTTCCTACACCCCTCACCCTACAACTATAACCAATACAACCAACAAAAAAATTATATAAAAGTAAGCCTATTATAAATGAAGAAAGGTTAAGCAGAGGAACTACCTCTGGTTCCAGGCCTTCCACAATTAGTAAAGAAGAAGAATAAGAGAGAATTTTAAGGGAATAAGAAGAATGCGATTATAAATAGGCCGTTAAAGAAAGCTTGCAAATGACATCCCGATCAAGGCGTACCAGATAACAACATTCACCTCCGAGACAACATGATGCTGAAGCAGGCACGAGTAAACCATCAAAGTTTCTTAAAAGTCTTGTAGCATTTTATATCCGGTTGGGAATCTCGTACAAATCGAATCATAAAAAGCGTCTGAAAAAACTTGTTGCATCTATGAATGAGGACGATGAGAAGTCATCCCCACCATCTGATTCAATAGAGGTGAACAACCATTTTTTGGACACATCCAGCTCGGAGTCGGCCCAGAGTTCTCCTACAGTTGAATCCGTAAAAAGAGAACCGAAAGATGATTCTGGCGACGAAGCTGGAGGTGGAGGAGGGGGTTACTATTACGATTATAGACAAAGTTCATCTAGTTACATGCCACGAAGGAATTCATCATACAGAGGATGTTGAATATATGAAGGTTTTACTTAATCTGTATGTCAGTATGTGGATGTTATGTTTATTTACTTTTGATTTTGAACAAGGTTTATTTACTTTATTCATTTTATGTCAGTATGCATGTGCATGTTAATTTTACCTAATATGTATGTCAGTATGTGCGTGTTACCCTTAATTTCTTATTATGATTTATGAACCACACTGTGGATGAAACATATCTCTTAAATAATAAATATGTTAGCCATATTATCAATGACTAGTCAAATGGAAAGATCAGGTAATTTGTATTATCATCTTAGACTCTTAGTAAAACTTTTAGGCCATGCACCATCAATACTTAGGTCGACAACTTTGGCAGCTTAGGTTTTCATGAAACTATACCTTCTATATGATTTAAGAATGACCACCATTTTGTTACAAAATTTTTAATAATTTATATATATATATATTGTTTTGTTTTTTTTTTTTAAAATTTTTTCATAAAAAAAAAAAAAAAGACCGATCCGAATCGTGCCCAATTCGATCTGACTTGGTTTTCCTGACCGAGTTGGACTCAGATCGGATCAGGCCAGCAGTGGTCTGGATCGATTCGAGTCAGCTGTCTCGGACTCGACCCCAGATCAGATCAAGTTCAGGTAAGCCCATGTAAATTTCGGACCGAATCGAGTTGGACCCAATCCGATCCGACTCGGTCCGATGCCCAGCTCTAATTAAGGGGCTGTTTGATTTTTAAGCTTATCAGTAAATATGTGTTAAAAAAGTAATCATTACTATGTTCACCCGTTTGAAATCAGCAAAGGATTTAAAAATCGGTTGAAAACTCATATTTTTGCTGATTTAAACTTGTGGGACCCATCGTGATGTATGTTACTTATCCACACCATCCATCCTTTTTAACGACGCATTTTATAAGTCCTAAAATGAGGAAAATCATAAGTTCAAGTGGGTCACACCTTAAGAAACAATAATTTTAAAGACGTGAACCGTTGAAAGCTATTTTCTCCCTAGGGCCCACATTGATGTTTATTTGTTATCCAACCTGCTCATAAGGTCACACAATCATAGATAAAGGGAAGACAAAAATATGAGTTTGATCCAAAACTTCTATGGCCTCGAAAAGCTTTCAATGGTAGGAGCTCAATTCCCATTATTTCCTGTGTGGTCCACTTAAGCCTTAAATCTGCCTCATTTTTTGGCTTATCATCTGAAATGATCTAAATAAAGGGATTAACGGTGTGGATGATAAATTTATATCATGGCTGGCCTCACAAAAGCAAGGTGTGTTAGTCTGGGATAACGTAGAGTGCTATATAACGTAGAGTGCTATACACGAAGGCTGTTGTAACCGTTACCGCAAAAATGCAGCGGTAAATACGAAAATAAATAATTATTACTCCTTTATCATGAATTACCTTCGTCATTGGAAGATAAACAGCCTTTCGCAGGAAAAACAAATTTCATATTGATGCGGATTGACCAGCTATATAGCTACTGTATCAGCAAATTCTACATGTGATCATGAGGTATGTGTTATATCCGAACCGTCTATCCATTTTGGCGAGCTCGTTTTAAGTCTTGGGATGAAAAATAAGATAGATATAACTATCACGTGGACTACACCTGAAAAAAGCAGTGGGGATTGAACGTTAACCATTGAAACCCTTTTTGGGGTCACAGAAGTTTTGGATAAATACGAAATTTTTTTTTTCTCTTCATTCAAGTGTTTGTGACCTAATGAATAGATTGGATGGGAAATAAAGGTTACGGTGGGCCCTACAAATTGTTTAACGGTGAAAATCATTATCTTCACTGCTATTTGTTGTGTGGTCCAGATGATCTCCAGATATAATTCATTTTTTGGATAATGCTTTAAAATGATCTCTAAAAGCATATGAACGGTGTAGATATAATAAATACACCACTGTGGCCCATGGAACTTTGATCTCCTTTGAACCGTTAGTAAAACCTGGAGCTCGATGAGCGTCAGTGCTCCTTGTCTACAGCAGCTGTACAGCCGGTGTGAGGTACACCAGCCAATCCGCTTCAAGGTTAGTAGCCAAATCGCAGCTGAAGTGACGTCACCCAACTATGTTACCCATCATGATGCATGTGTTGTATTCATACCTTCGAAACATTTATAAAAATCGTTTTACAGCCGTACAACGAGAATGTAATAGATCTAAATTTCAAGTGGACCACCCATAGAAAACCGTGGGAGCCATCACATCCACTGTCGAAACATTTATAGGACCTACAGTGATGTATTTTTTAGATCCGTTCTCTTCGTTAGTTAACATGGAGATTGATGAAGGGAAAACAAAAATATCAACTTCGTCGGAAACTACTGTAGCCCCTAAGAAGTTTTGAACGGTGGATGTCACCGTCCCCACTATTTTCTATGGTGGGTCCACTTGAACTTTAGATCTATCTCATTCTCCTTATAATGCCATAAAACAATCTCTAAAAATGGTTGGACGGTACGGATACAACACATGCATCATGGTGGGGTCCACATGTCTTGGTGATGTCACTTCGGTAGGTATTTGTGGCTACTGACCTTGTCAGTGTCCAATCCGCGCCCGATGACACCTAATCCACGCCCCGATAAATCATCAACTCCCTTATGCAGCCTGCAGAATCTCTGCTCCTTATTCATACTTTCCCCTCCTTAAGAAATAAAGTCCCTATTTTGTCCCCGCCATGAATCTCTTATTACATTCATGCCCTCCTCTTCGATTCTCTGTCCGTCCATTCAAACCTCCTTCACATTCCTCTCGCTTCACCCCCACAAGGTCAGATTTCCAACCCCTCCAATTCAACCGCCGTTTCAGAAATCAACGGCCACGATTCACTACTCATCAATCCATTTCTTTATATATTTTTCCAAAAGGTCGAGTCTGCCCTTCCCGCCAGAGAAAGCCAAGCACTACAAAGAGCTAGAAGCAGCAGTAGACGCCGTACAGAGAGCTTGCTCTCTCTGCCTCGACGTAATTTCCTTCAACCCTCCGACCTATTTCCGTAAAATTGCATTTTTTATTTGTTACATTCTGTCGTGTAAGGTGCACGAGGGGCGTCGCAGGCCACGTGCCAGTATGGTGCATGTGTGCGAGATCCAGACCATTCATCACGTACATCGCAACGTGAACATGCCCGTCCGGTGATCAGGTGGGCCATGAATGTACATTGGCTAGGTATCTTGGTCATTCTTTTCTGACCGTCCATTTTGTTCGTACAAGTATCATCCGGCTGGATCGGCCTGATCCTTGGACCAGCGCATTCTCGCAGTCCGTCCTACCAACGAATGGCTGGATTTATCACACGTGTGGCATGTTGGCGCGTGTGAAATGAAAGGAGCCGTTCATGCCATGCGAGCAGGTTCCCTTAGCATTCCTCCTTCCTTCTATTGCTTGATTTGTGGGCATTTGGTGTGGATCAGGTAAAGAGGTCTCTCTTCTCCGGCGATGGACGAATTCTAGAAAAGAACGATCGGACGCCAGTCACGATCGCCGATTTTGGTGTCCAAGCTCTGATCAGTTTAGGTAATATGTGCATTCTATCTGAATTTCAATCTATCTGCATTCTATCTGAATTTCAATCTATCTCATATATAACTGTTCTATCTTCGAGCGTAGAGGGCGGATCGAGTGCGTGTCCACTAACATGTAGTAAATTGTTAGATTACTGAATGTCTTTGATTAGTCCAGATCGATCAAATGATGGCCCACTTCATGGATGGGTCAGTTGTTGAATATCACAGCAGTTGGATGTTTCTAACTGTTTGATCTATGGACAGTTATTTTTTCTTGATTTTTGCTGCAAATTTTTCTTTCATTGGATATTTATCATCTTGGAATGGACATGATATCGGGGATTACGACTCATCTATGAGCTGGTCTGTTGATTGGATGGTCTAGATCGATAGCCAAAGTGCACAAATGAAGGGTTTGTATGTTGCATTGTCAATGTCACTTGCTAAATAGTAGTCCAGTATATTCATTTCTATTTAAGTGGGTCACTGATTAAATGAATAATCATGGTTAAATTACTCGGTGGCTCGGACTGACTCGTTGAGTTTCGAGTTGAGTCGTGATGTCCCTGCGTCTGGGGTGAATTGGTCAGACTTGCCCGAGTTAGGATCAACTTGGGCTGTCGAAATGGATCGGGTCCGACCAAGTTCAAGTAGACTTCATCCCAGGTTTAACACCATGTGCACAATCCCTATGTTACACTATTTAGATCCCACAAAATGTGGATATGCAGTGCAACCATCTAGGGATTGGGACCTCATGGTGGTGGGCCATAGCCCAAAATTTTAATGGATCAGGAGATTCTACCTGCAAAAGGAAAAGCAAAAAAAATAAAAATGAGACGGTCCACATTCAAGAGGTAAAATCCAACAATTAGATGGCTATGATTATTGAATGCAATATGATTTCCGAATCACGGCCTGCCCAGCTGTTCCCACCACATGAACTCTTTGGATCACTGGACTGTCGTGCTGCATTACAAATTTCTGGTGTTAGCTAATGGTTAGTAGTATACTTAATGTCTAGTTTGCAAATGCACTGTTGCAATTGAAACTTTTTATATGATGAAATTTTCATGGACTTCCTCGATATGATAAAAACTATTCAATGTTTATAATTCGTTTGGAATTTGTTGTTAAGAGTGTGTTTGGTTGCACCAAGTATCATGAAATTTCGTGATAGTCGACAATTAATCAGTCTAATTTGGTGCAGAGTTTCATGAAATTTGTTGCAACCAAACACACCCTAGTAGAGAAATATTGTTTTATTGCTGTGGATTTTGTTAGAAACTATTGTGTTTATGTTCTTTTATTCCTTCTGTTTTTTGGCTTACATAGGAATTCTACATGAATTGCATTTTTTTTTTCAAGTAAAATTGCAAAATTCGTTAGTCTCCAAGTCCAAATTAGTTACGGTTGGATCGGTAAAACTCTCCAAGTCCAAATTCGTTAGTCTCCAATCCCTGAACTGTTTTTTTTTTTTTTTCAATGATAACAGAGCTGAGTAGATCATTTCCATCTATTCCTTTAGTTGCTGAAGAGGACTCAGGATTCTTAAGGTCGAATCCAGTAAATTCCACTGGTGATGGGGGTTATTCTAGTAATTTTCTAGTGGATTCTGTCTCAAGTGCCGTAACTGATAAAGTGAGTGCTCAAGATGAACCCTTGACCCATGACATTGTCTTGGATGCTATTGATAGAGGAGGGAAAGATTCACTTGCTTTTGGAGTGAAACCTGCAACATATTGGGTAAGTTTAATAAGCTCTTGCATGACATTTAGTGAAGTTTTGACGATTGCATAATTGAAAGGAAAAAGTTCTAAGCTACCTGCTTTCTTGTTTTGCTAATAGTTATTGATCATCAAAAGATCCATCAAGGTATTATTTGAATTTGTTGAAATATAAATAAAGGAAATGTCATTTCCATGAAAAGGCCCTTTCCATTGTTTGTTTTTGTAAATTTTTTCGAAACACCCTTTCCATTACCCTCTCATTTCCTAAAAAATGCCACTTTGTCATTTCCTTGCCTAGACTTAGAGATGTGATGGAAATGAGAGAAGTAAACCCCTCTTTTATCAAGTACCCTCACATGGTAGTCACATGTGCCACCCTTTATCTTTTAAGTACTTAGTATATGCAACCATCTATTTGCAAGCAGTGTTCGAAATATCGGTATCGCACTATGTGTCGCACCCTTGGGATACAGATACATATCGGTTATCACACGGGATATATCGTTTGTATCGCATAATTTATCGCACTTTTTGGGAAACATGGGGAAATATTGAGGAAATGGTTGAAAATTTTAATGAAACTCTGGGGATTGTTAAAAAAGCCCTTAATACGTACTTTTAAATTATAACAACTCAAAAAAATATGCACATAATAAGTTTTCTTTGTATAGGGTCCTAAGCTATGCGATGTTTAACTGAACTAATGCAATTATATTTAAATTGGATGCATGATATTTATAAATATATCATAGTCATGTATGAAAACACAACCAATTCATTGAAAAGCAAAAGAAGAACTAAAGAAGTAAAATTTGAGAAATATAGATATTAATAATGGGGACTAGTTGTGGTCTAGACCCACATAAAGTTGTGTGGTGGCTCGTAATCATCATCTCTATCTCAATTTGGAAGCAGTTTACATTCCTCCCATTGGTGTGGCATACCATAGTTTTTTAATCAGGCAACTTTTGTATGTACGGATCACCGGATGAACAACGGATTTTACATTTGCAGCATATCAGATGGAAAATAAATGACATGGTGGACCCTGAAGTGACGTCACCAAGTTCTATAGGGCCCACCATGATGTGTGTTGTATCCACACCGTCCATCCATTTGGAGATATCATTTTAGGCCATGAGAAAAAGAATGAGTCAGATCCAAAGCTCGAGTGGACCCCACCACAAAAAACAGTGGAGAAGGGACGCCCACCATTAAAAATTTCTAAGGGCCACAAAAGTTTTCAATCAAGTTGAAATTTGTTTTTTCCCTTCTTTCATGTCTGTCTTAACTTATAAACAGGTTGGATCTCAGATAAACATCATAGTGGACCTTAGGAAGGTTTCAATAGTGGGAGTCCTTCTCCCCACTGTTTTCTGTGGTGGGGTCCACTCCAGATTTGGATCTGACTCATTCTTTGTCTCATGCCTTAAAATGATATAGGCAAATGTATAGACGGTGTAGATACAACACATACATCATGGTATGCCCTAGAGAACTTGGTGCGTCACTTCAGTAGCCAGTCTGGCCACGCAACCTATCTTCCGCGTCCAGACGCGGATTGCGTACTAGCCCTGCCCGTCCCTAGCTCCGAACGAGCAGTTCTGTGGGCGGGCCCACCGTGATGTATTTGTACATCCAAGCCATCAATCCCTTTTCTCAGATTATCTTAAGGCATGAGCACATAAATGAGGCAGATCCAACGCTCAAGTGGACCACACAAAATAATAAGCATGGTTGCATTAAAATGCACAGAGCATTAGATGTTGGTTGGTGCTCTGTTGGCCCCACCATAATGTATTTGTTTCATCCATTCCGTTCATCCATTTTTACGGATCATTTTAGGATTGATACAAAAAATTGTAGGGATGTAAATCATAGGTGGACCACACCACAGGAAAACAATAATGATTGGATATCCACCATTAAAATCCTCCTAAGGCCCACTGTACTATTTACTTGACATCATCTGTTGATTGGGTCCTAAAGACCCAGATGAAGGGAAGAAATAAATATCAGGTTAAATATCAGGTTGATCCAAGGCTTTTATGGCTCCCAAAACGTTTTTAATGGTCAATGCTCATTCAACATTGTTTCCTGTAATGTGGTCCACTCGAGTTGTGGATATGGTTTAATTTTGGGCTCAACACCTAAAATGATCAGTAAAAACGGATGGACGGCGTGGATAAATCACATACAATCACGGTGGGCCCAACAGAGTTTACTCAGTAAGATAAGAGTGTGCTGTACGCAATCCCACGCCCGTCATTGACGGGGCACATTGCGTCACCAAGTTATGTGGGTCCCACCATCATTCATGTACTGTATCAACTCCGTACATCAGCTTTATCATATAATTTTATGGCTTTAAACCAAAATTTAATCATATCCAAATTTTAAGTGGACCACACCACCTGAAATAGTGTGAATTGAAGTCTACCATTGAAAACTTCTCGGGGCCCACAGAAGTTTTATATCAAGATGATATTTGTGTTTTCCATTCATCCATGCCTGCGTGATCTTATGAACAGTTTGGATGACAAATAAACATCACCAGGGGCCTTAGAAATGTTTCAACGATGGAAATCAATACTTCCACTGTTTCCTTTGGTATGGTCTACTTGAGCTTTTGATATACTTCAGTTTTGGGCTCAACCCCTAAAATGATCTGGAAAAACGTTTGGACGGTGTGGATAAACCACATGAATTCACAGTGGGCCCAACAGAGTTTACTCAGTACGATGAGAGTGTACCGAGTAACTCAGTACGCGTCACCATTTCATTTTAACCTATCCGTGCGCTCCATTTTCGCCCATCTGCGCCCCTCTGCGCCCCTCTCCTTTGCATTCCCTCTCCTTCACGCACGAAAGCATGCGTTCCGGAGCGACGTTCGCGGCGAGGTTTCCTCAATCCGGCCTGATTTCTTGCCGGAATCTCGGAAAAATTCCCAGCTCCGATCACCGATCTTCGCTGCGGCCTACAGGTACTCTCCGATTTCTCTTATTATTATTATTTTTTTCTGATTCTTCACATATACACAGCTTTTAATGGTCGGTTGTGGTGATATCGACGATATATCATGCGATATCGACGATATATATCTGGATTTTGAATTTTTTGGTATCTTCCAGGGGTTATCGCGAGGGTTTCGTCTCGCAGGGGTGCGATAATGATAACATCGGCCGATATATCGGCCGATAGTATTGATATTTCGAACACTGTTTGCAAGCACCCCACATGTGCCAATGTGCCACATATGCAACATGTAACACCAATCTATCCATCTTAAAGCGCTGCACATGTGCTGTCGCCCATCTTTTAGTGACCCACGTTTCAATGTGCCATTCACCTCAATGTGCCACCCTCATCTTCAAACACCCTACATATGCCACATGTGCTACCCTCATCTTCAAATGCCCTACATGTGTCACATGACTAACATCTATCAAGCACTTCACATGCGCAACATGTTCCAATGTGCAACCTATGCAACATGTGCCACTGCCCACGTTCACGTGCCCCACATGTGCAAACCTCCATTTAAGTTCTCTACATGTGTCAATGTGCCACACAAGCACCATACACATGCCAATATGCCAAATATGTAACAGGTAAAACCACCCATCGTCAAGTGTGCCAACATGCCACACACTACAATGTGCCACAAGCAACATGTGCCACCCTTATCTTCAAGCACCATACATGTGCTATTCTGCCACATGTGGACACATCCATTTTTAAGCACTTTACATGCGCTACACATGTCAACATGCCACATGTGCAACATGCGCCACCATCTATCTTCAAGCATCGAATATGTGTCAATGTCCGGCATATGCCAATGAGTCACGTTTGATAATGTGATACATGCCACAATCCATCTTCAATGTACAAATGTGTCACCTTCTATCTTTGAGTAAAATTTTTATGAATTTTTTTTTTCCAAACAACAGATTTAGAAATAGAGATTTTTTTTCTTCAAGAAAATCTTATTTAAAAACAGTCAAAGGAAATAGCTTTTCATTTCTCATTGTTTTCTAGAAATGGCGTTTCCAGAAAAACAACATTTTCCTTAAAAAAATTTCCACGAGTCCAAATAGACCTTGATGGATTTTTCTTTATAGAGATTGAGTGACCCCTACGAATGCATGTCTAGTATTTGTCTTGACATTCTTGCTTAAATGGGCTTCTAATCGTGGTTTTAAGACATGGATGAGTGCCATCTGACTCGCCAAGTTGAATAGGACTGGATCTGGCTTGACACCCCGAGTTACCCTCCCCTAAGTCACCACCGACTTAGGCGAGTTGTGACTTGACTCAAGATCAAACAAGTTAGTCAAAGCCACCTCCTAGTCATTTAACCATGCTTCCGATGCTTGCTTTTATTAACTTCTTCTTTTTTTTTTTTTTTTATACACCCAACTACAGGTACTTGATCCTATTGATGGCACGCGGGGTTTTTTGAAAGGCAATGATGCCCTATATGTGGTATGTTTTGACTTTTGACTCAGTATCTGTTTTTTCACCGCTTCTATCTGCGTGTCTATTTGCATAATTTTCTGTTCAACCCGATGAAATTGCCATTGAATGGGGTACTTTTTGCAATGTGAGAGGATTTTGTCACTGATGCATGTGGTTAGAATATGCACCGAAGCAGTTGCTACAAATCCTTTGCATTTCTTAATATCTACATCTTATATTGCTTTGGAGAGTGAAGTGATCCTTGTTTCCCAAAATTGTAAATTAGCTCAGATAAATCAGGGCTGTCAATGAGTTGGGCCTGGGTTGACCAAATTCAAAAGTTTGAATAGGGCCGGCCTGACACGCCAGAGTTAGAGTACGCAACGAAGCAATTCCTACAAATCCCATGCATTTCTTAAATATCAATATTTTGCATTTTTTTGGAGTTTGAAGTGATGGTGGTTTATACAAATGTAAAATAGCTAATCTAGATCAGGGTTGTCAATGAGCTGGGCTGGGCTGACCAAATTCAAAAGTCTGAATTTGGCCGGCTCGACTTGCTCAGCTTGACCAGTTCAAGACGTGGGTGGAAGACAACTGAGAGTTGGCCCTTTGATAGCTCTAATCTAGATATGGCTGGAAGAGAGGTATGGACCAGATGTAGAAAATTGGAAACCGGATTAAGATCTTAGTGGCATGAACTTTCCACATTGCTGCCATCACCTCTTTGAATTGTGCTTCAGACTCATGCTCCTACCCCTGCTGCATGGCTGTTTACACTTGGTAACACCTCAAATAGACACTTCCCTGCTCTTGCACCAAAATCTATTGCCACTTCGCTTTGTCCTTTATGCAAGTATAGTTAAACTCATGAACCATAGAGGAAAACTGATTAATGTGCGGGCTAAAAAAAACTTGCATACAAGTCATTGGATTTAGAAGTCGGCTTCAATAATGCTATCGAGGTATTTTAAAAAAAGTGTTATGATAACTAGGGGTATGACACATGCAACGTGGTAGAGTGGGAAGAGAGATAAACAAAGGAGAGAAATGGAGGGGTGAGGCCACACGCCACACACACACACACACACACAGTTCTGGTTTTGCACAAAGATGTATGAAGTAGATTTCATACAATTATCTTAGTGGACTTTACACAGCCTTTGTTGCATGATTCTCTAGTAGAAGAGGAAGGTGGGTTACTCACATGAAATCCCTTGCTTTTTGTGGGAAAAATCTAAGCCATTTGTACACAACCACATTTCTGGCTTCCAAAATATTCCTAGCTTATTTAAAATATCTTCCTATGCCCTTTCAATATTTGAAGTTCTGTGTACTACGAAACTAATTTGCAAGGGCAAAAATGTCCAAAAGCTACATGCATTGTATATATTATAGATTTTTCCAAGTTCTGCATTTCATCTATCCCCCTACATTAATTTCTTGACAATCGTCAATGTGATGCTTGAAAGAAATAATATCGTTGAGGTCGTCGAGAACACCTGCATTCATCTAGTAGCTACACTGAATAGCTACACACCTATTTGACCAGAAATTTTTTGATTTTAACTGGTATTTTGTGACTCGTAATTCTGATGTATCTGCCTTCTGCTCCTACTAAATGGATGAAAAGAAAACACAAATGGAATACTTGTTCAATGTTTATTGTTAGTGTACACAGTTTTGTGTGTATGTGAAGACCAGCATACTGTTAGTGTAGACAGAGTGCTTGCACTGACTCTATGTACACTAACAGTATGGTGGTTTCACATACACAAAAGACTGTGGACACTAACATATATTTACTGAGGATGACCTGGCATTCTGCTTAGAAATGCGGTGAAGTCCATTCTGTCACTCTTCATTCTTGGTTACTTTTTCGAGTGCGCCAATGACATGCATTTTAGACTTCCGTAAAGTGCGCATCATAATCTCTGCTGTATTCATGGCCACTGTGTTGATAAGCCATGACCCAAAATGCAATTGGTTGGACTGTTATAGCCATTTGAACAATGGCCTGCAAAAAAAGGAGCTAACTCAAAAATAAAAAAACAGATAGTTCACTGAAAAATGAGCAACGGTCTCACATTCAAAGGGAGAAACAACAACTGGAGATTGGAGTCATCCATAACCTTGATTTTGGCCTATGAAGTATGAACCATCCAATTGATGACCTACCTGAATCAACAATCCTGATCACCTTGCATATTTTCTATGTTACGGTGGGAACTGAACTTCATAGAACTACTATTAAACATGTACCATAGTAGAAATTTGGTTCTTTATTTTACTAATAAAGTAACCCAGATTTTCAGGTGGGTTTGGCTCTTGTAGTGGACGGAGAGATTGCATTAGGTGTCATGGGTTGTCCTAATTGGCCAGTAGATTCTCTTTCTATCAAGGAAGCTAGTGGTGAAGCCCTGGAAGCTAAAATGGGCACATCTGGGCCAGGGGTCATTATGGTTGCTCATGTTGGATGTGGAACTTGGAAGAAGAGGCTCCCAGAGATGCTGGGCAGTGTGAATGCAATCCATGATAGTTGGGTAAGATGCTTTGTGGATGGATGTTCATTGGTGTACCAGGCCAGCTTTTGTATTCCCGAGAGTCATACATGGGAGTCGTTGCCATTATCACTCTTTTTCGGTTCAACAACTGATGCTGATAGCATTGCGAATGAACGAGAAATTCTGCTTTTGCAGACGTGTTGTGGAAGGTATTGTTTTGATTCTATCCACAATAGAAGAATTCTGTCCCATGATCTTGTTGTCTCTGCTAGTAACTGAATTTTATAGTATTTATAACTTCATATATTGAGATTTAGCATTCCTTTGCCTGAAGTTCTCTTTCGGTCTTAATGTCTTAATTTCTGAATGAAATTAAGAAAGTTGTCAAATGTAGTTTAAAAGTTCACCTGCACACATATTAATATGATGCAACCAAGGAAATAAAATATTTTGTTATTCGCATAAATGGTTTATATTTATATTCAAGGAGCCTCTCTGTAGTATAAATACACCCTCTCCTATAGATGGATCAACCCTTTCTACTTTCGCCTAACGTCCAAAATGGCTCCTCAATGAGAGCATCTAGTGCCGACTTTTCCTTTTCTGAACATCTGTTTGGTGGGCAACAATTCAGTGGTTAGGATAATCCAGTTGGTCTGATTTTGGGCTATCCTTGGTCTGTCGGTTCATTATGTGGCCTACACCTTCAACAATCTGGATTAATGTACATGTATGACATATATATGATGGATGGCACCAATTTAGTGACTTCTGGCAAATTACATTGCAGGCTCGCGCCCTAAAGTTGTAAGTGCATATTGTACAACTCGATAACTAGAATGTGTGTAGTTTTCAGATAATGCTTTGGCGTGTCAGGATCATCCGAACTGGTACATATCGCCTGATACGAACCGGTTTTGTCCGTAGACCATATTGCTTTATTGTCCTGATATGGACCCAGAATAGCTTGAACCAGTTTTGGTGATGACTGATACGGTACACCATAGTTTTAAAACATGCCGACTTGACCCGAAACTCATCCGAGTCATCTTGACTTGGCGAGATTTCTGGGAAACTCTATTTTGGCATCTACTTGGCCTTGACTTAGGAAGACTTGTTGAGGCAGCTGAAAACTTGGTTGACTCAACACTACTTGCAGAGACTGGGCCAAGTCACTTGTCCAATGAAGCCGTTTTTTAATTACACACACACACACACACACACACACACACACCCCTGCGATCTCTACTTACACCCTCTCCACCAGCAAGTTAAGCATGACTTTTTTCTTATTTTGAGTTTTTGAAATACTTAGACATATGCAATTATTTAAATTTCCTTACCTTCCTAGAAATTTTAATATATATTTATTAACTATTGCGTTCAGTCAGGCTGGGTCTTTGAGTCAACCAACCTGGATGAATATCAAGTCAAGTGAAGCCGAGCTTTGGGTTTTTAAACTACTGAGTTTCTGGTTTTTAAACTTAGTACACCAAAACCGATTTTGAAACCTTGCTTGGAATTTTTCTTTCAGCCAAGAATGATCTGCTACATTTTATTTATTTATTTATTTATTTATTTTTTTTTTATTTTTTTTTTGAGAAATGAGAATTTTATTGAAAGAGATAACAAACTATAAATTTAAAAAAAAAAAAAAAAAAAAAAAATTGAAAAAGAAAATACAAACAATCTTCTAGATTAGTACCCCATTCTCTCCCATTCTCTAAGAGCAAAAACACCTTTCTAATAATGAATTCTAGGGGCTTACTTCTATTCCTGAAGCATCTTTCATTCCTTTCCAATCAAATGCACCACAAGGTTGCCAATGGAGCGAGATGCCTATTCTGCCTTTATTTTGAACTGGGACCTCCCACATGCCAAGACAAATAAAGCTCCTCCATAGAGTTTGGCATTACCCATGGCACATTAAAGATAGAGAGGATGCTATTCCACACACCTTTAGCATAAGGATAGTGGATAAAGAGATCACCGATTCCTTGTTCTTCTTGCACAAAAGGCAAACATTAGGCAGAACCAGCCCTTTCTTGCAAGGGTTATCAACAGTCAAATCCTGTTCCTACCCACTAGTCAAGTGAAGGCCGCTACCTTCAGAGGGGCATGATATCGCCAAATAAATCCTGTAAGTGAACGTCAGACTTTAGGGTCCGTCCCACGGAGAGCATTGAGGTTAAAGCCAGCTGACCTATCTCTTAACCAATACGGTTCATCTAAGACATCCAGATTGAGGCAAATGCCTTCTACGAGAGGGAGCAACCTCGTCTTCTCCACAATCTCGGCATCGGACATATTGTGGTGACAGGAGGGGAAGCCACATGCTGATGTTTTCCTAGATGGAGAAGCATTCAACAACTAAAATAGATTGGTTCGAGCACAACCTGACCACAGAGGAGACGGGATATGAGGGTACTCACCTCTTCACCATTGACAACTGAAAATCCAATCTCGGGGAAAACTTTGCCCACCAATCAAGCAATAGGTTTCTAGCAAAAACAGCCCAATAAATTGAGGAAACCTTGGTCCACCTGCTCGATCTCACCACTCTGTACTTGCCAACAATGACCTTTCTCCACACACTATCCTCCTTTACCCCAAATCTACGTACCTATTTTCTTAGGGCATGTTTGGCCAGTCGGTGGAAGTGGAATTAAGATGGATTAGGTGGGTTATCAACAACAATCCCATCCCGCATCATGTTTGGGGATGGCGGGTGTACTTCATTTGCCGCAGCCCTCGTAAACGATGCTACATCGAAGGATTACACCATATCCCACCGCCATCCTAGGAAAGAGAAAGCAAAGGGGCAGAGGGAGGAGAATTTCGTAATTTTTCAAGGGAGAGGGGGCTAGAACGGGAAATCTCGTGGAAGGAGCTTTGGCGCTCTCTCACATCCCCAAATCCCTCTTTTCATCTTCTCCTCCCTCCAAAATCCTTCTTTTTCCGCCATTGAAACGCCTCTCTGCATCTTAATCCCTCTGTGGGTTTTTCTTTCTTCCCTTCCTCACATTTTCGATTGTTGAAATATCCTCCTCAGCTCTTGAAAGGAATTGGGTTTCTCTTTGTTTCTTGGTTTTCAACAGATCTTCGAAGGACTGCTGTTTTCTCTGGAAAAAAAAAATTATTTTATTTTTGTTGCATTGACCTGATCTTTGTCTTGTTTGCGTCTGCGTTGATTCTGTTCATTTGATTTACTGGTTTATATGGAGATCATGGGTGTTGATCTTGCAAAGGGAAATGGGTGTTGTTGTGGGATTAGCACAAGTCCATGCCATAACCAAACACTCGCAGGCTGAAATCGGAGTATTACACCAAATCCCACCGCCATCCCAAATGCGCCTGGATTCAAATCCTGGAATTCGACCAATCCCATGGAATTACAGGACATCCACTGACACCACCATCACTCCTAATCCCATGGGATTGGTCCGGCCAAACAGGCCCTTAGTAGCATTGAGTTGACCTCCTTTAAGTTTCTAATTCCAGATTAAACACAAGAACACACCCACCCCCTCCATTTATTCCTGAACCCTAGTCTGCTCAACATGTAATCCAGAAAATCCTAGTTGACGTGGTCATAGGCTTTTTTAAGATCAAGCTTACAGACAATACCTTTCAAACCAGCCCTATAACACGAATCTATGCACTTGTGAGCAATTAGGGTACTATCGATGATCTGCCTACTAGAAATGAATGCACTTCGATAAGGGGAGATGACCTTAGATAGGACAGACTTGAACCTCTGAGCAATGATTTTATAAGGGCTATTAATAAGACTACCTGGAGTTTGGACTAAAATATTTGAGAGAAGTTCCCTTGATTTTAGGAATGAGCGCAATGAAAGAACTACCCATTTCTTGCAACAACCTACCGAACTCAAAAAATTCCAACACAAGGCACAACAAGTCACCTTTGATGATTTCCCAAAAAACTTGGAAGAAGGCTAGAGGGAACCCGTCAGGGCCTAGGGCCTTATTTCTCCCGAGGTTCATGACTGTATCTTTTACCTCTTTTTTAGAGACTGACTGCTCAAGACTATCTGCCTCACTCAACAAAATGCAGTTGAGCTCCCCAAGTTGTCCAGAGTTGGCCGAACCCAATTGTCCTTAGTGAGAAGCCTCAAATAGAACTTGATAATAACAGAGCAAATCTGGTCCTTTTTATTGATGCATCTGCCATCAACCCAGAGAGGAGATTCTGTTACACCTAGCCCGAGCACTCACATTCAAGGTGTTCCAAAATGGTAACGGTGGCCGTAACAACCACCACCGTTGCCATTATATGATACGGTCGTAACGGCCATTTAATTTTAATTAAAAAAATTTTTTTTTTAAATTTTTTTTTAGAAAAAACTGTTACTGAACCATTACGACACCGTTATGGGGCCATTAGGGACAGTTACAGCCTTACAGGGCCTTTACGACCTGTTTTTTCTGTAACGGCTGTTTCAACCCTGTAACGTGTAATGGTTATGACTATTACCGTTATGTAACCGATTTTGAATACCTTGCTTGCAATACCGTGATCCGTGAAAATATTTCATATTTCCATCCCCTCCTCTAAGCCAAAGGGCTCGTGAATGCTGTTGTCATTTGATTCATCCTCTTTCAGTCTTTTGCAATAAGTTGAACAGAGCTCCCTCCTTTTCACTTGCTCAGCCTCAGGCAGAGAACCTCCTTCCTCTTTAACGTCCACCACCTGAATAGCCTTGCATATGTTATCTAGGTTGAAGATCCTTTGGTCGTAAACTTCTTTCCTCCAAAACTTTAGTTCTCCTATAAGATCCTTGAGCTTATGAAACAGCCTGAAGCCTGCCGAGCCCTGAACATCCATCGACTTCCACCAGTTAGTGATCAGTTGTGAGAACCCTTAAACTTCTAGCCAGGTCAATTCAAAGCAAAAGGCTTAGGCTGCCGTTTTTTTTTTTTTTTTTTTTGGAGGATTTGCTTTGGTCCCCAATTGTCATCATTAACTCCAAGTAGGATTGGGCTGCGGTCAGAAATTGTCTTGGGGAGACCTTTTTGCAACACCAAAGGGGATCTAGGAATCTGTTTGGTCTAGACATGGCAAGGTTAGCCTAGCCACTAGATCATGTGAACCGGACCCCTCCCAAAGGCAGATTGACCAGTTCCTGCTTCTGAACCCAATCTGAGAATCCTCGCATTCTGCTGGAACTTCTCTGCCCTTTATATTTCTCGTGCACAAAACGGACTGCATTGAAGTCCCCTCCTATACACCAAGGAAGCTGTCATCTTGCCCCAGCTTCCGACAGCTCCTCTCAGGAAGACAGTTGAAGGGGACACTAGAGATGACCCACCAAAATGACGACACTGCATCTTCGAGAACCACAGAGATCGAGAACTTCCTACTCCAGCTATCCTCTTTACCCCAGACTGTAGGGTTCTAGAGGACTAACACACCTCCAGCCAATCCCACAGCATCCAGGGCTTCTCCCCCCCTCCCCCCCCCCCCCCCCCCCCCCTGGCATTCCAATGGATTATCTTCATTGGGAAACAATCCTAAATCCTCCACCCTTTCTCTCTCCCCTGGGAATGGTAACAGATGATGAAGAATCATCTGTTACTATCTCCTATTCTGTTAGAAGCTGCCAGTGATATAGATGATCCGTCTCGCTCGTCATTGGTCCTCAAAAGGAACAGGCACTCCTATTGTTTGAAATCTATTTAAAGAATCGAATTTCAGAGACTAACAGATTATGCATCTTGTTCTTAGTATTACATTCTGTTGAATCATTGAATGTTTTTTCAATTTTTCGATTGTCCTCTTAGAGTCGACATTCCTACTCTTGATAGCATTGTTTTGTTACTGAATAAGGTGCATGCGTGTTTCTTGTATGCAGCTTGTGTAAATACTTAATGATTGCTTCAGGCAGGGCTTCTGTCTTCATTCAACGAGCTCAGCAACAAACTGTTATTAAGGTGCGTTGCATATCAAAACGGACCCAACATGTAATGGCAATAGTGCTATACTATGTGCTAACCTTTTTAGCTTTTTCTACAATGAATATAGGCTTGGGATCATGCTGTCGGTATGATATGTGTACATGAAGCTGGCGGACAGGTACGCTTCCTTCGAGTAGTGGCATTTTAGTTAATATTAATTATGTATTAGAGATTATAGTCTATATAAATTGTTGGTTATATGTCCTAATCCTTGACTAAATAAAATGAGACGAATTCCCTTTTAAATGGCATCCGAACAGGGCCCTCAGTTTTACACATAATTTGGATATACAGTTGAAAGTAAGCTAACCAAGGGGATCAGTTGGATTGGGATTGGGCCCTGTTGGTATCAGCATATGACCATCTTGGTAGTATAGACCTGTATTCATGCCTAAATTTTAGACCCATCTTGACCCACCCAGTCTAGGTGTTTGGCCTCAAATTGGATTTAGCCATTAGGCTGAAGGTGTGATGGGCCGGCCTGGCCCATTGAGATCCTTGTGGGTTGTTTGGATGCAAGCAAATTTGTGTTTTGCACAGGCTGTCAAGGTCATGTTGCCTTGAGTTGGTTATCATGGAGATCCTGTCTTGGATTTTAGCTGTTCTGTTCCTTCTTTGTCAAACACCTAGAACAACGAATAAGGATAGAATGTGGCATATGTGAGGATGGTTAGTGGTACATTTAGCATGTATGGCGCATGTGCACATTGACACACATAGCACATATAAGGTGCTTGAAGATTGATGGTAGCATTGGGTCAATTGAAGTTGGATAGTTGCACATGTGGCACATGTGATGCATGTGAATGGAACACTGTTCCCACATGCTTTGAGCTATAAATAAGCTTTTCTCACCTTTATCCCATCTTTTTAGCAAAGGCATTATCCTTATTGACAGTCAAAATTTTAGAACATGACCTTTTTTTCTCAATTTTTGTGCATAAATGGGTTTGACAAACTCTATATAAGTTATCTAGCTCGGATAACTTATGTAGAACACAATTTGGCTGGCATCTAAACAGTCCCATAAGTACTACTAGTGCTTCAAGTGCTCCTTAAAAGTTTGTTAAAGACAACATTCAGTGGATTTTTTATTTTTTATTTTTGTAAATGTTTTCAATATACCATGATTCTAGGAGACTAACCCATTACGATCAGGTAACTGATTGGAAAGGAAGTCAGCTTGATCTTGCAGCGGATCAACTGGGGCGGAGAGTCATAATTCCTTCGGGTGGTGTGCTTGTAACTAATGGTATTTTACACAAGCAGATCTTGGAAATGATTTCTTCCAGTTCACCAGTAGTTTAATATGCTCACCACTCAAATCTTAGTGTAACATTTTCGCTTGATTCATCAATTAAATTTATTTCTTATATATGAATAATATGATTCCATGAGTTATTGTAGCAGGTGATATGCGTAATGTGTTTTGCATGAAGTTTGCAATGTAATGAAACTAGCATTTTATAAGAAAATTACAGTGGCATTGGCATTGGCATTGGCATTCTGTGTGTTTAGAATAGTGAACTGCATATATTACCATGCCTAGTATACCTTTCAAAAAAAAAGAAAACCACACGCACAATGGCTAGTAGGTTACTCAGCCCAAGGAAAAAATACAGCTGCAGCTCGCGATTCCATACATGTTGGGCAGGTTGATGTAGAATTGTAGACTGCTGATCTGATGGACCCTGCGTGGACGGGGAATGTTCCAAAAATTTCTCAGATTGTTAGAT
The DNA here is from genome assembly GCA_030180095.1 of Magnolia changhungtana. Classification (NCBI taxonomy): domain Eukaryota; kingdom Viridiplantae; phylum Streptophyta; class Magnoliopsida; order Magnoliales; family Magnoliaceae; genus Magnolia; species Magnolia changhungtana. The sequence goes on along the minus strand of JASAUF010000394.1, from coordinate 1,037,744 downwards.
GTATGGCCCTTAGATCAGAGGCCTCCCAAGTAGATGGCTAAGTGTTGGTCGAAGGCCAATGGGGCCCACTCGTGAGCAATCACTTGTGGGTGGGTCCCATTTGGTTTGACTCTTTCCGCTGCGTTCTTTCCTTTCTGTTGAAATTTCAAATTCATATTTGAATTTGATTTTGGATAGGAGGTTGGGAAAAGACCCGATAATCTAGTCTCATCCCATCTCCTTCTTTTCCTATAAAAAGGAATACGCTCTCTCTCTTAATGATATAAGAAACATCAAGGGTATACAGAGAGAGATAGTGTGCAGCATAATCTGTCCATGTTAAGCTTGTCCTTGGGATGATCTGATCCATAGATCGCTATCCGGGACCACTATATACCATAGGATCAAAGGTGTGAATAGTTCAATCTGCTCCAGTAGTAGATAGACGGGCCATTGGAGCATCAATTTTCAGCTTTATGAGGGTCCCAATTATCGTGTAGACCGTTAGATCTTGAGAGCTCATCTTCCGCATTTTCCAACACTAAGAAGATAAATCAAGCATCAGTTTAAGTTTCAATGGAGAACATGATGAAGATTGAAGGGCTTGGATCATCCAATGTGAGAGATTTCTGGGGCATCCCAACCCATGATGGATGCTGTATCAAGTTGAATTGCAATAAATAGTCTCCCTTAGTATTCATAAATAGGATATAAGCCTCAATTGTAGCAACCTTGCGTTCAACTCAAACTAGGAAGTTTTTTCAGTTTCCATGAAGTTTTAAATTTAGATTTTCAAAGTGCTTGGGAAGGGATTTGAACCAAGATTTAGGGCATTTTGGTAATCTGGAGGTGGATGGCGCTTGACAACCAACTTTCAAGATTTAACCCGCTCATCCTCATTGACAATGTAATGCAGGGGCATTTTCACACCGGACTTGAATGGGATGGCCCGTGGGATGCACGGGCACACTTGAGGTGGGAAGCACATGTGAGGCGGCTGGCACATGTGAAGTGGAACTCGTGGGGCCCACAAGGGGGGTTCAGCCGATGTCCTAATCCATGAGTTGTGTGGCCTGAGTTATGAGAAATGAATTAATTCGCCATTATCTATCAGTTCGAGCTTTTAGAGCAACTGATTAATACTCCTGCATCACAATGTATATGTTACCGGTCTGGTATGGGTATTTATATCATTTTAAAATTTTGATGCAAGTAACTCTCACTTAAAATAAAATACAATTTGTTAAGATTCTGGCTTTTTGATCTAGGTGATCCAGACCGTTTATACACTACGGGTCTCACCATACATGAGGGTACATAACAAAAATGAAATATGTTAAATTGTAATATTTCATCCTTTTAATCATTTGACTCTTTTCCTTTAGATTTAGACTGTTCTATGACCTTTAAATAATCATAGGGTTGAGATTTTCAGTCTCATGGTTTTTTTTTTTTTTCTATGGGGGGGTATTCTAGTCATTGAAAAGGACCCAGGACGTCCCGATCGTACGTATCCTATGAGCTGTCGTAGCATCAATTGACTCCCCTTTCTCAACTGCTCCTCTACCTCTATTTAAGACTTGCAACCTGCTCCATGTGTGCAAGTAAATGCAATTTGATTTAGTGGTCCATCCAAAGACGAAGTAGTTTTTCTTTAGATTTTAGAAAATCTATAAACAGTAGTCTACAGATTATGCCCGACGGCAGCTGATGGACGCCCTCTACTAATTCAACTGAGCCATATAGACTAGCTCATGAATCCTTGTCGTTGCCATCAATCACAACAAATTTCGGTCTATAACCCATTCACACGGTGGTCCACCATATCAATGGTCCTGATCACTAGATATGTTTACCATGTGTGCCGTGAGGAGGGAACTGTATAGAACCGTACATTAGCATTCCGATTTCAGTTCCTCGTTGGGGGGTGCTTATGGCCTAAAACCCAAAAAAGAGCCATTGCATGGCACCACGTCTAGCTGGGCCCGGCCCAACACTATAAGACCCAGGTCTGAGCCTGGCCAGAACTAGAGGTGTATACGAGTCAAACCGAGTCAAGCTTGGCACAGCTCGACTCGGCTCGGCCACTAGCTGACCACAGCTTGAACTCAGCTTAGCCACTAGCTAACCCAGCTCGAACTCAGCTTAGCTTGGTCCTCGAGCCTAATTGGCCAGCTCGGCTCGGTTCGGTCAGCATCTTGGGTCAGTTTGAGCTGACTTCGAGCCAATATTGAGCCGAGTTCACCTTTGCAGCATTTTCACAAACACAAGGACTGCACCATTAAATTCTCACTGTTTGTAAAACAGAAGCAGTAGTTTTATACGTATTTAATCAAACACCTTGTAGGCAACATCAAAATCAAGAAAAAGAGGTATTTGTTTCACATACATACCTTCCTTGCCACCAGCCGACACTTGGTTGAGTCATTTCATCAAACACTTGGTGAGCGACATCAATATCAAAGTAACCGAGTCACCGAACTGGTTCAATCTGATTTGATTCGAGTTGGGTTCGATCTGAGTCGAGTCGAGCTGAGCCAAGCTCGAACTCAGTTCAAAATTTTTACGAGCTCAAAAAATCAACTCGACTCGGCTCGAAATCAGTTTCGAACCGAGTCGAATCGAACTTTTTTGAATCGAGTTGAGTGAGCTAACTGAGCTAACTCGGTTTGTGTACAGCCCTAGCCAGAACTCAGCATGGTCCTAGCACAGCAGGCCAAAGCTGGAAGCATGGAAAGTTGGTTTGGCTCGACCCAACCTGAACTGTTCCAGCCCGAACAAAGAGTTAATCAAATCTCTATTTCTGAAGGTGAATGTTCCTAATCCATCCGTTGATCAGGTGGGCCGCACTTGCACAATGAAAGTACACATGCAAGATGCATGTTTTGCAGGGTACGGCTAGAGTAGGCTAACATCATCCAAGGCCCAAGCCCTGGTCATGGGCTGTGTGGTAATAGATTTAAGCCCAATACAAGCCCAGGCAGGGCTTACCCTGTCTGGTGGTCCACCATTTTCATGATCCAGGCCGTCCCTTTCGCCAGCTCAAACTGCCTATATGCCCTGCCCCAAAAGGCAGGCTGCTAAACTCATCAGGTGGGCCACAATCACGTGTTTAGAATGAATGCATAAAAAAAAAACTGATGGCAACGTTTTTCAAATATATTGAAATTAGAGGATTGCCCGTTCATCTGAAAAGACACTTTGGTTGGATGATCTGAACCATGAGTGGTCAGGACAATGGATGATTTATATTGATAAGATCTGATTATGGTATGGACTTTTCCTCATGTGGGGCCCACTTCTGACTGTTTGCGCCTCTTAATGAAATCGTCTACATCAACAGTACTATGAAAGTCTGGCCATTGATCTCGACCATCCACCTGGTTGATAATTAGGAAAATGAGAGGTGAAAACTCAAGCATTATCAGGGAAGGTCCAACCCACCAACGGTCAAGGACTCCTATATTAGTTTTGCAACCTTAAAAGAAAGATGGTGACTTATAATCTCACATGTGGAGCTCATCCAGGCCATCCAAATTGTGGGCTCCATTGTAGATGGAGCATATATCTAAAATCAATCCTAACCATCCCTTTTTTGGCCACAATTGTTAGTATTATCTTCTCAGTTTCAATTGATCAAGGGACAATATCTCTTTAGATGCTTTTAGGATACTATAAGCACAGTAAATAATAGAGCTTTTTTACTGTAATCTTCAGATAAAATCCTAAAATTACTCCCACCTCCCTCATAAAAATAAAGTTAAAATAAAGACCCCCCATCACAGTCCTGATCTAAACTCTTTTTTAAGCTGTGAGAGAAATATGAATAGATACTTGTGCAAAACTAATGGTTCTCTTCATGGAAAAAGGCCTATCATTGCACAGCCGTTTATCATATGAAGTCATCTCGAGACAACCAGAGGGAGAGAATAATTAAAATACAAGTAGTCTGGCTTTTATGGAAGCTTTAACAATTTACAAACTAGTCATGTTATTAATGCTTTTATTTGAGAATCCTTGTTTAATCCTACCTCGTAAACCCGAAAAATAAGTAATGTATAAGACAAAATTCATTATAAAAGAAGATTATTAATCCTTAGCTTTTCAAAGCATCCTTCATCAATGGCCGTGAATGATTTAACTTTTTCAATCTTTTCGACTTTGATTTTTGCTGTCGACATAAAAACATCTCTTTCATGTATTTGGGCCCGTTCTTAGTACATAAAACCTTGCGAGGGTTTCATGGAGTTTTCGTGTCCACCTTTAATATGTCATAGTAGAAAATTAGGCTGGTCACCATATTAGATTGACTTAGGTTTATAATGAATATAGATAATTACGCCATTTTTTCTTTTGCAGCTTTGTCAAGTACAAGGTATGGTGGCCCCCATCCATCTATTCAGTGGATGAGAAATATGGACAGTAAAAATGAGGAATTATCTATATTTAAGATAATATTGAGGCCCACTTAACAAATGGATCCACCTAATTTTTTCAAGGCATGTTCAAGGTGGACCTCACATGATAAATGGCTTAGATCTCTCACAAGTATGACATGTTGGCATCTATGCTGGGAAGGAAACCCTCAATCTTGTACAATTATTCCCTTTTTGGCTACAAATGGAGCATATATCTAAAATCAATCTAATAATTCAATCCTAACCATCCCTTTTTGGCTACAAATGGATAGTTAAAAGTAAAATGGTGAGTGACTGGAATTTATATAGAAAAATTCAGATGGTTAATATTGCCTTCTCAGTGCAACTTTTCAGTTATGTTTCATTTGCAACTGATTAAGTGACTTGATACCTCTTTAGATTCTTTTAGGATGCCATAAACACAGTAAATGATGGGGCAATGTCACCTAATCTTCACATAAAATCCCAAAATTATTCTCACCACCCTCATACAAATAAAGTTAATAATGAAAACCCTCCCAAGTCCTTTAAGCTTTCTTTGAAAAAAATATGAATGGATTACTTGTGCAAAATTAAGAGTTCCATTCACGGAAAAATGGCATGTGTAATGATCGTGAGACAAGTAGAAGGAGAGGATAAAATACGAGATTGCTTAGTTTGGCTTTTATAGAAGCTCTAGCAATTTATGAACTATCAAGGCATTAGCTCTTTTATTTGCAAATCCTTTGTTTAATCCTACTTCATAAACCAAAAATAGGTTATGTATAAGACAAAATCCATTTGATTTCTAAAAAAGATTACTAATCCTTAACTTTTCAAGGAATCCTTCATCAATGCCTATGAATGATTGACTTTTTCAATCTTTTCAACTTCGGTTTTTTCTGTTGACATAAAAACATCTCTTTCATATATTGGGATGTAAATCATAAATTAGTACATAAAACCATTCGAGGGTTTAACAGAGTTTTCAGGTCTACATTGAACATAGATTATTGCGCCATTGTTCTTGTGCATCTTTGTCATGTACAAGGTATGGCGAGCCCCACCCATCTATTCATGTCGATGAGAAAGATGGATAGAAAGAATGATGAATGATCTATATTTAATATAATCTTGAGGCGCACTTAACAAATGGACCAAAAAACCTAATTTTTTCAAGGCAAACTTAAGGTGGACCTCAAATGATAAATGGCTCAGACCTTTCACAAGTGTGATATGGTGGCATCTATGCTAGAAGAAAAACCCTCAACCTTGTACAAGAAATCTCTTTTGCATTTTGCTCAACAGATAAAAGAGGGCTTTGGGATTTTGGGGGTATTGTAATATTGCATTTAGAAGAGTGATTTTATATATATATATATATATATATATATATATTAGAAATGTTTTGTAAGGGAGATATAGTAATTTGGAATTTTATGGTGAGGTGGTGTCTAAATGCTTCATTAGGTTGTATTTGCCTGAAAAAATGAATCAAATTGTGACCATTCAACCTGAAAGTAGTGCAAATCATTTTGGAGCCTATATCCTCAATATAAATCCTAATGAAATCATGGTTACCCTCTAGTTTATTGTATAAATTGAAATTCAATCCAATAGTGCATCCAAACGTGCCCTTAACAACTTTTCTTGCTAACTATAGCGGAAAAAAAAACCTGTTCAAATCTGCACCAGTGGAATTACGCTCACCAAACACAAATCTGCAACATAGTATTTTACTCCCCATGCAATCCAAACATTGCCACGAAGGCACAACACATGGCAACATGGTGGAGCACGCCGCCTGGACATGCTGTATGATCATACAAACATATATTAGTATACAAATATTATATCACAAAATAAAAAAGATAAAGAAAATTCTATCAAGATGAGTATAAATACATTAAAATTGTGGTAGAGCTAGCACTTGCACTACATGGCACTCTATGCATCTTCTTTGAGATTGCAAGATCAGTTCCATCTTACCTAAATCATATAAAAATTACATAAAAAAATACCCAAAAAATAAGATAAGAACATAGATTAATGACTTCCGGCTGCGGCTGCAGCATTGACACATGGATTATCAAGCTCCTCTAAATGTAGACAAACACGATCGTTCGCTTGTGATGTCACCCACATACAATGGCCATGAAGCCCATGCATGCACGTGTTACTGTCACGTTGGGCCGACGCCAGTCAAGGTACATATATACATTGAAAATTTGGTGTATTCAGAACTTTCTCGAGGATGAGGTGTTTAATTTTATTAATATGATATTGGTAATTTGCATTTTTGGATTAAGGTATGAATTTTCAGGTCTTCTTCTTGGTCTATTGATCCCAATATAGAAATATGTGTGGTTTAAACAAATGTGCATGATCACATATATTGAAATAATGTGTAGAGACTTCACATAGCCATGCAAGATTTCATATCTCCAACAAACCCTAAATAATGTGAATGCCCCTGTATAAAATAGGGTGAACAAAAATGAGATTTGCTAGGTATACACGCATGTATGGGGCCCACCATACGTGTAAGTGTTACACATGGGTGTGAGATCCAAGTCGGTGGTTACGTGGGTCCCACAATTTACACTCCCTGGTCCATATTTCATGTGGGTCCGCTCGTTAATTAGGTGGTCCACAATGTTAGAAATAGTAGGACGCTTAAGAAAAGCTCCCTCGAAGAGTTTTATTATACGTCCATTTGTTTTGTTTATTGTGGCCCATCTGCCTATTCTACCAGCTTGTTTTTTGTGCCTGAGAATCAAGATGATGTGACCCACCTGATAGATGGCTTGGATATCATGCCTGTATGCCAGGTTGGCATATGTGCCTGTGTGTAGTTGAGATGCATTACATACACGCGTGTTGTGGTATTAGCAAAGCTCCTGATAAATAATCAGAACCCTAATTTATGTTTTGAGTTGTTGGAGCCATTAGACAGATCATATGGACATATAATCTAATGCTATCTACCAAAAATAAACGGATGTGGTCAACTTAGAGACGTGGATGACTTTTTGAGGTAAGCCCATGCACAAGCAAACCCTAGATTGATGCCATGTAATTAGCTAAATAAGCATATGATAGAAGCATTTTTATTTAAGTATTAACCCTAATTAAGAAGGGGGTTTAAAGAAATGGATGTTTCCATGATACCAAACATGGGGACATGAGCCATAGATCATGGTCACATTAATCTAATGAGACCCATGTGTCGGAATTTTAGACCCATCTAAAACCCTAATTCTTATTTCATGGTTTCATTCCAAAACCCTATTTGAAACCCTAGACACACCTCAGTGTGGTAATCTTGACCATTCCTAACGTTCACACGCCACATGTGTAGCATGATCCGCTCTGTACATTTTGCGGGTCCCACTGCAGTGGGTCACAGCGCAAAATCTACTGATTAGCCAACCCTAGCCATCCGATAACTCTCTTTTTAAAATTTTTTTAATCGTTGATTCATGGGCTACGATTCAATGGTCAAGATCATCTTATTGGTGCAGTTTCCAGCCAATGGCCCACTACCAGCTGGTCCTTTCGGTTGGTAAATATGGATTGATGATTATATGCCATGTGTGAGATGGCCCGATGGTCCAGATCAGCATATTAAGTGACACCAATACACACTCCATTTGCCCTTTTTCCTTCACCAGACGGCAGGAGGAGGCATTGGCTAATTCCACACGCGTGTGGGAGCCCCATCAATCCACAAGAAGCCACACGTGCCAACATAGAATACATCTATTTGATCAGATCTGTGCATCAGGTGGGTCAAACCGCTCAGATCTTCCCATCTAAAAATCAGTCGATTTCACACCTCATTTGGGCTTCAACATACGAAAAAAAATAGACGGTTAAAGAAAACTGTTTTACTCATGAGTTTTCCTCCGTACATTGTCGCCCACTAATGTAGCCAAAAAGCATAATATCTAAGGTATAAGATCTAAACATCATATCTGACCAGATGGACACATTCGATCAACCACACATATTCCATATTAGCATGTGTGCCGCGTGTGGATGGGCACGGCTGCCACACGCGCATTGAATGACTAAATCTAACGGTAAGAACTGAAAGCAAGCAAAAGAACGGTCAGAATAATTAGTTAAAAAACAAAGGGCAAATCTCAGTATGAGAATAAAATATTATTTGACCAACGTATTATTGTTAGGGGTGGATGAGACACTTGCATATGAAATTTCAACGAAAGGCCATTCATGCCTATCTTTTCTTCTAATATTAAAATAAGGTACGTATAGAAAATGGTGCATTACCCATTTGGGACACATGATTTATGTGTATCAAACATCACCACCGTCCACTCTATGCAAATCCTTGTGGGTGGTCTCTGCATAACATTTGGCACTGATCTGGACCCTAAAATCTGTCCATATCTGATATGTGATGAGAGAAAATCTTTTGGACAATCTCGTCCGTTCATCAAGGGCGGTCCTTATCTAATTATCATCTAAGTCGTGGAATTTGAGTATATATATATATTATATATATATATATATATATATATATATATATATATATATATATTCTTTTGGTGATAATAATGGTAGTTTTGCAGTCTCTCTGTGACCGGACTCCGATTCGGTAGTTACCCCTCCCCTACCGACATTGGTGCTGGAAAAGTTCCGTGGGACCCACCATAGTATATGTGTTATGTGTTTTATCCACGCCGTCCATTCATCTTTTAAGATCATTTTAGCGCGTGAGCCAAAAAATGAGGAAGATCAAAATCTCAGGTGGACCACACCGCAGAAAACAGTGGTGATTAAACACCTACCGTTAAAAACTTCTTGTGGGGTCAAAAAGGTTTTGGATCAAGAATATTTGTATTTTTTTACTTTATCCATGTTTCTTTCACCTGATCAACAGGTTGGATGGTAAATAATCATTACAGTGGGCCTTAAGAAGTTTTTAATGGTCATCGTTCAATCACCACTGTTTTGTGGTGTGGTCCACCTGAGGTTTGATCTGCCCCATTTTAAGATTGTTACCGAATTATGAGCTGGAAAATTGGATGGACGGCGTGGATGAAACACAAACATAATGGTGGGGCCCACGGAGTACTGACCTGGACGGGTCACTACCAAATCCGAGACCCCTGTTAGCTATCCATCTCAGAGAAGAAGTGACCATCTTGTTCGTAGATCAAGGCCAATCTCTATCATCTAAGCCGTTGAATTTGAAATATGGCCATCCATCTTTCTCATGGTGGTTACATCGCCGATCACCAGATTGCTTCACACCATCTGGGCACTGCTTGGTGGGCCACACACATCATAATCCACTTACACTTAGCCAGAAACAGGATTTGAACGTGCATTAGATTCCACCCCACTACAGATGGACGGTGGGAGATGATGGAACAGAATTTCATGTGTACCAGTGAGATAAAAAAGAGTGCATGCTTTTCTCGTAAGATATGAGCCGTTGGTCGTCAATGAGAGTTGGAGGCTTTGTTGTTGGAAAGTAGACAGGTGGCACCCGGATGATTGTGGGGCCCGCGACGGGGGATTTGGGTGTATGCTGGCCATACACGTTGTCGGGTGAGATTCCACGTCATTAGGTTAAAGAAACTCCAATGAAGGTGGACCTTTATGCATGGAGGGTCGTCATGAAATATTATGGAAAATGAGAAAAAAATAAATATATGGAAAATGAGAAAAAAATAAATATTTGGACGTGAATGCCCGCGCTCCTGGCTCCGTCTCAGGCTGAGTTGAGCCGAGCCGAGCCGAGCAAACCAGCTGAGGTCATTGATGCTGGTACGAGTAAATAGTTGGATGAGTGGGGTCCACATTCAGCCACCGTCAAATGATCGGGACCGTCCATCTGGTTGGCATTATACCATGGTGGGCCATCCAAAAACGGGGAATGATGGCATGCCTACTTCATATGTTAATTAGCTGTGTGGAGCCAACTGTGATGTGTATGTGGAATCTGAACCGTCCATCTCGTGAGCCTCCAGGGGACACTGTCCACCCGAAGAATCATCCTTGTTTAAAACTTGGAAGACACACACACACACATATATACACACACACACACGCACATGCACACACACTTTTTGTGGCCTACTTTTGGTGTGTCACTTCATTCGGGTGGGGATTAGAGTTGGGCAATCCTAACCCGATCCCCGATTCGACGGCCTGGATCGGTGCGGATCGAGTAGAGCAGTATAGATCCGAAAGATTTATGGGTCGAGTTCGGATTTATACTTACTCGAACCGATCCGATTCGATCCGACTCGACCTGATCCGGCCCCATCATCATATATGTGTTTCATCCATTCCGTTCATCCATTTTACATATCATTTCAGGGCTTCATGTAAAAAAATGATAATGATATAAATCTCAGGTGGACCACACCATAGGAAAAAAATAATGATTGGATATCCACCATTATAATCCTCATAAGGTCCATTGTACTATTTATCTGTTGATTAGGTCATAAGGAGCCAGATGAAAGGAAACAATAAATATCAGTTTGATCAAAAACTTTTATGGCCTCCAAAACGTTTTTAATGGTCAACGTTCACTAACACTATTTCCTACAAACGTGGTCCACTTGAGATTTCTATGTACCTCTTTTTTTTTTTTTTTTTTTCTCATAACATAAAATGATCTATAAAAATATATGAAGGGCATGGATGAAGCATATACATCATGGTGGGGCCCATAGAGCACCGACCACAGGCCATTTGCTGGTGGCAGGGGAGTAGGCGAGTAGCCCATCAGTCAGTACTGTCTACGCTCCTCGAGCTCCAGGCGTTCCTCGAGCTCCGAGTTGTACGAACGGTTCAAAGGAGATCAAAGTTATATGGCCCCCACAATGATGTATTTATTATATTTACACCGTTCATATACTTTTAGAGATCATTATAGGACATTATCCAAAAAATAAATAATATTAAAAGATCATCTCGACCACACCACAAATAGTAGCAGAGAATGATTTTCGCCGTTAAACAATTCGTGTGGTCTACTTGATAGTTAGATCTGTCTTATTTTTCGTCTCAAGCCTTAATACGAGGTCACCAAATGGATGGACGGTTTGGATATAAAACATACCCCATGATTAGACCTGCACAACTCGCTAATATAGATATAAAATCAAAACTGTGCATGTGCTTACGTGAAAAGCAAGTCTTGCAATTACTTGTCGTGCACATAAAGTAACGTCCAGTGAAAACATGAATATGCAGTTGAAAAGCTCTTTAAGAGCCATGTGGGGCCCACCTTAATGTATATGTTTTATCTAAGCCGTTCATCCATTTTGACATATCGATTTAGGCCTTGAGCAAAAAAAATTGCATATATTAAAGGTTGAAGTGGACCACATCATATGAAAAGTTAAATTAAATTCATACAATCCGAATTGTACCTAACTCGATCCGACTCGGTTTCTCTGATCGAGTCGGACTCGGTTCGGGTCAGGCGAATCATGTATCGGATCGGTTCGGCTCAGGTGACCTGGATTTGATTCAAGATCGGATCGGGTTCGGGTCAAACCATTGCCATTTCAGATCAAATCGGATTGAACCCAATCCGCTCCGATCCGGACCAATGCCCGGCTCTAGTGGGGATCACCTGCCGACCGAGATGGATGACATATAAATAACACTATATTCCATCGGGAAATTTATATGGTGTCTCCCTCCCCAATGTTACTCTCTTTGGTGTGGCCCATCTCAATCTTGAATCAAGCTATATTTTGGGATATTGGCTTCACATCGGAGGTCCACATCTAGTGGATGGGTTGGATGGCACTGATACTGCAATATCATACTATAGATAGAGCTAGGCATCGAGTCGAGTTGTACTGAGTTAAGGCTGACACGACTCAGATTTGGTTTTTTGAAATAGGTCTGACCCCAACTCAACCTAACTCGGTACTGAGTCCAGCATGCCTGACTCGATCTGAGTCCGAGTTTGGCCTGGACTAATCCAGACCAGTCCGATTGGGTCACAAGTACCGAGTTGGGTCAAGTTAGCACCGAGTCGAGTCGGGTGCAGCTAGTATCCATGGGCTGAAATTACAACTCAAAGCCTATATTCATTTGCCAGAATTGTCGTCTCTCCATCAGATATATGACATCTCAGATCTGAAATGTCATATCTGAATTATTATTATTATTTATAAATATATATGTACGAGTCGAGTTTCAGATCGAGTCGAGTCAGTACCGAGTTGGATTTGGGTCGAGTCTAGTTTCAGGGTGATTCGAACTCAACTCGGTTTGAGTTCGTATTGGATAAAGTCGACTTAATTCAGATCGACTCACCCACTCGGTTCAGATCGAATCGGACAAGTCGAGTTTGCCAAGTTGAGTCATCCCGTGCCCAACTCTAACTATAGATGATCTACCTTATGAGTGGACCAGTGTCTTACACAACCTTACACAATTGATCATCTAACTTGTAAAATGGTCGTTCTTACTAAAGTGGACCGTCCTTACTATAAGGTTGTTATAGGTTATCTTTGTGGTGGGTTTACCATTTTCACAGTATATTTATGTTATTCGATAGCATAAATAACTGCTTGGTGGTCATTTATTCCAAAATTCAATAAAACTATCCCACGAATGCCCCACTTACATCCATCTCTCCAATTTATAGAGTTGAAGCTAAGTATCATATATCAAATAACTCTTTTTTATTGTTCCTTCTTTACTTGTTATCTCATTTCTTGTAAACCCCTTCCTCTCTTCAGGTGTTGCTTTTTTGGTATATTTTACTCTATTCATGCTATCAAATTTAGTATCGATTCCCTAGTGGGGGTGGCTAACAGTGAAGTACGAACTGAAAGTGGGGTGTACTAACAAGCTAACCAAAAACAGGAAAATAAAATGCTATCAAATGGGTTTAAGTTTTCTAGTAACATGGTTTCATTAATATTAATAAGTACTATTACTGACCTAGTGCTCAGACAAAAATGCAAGTTGTAATTGATGGTTAAGTAAATTAATTTATTTAGACTCTTTGGCTGTAAGGTTGTAAATATGCTAGATATGAGCCGGGTAAATTAATTAATTTAGATTATTTAACTGTAATGTTGTAAATAGGCTAGATATGAGCAAGATATTCCAATACTCCTTAAGAAATGCAGGTTGTAAAATTTATCAATTTATATGGACTATCTAGTAGGTAGGGCTATCAACTGGTACCTGGACTTGCAAGTACTCCATAGATCTGTCTTGATATAAACGAGCTTAGGTCTTACTCTTAGGCTTGTTTTATGAACCAGGTTGGCTTTGATTGAATTACCTTATATCCATTTAGAAACCATGTTAGGATGAGTTGGGTATTGGATACGAATATCCAACAAGTACCTAAGTAATATTATAAATGATTTTGTAGGGAATATATTGTATGTAATTATTTGCACTTGGCTTATCATAATAACTATTACGTCGTGCGGTCAACGGGAACATCAAAGCCAAGAGGATAGAGGTATGTTTGTGTGGACGCGGATTTCCTGTGAAAGCCTTTCGCAGGAAGTTCCTGTGCAAGAATGCCAGCCCATTGAGATGTTTGTGAGAAATCTATCATGTCCATCCATTTTGCGAGCTCATTTTAGGATGTGCGATTAGAAATGATTAAAATGTGAATTTAATGTATAATTATCATAATTCATGCAATTTGACATATATTAGCATGTGATTTATTGTAGCATACACTCATAATAGTTAAATCAATAATATCATAACAAAACACTTTAATTAATACATAAATCAATCAAACCATCATAAACAATTTGTTTTAATTCCAATGAATCATGAGACATGTTGGGTTACTCACCTGAATCTAGTGGTGTAAAATTCATAAGGTAGTCAGGTTGGTTTGAATTTAAAAATCGTATCAATTATATTCACAATATTGTTATTTATCCGGTTATATTATACAATGGGGCCCACCTTTAATTAACATCCTAAGTGACCAAACCCTAAATGACCAAATAATTAAAATTTTCATATATAATATATTCATTAAATTTAATTATCAATGTTATATATATATATATATATATATATTAATATTCTAAAATTAAATGACAAATAATTGATCAGGGTGGCAAACTAGATGATTGGATCATCCAGATTCTTGGAGTCTTGACATATTTTGTCTCTACACATTAGATAAATGGTGTGAATGCAACCACACATACACCAACGGCCCATCTCGACCTTATACGCCAAGTGATATTAATACTTGTGCAAAAATCTGAGCTTTCCTTATTAAACACTTACAAATTTTACTAGTGTAACCTATTCGATGGTCAGATTATTAATCTGGAAGTTAGGGCCCTTGTATATTTTGATATTATGGATCGTATGATCCGTACAAATCTAATATGATTCGACTAGACGCATACCAATCCATCTCTACGACAAGAAGCTTTAAATGCAATTTTAGACTTCCATCATATTTACATTGTATATACCCACAACTCAATGCAATGAACGTATGACCAATTCACACCGTTTATTGCATAGATTGAGTCAAATTACATTAAATGTATAAAAAATACCAAAAGAAATATAATAAACTTACCAGATCTAAGCTTTCTAAAATTATCTCTCTCTCTCTCTCTCTCTCTCTCTCCATTTCTCAGTTGTTGTATGGTACCTTTTGGTTAATATCTAAGTTGGAGGAGAACCCCTCTTATGACACACTCCTTAAAAAGAAATGCTCATTTGAGAGAATGAAAGATGCAGAGAGAGTTATATATATATATATAGGAGATAAGATAGAAATAAGATAGATATAGAGATAAGATAGAGATATGATATGAGATAAGATTTACTTAACTTTTTTTTTTTTTCTCACGGGCATTACACATATCTTAGCATAACGTTGTTTTAGCCTCTCCACTTCTTATCCAATACCACGCTGCAACAAGTTTGGATCAATTTGGTTTAACATAGTTTAGTTTTCACTTTTATCCAGTGCATAGCTGCATCAAGCTAGCTAAGTTTAGATAAATATTCATGACCTTGCCGTCGGATTCCCTCCAAATCCTTAGATTCTTACTTAATCCATTCGATCACCATCTTAGAATCAAACATACAAATCAATATCTATAATTCAATCTAATTGATGTGGCTTATCCTATGGTCAG
This sequence comes from Magnolia changhungtana, assembly GCA_030180095.1. Lineage (NCBI taxonomy): Eukaryota > Viridiplantae > Streptophyta > Magnoliopsida > Magnoliales > Magnoliaceae > Magnolia > Magnolia changhungtana. The sequence continues at coordinate 1,022,209 of JASAUF010000394.1, read as the reverse complement.
ATCGATATGAAAATTAGGGCCCTTGTATATATTTGGGCTTAATAATCATCCGATCCATCTAGATCAGTTCTAGAACCACTAGATGATACCCATCAATTTCTACAATAACGAAAGATTGCCGCTTATATCCGAATCTCATATCATCTCTTCTTGAGATCTCCCCATGGGCCAATGTGACAGTTATAGGATCGATCCACATTGTCCATTGCAAAGATTATACAAGAGATCTTGATTTCACATAAAAATAAAAGAAAAATGAGTTGTTACTTATTAGATTTGAGCTCTCATTAGTCTCACTTTTCTTAAGATTTATAAAAAGTTATATTATTTCCTTCACAGAAATTAATCCTTCGACCTCACTCTCAATTGAGAGTCATGGTAATATGGGTTGATTTCTTAACCTGGAGCATCTCTCCCAACAAGCTAAGTAATTTATTTTTATTTATAATAAAAAAATGAAATTTATAACCTATTAACTAATGTTTTTAAGTGTACCAAAATTCAGAGTCGTTACATATCATTGATCAATATCTAATAATTTAAAAATGTTATTTATTAGAAAAATTATGAAAATGTCCTCGGGTAATTTGGTAAGTGGATATAGATACAATAATAGCTTTATCCAGCCTGCTTAGAAGTTAGATAATTGAGTAAGATTTTTTTTTTCTAAATATAATAAAAATTCTATATTCAAATATGATTTGTTTAGGATAGATATGTTGGTACTGGATAAATGAATTTCCATTGCTTACCTTACTAATAGGGTCTAGCCATTGCTTCATCACTACCATTTGAAAACTAAACTAACAAGATTATAACCTTCTTATTTATAACTGTCCATTTATTAATGCAAAGCATGGATGGCTAGGATATTAATTTTGGTATAAATGATTCTTTAAAACCACAAGTAACCATAATGAGTCCTATAAATTTGATATTTTAGAATTTTGGTTTGACTTGCGTTAAGTAACCTTATCGTCCAATTTATTCACTATTAATCATATGGTTAGAACCATTATCAATGGAAAATTTTCCTATCATCCATAAGAGCGGGATGGGTCATACTAAATATTCCAAATCAATGGATGACCACATGCATGCCCCTATACAATTAAGATCACTAAAACCCCACAGAGCTATGGGAGAACCAGATCAATTACACACACACACACACACACACATATATATACATATATATATATATATATATATATATATATATATATATATATATAATTCACATGGTCTTTGACATGTTAGATACTACAATTCTATGGTCTAAAGAAATGGAAAATGCACAAAAGAAAAAAAAGAAGAAGAAGAAAAGAAAACAGAACAAAAATATAAAAACAAAGCTAGGATGTATAAAGATAAATTTTGTGTTGTGAAAAAACACTCACACATAATCAATGTAAGTAAAGCAAAACCAAAACATAAAAGATCCATATTTAAACCTAAAAGCCAACGAGAAACAAAAGAAACAAGCGACAATGAAATGTACTATATTCATAAAGTAGCAACATGAATCCTTCTTATTCACTAAAACAACAAAAATCAAGAGTATAAGACTTATTGTCTCTCCCACTCTTCCACTGTACAAGATATTTTTAATTAATGATTTTTCTTAACATGATCTTTCTCTATATGTATTTCCTTTACATAGATGATACCATAGGAAAGCATTGAGCAAATCCTCCTAAAACTAGGCTTCACATGTTCACACACACACATACACACAAGAAGATGGTTGCTCCTTATAGGAAAATGTCTATGTGTAACGCTTAAACACTTTAAATATTTGAAATTTGATTTGAGAGAGAGATTTACCAATCCCTCTCATCTCTCCTCCTTCCTTATCCTATATCCTCATTCCTCTATCTCTCCTTTTTTCAACAAACTTTTTTTAAAAGGAGAAGGCTTGGGAGAGGAATCCTATTAAAACTAAACTAAACCAAAAAGAGAAGAGGGGAACATACATATATATATATATATATATATATAGAGAGAGAGAGAAGAGAGAGAGAGAGAGGAATTGAAGAGCCTAGATCTGATAGGTTCCTTAACCATCTCTCTTTTTTTTTTTTTTTGTGCATTTAACCTATTTTCACCAATCTATGTAACGAATGGGGCAGATCAACCGCACGTTCATCGCATCGGTCTGTGGGTAAATATGATGAAAGAATTTAAATCTCACACAGATCTCTTGTAGTAGAGATTGGTTTGGTATATCTGATAGTATCAGATCTGATATACATGGATCATGTGATCCCCGAGGCCAAAATATACTAGAGTCCCAACTTTCAAGTCGATCTGACCAATAGATGAGCCACAACAATCAGATTTAATCATAGATGTTAAATTAGATAATGTATTTTGTGTTAGATTATTAAATCGCACCAGGTTCGATTTACATGTTCTATCTTGTTTTTGGGATAGATCTATGACAACATCTAGAATCTTAAATGGATCAAATCGTCTAGTGGGCCATGATGATCAAAGAGAAATATTAGTATTAAAAGATGTCTTGAGAAGAGTATGGATCATGGATGGTCCAGATCCGAACAATTCTTTTGCTATCCCCTAAATTGATTATATAGGAGTAATGAACGGTTTAGAACTGATCCATATGAGTGATTAATCCTTAATTAAAACTAAAGAATAAAGAAAACCTAAAAAAGTTAGAATCAGATCATTAAAATAGAGTTGGAATCAATGTCTATTGATCGATCAACAGGTGGTTTCGATCGATCAAAAGAGGTAAAAAGTGTTCAGAGACTCAAAATCATAATTCAAAATATTCTTGATCGATCAAAGAGATCTTGGATCAAGCCTTGATTCGATTGACGGGTCATTGATGCGAATCAATCGATAGATAATCTGCTGGAAAGTTTTGTTTGATTTTAAACTTCAAAATCAAATGTTCTTAATTTGTTAAAATTATGAAATACAATGTATTAAACAAACCTTAATCATTCTGATGACATTATAATATTTAGGCCACTTTGATTGAATCAGGTGGGCCCCATATTAAGGAATAATGATCCATTAACCTTATGTTACGGATGAGATCCAAATGAATCCAAATTAGATGGTAAATCCTTCACGTGGACCCGAAATTGAGATTTAATCAATCAAAGGTGGGCTGATTATGTGAATTTACTTAAACAGAAGTATGATTTGACTATGCCATGTAATTATAGATTTTATAAGTTGATTGAATTAGGTAATATTTCAGAATCACCATCACCAAGTTATAAGTGAGTGATCCCAACATGCTTCCTCTTAGTTATGATTAAAGTAGATTTCATGTGCTTGTTATGTTTGTTGTATCGTTGTGTTAAATTGATTTGGTGATGAATGAATGATTGTACCAAATTGTTATTATTGTGAATTGCTTTATACTGAGGTGTTATATCACTGAATTCATGAAATCAAAGTTTTCTCTCGTATGGAGAGATGTATGTGACAACTTGCATATGGTGTTGTATTGGTGATTAAGAATTCATCATTTACATTGCATAGTGCTCCTGTGTTGATTTTTAGAGGCCTACTCTAAATGACTTCCATGCACACTTCGTGCCGAGTTCCAAGGGGATCATCCATAGATGCCTACTATATATAGAACCTTGCCCAAGGGGCAGATGCAGACCTTTCTCATGCTTACCCAATATGGTAGAAGCTTGTTAAGCCCATGATGTAGGGTAGGTCGCGGACAGTTTCATGGCCAAGATGGATCAGAAAAGGCCCGGTTGACGACAGAAGTGATCCGGACCGTCGGACCTTAGATCGGGCGTATCTCGCAATCCGGAATGAGTTACATGACGTAAAATATATGATTTTGGGGTAGAACGAACTACTTTAGCCAACCAACCCAGCCACATAGGGTTACGACGTCCGGAATTGTGAAAAACTCCTGGATCGACGGTCGTTTCCCTGTTTTAATTTCATTTTTACTATAAATAGTAAGTTTTAGTTGGGTTATAACTCTTCATCCATCAGGCTTTAAAAGTTGCGCCCAACGTGAAAAGATCTTAGAATAATTAGGAGAACGGTTTGGTAAAGCCAACTAGGACACTTACTATTTTTGGCCGAAAACCTTGAGCACTAGTAGACATCACGACCGTCTATAAATAGTAAGTTGCGATTTCTAGGAGTTTTAGTTGTAGTTTGATTCTGATTTCTTTCCCATTGCTTGGTACCCCTATTTAAAGGGTTGTGAACTCATTTTTAGTCATCAATTAATCAATTTTGAATTTCTTAGAATTTATTTCTATTTTCTGCTTTCTTTCCTCGTGGATTTGAGAAGTCTCTGTGAGGAGTCCAGATAAGCTCCGTGGATTCAGAGTAATTATCCTCATCACGTTCATCCCTGTGTTAGCCCAGATGCGGCTTAACGGGTATCCAACCCAAGTAAGTGGACGACTTTCCCACTTGATGCATCATTTACATCAATCATGGTTGCATTGTATGTCATTCTTATATTCATATACATTTCTACATTTATGTACTTTATTAGTTATTCTGTATTTTGTGTTATTCTATTTTAATTGTATTTTGCACGAACCATGATGGGTTTACTCATTGGGCCTGACCAGCTGACGTTTGTTGAATGAAAAATCATAAGGAGGTGATCGAAGTCGAACCTTTAGTGTAAGCACGGGAGAACGAGGTTGAGCTAGTGGTTGATCCACAGGAGACGTGGCCATGCGTGACTGATGATAAACTTGTTGTGATGGACTAATTAGAATGATTACTTGAAATAAACTGCTGCTTAGGAAATTTTAGCTTTACACACACACACACACACACACACACACACACACACCATTTGATGATTTAGAAAATTTTATGGTATATGCTACTGAATATCCCATGCCGAATGATTTATGATATTTATGGTTAAATAAAGTCCCAAATGGGTGGGCTATGTTGAGTTATTAGTTAGAATTGTGTAATTAGAAGAATGAAACGATTGGAATGATGAAAATATATGGAATTCTATGATATGTACGGACATGTGATTGTTGGGTTGATGAATTTTAAAAATAAGGAACTTAGAATGCATATAAGTTATGCTTCCAAACAACTATATGGCTCCTTCGTTTAAGTACACTCTTTTTTTTTTTTTTTTACACATGCACACACACTCACGTCGTAGTGGGATTTCACCACCTATGGGTACTCGAACCCTCAACCAGGTGTTGAAATTCTTAAGAGTCTACCACCAGAGTACGAGCAAGGACCCGTTCATTTAAGTACATTCAATGTACAAGTCATGAACCGTATCTCAAGTATGAGGATGTACACTCTATATTTGAATTATATGACATGACCCTAAACATTTCATGCATTTAGTCGCTACTTTAATATTTTGATGGTAAAAAATAGAGAACCCTCGACTTAGGAGTTTTAATATGGGTTATTAGAAGTGAATCAACAAGTTTTATTTCAACAATGGCCAACATTAAAAGATACAATTACACTTATGAAATTTTATGGTATTTTATAATTAGAAGTGAATAGGTAAGTGTTTCGCATGGGTTATAGCTAGCTTTGAATCCAGCACAACCCATGCAAAGAAAATGTACAATGATCACAGATTACTTGCCTTTCTCTTGACAATATTTACATTTGACTTGGTTAGGTTATTAGGGATAAAATGGTAATCATAATATAGAAAAGTGCAGTTAGTGTAAATTTCTTTACTGGTCTCCTAATTATATCTATATTCAGTTGATTTTACTTGTGTTGGCTTTGGTGGTGGCCAAATTACATAGATTTTTTATTTTTTATTATTGATAATTGGCCAAACTATTTGGCGTTAGGTATTAGGAGAGTGGAAACAAGAGACCCTCAAGATGATTATCAAGTTCATCAAAAAAAAAAAAAAAAAAAAAAATGAAGAGCAAAATTAGTTATAAACACCATCAAAGACTTGCCGAAGGTATTTGCAATATAAAAGCCCAAACACCATATGCAGGAAAAAAAAAAAATCATTTGTGGGCCCACGCGTTTATCCAAACAACAGTGAAATCTGAAGCATTGATTTCTTAACCGAAAACAAAGATCTGCACCCATCATTTTATGTCATTCACAGCGTCATGCGCCTTACTTTCCTTGCTAAACCCACACGCATCTAGAACCCTACCCATCTACACGCATACACACTGCTTGATCTGGAAGATGTCTTCTCAATCTGAGCTGTCCACGTGGCTTGGAACAAATGCTTAGACCATCTGACCCAAAATTCAGTCTGTTAAACTCGTATTTCAGGTGGACAACAATCAATAAATTAAACTGACACTACAACAATCTTTTATAGCCGTACATTTGATTTGTACGCTGTGACCCACCTTATCTATAAAATGGCCCCATGTTTTAGACATAAGATCTAGAATGTGCCTCCCACCTGATGGATAGCTCAGATCTCATACACATATTACACATTGGCACGTGCAAACCTTCGTTTAGATGTGCAGGGCTTCCACACGCGCGTGCAATTCAAAAAACTTTCTATTAAATGCACCACCCTTTGGTGATTTTCTCATTAAATGTTCCAATTTTATGGGCACCAGCGAACTCCGCCTTATCAGGAATTGAATGCTAGATCAGACGTTCTTAAATTTGAAAGTGCCCAAAAAATTAGCTTTTCCACGTCACTTGAATCCATTAAGATAGTTTGGTAGGGTGCATCCACCGTACACGTGTCATACACCTGTGTCAATCTCGAATGTCCAGCTTGTGGTCCCTATATGGTTGGGGAAGATCACGAAAATCTGCGCGCTGGATAGTAGGGCTGTACACGTACCAAGTTAGCTCGGTTAGCTTGACTGACTCGAAAAAGCTCAATATAACTCGGTTCGAAACTAAGTTAGTTGAGTTGAGCTGACTTTTTAAGATTGAAAAAATTTTAAACCAAGTTTAAGCTTGCCTAAGCTTGACTTGACTCGGATCGAACCCCAACTCGAATCAAACTTGGATCCAATGGTCCGGTGACTCAGTTACTCTGACATTAATGTTGCTCACTATGTGTTTGATGAACGAAGTGTCAACTAGTGGTAATGAATGTATGTATATGAAATAAATACTATATATTTTTTTTTGATTTTGATGTTGCGTATAAGGTGTTTGATAAAATACTTGTAAATCACTACTATTTTATATGCGGTAAGAAATTGAGAGTGCACTCCATGTTTTTATGAAAATGCTACACAGGCTTGATCTGGGCTTGAACTCTGCTTGAACCGCATAAGCGGCTGGCTGAACCGAGCTGAGTTCAAGTTAAGGTCAGCTAGTGGCCGAGTCGAGTCAAGTTGTGTCAAGCTCGACCCGATTTGACTCGTGTACACCTCTACCGTAAATATAACTGGTAATATCCAGGCGGGATTCACTACAAAGCTTTGTAGGTTAAGATTGACCTACAATGCTATGTGTGGGGGCCACCATAATGTGTGCTTGACATCAGATCTATCCTGTTGGTGGTCCGAAATACTCCTTAGTACCCAAAAATCAGGCAGACATAAAAATCAAGTGGGCCACGCCAAAATCAGGCAGATATAAAAATCAGGCACCCAAAATTTGCTCATTTCATATCTCAGGTATGCCACTCACGTGATTTTAGATCTTAAAGTCATTATTTTACATGGTGTGGCCTTCTTAATTTTTTGATTAGCCTGTTTTCTAGCCATCAAGGAGAGGACTAGGGGGGACACGTGATGAACGGATTTGATGTCATGCATTATCACGATGGGCGGCTCACATCATGCTGTAGGTCAAGCTTATCCTAGCTTTGCAGTGGACCCGGCCTAAATTAGATCAACCGTATTCGGAGTTAGTGCATTTCTATTTAATTTCATTACTAATTAGACAGTTAAGATTGTACGGATAATGAGTTTTGTATGATGATCTGATCCATTGGCTATTTGGACCATACCCCATCCACAATGGGCCCACAACTCTTGAATATGACACACACGTGTTTTGATCTCGAACGTCAAACTTGTGGCTCCACTATAAACGGGGCCTGTCATGAAAAATCATGCTGGATCCGTTCATTGAATTTTGCACGGTTGGATTTTGATAATTTCCATTTTAATTTCCTACTGATCAGACCATTAAGATTGTACTAATAACATCGGACCATGCCCCAAAAAACAGCCCAATTTTGTGGCACAAATTATATATATATGCCCATAATAACATGGTCACCTGTCCCTACTACACGAATTTTTGGAGAACCCACCGTGCACATCATCCAAAATCTGAACCGTTCACGTGAAGCAACACCTCATGCATAAGTTTTACTTTGATATATTCATGAAAAAATGAAAACAGTGGATGTATTCACGCGAAACATTCATTGTAGTTAAGGTATGCACGTACTTCAGTCCAGACCTGCATGGCCCATTCTTGATGGACCATAGTCCACTAATTCACCGTGATCAGGCAATCTCGTTCGGTGGCAATCAAATGGACGGTTCAGATGAAATGGTCAACTGCCAGCAGATGCTTACGATCTCTCAGTCCATCAACGTGACGTTGCTATGATCCATTCATGCTTGGTCCGTGATTTGGATGGTATGGATTGACTTACATGTGTGCCACGTGTACTGTGGGATGTATTGCCAGCGATCTTCCTTCCAGTATACAACAAGCACTGTTCGTCAATCCCTGAAAGGGACGCATGAAACAGAACCGACTTCACAAGCCGAGCCGTGTCCTGAGCCATTCAAGAAAGCCGTGAGATCTACCGTCGGTTGTTGCCACGTGGCAACAACCTAGTGTGAAACGAGAAAGTCAGTTGAAGCGTACAGTGTGCGTTTATTACATCTCACAAATTATTTTTAACTAATTCAGTAAATATGGCACACATGCGTGCAAATCCAGACCGTCAGATTGTATGCCCCATTGATAGAAAAACATACCAGATGATCCCAACCGCACGATTTCACCCATTCAGTCGAGATCGCCACCATTTTCCATCTTAACCGTCCAATAGATGAATTGGTTAGGATCATCATATCAATCTGGTTTTCCATCATGAAAACAAGGCCCATTTCTTTTTAATTCTGATCAGCATGTTCCCCATGCAGCCGATGAATATTTAATCCTCAACCGTCCAATTTTCATCTACAAATTCAAAAGACAGGATCATCCATGGATATGTATTTTACATCCATACGCCATCTAGAGTAGTACGCGCTATTTAGACAGCCTGGATCACTGTCCACACCAACTACGTGTACGGTCCAAAGTTCACTACAACATAGGAAACTGTTATGGACCCCACATCGTAGTATACGCTTTTCACCCAAGAAATTTCCTTAAAGAGAGACACGTCGCTTGTGTGACTTAAAAAAATGGACGGCACCGAATCCCTTTGACTTCTACTCTTGCTTAAGGCAGCCTTTCTCTGTCCTTTATATATACGTACGTACTCCTCCCATACAAAACAATTCACACAAGGACTTTTGATACAATAGGGAAGCTTTTTTCTTCGTCTCCTCAGAAACCTCCCGTTTTCTTTTGAACTTTTTCTATCAATCTTATCTCTATCAACACAAGATTTTCAAAGGGTTTTGACAATATGGGAAGAGCTCCTTGCTGTGATAAAAATGGCCTGAAAAAGGGTCCATGGACACCTGAAGAAGATCAGAATCTCTTGGACTACATTCAAAAACATGGGTGTGGTAACTGGAGGACATTGCCTAAAAATGCTGGTATGTGGGCTTTATTTCTTCTCTGATTATCGATCTTGCATGTTCGATCTTGTTTGGTGTAATTCTGTTTGTTTTCTTATGTTTCTGTCATTGAATTTGGTTGCTTGGATTGTGTAGGGCTATCGAGATGCGGTAAGAGTTGCCGGCTCCGGTGGACGAACTATCTGAGGCCTGATATTAAGCGGGGCCGGTTCTCGTTTGAAGAGGAAGAGACGATTATCCAATTACATAGTATTTTGGGGAACAAGTAAGATTATTTTCATTGGATTTTAATGGTTTTGATTTGTTTGGTTTGATTGAATTTTAGTAAAATTTTGATGTTTTTGGGAACAAGTAAGATTATTGTCATTGGATTTTAATGGTTTTGATTTCTTTGGTTTGATTGAATTTTAGTAAAATTTTGATGTTTTTGGGAACAAGTTAGATTATTGTCATTGGATTTTAATGGTTTTGATTTTTTTTTTTTTTTTGGTTTGATTGAATTTTATTAAAAATTTGACGTTTTTGGGAACAAGTAAGATTATTTTCATTGGATTTTAATGGTTTTGATTTTTTTGGTTTGATTCAATTTTAGTAAAAATTTGATGTTTTTGGGAACATGTAAGATTATTGTCATTAGATTTTAATGGTTTTGATTTGTTTGGTTTGATTGAATTTTAGTAAAATTTTGATGTTTTGCTATTTCAGGTGGTCTGCGATCGCTGCCCGCTTACCAGGACGAACTGATAATGAAATTAAGAATTATTGGAATACACATATCAGGAAGAGGCTTCTGCGGATGGGAATCGATCCGGTTACTCATAGCCCACGACTAGATCTTCTTGATCTCTCTTCGATCCTCGGATCATCGCTCTACAACCCGGCTCAGCTCCATGTCTCTAGATTGCTTGGAATTGAGCCGTTTGTGAATTCGGAGCTCCTAAGGCTGGCTACTAATCTCCTTTCGGTGCAATGCGAAAACCCAAATCTCCTCACACAAAATCTTCATGAAAATCAGTTCTCCAATCCCCAAATTCAAGTCCAAAACCAATTCTCATCTTTTCAAAACAGCCAACTTCAAAACCCAATTCAAGAAATTCCAACTTGCACCACTTCAAACACCCAGTTTTTAAATGGAACCCAAGTCATTCAAAACAATGTGGAGCAATTCACATCAAATCCCACTTACTTGAACTTTGAAAATGCGGAGCCGAATCTATTACAAGACAATGGAGCGGCTTCAAATCTTGAACAGAATTTCATGCCAACGCCGAATTACAGTTCTTACAATTCACACCAATCTATCATCGACGTACTGTTCGAAAACTCGACTTGTCAGCCAAACACTACTCAAAATTTCAATTTTGAATCTGTTTTATCGACACCTGCATCGAGCCCAACTCCATTGAATTCCACATCGACTTACATCAACAACAGTACAAGCCCAACTCCCTTGAATTCATCGTCGACTTACATCAACAGCGGGACTGAGGATGAAAGGGATAGCTATTGCAGCAACATGTTGAAGTTCGACATCCCTGAGCTCTTGGATGTGTCTGAATTCATGTAAATGAAGAAATGGGGCCCGTAGATTGGAGAATCGACGGCTTGGATTTCCAATCTTTTGAATATTGTTCTAGCTTGTAATGATACTGTATCATCAAACATGAATTTTGTGGGAAGTTTCTTTGTGTTGTTGTATCTAGCCGCTTTAAATGTTTTCATGGGATACTAAGCATTTTTTTGTTATTTTATTTATTTTATGTATGCAATACATTATCAAATGAAATCTTTGAATGAGCTTTGCTAAGCCCACACACTTGTGTAAAGGAAGATCCGAGCCGTCCATCAGATGGATCCCACCATGCAGATGCTCTTGACAAAAAATCGAGCTTGTTCGCTGCTCAGTTGATGGTCAAAAAATTGTTTTCACATACTTTTGTAAGCCTTGCTTTTGTTTCTTCCATCATGGCCTGTCTGATGAGTGGACTAGCTTGATTTGTGGCATGGAGCAAATACACGATGGGACCCACCCGATGGAAGGATTGATCTCACACACGTGTGCAACATTGGCACGTGTCTTTGAGTATAAAGAGAGACTCCTCCCACAAAAAAGGAGAACAAAGAAAAGAAAAACAAAAAAAAACCTTGTGTTGCTGTCACTCACAGGAAGTGTAACTGTTCAATAAATGGCTCTTTTTCTTTGTATTTCTTTTTTATTTTCTTTTTGGGTAATAACATAAAAGAGCGCTGATACTAGAAGAGGTGTATTTATTGCATTATACAGAAGCTTCAGTGTATATACCTTTCAAATACGGTATCTTCCGATCTACACCCTACAAAAATTTAGATTGAAACAGAAAAAAGCTGAAAAAGAATGGAAAAAAGAAAAAAAGAAAAAGAAGAAGAAGAAGAAGAAGAAGAAGAAAGCTGTAATCATTGGATGGACAGAGTAAGACTAAACACTCTCAGTGTAGGACAGAGTAAGACTAAACACTCTCAGTGTACATCCTATCATTTGAGGCCGGTTCCAAGTGGGACAGGGACTAAAAATTGGTGGGCTCCGCCTACAAGATGGAAGTGATAGCATGTATGTAGTGAAAAACTTTCTAAACGGCTCGATTGGAGACCATAGACCGGAGGGTTTAATAGAAATTGATCAGACAATAAAATTCCATGGGGAAATAGGATGGTTAAGCCATCTGATTGTTGTATAATGTTTTATATATGTTAGTAACATATTCTGTCGATATCATCGATAAACCACTCGGTCCCATTGAGCAGATGTTGATGCCATCAACAAATGCTCCATCCCATAGAGGAAATCTAGAAAAATTCTAGTTGATTGTTGGACAATTTTGGAGGTTCCTAATCGATGGCATCAAATGATCTTTGATGTCATCGACTGTTCCTCAATGGCTGTCGATGCCATTGAAGGATCTATCGAAGACGTTTGCAGAATTGTGTAAGTGTGCAATTTGTTTCCTATTTCAATTGGGTAGTATATATACTAGGCATAATCAGGATTATGAAAAATGATTAAGAAGATTAAGGCTTTTTAAGTTGTTCTGAAGGATTCAAGGGCATAGTTAGGGATTTAAAGGAGATTTGAGGGATTGTTTGAATTGGTAAGAACATTCATCTCTTATAATTTTGCTTTCATAGCACATTACTCGTCGCTTTGTACCGTGGTTTTTTCCCGCAAGGATTTTTTTCATATAAAATTTGGATTGCCTTCTTGTTAGGTTTGTTTGTCCAATTGTGATTACTTTGCCTTCTTGTGTTGTTGTTACTCACATGAAGTGTAATTGTTCAGTAAATGACTCTTTTTATTTGTATGTTTTTTAATTTTCTTTTTGGGTAATAACATAAAAGAGTGTAGATATTAGAAGAGGTATATTTATTACATTATATAAAAGCTTCAGTGTATACCTTTTAAGTTCTGTATCTTCCAATCGACACCCTAGAAAATTTTAAACTGAAAAGAAAAAATTGAAGAAGAAGAAGAAGAAGACAATGAAGAAGAAGAAAGCTGTAATCATTGGATGGACAGTGTATAGAACAACCACTCAGTGTACATCTTATCATGTGAGGCTAGTTACTGTTTACACCTATTTCTCCCCCTGCCTTTTTAAAAGTCTGAGTGTTAATCGCAATCGCCTAATTGTTAATCACAATTGACAATTGAGAGGATAGCTAGATTTTGTGTCCAGTCTCCAGTTAGTTTGATAACATTAGATGCTAACATTCAATCAAACATTGAGTCGAATAGACTCTAGTACACCATGCATCAAACTCACACATAAAATCTAAATACAAGCCTTCGATCACACATGTGGCCTTGTTTGATTAAATTGTAAGCAATAATTCCAAGTGGGACAACGGCTAAAAATTAGTGAGCTCCACCTACAAGAAGTAATTGATGTGAATTATAATGCAGAATTGCAAAGGACTATGTTGTGCATCGAGTATGAAGATCAATGAACTAAATAAACAACGTACTTGATTGGGAAGCCATCGTCGTAAGCTTGATGTCATAGTCTTTTGCACCTTACACCCTTTAGAGAAGCACCGAGATGAGAATAGAAGCTTTAGTCGTATGTAGGCTTTGGGAACCAACCCTGTTTATATAGTTTAGAGGGTTGAGGAGTTTGAAACCCATTGAAACTCTTCTCTCTTAGGCTCCACATGAATTTGGTAATTCTAGTCCAACTAGAACACTGTGTGTTTGACACAATTGTAGCACACCACCCCTTACACGATTTTAAATGAATCACAATTGAGTGGGGTCCACTGATACTCCCAATCACACTATCCAACCCTTAGGGCAATTTAGACCGTTGATCAATAAGTCCCACCTTATAGAATTCTTACATTCTCTCACTTGGGCCGCCACATTGATCAATGTCAATGATTAATCTTTGAAAAATATTTTGAAAGCATGTTTTAATTTTGAAGAAACATTCAAACGGTTAACCAATGCAATTGTTGGATAATACAGGTAACGCTATTACAATCTGGTCCATCAAGACTAGTACTAGTATAAAATCACGGTAGCCATTACAACATTTAATCTTGGCGAAGTATAGATCACAAATACTTCCAGTCTTAATGACATAGATAAGGAACTAGGAAGTGTGGTATAAGGATTACACACGTAGTGTTATGATATGTGCCTATCCTTAAGAGGTTCATGAGCTTTTAAATGTCTCTAACAAGACATGTCTTTAGTTTTGCTTACGTAGAACAAATTGTGTATATTTAGAGAGAAACAAAAATTAACTTTATATCAGAATTATTAATACTTCATTAATGATATCTCTTCAATGTCTATGACAATAAAACACGCTCAAATTCCACTAATTGAATACATATGTGAGATCAATGACTCCCATGAATGTCACATGCTTCTAAAATGGCGTGATAGGGAGCCCTTTATTGAGCGGATCTGCAATCATCTTCTTAGCGCCAATAAACTCTACAGACACTAGACAATTTTAAACTTTTTCCTTCACAACAAGATACTTGATATTAATATACTCCGACCTTGATGAATGCTTGTTGCTGCTAGAGAAGGAAATCGTAGCTAAGTTATCACGAAAGATTCTCAATGGTTTCGGAATATATTCCAATACTCATAAACTGAGAATAAACGTTGTAACCACAATGCCTGATTAGATGTTTCATGACAAGCAATGAACTCAGCTTCTATGGATGATAAGGTTGTGGTCGATTGTTTCACGCTTTTTCAAAATACAACCCCATCAACCATCATAAAGATGTAGCCTAAAGTGGACTTCTTTGTATCGACGTAACTACCATAATCTGTGTCTGAGTATCCAACCAACTTTAAATGATTCGACTTTCTGTATGTAAGTCCAAAGTCCTTTGTTCTTTAAAGGTAGCATAACACTTTCTTTGCAGCTATCCAATGGTGCCTTCCTGGATTAGATAAATACCTGCCTAACATTCCATTTACAAAGACAATATTTGATCGTGTGCCGACTTGAGCATACATGGTGCTCCATACTATTGACGTGTATAGAAAATCCTTCATCCGATTCTTTTCTAAATCATTCTTAGGACACTAGAACTAGAGTTGTACATGAGCAGAGTTAGCTCGGTAACTCGCTCGACTCGACTCGAAAATACTCGACTCGACTCGGCGCGAAATGAGTTCGAGCCGAGCACGAGCTGATTTTTGGTGATCGAATTGAGTTCGAGCCGAGCACGAGCTTGACCCCACTCAACTCGAATAATACTCAAAATCGACTCGACTCGACTCGACTCGAACTCGACTCGGTACTCGACTAGGGGTATATATACCCCAAAACAAAAAACCCTAAGCTATCCTCTCTCAGCGCCCGTTCAAAAAACCCTAAGTCCTTCCTTCCCAGCGCCCGTTCAAAACAAAAACCCCAACCCTTAAAAAAAAACCCTAAGGCCCTACCCTCTCTCAGCCATCCCATCAGCCATTCGACCCATCCCAATGCTCGTTCGGTGTCCGGCGCTCGTTCCCCTCTCTCTCATTGGCTGTCCCAGCCACTCGATCACTCTGTCCGGCTGTCCCTCTTCTTCCCTCACCTATTCGACGACCTTTTTGGTGGCCAAAACGACCGTCCGGTGCTCCCTCCTCCCCCTCTCTCTCTCTCTCTCTCACATTGCCCTGTCCGGTGCCGGTCGTCCCTGCCTTGCCCTGGTGCATCCGTGCCGCAACTTTCGTCCCCCCGCTCGTCCACCCCCGCACGATGCCGGCGATTCCTTCGCTCGCTACCAGATAAGTACCTTTGATTACGTATATTACAACAATTCATTTTATTTATTTATTTATTGTCTATCCACAGGCCACCAATCTAATGGTTGAAGTCTTCACGTAAGAGAGATCTATTAGTGGGTTGTTTATTCGTGATTGGGTCCATCAGATCAACAATTCAGATAACCAAAATGTGGGGCCCACCTAGACATACACAATGGTAGTTGAGTACACTTGGCGCATTCTCTTCCTTTATCCATGTGCATTCAAGCAATGTTACTTTGAGAAAGAGTTCGATACTTTGGCAGACTGTGACGGTTGATAAGTAGGCAGTAAGAAATTACAACATGTAATTGAAGAAACTAAAAATGAACAGTTCAAATTGTGATCATCCCTAATTTAGACTCGAACTCGAACTCGGCTCGAAAACTCTAGTCGAACATGGCTCAATATCTACTCGAACTCGGCTCGAACTCAGACAAGCCGAGCACGAGCTGGGCATCCGAGCTCGAAAGGCTGAGCCGAGCCGAGTACGAGCTGGGACTCGGGCAGTGCGAATCGAGCACGAGCTGGGCAATACTCGGCTCGGCTCAACTCGTGTACAGCTCTAACTGGAACTGGCTGAATTAATCACCTTTTACAATGGGTGATCGTCTAGGAGCACAATTTTGTATGATATATCTTTTAAGTACCTTATCAATATAAACCCTCTGTGACAGGCTAAACAGTTCGCATTATTTGTCACGATTTATCTCAATGCTGATCACATTAGAGACGTTACTAAGATCCATCATCTCAAACATTTGAAATATGAATTTTCTTGGTATTGGTCAATGTTATTATGTCACTACTAGCTAACAAAATGTCATCAACATACAAAAATAATATGACAAACTTAATGTCATCAACATACAAAAATAATATGATAAACTTGCTCCCACTAATTTTAACGTAGATACATTCATATGCAATGTTTTCTACAAAACAATATGAGGAAATCACTATATGAAACTTCAGGTATCACTGTCATGATGCTTGTTTCAACTCATAGATGGATTTCTTGAGTTTACAAACCATATGTTTTAAACTATCAACTATAAAACCTTAAGATTGCAACATATATACGTTCTTGTTTAGATCTTCATTAAGAAACACAGTCTTTATATACATATAATGTAGCTCCAAATCCATATGAGCCACAAGAGCTATTATGATACTGAATGAGTCTTTCTTAGATACCGGTAAGAAAGTCTCCTTAAAATCAATGCTTTTATGTTGGTTAAAATCCTTGATAACAAGTCTGGTTTTATATATTTTGATATTACCTCTAGAGTCACGTTTGATTTTAAATACTCATTTACAACCAATGGACTTTATTCCTTGAGGTAACTCAATAAGATCTCATACCTTGTTGTCTTTCATGGATTTTAACTCATCATTCATGACATCAATCCAACGAGAAGGGTTATAATTTAATTTGTTTGACTTGTATAAAAGATTCATGATCCTTTTCTACCACTATGTTAAACTCGTGCTCCTGCAAATATATAATGTAATCATTTCGAATTGCAGGCCTCCTCTCTCTTTCAAATCTTCTTAACGACTCAGCCTCTTGAATGTTATTTTGATTTCCTTCCTCAGTGGGCTGTATAGGAGGTTCATTGTGGTGATCTACAGTGACTATAGGCTTAACTACATGATTCATACCAATATGGTCCAGAATGATCGTGATAGGAGTGACAGTTCTTTTTTTCCTCGAATACAAAATTCCTGTTCGTGATCCCACTATTTTCAGTATCCTCAATGAATTTGACATTCCTACTCTCAATAATTCCGATGGAGTGGGAATGACAGTATAATTAATAACCTTTTGACTTTTCTAAGTATCCTATAAAGAAACAACTTATGATTTTATGGTCGAGTTTTTTTTCCATACGGGACATACACTTTGGCCTCAATAGGACATCCTCAAACATATAAATATTAGATACTTAGTTTTCTCCTATTCCATAATTCAAAAGAAGTTTTACTTATATCATTTTTGGGGACCTATTGATGATATAAAACGTAGTTTTGATCACATCACCCCACAAATATTTTGGACCACCACACGAATATTTTGGTCCACACCACAAGTAGCAAAGAAGATAACAACTTTCACCGTTAAAAATTTCATAGGGCCAACCATAATATTTATTTTCCATCCAATATGATCGTAAGGTTGCAAAGACCTGGAAGTAGAGGTAAAACAAATTTCATATTGATCCAAAACTTACACATGAACCCCAAAAAGGTTTCAATGTCAGACGTTCAATTCCCCACTGCTTTTTTCAGTGGGGTCCACTTGATCGTCAGTCTTATTTTTTATCTCAAGAGCTTGCCAAATAGATGGGCGGTTTGGATATAACACGTACCTCATGATGGGACCGACAGAACTTGCTGACGTCAATACACCAGCTATATAGCTGGTGTGTGGTACACCAGCCAATCCGCTTCCCGTTTCAGTTATTTAGACCGTTGATCTGATCGGCCATAATGTGTATTGGAGACAGCCGAAAAGTTCAAACCTTTTAGATCTTTACATCTAGTGGCACCGTACCATCTTTCCGCCAACATGCCACTTCTTCAAAAAATCAGCACCGTAAAATCTATGGGCCCCACCACGAAGATCACCATTCTCTAATCAGGCTTATCCGATTGTCGGTTGCGATTGATTCAATCGCGTGGCCCACCCGATTAGCCGATTGGCCTATTTTTATGCCAGAGACTACCGGTTTCATGGATACTGATGCCCACGTTGGCGTATAGTATATTGACCATGAGGCCCATAAGATTAACGGTTAGGATTACCCACTTCATAGCTTGAACGAGTATTTGGGACTCCGACACACCGAACTGGACACGTGTTAGCACATGTTGAACAGCTGTCATGTCATGTGCTAATAGACGCGGATTGCGTACTACCCCGCTGGGACAGTAATCCGTCCGGGCAGGGCTCTGTGGGGCCCACCGTAGTGTAAGTATTTTATCCACGCCGTTCATTGTTTTTAACGGATCATTTTAAGATATAAAATGAAAAAAGAGCAGGAAAAGATCTTAAATGGACCACAAAGTAAGGATTGAAATTCCACCATTAAAATCTTCTTGGGAGCTAGAGAAGTTTCGGATCAAGATGATATTTGTGTTTTCATTTCATCCAGATATGAATGACCTTATGAATAAGTTGGATGGTAAAAAAACATCATGGTGGCCCTTATAAAGGTTTCAACGGTGGGTGTCATTATCACTGTAGCTTCCTTTGATGTGGTCCACTGGAGCTGTGAATATGATTCATTTTTTGTCTCATACCTTTAAATGATCTGAGAAAAGCTAGGAACGGCTTGGATAAAACACTTACATCACGGTGGGTCCCACAGAGCCCTGCCCGGACGGATTACTGTCCGGGCGGGGGTAGGACGCAATCCGCGTCCGTGCTAATAATGGAGAACCTTGCCTCGGAGGAACACGTGTCGTTAAAAGAGCGGTGGGCGGTGGGGCCCACTCGCTTTTTGAAATTTGGGGCGAGGCGCTTGTGCTTGTTGTCACTTTATCCACCATAAATGTGGAGTCAGTCAAACCTTGCTTACGTTAGCACGGGGCGCCACGTGGAACTCACAGCCACAAAGGCCCAGGTGTGGTTTACCGGCTCGATCGGTAAAGATCTCATCCGTGGAGTTGAGTTTCTGTACGGATTTGGTGTCTCACGTGCCCCGTCACGTGTTATCCTGAATGCCTATTACCGGTGGGCCCACCGTAGATGGGTCACATGAGGAAGATCTAACTCATCAAAGCTCTCTAGCTCGCCTTCTTTCGGGCGTGAGGTTCGATCTCCCGTCAGTAGGAATGCTGGCATGTGGCCCATTAGAGAGTGGAAGCTTCTACATTAACGGTCGTGATCATTGGATCATCACAAGATGGGACAGATGGGGTGTTCGGCATGGGTAAGCTCCTGTGACTGAAGGGCATGTACGTGTGATCTGAACCGTTGAAGAGGTAGGCCCAACTATGGATATGCCATGCCCACGACCGAGTAAATAACAGAATTTAAATGGGCCTGACCCGCCGTGCCAATCCCTATGAACACCGCCTGTGTGTTTTAGGGGGTTGCTTGGAACGTGCAAAATCTTGAAAATGAAATATTTTTTAAAAAAAAATTAAATTTTATAGAGATCCATTGTGAATTTTTATAATTTTACTTTAAAAATAAACATAAAGTCGAGCGGATTTAAAGGGGTTTCAAATCCCAAACAGGCCTGATGATCACACTATGCATATGGGCCAAACGCTTGCCGCAGTGGGATTTCACCACCCAATGGGTATTGAACCGAAGACCTCGTGTTGAAACTCCTCATAGTCTACCACTAAGGAAAGGATTTGAACCAGAAGCATGCAATGAGAGCTTATTGATAAAACTTCCTATCTTAAAAAATAAGACCATACAAATTTCACATGTAAACATTGTGGGGGTTATTTGTAGTGTATGTATCTTATTGGTATTATCCATCCATTTCACTGGCTCATTGTAGGGCACGAGTTCAAAAATGAGTCAGTTCAAGTGTACCACGCCATAAAAAATGGTGGGAATTGAATCCCTAATGTTGAAAACTTCCTGGAACTACAAAAGTTTTGGATCAAGTTGATATTTGTGTATACCTGTCATACATGTCAACCTAATCTTATGAATAGGTTGAATAACAAGTGTAGATTCCTATAAGCCCTAGGAAGGCTTCAATTTTGAATACTGGGCCTCACTAGCCTATTATTTTTTATCGTGTGGTTTACTTGAGCTTTCATTTGTGGTTTACTTGAGCTTTCATTATATTTTATTTTTTGACTCTACTCTATAATGAGATGGTAAAAAAAAAAAAAAAAAGCGTGGATCACACACATACATTACTATACGACCCATAGACTTTACCCGCACCCAATTTCTCTTGATTTCGTGATTTTGAACACTGTTTTCAAGATGTAATTACATAGTTAATTTCCCCTTAAACTAATACATGCTTAGCACACCAATAATTGAAACAATCCATGTTATGCGTTCTGCCGTGGTAAAGAACTTAAGTGGAGTTGATGATTGTTATTATCATTAATATATACATGAATTGAAAAGAAGGAACGGAAAATTTTCAATCATTGTCATTCTATTTAAAATACGAAGGTAAAGTTGGTAATCAAAGACCCATAGTGTGATTAGGTAATTTATGGCAGAAAAAAAAAAAAAAGAATATGGAGAATTCAAAATCAGTTGACCATCAGATACGTAGGGGCGCCGCCTACACAAGCTAAGTGAATTTCAACAGGCCAGGCCCAGGCCAATCACCGATCTCATATTTTCCACATTGTAGTTTGCTTGATTTTCTAGAACATGTATGTTTTTTTCTTAAGCTTTGGAAGTCAACAAAAAAGCAAATATAGCATATCACGTTGTTTGTATACAATTTCTTAGAAGAGGGTTTTAACTAAAAAGTCAAGTTGATTGGTGGGGTAAACCAAAGAAGGTAGGGATGTTGGAACCAATCGCGCATATGAGGTGGGCTACTTACATTTGGTACATCTTCTCTTAACAAACTATCCGTATCAGACTTTCTCTTCTTTTTCACTCATCCATCAAATCCATTCCTATATATAATAATAAAATCACCATAGGTTTATTTAATTGAAAGCTAGATGATGTGATAATGGGCCATCCTGAAATTCTCCCAGCTCAAACCACATTGGGCCATCCTGATTGGACGAGGATGGCCTAATATAAATAAATGATCCAACGGCTGCAGCATGTTCTCACCCTTTGGCCAGCTTAAATGATTAAAGCCTAAACTTCTGTGTCCTTGATTGCACACGTAGGATATATATGGGTAGTGAGGTGGCTACAAATTAGTGCTCTGTGGGCCCTAACATGATATAAGCTAGCGTCTTATCTGTAATGTTCATCAAATTATCTACATGATCATTTCAGGGCAGGAGCTCAAGAACGACACAGATACAAATCTTAGGAGAACCAAACACGAAAGAAAACAATGGTGATGGATTAACCACTAATAAAACTTTCTAATTAGATCAATTATAATTTAACGAATTGGGCAGAATCCTTGCTTGCTACAAACATGAATTTCTAAACCCTAAAGTTGTCCACACTGCTATATTAAATGCGTTTTACGATGATGTGTCCAATCACATTGCAAACTAAAAATCATTGCTTGTCACAAATAACAGATTTGGACTCTAATTTTATTTGCCAGCTAACCCGCTAATGAGGTTACATGGAACTGGATGAAGGAAAAATGCAAATATAAGCCCCATGTAAAATATTTTTGGCTCCCTTAAGTTTTAAAGGGTGTGCATTCAAGCACCTGTTTCTTGTTGTGTCCCCCACTTAAGGTGTGGATTACCTCTTTTTCGTCTTAGGTCATAAAATATTTTTTTTTTTTAAAAAGAAAGATGGATAGTGTGGATAAAACACATATATAGTAGGGCCACCATGATATATGTGTTACATCCGTTTGCCAGCTCATATTTTGATGCCTGAACCAAAAATTAGCATATCTAAATAAGTAGACAACCCCACCGAAACGTGGGAATGATGACGGCCAACATTTAAAACTACTTTAGGGCAGCAATGAATGATGTATATAGACTTTAACAAAAGGAAAAATACAAATATCAACTTAATTTAAAACTTTTGTAGCCCTAGGGAGCTTTCCATAGTAGCCGTTCAATCCTTATTATTTTCTGTGTTGTGGTCTACTTGAGCTTTATATATACTTTAATTTTGAGCTCATGTCCTAAAATGAGTTGACAAAACGGATGGTCGGTGTGAATAAAACACATCATCAAGGTAGGCTCCATGAGTCCTTACACCACAAAGATCTTGGTGTTGGGCACGCAATCCGCATTCAACAAGAAGTTGGTAAGAGCGGATTAGGTGAGACCCATGCCTAGAGTTAGGCATCAGTCTGGGTCGGACCGGATTGAGCCTAACTCGGTCAGATCCAAAATTCTAATAGGCTGACCCGAAATTGATCCGATCCGAGACCGAGTTCAGGTCACCTAACTCGGACAGATCCGTTGCTTAATTGACTTGACCCGATCCGAGTCTGTCTTAGTCAGGGAAACTGAGTCAGATTGGGTTGGGCACTATTCGGATCATTTGATATGGTGTGGTCCACTTCAGTCTTCAATGTATCGTAATTTTTAGTTCAACGCCTAAAATGATATGTCAAAATGGATGAACGGCTTAGATAACATATATACATGAAGGTGGGCCCCACATGACTATAAAAAACATGTATCACGCTTTCTCTGATGTATTAATGTATTACGTTGACGTGCATACCGAGACTTTCTTTTCACGCTAAGTACGTTACTTGCTTTATTGAGTTTAGCAAGTTATATGAGTCTGATGGTGGGGTATGTGTTATATCCAAACCGTCCATTCATTTGGCGAGCTCGTCTTAAGGCTTGAGACTAAAATTAAGATAGATCTAACTATCATGTGGACCACACATATTGTTTAACGGTGAAAATCATTCTTTGCTACTATTTGTGATGTGGTCCACATGATCGTTGAATATTATTCATTTTTTGAACAATGCTTTATAATGGTCTCTAAAAATATATGAACAGTGTAGATATAATAAATACATCATTGTGGGGCCCATGTAACTTTGATATCCTCTGAACCGTTCGTACAACTCGAAGCTCGAGGAGCGTCAGTGCTCGTCTTGGCATGACACGTAATATAGCTAGTGCCTACACATAGCTAGCGCCTAGAGGCTACAACTAGCTACATAGCTGTGTGCGGTACACCGAAAAATTTACTTGCTATTGGACACAACAAACTTTGTTGCGGCCCACCTTGAATGCTTGTGATTTATCCATACCTTCCATTCGTTTTTGCAGATTAATTTAGTGGTTGAACTCAAAATTGATGCATATCCAAAGCTCAAGTGAATCATACCACAGGAAAAAGTAGAAGGATTAATAAAAACTACTTCAGATCGGATCGGATCTATCCAGATCCGATCGGATCTGTCCAAATCCAATTGGATCGGGTTTTCGGGTCGGATCAGGGTCAATCCTAACTCGACCCGAAAAGTTTCAGATCTGGATGGGGCTACTCGATCCACACCGATCCAGACCGTCGGTTCGGTTCTGATCGGGTCGGATCCACCGGATCGGGTCTGTTTTGCCTCGCTCTACCGCCTCACCCAAGACGGTGGGTCCCTGAGGTTATCGTGGGGCCCACCATGATATATATATTATCTATCTACGTCATCCATCCATTTTTCCAGATCATTTCAGGGCATTATCCCAAAAATGAAGCAGATCTAATTATCGGATCATAAGAAACAATGGTGATTGACCATCCTGCCTTTAAAAACTTCTTAAGGCGCACCTTAATGTTTCCATAGTGTTTATTTACCATCCAATCGGTTGATAATGTCCCATAAGAGTCGATAATGTCCATCATAAGGTATGGTTCACATTGTCGATGAAGGAAAAAAAAATGAATGGACACAATACATCATAAATACATCAAGACCCAAAACTTTGTTGGGTGAGGCCATGGCCCATTAATGGTCAATCATCACCTCCACTTCAATGCCATGACCTCGGCGTATGGTTTTCACTCGATCCAATCACATGATAATTAGATAATCCGCTTTCAAGTTGGTGTCCTCGGTGTTGAAAAAATTAGTGGTTTTTAACATTTAATTTTCAAAATTTCGGCATAAAACGTGTTTTGAATTTTTTGAATTAAAATGATATGAAAAAAACTTTTGTGGTTTATATAATGGACTTTTTGGAGGAGATGGATACGTAATAAATACATCAAGGTAGGCCCCACAGTAGCCCTAAGTGTTGGGTGAGGCCAGGTCTCACTTTTTTTTTTTTTTTTTTTTTTCGGCTTCTTAGTACACCCATGTGAAATCGTACTTCAATGTTAGCGACTCTGGATCCAAAGCGGTCGGTCAACGTGATCTAACGTCTTTCTGATCTAATGACCGAAACGTCTGAATTAATGGACCTCCTCCACTAGAGAATCAATGCCAAGACCTCTGCGTTGAAATGAGGTATCTTTCACTCAGTCAATCACATGAGCTATGGATCCAGGTGTCACATAATCCGCTTTTCAAGTTATTTCTTTTCTGATTTTCGGTGTATTCAACCAAATTTTCTAACACTCGGTGTAGATACGTACGATTGCTGGACACTTTTCTGAGATCCGGACCGTTCTTCGGTGGGCCTTTCTTAAAAATCGCATTTGTCTGAGGAATTCTAATCATCCACACTTAGGGTTTCCACCCACTGAATGTGGACCAGCTCTGCTTTTGTTCCACATTCGTCGGTCAATCTGACGGCTATGATGGGTGCATCCCTGAAAACCACTAAATGGATGAGAGGTCTAGATACTGTACACGTGCTCTACCGATACGGATTTAGACAGAGGACGCAAAACTTCCTGGTATACGTGTCCTGAATTCAGGCTGTATTCGGTGGGCCCAACAGAGATGGCCCCTACCCAGAATTAGACCATACTACCAAATGACACCTGGCCTCTCGTATGTGAAAATTTTGACTATTTTCTGATTTCAACCGACCACGTGAACTCAATCCAATAGGGGAATCCCACGTTGCCAATCTAGATTAAGGCATATTTCTGTGGGCACATCAGATGAACGGTCGAGATTATATGACTTCGTACGTACATCCGATTACTGGTGTCGTCGGTCAGCTCTACAATGTCAGCAGAGCATCATGCAAACGTCAAGGCATGGCATGGCGTAATAAATGAGATGACTACTGCTAGTACGCGGCGAAACTACCAGCAGCAACGTCCTCACGGTGCACGTGTCAAGCATGTCTGTGATGACAGCTGTTGTTTTAGTGGGCCATCACATGTAGGAAAAAATCAATGGTATTGGACTGCTTAACCATCTGCAAATCGACATGAATAAAAAAGCTACATCAGTGGTGGATATGAACCTTTAAATCTGACAACAGGATATGGGAAGATAATCACCGTAGAAATTTCTCTTGTAGCACATTCACAAGGTGGGCCACAAGATCAACGGTCCCGATCTCCACGTGGGTTTCAAGTGCTCCTTGGAAAGGGAACTGAAGGGAAATTTTATGCAGCGGTGCATATGAGCGTTCTCGTCCCGAAGATAAAAATATTCACGTACAATAACGTTGCATGGCAACGTTCAACATGAGTTTTTATTTTTATTTTACTTGTCCACGCCAATATATCAACTATGTATAACATCCAAGCCGTCAGAAAGGCTGATTGCACAGTAAGATCACATCATGGGTCAAAAACCAGGATGGGCCACTCAAGATCAAAACCTTTTAAATCAATAGACAGCTGATGGTGCAACGCAATGTATGGAGAGCTGTCTAATACACCGTCTAGTTATGACGGTTGATACGCATGCACTTAAAAATGATACACGTGGCATATTAAATCAAATTTAATAGACTAAATTATGGAGCCCACTGTTGTTAATGTACAATATAAAAGTAAGGTTAGCTGAACAATCCGAATCAGTGGACGCTTAATTTTTGAAATAAAACCAAGATTAGAGCAATTCTTCCAACTAAAATGGTACATCTTTTAGCTGATACATGTACCGTTGTTATTCCTCTCTTCTCAATCAGCTATGTAGGGGTTACAATTGAGAAGTTAGTTTTAGAAAAATGTCTATGAAAACAATTAATGTAGATTAACAATAATCATTCTTGATCTCTTGTTTTTTAATATTTCATTTTAAAATGATATTGTAGTCATGCATCTATCCTAGTCAGGCAGCATCCTGAGAATAGTTCTCATGTAGCCACTTGCGGTAATCTTAATTTGTTGATAGAAATTTGTCAAAATTCACATCCAACGCTAATGAAAAAGCGCTATGTATGTGTGTAAAAGCGTGAGATGAGTTCAATAGTAAAAAATGGTAAATTTATTTTATTTCATGTAAGGAGTTTCTATTTTTCACTCTAGACCCAAACATGATATGCCTACTTTTATTCAAACAAGGTGGATGTCAAAACTATTGTTTGGTACCTAGAATTAGATTGAATTAGGTGGAATTTAATTGTATTTGGTTTCATATAAATTTCGCTAGGTGTTTGATAACACTAAGAATGATTAGATTAATCTCACTATCTCATATTCCAATGTTAATAGTGAATACTACAGGATTTATGATGGATTTTGAAATCCACTATAGTTGTGATGCTCATGTTTTATCTACAACATCCATCTATGTGTCATTTACACGCGTCATTCAAGCTGCATATGTGTACAAGTAATTGATATAATTATGAAATGTGGTCCGTTGATTACAATTTCATAGTCCACCAAACATAGACTTCACTTAATAGTTTGATCCCAAACATGAAATTGCATAGTGAAAATACCATGATATTCCAACATACGCATGCAACCATTATGTAATAATAATATAAATGACCCACCGACTTGAAATCCTCTCCTGATTGCTGCTTTGTCCACAGCCCTACTATTGCTTTTCGTCGTTTCTCGACCGTCCAAAAGCCCATATTTGACTTTCTACATGAAAAAGCGTATTTTTGTCTCTTTCTGGTGCCTTATTCAACCTATCTACAGAAAATAATAGAGCTGTCCATGTGGGATATCCACGGCTGTCAAAGGGTCGGGTTTACTTCGGATCCATAGGGTACCTTTACCCCGGATTGACTCGGTCTTGGTTCTTGCCGTGTCCAAGTTTCGTACTTTAGGACCCGATTCTCCCATCGGGTCCTAGGACTTTGATTGTGAGTTACGCACGGATCCAAATAAAGACAATTACATGGTTGGGACTAACTGACGGCTGGATTAGATTGCACGTATTACTGCTTCTTTTACACGTGGTCATATGTAAACGCACTCTTTCATATGTGGAAAGTGGATTGCATCCCAAGACAATAATTCATCCATTTTATTATTATTATTATTTTATTTTTTATTTACTAGCGAAGATTTCCATGATATAATTTCTATATTAATATAAAAAAAGGAAAAGCATCAGTTCCAAAATATAAAGGGTTCATGTAGCCCACCATGATGTATCCATGTATGATCCAAAAAATGAGACAGATTTAATGCTCAAGTGGACCACACAAAATAGCGAGCTTAGGTTACATTAAATACAAAAGCTATCTTCAGCGTGGTTCACTTGAGTGTTGGATCTGCTTTAATTTTGGGCTCATACCTTAAATTGACTTGAGAAAATGAATGGACAATGTGGACCCATAAGAGCTGTTATATGATATATTATTGTCTGAGTGGGGTGAGGTTTGACGCAACCAAGCTTCCTACATTTAAATGATTTATGAATAACCGCCTGCCTTTTAAGTGTTCCATGGCCCATCAATCTGTAGAGATTATTTCTTATGACTTTTTGATTTAATACATTGCATTTAGCATAAAATGTCAAAATTATTAACTTTTGAGAGAAGAGTTTACCCTTATGTCTTTTTCAATTTGGCTGAAGACTTCGAAATCCTTTTTGATCGATGGTCTGGCCAATTTGCAGCCGTTGTTTTGAAAGGTGAGGTATTCATCTGTGATAGTAGGATTCAACGGTAGAAATTCCAGCTCTACATTAGGAGTAGGGAATCTAAGGGAGGTAATGATCCCTCCCATAGTATTTTGGTGTAAAACATGGTGTAGGATTTTGGGTCATTGACAGTCGTTGATTTTTTTGAGATCATCTGTACAAATGACCCACCGACTGGACCTCCTCTCCTAATTGCTGCTTTCTTCACAGCCTCACCTTTGCTTTTCTTCGCTCTCGACCGTCCAAAAGTTTTTGCATTACTTTCTACGTGAAAAAGCGTGTTTTTGTCTCTTTCCACGTGGGATATACAAGGTTGTCAAAGTCGGGTTTACTTCGGGTCTGTAGAGTACTTGTATCGGGTCCAAGTATCATTATGTAGGTACCCATCGGGTCTTTGGACCTAGATTTTGAGTCATCGCATGTAGCCAAATAAAGATAATTACATGGATGGGCCCAGCTGATGGATGGATTAGATTGTACACGTGGGTGCCTCTTTTACACATGCATGGCCTGAAAATTTATGGTATTTTATCTTATGGCCCACTTTATGAACGGTCCTGATGATGTATAGTGAAAATGTGCTGAGAAGTTCTCCGAAATGGCTTGGTTTATTATCGGGTGTATGGAATGGGCTTGGGCTATAAATTTTTGGAATGGGTTAGGCTCCCTTCTTCATATGCACATCTTATATCCTACAAATAAGCCAATTTAATTCTTGGCTAGGCAACCTATGCATCTTTAATCTAGACCGTTGATTTCGTTCCTCTACTTCTCTAATCTATATCTTTGTGAATGTGTGACACATTTGATAATAGGATTTTGGAGAATTCAAGTGAGAAATAGGGATTTTATCAATTTTAAGGCCGGGGCTGGGTTGTGGTTGATCTAACACATGCCAATTTTTTCAATCTTAGGCTCAGGCCTGCTGTGATAGGCTATTGTAGGCTTAGTCCTTGGAGCTTAAGTATTGGGCTGGTTTGGGTCGACCTTGGCCCGGCCCATGGCTACCCCTAATGGTTGGCACCCAAGCCTACCAGGTGTAGATGCGTGGGTGCACGTCTGGCTACATTTGGAAAATGGTATTAGCCTATACAAGCAGTTGATTGGTGCACGTGGCAATGGATCAAGACCATCCAATTACTTGGCCACCTGTTGAAGTTCAAATACATCATCCCCATGAACATTCCAAAGTGAAAAAAAAATAAATCAAGATCTATATGTAGATATAGATCATTAATCAAGCGGACGATCAACAGATGTTAGATACAGATCATTGACCTTTTTCCAATCAGCCCAATTTCCTCGTGCATAATTTAGAGCTGTACATGAGCCGAACCGAGTCAAGCTTGCTCCAGAATGTCCAGCAGGCTACCCTAACTCAAACTCAGCTTGTCTCGGTGCTCAAGCTTGACTGGTCAGCTCCGTTGGATCAGTAGCTTGGCTCGAGCTCGATCCTTCAAACTAAGTTCGAGTTGAGTTCGAGTTTAAATTTTAAAAATTTTAATGTATAGAATATATAATATGTAATTTATTTAATTATAAATATTTATAAAATATTCGTATTAAGTGAACTCGATCCGAGTTGAATCAATTCGAACCAAGTCAAGTTTGAGTCAAGTTTTGAGTCGAGCTTGTTCTAGCTTGGACTCGACTCGAAATTTTTTCGAGCTAAAAAAATCAGGTCTAGTTCAAGCCTAGTTTTGAGCTGAGTCGAATCGAGCTTTTCCGAGTCGAGTTGAGCGAGTTAACTCTAACTTGGTACGTATACAACTCTATGCATATGTGTAGCCCACCTGATAAGTGGACAGGCTCGGCATTTGAACAAGGGTTTCTTCAAGGTGGCCTCAACCTGATTGATGGCCTGGATATTGCAGACATTTGCCCCATTGTTCTGCAAATCACTTCTTCATCTCCTCGCACGTGCCTCCTCACAAATAGAAGTTGGGCTGTATGGGACATGGGCTGTATGGGACATGGCCCATTTTGGCGAATGTGATGTGTGGCTGTGCTCATTTGTAGATACATGAGCAATTGTGGTGGGGAAATGTGTATTTGAAGTCCACAAGGATGAGATTGTCACTAGAACTTTAAGAATAGAGGGAGGATGCATGGTCAAAAAATGAATGGCTCGATCACTTTGTGCATGGGACTACGATCGATGTCCCCAGAAGAGGATTGAGGTATTGCCAGACTTAGAAGGTAATGAGGGAAGAAATAGAACTCATCTGATCAACGGTTATCAATGGGTGGGCACTGAGCTGTGAAAACTCAAATTTTCACTAGTCCTAATACCAATTAAAATATAGGCCCAAACTAATATGGGCCAAGCTCATCACAGCCTCAGTTGCCTTGTTTGTCCCAGAAGTTGATGACCACACCCTAGATGGTGCAGTAACGTAAAGCGTGTGCCTCTTGGCCCACTGCCGGTTGCAGCATCAGAAGCATCCGCAGAATCCGCTGCCTCTCTCTCTCTCTCTCTCTCTCTCTCTCTCTCTCTCTCTCTCTCTCTCTCCCCCCCCCTGTGTAGCCACTTCCATGGCGCATCGATGGAAAATCTTAAACAAAATGGTTTTCCCTTCGGTCGATTTTACCTCACAGTTTGAGAAGAGACAGCAGCCCTGGTTGCCCAATTGGTAGATGGGTTCTCTAAACTATAAATGAAGAAGATGAATGGAAATGGATTTGGGAGCCCGGACTTGTTTTTGAGCTTGAAAGAGTTGGCTTTCAGCCCATTGTATAGCCCAAACAGATACACACCATGGGCCCAGTAAAGGAAAGAATGAGATAAAGAAGTCCGTAATGGGCCTAGTTAATAGATAGCAAGCAAAATAGAATGCTTAACTTCGAGTTGACACTAGCCTCTAATATCAGAATCTACGATCGATCAATGTCCCATAGAAGCACAATGTGTTAATGAATTGTAGAGCCCTTGACTTATAAAACTCTTTGGTTGGCCAGTGACTGAAAATTTCAAGCAACGAACCTCAACGATGGAGAAAGAAGGGATTATGCACCTTTTTCCACTAGCACCCGCGTACAATTTTTATAATTTTTGGTAATTCAACGGTCCCTTATGTCTTTTTATCTAGTTGGTTGTGGATGCGGTCTGAAGCTGAATAGAAACTAACTGCTCAACTTCAACAGCCACGTAAGAGATGGCAATGGCTCAATTTTGGTGGTGACTATGGAGATAGTGGTTGTTAAAGAAAGGAGAAAAAGAACTACTAAAGCTCAATTAATATGGTTGTGATAGTGGAGATAGTGACGCGGAGAAGGACGTGATTAGGTTGATCACTGTCTTCCTCAGGGAATAATTACTCCGAATGGAAGGAACTCTCAGAAGTCCTCACAAACTTCCTTCATGAATTGACAGGGGATAAGAATAGAAATGATTTCCAATAAATTTGAAAAAAAAAAGTGATTGATGATAATTATAAAAAAAAAAAAAAAAAAAAAAAAGAAAAGAAAAGAAAAAAAGGAATTACAATCCTTTAAATAATAAACTCAAACCAAGGATGGAGTTTTAGATTCAAACTCCAATTTAAACTTCCTAAAAAGGTGACTTACTATAGATAGTAAACTTACATTTATAAACGGTCACCATTCTTACTAGACTTTATGTTTTTAGTCCAAACATGACAAGTGTTTAATTTAGCCTAACAACATTATTCCCCTAATTTTTCTAAGCCCTTTTCATGTTGGGCATGACTTCTACAACTGAAATGATCAAAAGTTATATTCAAACTAAAACTTACTATTTATAGTGAAAATGAAAATAAATTAGACTTTTGGCCATCGATATGATGGAATCTCACAAATCTAACATGGGCATCCTAGTGTAGTGGGGTCGGTTGGCTAAAGTGACTTCTTCTACCCCATAATCATATATGATTTGGCAAAAAACTCATTCCAATTTATGAGATACAACTGTTTTAAGGTTCTGATGGTCCGGATCATTTCCATCTCCGATTGGGCCTTCTTTGGTCTATCTTTGCCATGAAAGTTTTGGCAACCCACTCTACATCATATAGCTAGCTTGCATAAACTATAATAGAGGAGATGCTTATTAAAATATGAGATCGAATGATCCTAGGTTTTTAATGTGTCAGGGTCTGGAAACTCATGAAGATATTAATAAGATGCGTAGTAGCACCTGCAGATAAACATGGACATTATATGAGAAGGAGATTATTACGGTATATAAACGAGTAAAGTAGATAACAATAGTAGAGCTGCTCGTGCACATGGGAGATTTGAGAGGAGGTATTAGAGCTATGACACTCTTTTTAGCGAAGATTGTGGATCTTAAGTCTCAACTTTACTTCGGATGAACCTTCACGATGGTTTGAGTGAATGTATACTAAGCTTGATTGTAACACTTTATTATTATTATTATTATTATTATTATTATATAAGCGGTGGTATCCAACAGTCCCACTATTTTCTATAGTGTGGCCCACTTGAGCTTTGGATTGGCCTCATTTTTTGGCCCATGCCCTAATCTTAACCGCTGTATCAGATGCACGAAGTGGATTTCCCAAAAGCCCTTCCACGGACCCCACATAGCCATAAAAAAAGAGGAAAATGATGTAGTGACGTGCACCTGTACGTCATCGCATGACCCAACACCCTTCCTGACCTTATCTCTCGTTCTCCTCTTTCTTCGATTTCAGTTCGCACTGACAACTGCACGCCGTGAGACATCAACCTTGCCCCATCCATCAAGATGGGACCCATCGGCCTGATCTGTACCATCCATCCAAACCGAACCATCATGAAACAATACTTGTTGACGCCCCTTGCTTTAAAACTCCATGTGCGACCCACTTTGAATATCTGATCAAACTACGATTTGAGCTCCTACC
The DNA here is from genome assembly GCA_030180095.1 of Magnolia changhungtana. NCBI lineage: Eukaryota > Viridiplantae > Streptophyta > Magnoliopsida > Magnoliales > Magnoliaceae > Magnolia > Magnolia changhungtana. Next base: position 988,767 of record JASAUF010000394.1, on the reverse strand, counting down.
TTATCTCGTTGCTACAAAACCAATGGATGTTGTGGATGGTTCATCTGATACCTTAGTGAACCCGCATGGATTTTCTATATTTGGAAACCACTTTTGTTGAGATTTCCTGCGGAACTCCTCACCTCCGTTTCTTCTTCCCCATGCCAACAGGAGCTTGATCCATCTCAGCCTTCCACACATTCCGCGATGTTATAAATCCATTGGACTTTGATACTCAAACACCTCTCCTAGTCAAACAACCAATCAGAGATCAACACCTCAGTTTTCTCTGCATCTTTAGTAGTTATGGACATGCGGTAGTCGAAACCCTACTTTCTCTGCACCCACCGATTAAATCCTTTTAGACCTTTGATTTTTTGGGCCCACAAGCTCTGTGGGAGTAATCTGTGTCGTTCAGAAGCATCAAACCAAAGAAGCACGCATCAGACTAGATTTCACCATAATCATTCTCATCATTTTCACTGACAACCCACCAACTCAGCCTCACGCTATTAAGTTTATTTGATAGCATTAATCGGCCTTCTGAAAATGGTTTAGATCCAACATCCTCAGCAAAACAACTCCATGCAACATGTAGAAAGTAGAAATCTTCCCAATTCCAGCACATAGAAATAGGTCACACACAACTCAACCATGCCTTCCTCGTGAAAACTCAATTCTAAAACTTTTAACAACCTCATTCACGTCCAAAATCTCCTGCAGAAATTGCCCAGAAATCCTAATGGAACTTCCAGAGAAGAAACACAATAGAAAGAGAAGGAAAAAAAATCGCATGCACTGGACTCAACAACATCACTTTAACAAAGAACTCTACAAGTTCAATGTAGAGAAATTAGTGACGATCTCTAGGAGATGAATTTATCCTGGAAGGTGCTCGGACTACTCCTGGACCCTCCTGAACTTCATCAATTCTCACGTCAACCTCTACTAAGCTCGGTCACATGAGAACAACGAACGGAAGAAAGAAACAACTCACAAAGTTGATGTTATCGATAACCCCATGGACCAAGTCCTGTGCTTTTTTGACCGAGTTTTAGAAAGAGAAAATTCTTGAAAGACTCAAAGGCAAACAACTGAATTCAATAGAGAATGCGATGTTAAGAAATTTGATGAGATAAAGACGGTTCATGCTTAATTCATACTCTGGCTGAGCCTTCACTTTTCTTTTACTCAATTTTTTTTTATATATTTAAAAATATAGATGTAATCAACCAATCGAATGTGTTTTGTTAACCTCAGCCATTAATATAATATTTATATTTCTGAATACTCCTATTTCTTGATCGACTTTAATCTTTTCTTACCATTTGTGATTATTCTAACTACCTTTTGGCCTGATCTTTCCATATTTTCCATAAGCTAAGATGGTTCGCTTTTAGAAATTGACCATTAATTGAATTCTTGATCATCTTTCTATCTATATTTTGAAGAATATAAGCTCTTCCATGAACAACTTTTATTACTGTGTATGGTCCATCCTATGTAGGTGAACATGTATGGAATGTAATATCTTTAGTCCCGATAGGTAATATTACTTTCCAAACTATATCGCCCTCACCGAAAGCTTTTTCACATTTTTGTTGTATGCTCGAACAACTCTAGCCATGTTTGTCATAATAGAATCTAAAGCCTATAGCCGAATTTAATCCAAGCCCTCAAGTTCGACTAGCATAGTTTCTTAGAACTTGATCGATGTCAAATTAGCTTGATATGCTACCTGTAATGATGCTACAATCATTCTAATGGTAACACAACATCGTGTCCATATAACAATATAAATAAACTCATCTTTGCGTTCGTTCGAAATGAATTACGATACACCCAAAGAGTCTCAAATTATGATAGGCCCAAAGAGTGTCTAATAACCTAACATGCCACTTGTTTAATTGAGCCCCTTTGATATGTCGTGCTTGAGTTGCTTATTCAAGATCTCTCATGCTTGAAGTAGCTCCTTAATTACTCCCCTGATCATTGATGCCGATGCGTTGCCAATGCTTCAGCTTCTATAGTCGTTTGCCTTGCATAAAAATTGCCAATGAGATGACCAAGGTAAGGGAGGATGGGTGAATCTTCTACAATTCATGAGAATATTGTAATTCTAAGTGATTCAACTAGAAGGGTCTTCTGCGGAGTTTAGACAAGGATTTACTTGTAGGCATAGTGTCAATCTCTAGAGATGTAAGAGTTATCCACATCTTCGAATATGAGCATAAAATGCTCATTAGAGTGATGGAACACAAGAAGATTGGCATGAAACTCTTATGATGGAGCTTTAGGATGTGTGTTATGAGTGAAAAAAATACCTAGCCTCTATTTACACTGAAAACCCCTCTAAATGCCAAAGGTTTGAATGCCCTAACTAAAGGAAGCAAGTTCTAACGGTTAAAAATAGGCAAAAAACAGTAGGTTCGATCGATTGAGCGATGCCTTCGATCGATCGAACTCGCATTCAATGAGATCAACGGCTAGTTCAATGGCATCTAGAAATTCTAGAAAATATGTATTTTGTTGCTAGACATTTTGGGCACCTTCGTTCGATTGAGCCCTATCAATCGAGACAATTGAGGATCGTTTGATAGGATCGATAATCACTTAATGGGATCGAGAATCACACGGAAACTATTATTTTGGGCATACGATTTCACATCAGCTTCACACCACTTCTAGCTTTACTTATCACGTTCCAATTAAGTTTCTAAGTCGAAGGGATGATTAATAAGGTTTACTTATTAAGGTTATGATTATCTAGAGGTTATATGGTTATTTTTGGGTCAATGGTTAGGGTCACCAAGACACCTCATTTACCTATTTTTTGCTCCTTAATGCTCATGTGTTTTTGTTTCTTAGGTCTTCAGCTTCTAAGGGCTTAGCTGTAACACTCGTACTTTCCCATACTTGAGTGTTATTATGTAAACTGACTTAATAGGATGCAAACCTAGCTTAGTGAACATTCACGTGCCTCCTAGTTTAAACCTGACCGTCGAAGGTAATCCTTATCCACATGTCGCACCACCCAGTAGTCAAATAACATATACCAAGTATAACATTTTATCTAGTTATTATATTATAAATTTTACATAAACATGGACCAAAAGATTACGGATGTATTTAATTATCAAATGAATAATGCGTGAAAATGCATTGTAATAGAGTGATATGTATGTATTTAATATATATGGGATATTAAGAAAATAATATTATATTAAATAAACATAATGAATAATAATTTCACAACATAAAATCAAATTATAAATAATAATGTAGCATTGAATATCTTTTATGAGTATGTATACAAAAATCATTACATACTTTAATAGAATTGTATATTATTTAACAATGTTATCAAATACAAATATAATTTTAATTAAATATGATATTGTACAATTATATGTATAATATGATATTGTATACTACGAATTATATATATTAATGAATGCGTGAACGACAACACGTAATTGGTAGTATGCTAATATTAAAAATTATATTTATATATGTATGAGATTTTAAACATTGTAATTAGAAGTAATATACAAAAATAATAATAAATTATATTAATATTGGTATCGGTTAGTAATATAGGACGAAAGCCTTACAAATGGCCCATTAGGATCTTTTAGCCATTGACGTTCAACTTCGAGAAGATCCAACCATTAGATTGATAGGAATCCCCAAGTAGGACCCTAAACCAAGATGTATGGCCCACCCAGAACCTTGGATCTGTCTCACCTTCTGTAAAAGGCTATGGAAGGGCTGATGGAACCCAATGGATGGTGTGGATTTGTCAACACCATCCTTGTGGGCCCCGCCTTTGATGGGTGTGCACGTGAGGTGCGTGCACTCACCGTGCACGGGACCATGGAGGCTCGGTCAGCTGGCGCTGACCCGAAACTCCCCAAAATAGAGAAACATCTCTCTGTTTCTGTCTTCCAACAGCAGACGGATGGACAGACGTTTAGAATGTCCATGGCCCACCGTGCGGGACCATCTCAATGATCTAAATCGTCCATCTAGTGCGGGCGATCATTCTGAACAAAACCAAACTGTTATATCAGAATTTCCAGTATGTATGGACTCACGATTCTCGACGCAAGGAGAGCCTACAAATATGAAAGTTTTCGAAAATGGAAACTGTTTCCACAGCCAACTTGGCAATCCACGTGAACTGTTCCTCCCTACATCTTAGCCGTCCCTTAGGGGAGAATCTCGGCCGTTCAATGCCAGTAGATCCAGCTGTGTGAATAAAAGAGAAATAAAAAGAAAAAGAGGAACAAAAATGATCGTTCCTTCCTAAGTTCGAACCCACCACCCAAAGCCTTTCAAGGATATGGTCCAACACGTCTGCAAGCTTTGTTGCACTCGTAGGAACCCTCCCACGTTGTCGGATTGAAGAAAGAGGCAATGGGAGAGAGTCTGCCATTAATGACACTCTTCTTCACCACCGCGAGGTGTTGACTGGGACGAGTTTTGCTCGGGTCTAGAGGAGTTTTTGTAACAGTTGCTAAAGAGAGAGGGAATGTGGAGGAAGGACAACATGGGAGATGAAACAGTGGAAGGAGAGGGAGTCCGAAAGAGAGGCAATCAACTACCGTTATGTAGCATTGGCTCGACCCAAACCGAGTTGCGACCTCGGCCACACTGCTGGTCGAGCTTTCATCAAACACTGACGGGTGAAGAAGAGAGGAAGGAAAACAGAGAGAATAGGTCGAGAATAGAGAGAAAGAGAGAGAGAGAGAGAGAGAGAGAGAGAGAGAGAGAGAGAGAGAGAGAGAGAGGAGGCAATGGGGTATGGCTACGGTTGCCGCATCGAATTGAGTTAAGGTGTAGTCCAACTCGAGTGGGTTGTGTTCGAGTCCAGATGTTGCTGGACTGAGATTTTGAGAAGAAAAGAGAGGGAGAGAGATAGGAGAAAAATGGACAGAGAGAAGAAGAAGAAGAAGGAAATGTGAAAAGGAGAGGGAGAAAGAGGATGGGAGAGTTTTGGCTTGAGTTATGGGCTGACTCACTGAGTCAGCTGGGTCGAGTCGGCCATGGAGCTAGCTTGGGTCTAGCTGGAGTTCTAACATTTGAAGAAAAGTAGAAAAAAGGAAGAAAGAGAGAAGAAGAGAAGCCAAGAGAGGGTGAAAATCGAGTTGACTCGACTGGAACCGAGTTGACTCGGTTGAGATCGAGTCCAGTTGGGCCGATTTTAATGAGATTCCGATACCGGCCAACTTAGGTATGCTAATTTCCAATTCTTCCATACATTTGAACTGTTAAAATAAAATTATCATCAATTCACTTATGTTGAAAATTATCTACATTAATATCAGTTAGTACATACAAATTTGGATTATTAAGTATTAGAGTTTTACTTTGCCTACCTCAAATATTATCATTAGAGCATATTACTCATTTCATTAGGATAGCTATTAGTGCCTCGTTATCTAATATTAAGTATATTGTTAATAGTAATGATTGCCTTGAATTTATTAGTATTATTAACATTACAATCAACTATACACCCATTGTTGAATCACCAATTTCAATTAGTAACGTTATTAATAGTGTCATTACATCCATTAGAATTAAATCTTAAAATTTATCCTAGATATAAACTTAAGAATCAAACCCTAAAACTTAGGTAATATAAATACTAGGTTAAGATCTTAACCCTAAGTAGTGTGTGAGGATTGGATCTAACTGTAGAATTTCATAATTTATGGTAGATCATGGTATCCATTATTATGACTGGGATTGATAGTTATGATTTAAAAATCATTAGAAAATATTATCATTTTCCTTAGTCACACAGACTCACGTAATTGACAAACAATGTGCATAAATTAGTGCACTAACATAATAAAACATATCTGACTTCAGTTGATTGATTGAAATCAATGTTCGATCGATCGATCATGTTGATTTTTGTCAATATTCGATCGATCGAACATGTTGATTTTTGTCTAACGACCAATTTTATTTTATTTTTTGAATTTTGATTGATTGAAGTTAGGTTCGATTGATCGAGGATCTCCTCAAGTGGTCTCGATTAGGGGTGTGCAAAATGGGTCCGATCCGGTGGATCCGACCCGATCCGCCCCGATCCGCCCCGATTCGAACAGGATCGGTAGGTTGGATCGGTTAGATTCGGATGCAAAAGGGCAGATCCAAATGTAGTTCGGATCGGATTCGGATAGCAAATAAAACCGACCGACCCGAACCGAAATCCGAATTGACGCTTCTCTTTCTTCCCTTCCAGCTAACAAAAGCTGGAAAATCATATTCCAATGGATAAGACCCTTTCGTCCGACGGTAAGGGAGGAAGGAAATCAAAGAAAGAAAGTAAAAATAGAGAGAAAAGTGAGAAAAGACACTTGATCGTGGTTGCTTTCCGTCGAGCAAAGAGTCACGACCACCATTTGCAAGGAAGAGGAGAGAGAGAAAAAGAGAAGAAAAGAAAAGATGAAAAGAAAAGGAAAAAAAAAAAAAGAAAAAAAGAAAAAAAAAGATCGGTCATGGATCGCCGGATCGGGTCGATCCATCTACCGTTAGGATCGGATTGGGTCGTCCGGAATCCTAAGACCGGATCTCGATCGGATTCGGATCGAAGCGACCCAAATTTTAGGATCTGGTCGGATCTATCGAAATCCGATCAGACTCGGACCGTGCCCAGCTCTAGTCTCGATCGATCAATGACACCAATCGAGAATTATCAAAACTATCCAACAACTAAATTGAATTAAATCTGATCAGTTTCAATTGATCGAAGGGTAAGTTCGATCGATCGAAAGTGACCAATTTTGTCTAAAGATTTGAGAGGACAAATTCAGAATTTTATCGATCCATAGCTAATCGATCGGGAGATCGATCGATGGCCGTCGAGCTTGCTCGATTGATCGACAGTCCTTGCTGTTTTCCAAATTTTCTTTAAAGGATTAATGTTGGGTCATCTTACTTTGATAAAAGGTGGACCCCATCTCTTGGGATAATGTAATTGAATTATAGTATGTTAAATTAAGGATTCAAAGTATAAATTCCAAAGCGTCCAATTATTCAAAGGATTCAATCCTAACACGAATAAGTGAGGGCATCCTAACGTGTCTCATATCTATACGATTAAGATAGATGATTTGATGATTGTGATTGTTTAAATTGATATAGTTGTCATGTTATACTTATTGTGCTATTCTTGCTTTACGATTCGTGTTTTGAAAATTTTCTGATATTAAAGATGTAAACATGTCAATCATCGATATTATGGAATTCGTCGTTTCTCTCAAAAAGATGTATGTATGGACTATACATATTAATGCATAGACATCGAGCATGCATTGCATGAATCCATCGTGATTGCATGCACACCTTATGCCTGAGTTCTTGTGGGATCTCCCTGGATGGTTACACCTGATAGATTCGTTGTCAGATGCCCACGATAGTGTAGGCCTACTCCTCATGGAGTGGATGTTAATTGCCCATGTCTACCTAAGTAGATGTTTGCCTGATATAGTTTTCGAGTTGACGAATATCTAATTCAAGCAAGTGGACGATCATCCCACTTAGTATGTATCTAATGACATTTCTGCATTCATACTCATCTTGCATACATATCTATTTATGTTGTTTGTGCTATCTTATATTGTGATATGTATGAACCATGTTGGGTTCACTCACTAGCCTGGCCAGCTAATGATGTGGATTAACCCTACAGAGATGGATGATGTAGGACGATTAGATTAGGTATTAGAGAACAAGGCTGGGTTGGTGGATGAAACTCAAGATCAATGATCGTATTTGGCGAAAGATGAGATTACCACATTAGATGGATGATTATGAAAATAGGTGATAGAAATTTAATTTTCTATTCTTTTAGTTACTGATGTTATATGCATGGTATAATTTATGGCTTATAGTTAAGATTTGTCAAAGATGATGATTGATATTATATTTTAATAAAAGTTTCAAATGGGTGGATATAGTTGATTTTGCTGTTTTATGTTGTGTTTGAGAATGTGATAAGTAATAACAAATATTGTGTAATGGTGTGAATGAATGTATGGTAACAACTGATATTACATTAAAATGTCCCTCGAAGCAACCGTTTGATAGATGTACTTATGTATACTTAGGGTTTGTTTGTCTTTTAATTTACATGCTAACGTTAATGGCTAGTTATTACTTTTTACACGTGTTTGTAAAAGAAAGATTTATATAGTAATTTTGCCTCGAAATTGTGGCGCAAAAACGTTGAAACCCAACTGAAATTGTGCTTGTAAAACTTGTGAGGCCCACCATTATGCATGTATCTGATCCATGTCACCCATTTGTTGTACGTGCTAAATTTAAGGCATGAGCCAAAGAATGAAGCAAATACAAAGCTTAAGTGGACCACATTACAAGAAACAGGGGAATTTAACCCCCACAGTTGAAAGTTAAGATGGGCTTAGGGCCCACAGGGATCTGTACTTGCCATCCAATAGTTGTTAACATCACATGGATATGGATGAAGGGATATCATCTTCATCCAAAACTTTTGTGCCCAAAAACAAGCTAAACTGTAAGTGTTCAATTCCCATTATTTATATGGCCTTGTCCACTTGCGCTTTGAATATACCTCATTTTTGGGCTCATGCCCTAAAATGAGTGGGAAAAATGGATGGACAGCGTGATCAAACAAATACATAACAGTGGACCACAAAGTTCCGTGGAAGAAATATTCATTCATGCATGTAACTGGAAGCGGATTGGCTGGTGTAGCACACACCAGCTATATGGCTGGTGTAGATACGTGGCGTGCGAGAGGAGCGCCAACTCGCCTCAAGCTGCCAGCTGTACTAACAGTTCAAGAGTCGGGATCCTCTGTTATCGGGTCAACAGGATTTTCCTGTTACCCTAGAGGTTTGGCGTCTGAAGCTTTTTCATTATTATTATTTTTTTGATTTTTTCAGTGAGTGTTGACGTGGACCAATGATTTTTAGGGTATTAGGAATCACCAGAGGATCACTCACAGGTCAAATGAGATTAAAGTTACATGCCCCACGATGATATATTTATTATATCCATATCATTTATTATTTTTTGAGATCATTTTAGAGCGTAAGAAAAAAAAATATAAAATTGAACCACATCCAAAGCTCAAATGGATCACACCAAAAATAACAATGAGGATGATGATTAGAAACTTCTATCCCAAAAAGGGTTTCAATGGTAGACGTTCAATCCCCCTTTCTTTTTTGCAGCGTGGTCCAATTGATATTTAGATCTGTCTTATTTTGCAGCTCAAGCATTAAGACGAGCCCGCAAATGGATGGACAGTTAGAATATAATACATACCTCGTGATCTAACCCACAGAACTTCCACCCTACTCCATTGATCAGGTGGTAGACTGAGTGAAAGTTAGCTCGTTTCAACACAGTACTGTTATGTATTAAAAAAAACAAAAAACTTGCTGACGTCAATACACTAGCTGTATAGCTGATGTGTGGTACATCAGCCAATCCGCTTCCGGTAAATATGTAGTAAATAATAATTACCTATTTATACTCCATTTATTTGATAAATAAAATAACTCATCTCTGATGATTCTTTGCTTGGTGTCTCCCTAATGACTCTTTGCTTAGCGTTGCTACACAAAAAGAAAGGGAAAAGAAAAATTCTCTTCTCTGGCACTGAGCATTCTTAATTCCCATTCATACATATACTGAGACTTTTCATGGCGTCTTTTGTTGGCTATTTTAGCCAGAGTTTATCTTGGCTTTTCAAAGCCTTGGGTTTGAGCTCACTGGACTCGTAGAGGAGAAGAAGAAACTTTGTATTTCTTACTGTATGTTGCTTACAAGCTTACTGACTTTGTTTAACTTGCTACAACCGGATACACAGGATGCCAATTTATAGGCATTTGAATGTTAGGTGAAATGACAAGACTGCCCCTACTAGGAGCTTCCAATATTAACTATTCATAGAAAAATACACACGCAGTTTCATCTTCCAAAACAGCTACATGGGAACTCCTGCTATACATTGGAAGATGAACAGACATAGTAAATGCAGGGTTTTGGATTGCAATTCCAACACTCCCCTTCAAACCAAAACCGGCTTCATTCCGAGCATCGTTCTTAGTCGTTTGAATGCATCTGTCGGTAATGCCTTCGTGAAAATATCGGCCACCTGTTCCGTAGTATGACAATACTCTAATTTTATCGTTTTCTGCTTCACATGATCTCTCAGAAAATGATAACGGGTATCAATGTGTTTGCTTCTTCCATGTTGCACTGGATTTTTGGCTAGTTCGATTGCCGACTTGTTATCCACATAAATGACTGTAGATCCTTCCTGCGGATGCTTCAGCTCCTTTAGTAGGTTTATCAACCAAATTCCTTCACAAACAGTGGACGATGCTGCCACGTACTCTGCTTCACATGTGGATAGGGCGACCACACTTTGCTTCTTTGAATTCCATGTGAAAGCAGTCGTTCCGAGATAGAATACATAGCCAGTGGTGCTTTTTCTTTCATCTTGGTCACCTCCCCAATCACTGTCTGAGTATCCATATAGCATTGCTTTATCATTGTATGGATAGAAAAGACCAAATTCCATTGTTCCTTTGATGTACCTGAGGATTCTTTTTGCGGCTAGCCAATGTGATTCTTTTGGTGCTTCCATGTACCTACTTAGAAGCCCAACACTGTAGACGATATCCGGCCTTGTGATTGTGAGGTACCTTAGGCTTCCAATCAAACTCTTGAACATAGTTGAATCAATGCTTCTTCCTTCTCCGTCCTTTGTCAGTTTTAAGCCCGTTGCTACAGGCGTGTTTACGGCATTGCAATTGGCCATCTTAAACTTTTCAAGCAATTCTTTGGCATACTTCTTTTGGGATATATAGATGCCACCATGTTGTTGCTTCACTTCAATGCCTAGAAAAAATGACATGAGACCTCCGTCGGTCATCTCGAACTCCTTAAACATAGCCTTCTTGAATTCATCAAACATTGATCGACTGTTTCCTGTAAACAGCAAATCATCAACGTATAGGCATGCTATAAGTATATCGCCATGAGCATTCTTCTTGATGTAGACTGCATGCTCATATGGACATTGAGCGAAGCCGTTCTCTTGAAGATACTTGTCGATGCGTGCATTCCAAGCACGTGGAGCTTGCTTCAACCCATAGAGGGCTTTCTTCAGTCGATACACCTTGTGTTCCTCCCCTTGCATAACAAAGCCTTCAGGTTGGTCAACATAGACCTCTTCCTCCAAATTCCATTCGAGAATGCAGATTTCACATCCAGCTTGGTAGATCATCCAACCGTGATGGGTCAAGGGAGATAATCATCCTTACAGTGTCAAGGCGAGCAACAGAGCGAAGACTTCTTCATAGTCCACCCCATACTTCTGTTTATAGCCCTTTGCTACGAGCCTTGCCTTATAGCGATCAATCTCGCCATCAGCGTTTCGCTTGATCTTGTACACCCATTTGACACCAATAGTTTTCTGGCCACTAGGAAGCGTAGTCAGCTCCCATGTGTCATTTTTCTCAATGGCATGAATTTCTTCTTTCATAGCAATTCTCCAACATTCTTCTTTTATAGCCTCCTGAAATGTCAGAGGCTCATGATCTGCATACAGGTAGAAAAGATTGACCTCTTCAGTTTGCTCATAAATGTCGCTTAAGCTTTTCATTTTTATGGGTGCCATGGGTGAGGATGAGCTGGCTGAATTTTGACTTGGAGTACTTTCAGGAGTGATGGACTGGACTCCTGGACTTCTGCGAACTGATGATGCGGCCGAAGAAGGTGTTGCAGGCGTTTGCTCTTGACGGTCATGCCTTTCTTCATGTTCTTCTGTTTCGACTAGAATATCTTTGGTCGATTCTTCATTGTTCCATTTCCAAGCTTCTTCCTCACTAAAGACCACATCTCTACTTACCACTACTTTATTGGTTAGTGGATTGTAGAGCTTGTAGGCTTTAGATGCTTCACTATAGCCGATGAAAATGCATTTTTCGCCACGATCATCAAGCTTCCTTCTTCTTGCTTCTGGAACTTGAGCGTAGGCGACACACCCAAAGATCCTTAGGTGCGCCACGCTCGGTTTGTAGCCACTCCATGCCTCTTGTGGTGTCATGTTTCGACGCTCTTGGTTGGACACCGACAGCGTGCAGGGCAAGACATGCAACCGCCTCCCCGCCCAAGCTCTTTGTAGGCCTTTTCCTTCAAAGATGGTCCTTGTCATGTCGAGGATGGTGCGGTTCTTCCGTTCCGCAATTCCATTCTCACAGGGCGTGTAAGTCGCAGTATGTTGTTGCTTAATGCCATATTCCCTGCAAAAATCTCGAAATGCATTTGAGGTGTACTCTCCACCTCTCGTCGATCTCGAGTACTTTAATTTTGTAACCACTTTCAACTTCAACACGAGCTTTGAACATTTTAAAGATAGTGAAAGCGGAAGATTTTTCTTTGATGCAATACACCCAAAGTCTTCTTCATCAATGAAGGTAATAAAATATTTATTACCTCCAAGAGAGGGTGTTTCAAGTGGTCCGCAAATATCGGTGTGAACCAACCGAAGTGGTTCCTTTGCTCTTCCGGGACACTCCACTTGGGAAGGAGTTCCTTTGTTGCTTGCCTATGTGCACGCCTCACACACATGTTCTGAGCTTCAATAGCCTAGAAGCCATGCACCATGCTTGATGAGGATAAGAGTTTAAGACCACCAAATGGAGATGCCCAAAACGAAGATGCCATCTCCATGAATCATTCTTCACGAGTCCATAAAAACACTTCTACCCTTTGTGTTGATATGGAGCGAAACATGCGATTCTTTGCCATTTGGACTTGAGCCACAAGTCTCTTGTGAGCATCTCTTATGGAGAGAGAATGATTCTCCATGTGTATGACATATCCCTTCTCAAGGAGTTGGCCGATACTGAGGATATTATTTTTCATATTTGGTACGTAATACACATTAGAGATATAATTTGGCTCACCATTCTTCCGATAGATTTTAATTTTTCCTTTGCCAATCACGGGTACCTTGATGAGTCGCCAAAACTCACGCGCCACGAACTCCTTCGTGAGTTCCACGAATAGTTCTTGTTACCACTCATGTGGTTGCTTGCACCCGTGTCAAGATACCACACATCTGGCTGTTCACATGCCTTTTCTTGTGCGAGGAGGAGTGTAGAGACTTCTTGTTCTTGGTGTGATGCTTCAGCATAATTGGATCGTTCATTTTGATCCACTTTGCTCCAACACTCAGAGGCATAATGGCCGAATTTCTTACAATTGTGGCATTGAACATTCTTTGTGTTTCCACGACCACGTGTGAATCGGCCTCTACCATTTCCTCTTCCACGGAAACTGGTAAACTTTTGTTGATTTTGTTGATGGCTTGGATGATATCCACGCCCTTCGCTCTTCGCACGATTGCTAGTGTCACGACCGCCTCGTTGTGTATGGCTATTCTTTTGTTCATTTAGAGTCAACTTAGACTCTAAGGCATGTTCAAGTGTTGAACCAAAGATTCTTTTGCATTCGTTGCTCATGCACTTGCAACGATCCCATCAATTCTTCAATGGACAGCCAAGGTCCTTTGATTCTTCGATCGCCACAACCACATGCTCAAACTTGGTTGTGAGAGATCGCAGATGCCTTTTCAATGACACGTATGTCTTCAACTTTTTCACCATTTCTTTTTAAATTGTTAATAATAATAATTAGACGTGAGAAGTAGTCAGAGATACTCTCACCTTCCTTCATGTGCGCTCAAACTCGGCTCTTAGTGTTTGAAGGCGAACCCGCTTCACTCGATCAACACCCTTGAAGATGGTGCCAAGAGTATCCCAAGCTTGCTTGCTTGATGTTGCTTCGGCAATCTTTTCAAAGGTTGATTCATCCAACCCTTGATAGAGGAGGAACAACGCCTTGTTATCTTTCTTCCTTTGATTTTTTAGAGCCGTCTTTTCTTCGTTGGTGAAGGCGGCTTCTTCCTCCATAGTGGGTTCTACATACCCATCAGTGACGATCTCCCATAATTCTTGCGACCCGAACAACGCCTTCATTTGGATGCACCACATTTCATAATTGTCCTTAGACAATGTAGAACCTGTGGCTGGATTTTGCTGCCATTTTTATTTTTAAGGAAGGATGAACTGATTTTTTTTTTTAAATGAAGAGAAAGAGAGATGAAATAGAAAACAGATTTGGCAGAAAAAAAAACTGTTGAAATCCGAATTTTTTCTTTTAACAATTTTTTTTTTAATGAAAAAAAAAACAAAACTGATGGAATTTGACTTTTCTCTACTAGCTTTTTCTTTCTTTGGCTGGGAAAGACCGCCGCAACTTCAACAGGGAACTCAAAAACTTGTTTTGCAATGATTTTTTTCAAAAAATCTGGACTTGGCTGAAAGAATGCTGGAAACTCTTGTAGAAAAAAAAAACTGAACTCTGCAATGTGAATTTTTTAAATAGATTTTTCTTCAGCCAGATTTTTTTTCAAATAGATTTTTCAAATTTTGGCTTGGAAGAAAACAGATTTTTTAACAGATTTTTTTTTGCTGGGAACAATTTGCGGGACTTCAAACAGCAAAAGCTTCGGCCCTCCAATCTAAATTTTTTCTTGAAAAAAAAAAAAACTGCTGACGATCTCCAACCAGGAAACAGAAACTTTTCTTAAACAGATTTTTTTTCAGAAAAATCTGTACTTCGCTGAAAAACTGCTGGAAAAACTTCCCCGTAGGAGAAAAACTTGTGCTCTGATACCAGTTTGTTGGCTATTTTAGCCAGAGTTTATCTTGGCTTTTCAAAGCCTTGGGTTTGAGCTCACTGGACTCGTAGAGGAGAAGAAGAAACTTTGTATTTCTTACTGTATGTTGCTTACAAGCTTGCTGACTTTGTTTAACTTGCTACAACCGGATACACAGGATGCCAATTTATAGGCATTTGAATGTTAGGTGAAATGACAAGACTGCCCCTACTAGGAGCTTCCAACATTAACTATTCATAGAAAAATACACACGCAGTTTCATCTTCCAAAACAGCTACATGGGGACTCCTGCTATACATTGGAAGATGAACAGACACAGTAAATGCAGGGTTTTGGATTGCAATTCCAACATCTTTCTTCTTGGTTTGCATGGTAGAGCACCAATACCTGCATTTTCTCTGGACAGTGACAGCTGACGATCATGGCGTCAGTGTCAAGGACCGTCATGATGGCCGCAGAACAGCGGGAAATGCTGAATATTCGTCGAGAAATAGATGGGATGTTCAAAACGTGCCAAGGATATGTGAAGGATGAGCTCGATGATATATCCCGAAAAGCTCAGCTTATCATCCATGAAGCTCGAAATAGCGGAAATGCCGAAGCAATCGAACATAAGGAGAAGTTAAAGGAGAAGATTGAGGAAATGAAAGATACAAAAGGGAAGGTCGAGGCTTATCTGAAGAATTTCAAACTCAAGAAGCCGCCAGCCGATCTCCAATCTCAGGGTTCAGCTTCGAAGGGAAACGGAAATGTGAATTGGGAGTACCAATTAAAGCTTAAAAGTCCTGAGATGGACAAGAAGCTGGAGAAGATTGTGGAAGACGCGTCCATGAAGAGTAAAGAGGAAGAATTCAACGGCCTACGCAATCAACTGAAAATGTGCTTGTTATGCTTCTCCATTTTCCCAATGGATGCTGAGATCGTGAAGAAGGTCTTGATCTATTGGTGGATTGGAGAAGGGTTCGTGACGGCGAAAGGGGAGAAGACTGCCGAGGAGGTCGGGGAAGATTGCTTCAAAGAGCTAGTGGAGCTCGAGTTCATCCAGCCCGTCTACAACAGGTGCCGGGGGAACATCCTGCGGTGCAGGATGGACCCTTGGATCCGTAGGATGATCATCGAGCTGTCGAGGAACGAACAGTTCTTCAACTTGATTGAATCAGGTATGCCTTCTTCATCTCCATCCAAATCCCAACATGCATGCTTAATTTCAAAAGATGAAGACGGGCAGCTCGACGAAGCGTACTTCCTGAGAGCGGCGGAACCCTCCTTGCGAACGCTGTTCAACGTCAACGTGACATTTCTAAAATTGAATTTCGACGTTGACTGCTTATGGAAGTTGAAAAGCCTGGTTGTTTTGCATCTGGGAAATTGGCGGGCGAGCGAAACCGACTCCATCCACTTTATCAAGATCGAAGAAACTCAAACCTTAGATATGCTCGGGGATTTAGTGAACTTACGATATCTGAGCCTACGAGGCATCTCTGTAATCACGAAGCTGCCGAGTTCGATTAAGGCGCTCCGGAATTTGGAGATCTTGGATCTCAAAGGGTGCCATAACTTGGAGAAGTTAACGGACGAGATCAAGTGGCTAAAGAAGCTGACCCACTTAGACGTATCAGAGTGTTTTGTGCTTGGATACTTGCCAAAGGAGCTTGGCTCCCTGTCAGAGCTCGAGGTGATCAAGGGGTTCGTGTTCGGCAGCTACAAGAGCCGTAATTCATGTAAGGTGGCAGATTTAGCGAGATTGAAAAAGTTGAGGAAGTTGAGTATCAACATCTGGCATGGGACGGAATATGTGGTGGATTTGCATGATTTGTACAAAATAAAAGGTCTAAGATCCTTCGCAATGGCATGGAGCGTGCCTGCGTATACGAGTTTTAGTATTCCTCGAACCGTCGTCAAGCTGGACCTCCGATGCTTCCCTAATTCCGATCCGCCGCCCTGGCTCAACGGCTTCCATTTGGCGAATTTGGAGAAGCTCTACATCCGGGGAGGAAAGCTGGAGACGTTCCACATCCGGGGAGAAAAGCAGGAGGAGAAGGTCTGGAAAATAAAAATGCTACGCTTGAAGTTTCTAAAAGAGATGAAGCTGGAAACCGTCGACATTCAGGAACGGTTCCCGCATCTCGAATATTTAGAGGTGTACGAATGCCCCAACATTAATTTGAGCGATGAGAGTTACAAGCGCGACAGCGATGGGGTGTGGGTAAATGAGAAGCTGGAGGTTTCGCCAGCATCCTCACCAGCTCGTACCACTATATCTGCTTCCAACGATAGCCGTGCAGCAGGGACGTCTTCTGGTGGAATTTCCGCTCAAGAATCTTCTTCTGTTCCAACGGCTGTTTCATTGACGCCTGCTTCTGATGCTTCTAAAGAACCTTCAACTGTTCCGGAAGGCACTCCAACCATTCCTGCTGCTACTACCATTGCCTCCGATGCTTCCCATACTGACCATGCGTCGACTTTGGAGCCTTCTCCTACACCAGCATCTGCAATCACTCCTCTATCCTCTCCTTCTTCTGCTTCTCCTACTACCACCCAAGAACATTCTCCTGCATCTCCCGCTCATACTAATACCCAAGAAGCCTCTCCTGCACCTGCCACTCCTACCATCACCCCAGAAGCCTCTCTTACATCCCCTGCTCCTACTACTACCCCAGAAGCTTCTCCTGCATCCGTCACTCCTACTACCACCCAAGAAGCTTCTCCTTCATCTGTCGCTCCTAATACCGCCCAAGAAGCTTCTCCTGCATCTGCCGCTCCTACTACTATCCAAGAAGCTTCTCCTGCATCCGCCACTCCTACCGCCCAAGAAGCTTCTCCTTCATCTGCCACTCCTACTGCCTAAGAAGCTTCTCCCGCATCCGCCTCTCCTACTACCACCCAAGAAGCTTCTCAAGTGTCCTCATCCGTAACTGCTCCTGCTTCTACACCAACTCATGATTACGTTACTATCCCCGCTGCTTCTCTTACACTAGAAACCAGTCCTGTCGACAAAGGTACCACTTCACCTTCTCCTTTGATTGCAACTCCACCTCCACAGACTTCTTCTTCAATCTGGCGCTTCTCCTACCACTTCCAGCCTTGATTCTCTGCTTTTGCATTTATGCATACTCTCTCTTCCAAATGGGCCGACCTTCAGTAAGCGATTGCTCTGGCTTCCGCACCACCTGAGCTCGCTACTACTACTGATATCACACCACTTGTTACCTCTTCAATGGCTTCTTATTCTCTTGGTCCTGCTTGTTTTCCCAAGTAATTTACACATGGGCTTTGCTAATGTCCACACGTTCACCGGATGTTAGCAACGCCCCCAAACCTTTTAAATGGAAGGGGTCATCCTATTGTCGATATAAAATGTTCATTCATATTCATACAACCACCATGGTGCAAAAATCATGCCAATCGGGTGATCCTAAGCTTCAAAATAATAACATAAAAATGGACAGTTAGGGTCCAATCATCATCTCGAAACATCTTGTGATTTTGACTCGTAAACAACATATAGTTTTAATAAATTGGCCCTAATATTCGAAGGGTCAGGATCTTTTGATTGGTGTGATTCTTGCACCGTGGCTTAACCAATGGTAGGGATCGAGATAGGTTACCCCTGTTTTATACTCTTTTCTTTACGTTGTATTTAAATATCGATACATTGTGATGTAATAAGTCGTTTGATTGTTTTTTACTTGATATTATTCCACTTTGTATGTTTTATTATTATTATTATTTTAATTTTATTATTATTTTTTTTTTTTTTTTTTTTTTTTTTTAACAGGATGAAAACTAATTTTTCTAATCCCCACGAGAGCGTGACTCGCCAATATGGCAAGCGTGCACAAGATCCAAGCCTTCTATCATTTGGCAAGAGGCTGTGTACAAAATTAAGAGATGGATGGCTAGAAAAAGTGTTTTAGCCCCAGTTCATGATTCACGGGGCATATGACCAAAAGTATATAGCCCAACTGTTTCCAAATGTCTTAAATCCCTACATGAAATAGGGGTTTGATCAATCAACCACTCTGGTCAATTAGCCAAGTGAACCCGAAATACAGATTGGTCCTTGGATAGTTTTGGATAGTCTCAATTGATAAAACTCTCGGTTCCATCGATTGGTATAATTTGAAAATGAATTATAAACTCTCTGGACAGTTTCGAGCATGTTCGATTGATCAAACATGTGGGGTTGGATCGATTGAAAATTGCTTGATTGGTATCGATTGATTGATGCTTTAATCGACGGCATGTGCGATTTTGCGTAATTGCATGATCAATTTTCTATTCTGGATATTACGCTATATATATGTATGTATAATTGTAGGATTAGGGGATTTTAATTGGGGCTTGAACGTTTCTATGGTTTGAAGTGGAGAGAACGAGGGTTTTTTTTTTCAAGATTGTAAGTGCATCCATCTCTTGTATTCTTGTTATTCATAGTAATTCGTTATCGTTTTGTTTTGTGGTTTTTTTTTTTTTTTTTTTTTTTTTTTTTCCGTGAGAGTTGTTCCACGTAAAAACTCATGTGTTCTTTACGTTTGTGATTGTTTACTTACGTTTATCTTTTGACTATTTGATATGAATTTGAAGTTTACTTCCACAACTTTCCTAACAAGTGGCATTAGAGATAACATTTGGACTTGAATATAAATCTAAATCATGTCGATGAAAGGATCGAATGTGAAATAAGAAACAAAGAAGTTCATCGGTAAAAAAACTTCAAATTATAAAAGGTGAAGATGAGAGACCTTCTAGTTTAGCAAGGGCAACAACATACACTCCTTGGTGTTGAGAAGTGAACATTGTCAATGAGCGATGAAGAGTGGGAAGACTTGGATAAAAGAGTGAAAACCTCGGTTCAACTATAGTTGGTGGATGATGTAATAAGCTCCCATTTGAGAGGGCATTAGGCAACTAGCTGAATTTTATGTCTTAAAGAGATAAGAAGTACAATTGATTTTATTCTTTCGAATGAGTACATTCATGAATGTAATTGGATGTGATCTAAAAAAAGCGGGGTGCGATTTTAAAGTATCTAATTATTACTCTATTAATACTCAAAATTCTTAAGCTCGTGTATGTACTTGGGCCGCGAAAATTTATGGCATTACATGAAGTCTTTTTATCCCTCAGGTCACATCAAACTTACTTTCGGTTGGACAGAACATCACTTTGGTTGCACCTAACAGTCGAGCCGAATTAAGTATGAAATTTATTGTTTCTTGTTGGACTGTTTTTGACACCTTTGGTCAGACTGAGCCTACCTTAGGTGGGACCGAATAGTTTAGGCCTCAAGGTAAGATTGTTGTGAGGAGGACCATACCTAGAGGCCGGCAGTGGAAATGTTGGATTGCCTTTTCCTCTGTGGAGAGTTCGCAGTAAAAATCTAGAGCCATTTTGGAGCTATCTTTGGGATCCCTCTTATGCAGGCCCATACTATGGAAGCTAGGATGAAGCAATGGTGGCTTGTAGCTTCCCCAGGAGGCAACAACTCCTCCCAGAGTAGGTTCGACCCAAGCCTGATCCTCTAGGAAATCTGGTAGGCAAGAAATTCCATCATGATCGATGGTGAGACTAGATCCGCTGCAGTCGCTGCTTCTCGAGTTAAGTGGTGGCTGGATACTCTGACTTTTGGCGAACAGTTGGCTGGCAACAGTATCATGGGAGGGGGCCTACCGCTAAGGATGGCAGGGTTGACGGAATCGTCACCGCAGAGAATGCAGCTCAAGGTAGTGAGGTGGTACAAGCTGCCAGTGGGATGGACAAAGCTGAACTTAAATGGTTCAGCGCGTGGAAATCTAGGTCTCTTAGGAGGGGGAGGGATCTGTAGAGGACCTGAGGGTAATCTCATTTTTGCGTTCTCGGTGGGGTACAAGAAGGGAACTAGCAACAGAGCTGAGCTGCGTGTGGTTTGGAACGAGCTTAATATTTGCCTGCTTCAAGGGCTATCCAGGGTGGAGGTAGAGTCAGACTCAAAGTTCGTAGTAGATCTCCTCAGTGGGAACTCTAATCCAACTTAGATATGGAGGCAATGGTTAAAGAGGATTGGATACATGAAGAAAAGAGGGCTATTCTCCTTTCGCCATATCTCGAGGGAAGGGAATGCCCCGACCCCGATGGTAGTGAGAGTCTTCTATTTTTTAGCGCATTGATAGTGAGGGGTTAGGATTAGAAAAAGCTATCTTAGGTTGTTTAGTTATATGATAGGCTGCCCCTTCTTTATATAAATAGGGGATGCCCGAAAATTTTTCCAAGTCTTGTACAACTTTTTTTTTTTTTTTTGTTAGCTTGTTAGTACACCCCCACTGTCAGTTCACACTTCACTATTAGCCACCCCCACTAGGGATCGATACCAAGACCTCAGTGTTGAAACGAGCTATCTTTCACTCGGCCTAACACTTGAGCGCTACATGAAATGAAAATCCTTTTTTGAAAAATAAAAATAAAAATACAAGATTCATGTCTCTTTCACCCATATAAAAATTTTCATACCAAAAAATATCCCAAAAGATGAATAATGGGATACTTCTCTCTAACTATGCTCATCACATCGACCGAACCTGAAAGAGATACTGGCAAAGTGTAAAATAACCAGACCATGTGACTGTATGAATGTACAGGAGAGAGATAGAGATAGAAAGAGAGAACCTCTCCGTTGGAGACGTTCCCACATTTCCACTATATGACCATTCATGTTTAAGTGCCCTGCTCATGTAATATATGTTACCACCTATATTCAAGTATCCTTCGTATGCCACATGTGTCAATGTGCAACAAGTGTCCAAAGCATCTTCAGTTCATTTAATAGAATAATAAACAACATGGCTAATCTTCCAAGTATGACCTAAAGAACTTATCTAAGACGATTCGGCCTGGCAGACCACCCGGTGCACAGGCTAATCTGTGATTTCTCTTATTGTAAGTATGGAATGAACAACAGAAATATGTACATTTCTCCTATCGTACGTTTGGAATGAACAAAAGCCCAATGAGATGGGCATAAAGCAAAGAGGAGTATTTTTTCCATAAAGGAAAAAAAAAAAAAAAAAATCCACGAAAGAAAGGATCCAAGAGATGAGTCACGGCAAACAAGTGCTAGATCCTGGCCATTCATCGGGTGGGACAGAAAATGTAGCAGGTTCTGGCGGCCCAACAATCGATCTGAACCATTATTCAAGTTAGCCACGTGTATGAAAAAGTGGATGACCAGAAAGCTGACCAAAAGTCTATATTGAATATTCACATCTGGCCCACTATTGACACGATACTTGGGTGCGGCCATGTGCATGATTGATCTCAATCTTTGAACTACTATATTTTGCACACTTGTGGCACACGATTGTGAGATCCAAGCCATCTGTGAGGTTGGACCCAACGTATGAATGCCACTGTTAAAAGATCAGGTCGGTCCACTTATGAAATTTCCACAATGTTAAAAACAAAAGGAAGGCTCAGAAAAAAAGAAAATGGCCAATCGTTTTCTATACATCCATTTGTTTTTCTCACACAGTAGCTTGCCTGATTAGTAGACCGGTCCAACTTTTTGGATTGGGGTATCTACATGTGGGACCAAAAAAAAAAAATATGTGGGACCCATCTTTGGATTGGGCCATCTACATGTGGGACCAAAAAAAAAATATGTGGGACCCATCTGATGGACGGAATGAATCTTGTATGATAATGCAAGGGAATCGATATGTTTCCTTTCACGGGACGCGACTTCCCTGTGCCCCCATGCCACTAGGAGTTTCTGTGGTCGGAAGCTATGTGGGGCCCACAGAGATGTCGGCCACAAATTCACTCCGTTCATCAGTTTCGCAAAGACCACAATAGTACAGGAGTCCAGATATCAGACAGAGCCAAAACTCAGGTGGGCCGTACCACACTAAACAGGGGCAGGGGGATTGAATACCTACCATTGGAAACTTTGTGGGGTACAGAAGTTTCCTATCAGGATGATATTTGAAGCTACAGTTTATCTGGGTGGGAGTAACGCCGTGAACGGTTTGGATGACATAAAAACATCTTGATTGGTTCCATGAAGGTTTCTATAGTGTCATTTCAGCTTTAACTGTTTCATGTGGTGTGACCCACCTGAGTTTTGGATCGACCTGATTTTTCTAAATGTAATCTTGAGAAACCGATGACCGGAGTAGATTTATCAGGGGAATTTTTGTTAACCCACACATAGCTTTCAACCATAGGAAAACTGAGTGGATTCATCAAGAACATCTTTGTCAGCCCCACGTAGCTTCCGAGAACTTAAGGTGACTTAATTCGAAGATTGTGATGGGTGATATGCGTGCGCTTGGCAATCACATCAATGAAATAAAAATGCATTTTTTTTATACTCACTCACACCCACACTCGAGAATCCATGATCTCACTGTTGAAACCCAGTCTAACTATAGTCTACCACGGAGCCGCCGTATATAAGAGCTGAACCTAACAGAGCAAATTAATAAGGGGAAGCGCATTGCCTCCCGCCCCGACTGGAAGATAATCCGTCCAGGCTGGGGATCTGTGGGGGCTCACCGTGATATATGGGTTTTATCCATGCCGTTTATCTATTTTTCGTATCAATTTAGGGTATAAGCCAAAAAAAAAAATAGGGATGCTGATTATGTCATACCCCACCTATCTCTAGCCACGAACGGGCAGCTCTACAGGTGGACCCAACAAGATGTGTCTATTTATCCACACTGTCTATCCCTTCTCTCAGATCATTTTAAGGTGTGCATACCGAAATGAGGCAAATCCAACGCTCAAGTTGACCACACCAAATAATAAGCTTGGGTTGCAATAAATGCAAAAGTCATTTGTGGCATGGCCACTTGAGCGTTGGATCTACCTCATTTTTGTGCTCATACTGTAAAATGAAATGAGAAAATGGATGGCAGGCATGGATAAACAAATACATCATGGTGGGCCTACCTATGAAATTGCCCGTTTGTGGCTAGAGATGGTGGGTAGGAGAGGACACAATCCACGTCCAAAACATAAACATATCCAAAGATTGTGGACCACACCAATGAATGAGCGGTGATAATGACACCCACACACCCACCGTTGAAACCTTCCTAGGGCCCACCATGTGTTAATCTGCCATCCAACCTGTTCATAAGGTCATATAGACCTCTACGAAGGGCAAAAAATTATATATCAATTTGACCCAAAGCTTTTACAGTTCCCAGGAAGTTTGGTGAGTGTTCAATTCCTATTGTCTCGTCCACTTAAGCCTTGGACTTACCCTTTTTTTTTTAAAGCTCATAGCATAAAATGATATGATCAGATAGATTTATAGCATGGATAAAACATCACATCAAGGTGCGTCATATAGAACCCTGTGTGGACACTACCAAAAAATAGGGCAACGCCGACGGCTAAAAATCGTCGGCAATGACCTTCTCCGATGGCTTTTAGCTGTCGCAAGGTCCGTTGGCAAAGGGTGCGTCGGTGATGCTCGCCGACGGATAAAAACCGTCAGAGTTGTCGATGGCTAAAAACCGTCGGCGTTGGCAGCGGCTCAAATCCGTCAACTCATATTTCTACATATTTCCACAGATATATGTTTCCTTTCATATTTCTCAAATCCAAGTAATGCATGATCATTGTATGCGTGGAAACTCCTTCGTGATATACTATGTGTTTTTAACTAAATTATTACATGTATGTGATATGTGTAGCCTAAGTGTTTGATAAAATGTCTGAGTGAGAAAATGTTTAATGTCATGTGTTTAATGAGGGTGTTAAGATAGGATTCTCAATCCCCTTATCTAGGGTTACAGTTTCCTTCATGTAATCTATTTTACTGCTATGTGATTTGTGAATTAAATGTTCTTGTATGTTAACATGTATTCTACGTGTTCGTTGAAATGCTAGTATGGGATCTATACTTGATTGTGTTGTTACATGCTGTCTTGACTATTACATTGGAGTGCTATTAATCTAGAGTGTATTTGGGACTGTGGTATAGTCCAAGCAATCAGTAACAGACCCTGATTTAGTGGCTGAGGTTGTTCTGCCACACAGGACGTGTTCGATGAATTCGAGCCATACTTTGGTTGTCGACAGTGGTTAGGCCACACGAAGTGCTTATACACTTCATGTCGATCATCTCGACGTGCGCTCGTACCATTCGAGCTCGTCAAGTAACCCGATTGACCCTATGTATGTTCACCATGTATGGACGTTATTGCTTGAACCTAAGGTACCAAACTCACCAGTAAAAATCCCGTTAACCTTGGTACCTCGATCCGCTAAGACTCATGAGCCGGACATGCTGGTATGGGACACCGTGGTCAAGCAGTCGGCCAACGTTGGGGTGAGGATCCTCCCCGTAGTGTCCTGTGAGCAACCCAGACTCGTGAACCGAATATGGTAGTATGAGACACTGTATTCGAGTTGTCGGCCTACATTGATCAGGTAATGAACCCTTTGTAGTGACCTCGTGCATATTCCGAGACTGCGTTGAGGCGATGAGCCTTTCCGTAGCAACTAGAGTATAAACTAGGCCTATACTGATCAGGTAACGAGCCCTTTGTAGTGACCTAGAACTGCAACATCGTATGATATTTACTAAGACTGACGACCCTAAAATGGATCATTATTTGAGAAATGATATAAGGGAGGTACTTTAGTTTCCCAATCCTACTGTATGAAAAGGATTAATAAGAACTTGGAAATCACGCTCATGCACCATATTGCATGTGCCGTTTGACGTTGGGTAGAGCACTGAGGAAGTGACTGACATGCCGCAACCGTAAGATGAAGATCGCAGAGGGAGTGTAGGCGAGGGCATGCATCATTACTACATACCATTCTTGCATTAATCAGAGTACTTAGGGATGTTTGATTGTATTGCTTTATTATTACTGCTTGACTAAATTGATGACATGTTAACCTTTGTTTTATAGCTCCATTGAGTTGATCACTCACTCCCACGTTACGGTACAGTGTTTTAAACACCAACCAGACCCAGTTTTAGTTTCAGATGATGGCGATGCTTACGAAGCGGAACCGGACTTCTATGATGATGAGGAGGGTTTCTCCTATATACAGCTATCAGGCGAGTCTATGTAGACCATGTTCTAATCGACGGGATTACAGGGTTGCTGATTATATGCCATTATGAAAAGGCGGTGAAGACCGCACTAGTTGAAGAAGGAATATGCCAATATGTCCTAGAGGTGGGTGAATAGGACTTTTTAAAGTTTTTATGATTTATTTAAAAATTCTACTTCACTAATCCTATAATCATGCAATTATCAGGATTACTCAAATGTAACTCTACTGGCTTCCAAGCCTGGTAGAGGATTCAATCACAAACTATTTAAAGATAAGCAGTATGCACGCTAGCTTATGATAGATATGACTGTGTAGGTGTATGTGGTGTGATTAAATGTTCAGATATGAAGGTATTAAAGCAAATCATACAATTATAAGAATAACAATCTCAAACACAGTCATTTTTATAGTGGTTCGACGATGAGTCTACTCCACTCCCGGTAACCGCACTCAACCCTTGAGTGTACCGGATTTCACTAAGGAGGTTTCATAATGGTTTACCTCTAACCTAAGGTTTTAGATTAGGTTCACCTTCAACCTTTACAACCAATACTGAGGCTGACTGTTTATGCTCTCACAAGCAAGGGTCAATACAACGCACCCATATTTAGGCACACTGGCCAAGGATCTTCCATAAGACCCTACTGGAGGTTTCTACACGGTTGACCTCAAACTCTAAGGTTTTACCCGGTTCACCTAAAACCCAGAGTTTTACTAGTTCACTCCTAACCAGATGTTTATGCTCTCCACAGAGTAAGGGTTCACACAACGCACCCACCACGTACACTCCTGCCGAAGGCCTCCTTGAGGACTTCAAAGGGTGAGAACCACTTAAGACCCAATCCTAGAAAGGAATGATCATAAGTGTCTTCTTGGACTCTGGATACTTACAAATAAGCTGATGAGTCCCGTTTAACACAATTCCGAAGATCTCCTCCTCGTTGACGAAGAGTCTTCTGCTCCCTTGATCCGCAATACAAAATCATATACCAATACTTGACTTCGGGTTGGGTCAAGGTGAAGATAGAATCCTACTCTCAAAATATTTTTCTATTAAGAAGATAGAGCGATTCCAATCTTATGTATTCAAGGCATCCCAGCTTAATGATTTGCCATTAAGGTAGTAGCTGGAGGATCCTTGAATGCAGAAGTTCATTCCCCAATCCACTCTATTGAATATCAATGATGAGGGTGGATTGAAGGATGAACTCCCTTGAGAGAAAGGAGTTTGGATATAAGATATAAGTTGAAACACTCAAAAGCTCTCTCTCTACTTTCTCTCACAGCAACAAAAGACAAGTCCTTTATATATAGGCAAAAAGTTCCAACGGATATAAAACGGTCACATTTATGACAGAGTTCGATATCATTGAGCAGGTTCGATATCATCAAGCGTATACTCTTGATAGCGTCGATGGTTTGCTCGATGACTTGAACTCAATGTCATACGCTTTTGAAACTTTTGCCAATTGGTCGATGAATCGAGACAATTGTCGATGTCATCAGATTTCAACTCTGATTCCATCGATGACAGGTTTGATCCATCGACACTTAAAAAATGAGAGAGACTTGACTTCGAAATATTTCAGATTTTCATGAATGATCGGGGAACTGTCGAGATCATCGGATTTGAATGTCGATGATATCAAGATCAAAGTCGATGCATCGATAAATCCAGCGGATTTGTCTTTAAGCTTACTAGACGATTTATGACCTTGTTCGATGCAATCGACCTGGTGCCGATATCATCGATATTTGAATATCAATTCTATCGAAGGGCCCCCGATCATAGTTAAAAACAAACTGAAGTATCTGCTGTAAGAAATGCATGCCCACGATCGATATCATCGATGGACTTCCGATGTTATCGATATTTGATTTCAGATCATATCGGAAGAACATCGATATATCGAAGGAATTTGAGATTTTCATTAAAAAACATAGGTACCGAAAATCTCCCTGTTAATCTTATCGAGCCATTTTCGATGGACTCGAGATTTGAATATCGATAATATCGATAGGTGTATCGATACATCGATAATTCATCCAGATATGTTGTGAAGTTGCTGGACATTTTTAGTTCTTATATTGATGATATAAATAGGTGTATCGATACATCTATAAATCCGTCTAGATAAATATTTAGTTGCTAGACACTTTTGATGCTCACATTGATAATTTTGTTAAGGTATCGAGGACATCTACAGAGCAGGTCGATCATATCGAGGGTGTTCCAATAAAATCGACAAGACGAGAAAAACTTAGAGATTTTCTTATTTTAAAAAAAGCTTTCTCACCTTAAAACCCAATGATTTTTAACTTGTTTTTAAGGGTTTTATTCACCTGGTATTTTGGGTTATGGGATATGAGGCTTTAGGTTTACCCGTAGTGAGCTTGCACACATCCGGTTGAGGCAGATGCTTGAATTGATCTCCCTATTAGGCTCTGTAGACAGTCTGACTCAACGCTCACGTAACTTGACAAGCCAGGACACTTTCACATTACACTTGTTATTTTGCACTTTTGGAATACCCATGTATATTCATTTTATTCATTTTTGGATTATACATATATATATTTAACCTGGTAACATGTTCACACTCTACAGACTTACAACAGTTTATATATTTTATATATCTATCATAGTCTTCCGCTTACGTAATTTAACTGTCTCTGGAGTATGATATGCTGATTTGGTATAATGCTACTCATGTTTAATGCACTAATACAAACAACATTCAATCATCATTATCTATGTTGCATAAGTGATGCGTTGGAACTCGGGAGCTGAGCTTCTGCTCGACCCCCAATTTTCAGGGCGTTACATGTACGAATTGAAAAAGAAAAGCGGATTGTATGCTGATTTGCACATTTATTCATAATGTAATTCTAAAGTTGATCAAGTAGTACATTTCAATTAGATCTAATCCCCTAAACTAGTCTGTTTTGAACCAAATTGTGGTTAAGTTCTTTCTGTCATTTGTAAGAAATGCCTTCTATAAAATCAATAGGGTCAAGTATCTGACTATCCCCTCATTTCCTCTTCTTTCAAAGATACCATTTGGAAGCAAAAAGGTGAAATCCAGATTTGACAGCACTTGCCATTTAAACCTCTATGATGACTACAATCAAATCATGCAAGGGGTAGTGTTCCAAGCAGCACAGTGAACTTCTTAGAAGGGATCTCAAATTCGTTTTATAAAGTGGCAGTGGCAAAATTCAGTCTCTTATCATTTAAAACACACGACCATCCTAAGGTGCTCAATAAAATCCTACCCATGCAAACACCACTCTTGGAACTGCTACATCCTTCCTTGACTGACTCCAAAATTTGTGAGGTAGAGAGACAGCCACTTCATTTAGGTAGTGCAAAGCAAGATCTCATATCATTCAGCAATCTGTGTTTTGATGGTTTTTTTTTTTAGGTGCAAGAAGAGTTGAAGAATAACATAATCACAATGGTGGAGCAGAGTAAAGTTCTGAACACTCCTGGTTCAGACAGATAGACTAAGAGGGAGCTTTTCGATGCACTTCACCGGGAACTCGAGTAAGTCATGGCAGTAATACTTGTACAATCGTGTCCTAATATCCACAGCATCCATCTGGTGAGCCCCATCACATACGGGCCATGCCTAGAAAATCTCCTCCATTACAATCAGATGGCCGAAAATCTCATCCATCACAACAGGCCATTTGGTGGATTTTTCTTTTACCAGCTGGCCAATTGCAAACCACTAATCAGATGGGGGAGAAGTTTGTCAATCCCAATCCCAAATGAAAAACCCCAATTCCAATCCCAATCCCAAAAGAAATACCCTAATTCCAATCCAAATCCCAATCATAAATGAAAAACCAAATTCCAATCCTAAAAGGAAAAACCCTAATTCCAATCCCAAATCGAAAACACTAATTCCAATCCCCACTACAAGCATATAAACAAGATGAAGAAAAAAAATTACCTTCCAGGGTAGAAACCATATTCGTTAGATGCTGAGGTATGGTCAGATCTCCATCACGATGTCGCTGATGCGTTGTTGGGTTACGGTAGAAAGCCGTTGGCTGATGTAAGAATGAGAGGAAGAGGGAGAGAGATTGATCAGAGAGAGAAGGGGAGAGTCGATCAAGAGAGAGAGGGTTTGGGGGTTTATAGTGTTTGATCTGTCAATGGAAGATTCTATCGCAACAATGGAAGATTGATGGAAGATGTTGCTCGAAGGAAGAAAATGCCGCTCGAAGGAAGAAAACACCGCTCGAAGGAAGAAAATGCCACTCAAAGGAAGAAAACACCGCTCGAAGGAAGAAGACGCCGCTCGAAGGAAGAAGATTAAAAATGGGATAAGAGAGGAAATGGCGCTCTCGTTATTTTAGGAATCCTCTTCTGAATAATATAAAATTTTCAAATCCGAAACAGTGCGTGTTTACCACTATTTATAACAAAAACTCTGTTAACAGTCATACATGCAAGAGGGACCATTTTCAGGATGGTTAAGATTTTATTATATAAAAAAATTATAAATATTAAACATTTACAACTAGAAGGATTATTTCAATGGTCTGGATAACTCTATATCATTGCCACTATTTTCATAAACGAGTCACCACTATTCTAGATTATGTACAAAACTCACAGTTTTTTTACATAACAATAAAACGGTAAACATATCTTTAGAAATTGGAGGGCTCTATGGGCCCCACCATGATGTATATGTTTCATCTACGCCGTACATCCATTTCTCCACATCATTTTGGGATTGATCCCTAAAATTTAGCCCCAATTAAGTCTCTAGTGGACCACAAAATGAGAAAATGTTGGACGTTTGGACGTCCACCATTCAAAAATTAAGCTACGCCAATGGATTACTGACCTTCGCCGATGGATTTTAGCCGTCGGTAACACCAACTGATTTTAGCCGTAGCTAAAGCCGCCCCAAGTCCGTCGGCGTTACTCGGTTTTTTGGTAGTGAGATTATTGTCCCGAGAGCTGGACGCAATCCGCTTATGCATGCAATCCATTCAAACCAAGAGGTCTAAATTATGGCTTCCTTTTATCATGAACCAAAATTAAGTGAATCCGGATCCTTCGCTTGCCATAACATGAAAATTTTGCTTGTTGTAATCTAATTGGACCACATCATGACACATCACATTTGATGTAATGGTGTTGACAATATCGATGTTGACATGGACCAATACCGATGCAGAAAAGCAAGATTTTCCTGCTTTTTTTTTTTTAGGCTGTTAACAACAGCAGGGTTTTTTTTTGGCAGCTTTTTTTTTTTTTCCAAAAAAGTCACTTGTATTATATTCAAAATGCCAAAACTTTACATCCAAGGCCCCCAAACATTAAACCAGAGACCCGACAGAAGAAACCCAAAAAAGCTACTTACGAAAAGACCCAACCGAATCACGACCCTCTAATGGAGCCTAACCCAAGTTTGTTAAGGACAAGCATTCCTCTAACCTGACATGGCAGCTCTGACTGAATCTCAAAAGAAGTATAGGACTCCGAGTCACCACCAAATCGGGCCAGGAAGTTAGCCGGAGAATTGCCTTCCCTAAGAACATGCACTACTTTGACAATGGCCCTCTGTCTCGGCCGATGAATCCTAAGAAGCCACGCCTTCCATTTCCAATCAGGCTGAGCCACACCATTAAGGAGATCGACTATAAGCCTCGAATCCGACTCCATAACTATTGGACACAAACCCCTTTGAAGGCCGAACGCAATTCCATCATTTACGGTGCGAAGCTCAGCCACCATGTTGGAGCCAAAACTATAGCCAGCTGGGAAGGCGAAAATGAAATCCCCCCTTTCCCCTCTACAAACACCACCTCCTCCGGATCTCCCTGGGTTTCCTCGAGCTGACCCATCCATATTTATCTTAACCTAACCGGGTAATGGCCTTTCCCATTTGATCACCCCAGGATAGACATGAGAAGAGATTAGAGACGGTGACTCCCAGTTTCGGCGACGCGACAAATTCCTTTTACACCCACTGACTACATCATTTAGTAAGGTCTCCCACCACTTTATCTTAGCTACCACTCGATTAGAACACACCACCCTGTTTTCATAAATTGCCATGTTTCGGGCTTTCCATAGCTCCTAAATAATAGTGCAAGGAATTAGCCTGAGAGAAGTCGATCTGTGTTGCAACGAGTCAACCGCTGCCCACCATTGAGAGAGCCTGACAGTTATTGATAGTGCAGGCAATACCTTAATTCCCAGGTCCCCACCGATAGTCGACCACACTAACTGAGCCATATTGCCGTTAATGAACAAATGAAGAGGAGTTTCAACGTCAAAATTAGAAGTACTACAGCAAACACATCTGGACGTGAGGCGGATCCCTCTCGATTGCACAACACTATCCATCGGGACTGCCTCATGAAGCACTTTCCAAACAAATAAAGAAATTTTGGGAGGGAGCTTGGTGTGACAAACCCACCGAGATCAGCTACGACTTGGATTGGGACTTCGAGACATTGAATAAGCTGATTTCACCGAAAAATTTCCAAACGACGTTAACGGCCAGAACGGGGAATCCGAATCCTCTGAAATACAGTAACCGGCCTGAAAGATGTGATCAATAACACGTTGTGGGAGATAAATCGGCGCTGATGAGGGGGGGAGAGGCCCAAACGGGCCAATCACCTGATTAACAAGGATCTCCTGAAGCTCGAGAGGTACTACCGAATCTGACATGTGAATAAGAGGGCCCAGTCCCATCCAATTAACCTTCCAAAAATTGCAATTACCTTCTCCGATTTGCCATTGGACTTGAGAGTCAACCAAGGGAAGCAGATCTCTAATTCCCTTCCACATGGGAGAGGAAAGAGAACTAGACATTGGCAATTCACCAGAAGAACCGTGTGCCAGATACTTTGCTTTCATAAAACGTTTCCAGAAATTGTTCTCCGTCTCAAATTTAACTATCCACGTCATTTTCATTTGGAAGGCCCTCATGACTTCTTGAAACTTTTTTATTCCAATTCCCCCCTCCTCCTTAGGAGAGGATAACAAATTCCAAGCCGTCCAGTGGCACTTTCTTCTCCCCTCCGACCAGCCCCAAAAGAAATTTACTATGTGCCTTTCAATAGACTTCAACACCTTAGCATGAATATGGACCGCCGCCATAAAATGTACCAGAATGCTAGAAAGGACGTTTTTAATGAGAAACACATGCCCAGCTTGGGTCAAAATACGGGCCTTCCAACCATTTATCTGCCCCACCACTTTGTCCACCAAAGACTTGAAAGCACTAGCTGTAAGACGACCATCTGAAATTGGGACCCCCAAATAAGTTAACACAGAAGCTGATTTATTAAATCTAAGAATTCCTTCAATGATTCTGAGGCGAGAGGTCAGTAACTTTTTGGGGTAGAAAAATGCACATTTCCGTTGATTGATTCTTTGACCCGAGGAGGCTTGATAGGAATCAAGGAATTTCTTAAGTTGTTAGAGAGATGATTTGCTCCCGTTAGTGAAGATTAATGTATCGTCTGTAAAAAGAAAATGAGATACCATAGGGCACCTCCTGCTAAGCACAAACGGCCGGCTAATTTGAAGAGAAAACAAGTTTCTAACACCTCTACTAAGAACCTCGGCCGTGATAATGAACAAACTTAGAGAAATTGGGTACCCCTGCCTTAAGCCCCTTAAAGACTTGAAGAATCCTGCCATTTCTCCATTAATGAGAATTGAAAACCAATTATTCACCCAACAATTTTCTACCAAGCCCACCCAAGTCCGACTGAACCCAACCGGTATAGAACCTGGGTGAGGAAATCCCAGTTGACCCTGTCATATACTTTGTCCATGTCTAATTTCAAGACCATATTGCCCCCTCGAACTAACTTGTTTAGATCTCTAAACAATTCTTGTGCTAACGCAATGTTTTTAGTGATCGTCCGTCCCTAAAAAAAAGCCCCTTGTTCGGGCAAAATAATCAACGGGAGAAGTTGGCTCAGCCTAGAAGCAACAACCGTAGCAAAGATTTTATACAAGAAATTGCACAAGCTAATTAGCCGAAAATCTGAGAAGTACTTCGGGGAAGAAACTTTAGGGATTAAGCAAATAATAGTAGATGTAACTGAGCGAGGGAGCTTACCTCCTTGGAAGAAGAAGGTGACAGCCCTATGAATATCGAGACTAATCACCTCCCAGGAAGACTGGAAGAAGCTAACAGAAAATCCGTCTGGCCCTGCCGCACTATCAACCGGAATGGATTGAACTGCCGCATGGACCTCGATGATCGAAGGAGCCACCATCAGCATATCATTGTGTGCATGTGTTATCAATGGAGGAATGCATTTTAGCAGCGTCTGATCCATCAGCCCCGGCTCAGCAGCAAAAATCTTCTGAAAATATTCCACCGCAGTCGATTTAATTTTTGCCTGATCCCCTACTATCTGACCTGACTCCAGATCTACCTGACGGATGACTGAGTGTCTCTATCTATTAACGACTGTGGCATGAAAAAACTTCATGTTTTTATCACCCTCTTGCAGCCAGTCCACCTTGGATTTCTACTTCCAAAAAATTTCCTGCCTGAGTTCCAAAGTTGCTAATCTGTTCAAATGGGTATTCAATTCCTCCTGCAATCTGAGAAGCTGATCCAACGGACCAGAGAAATCTTGGATCTGACCCTCTAGATTAGCCACTAATCGCTCTGTGGACTGGAGTTGTTGGAAGATGTTTCCAAATTTGTTCTTATTCCAATCTTTAAGATCTGCTTTTACTTGTTTGAGTTTAGAGAGCACGTTGTAAACTAGGTGAGTAGATTCAGCCTTGTTCCACTCTAACTTCACGACCTTAAGAAAGTTATCATGCGTCGTCCACATGCGGTGGAAACGAAAAGGCTTCGGGCTGCTATAAAGTTGTTGCGGTAAAGCCAGAAGAAGGGGAGCATGATCCGATTGAATGCGCGGCAAATGAGTAACTCGAAATTGAGGGAACTGAACAGACCAGCTTATATCTATGAGCACCCTATTGAGCCTCACCAAAACTCGAGAGGAGCTCGCTTGGTTATTACACCATGTGAATCTGGTACCAGAAAAACCTGCATCCATCAGACCCGCACAATTTATCGCATCAACGAATTCAGCACATGCAAGAAGCTCTATCTGCAGCCCCTCTTCTTTCCGAGTCGTTGACAATGATATTAAAATCTTCACAAACCATCCATGGGCCTTGACTTGAGGAGGAGATCGAAGCCAAGTCAGCCCAGAGAGATCTGCGCGAAACCCATGCACACCTGGCATAGACTATAGTTATATAGATTCGAGCAGCACTGTGCGGATTAAATGCTTCAACTGAAAGACATTGATCCGATTTAGAAAGTAAAGTGACAAAAATAGACGTCTTAAAAAATAGCCAAATCTTACCACCCTCATCCAAATTTGATAAGGATGAATGAAAACCCAAACTTAGACCTGTTTTCCCCCGTTTCTCATCATCTAACATTGGCTCAAGCAGCGCCACCATCTGAGGATCATATTTTCGGATAATCCTGTTAGCTGTCCTGATCGACCTTTTATTTTCAATCCCCCGGACATTCCACACAATGATATTATCCATCCGTCACACATCTAGTATTTACGACCCTTCTTTTCAACCTACGAAGTCTAGAACTCCAATTTCCTTTTGCGTACTTAATTCGGTACCTTTGGGATTGTTTTTCTGATGTTTCGACTGTAATCAGGGGCTAAGTAATGTGCACCCTCTCTCCTACCAATTCAATACGCCTGCAGTCCCAGCCATCTTGCGTCACCCTCTCCAGACTTTGATTCCACTGATTGGCAACAGGGCTATGGAAATTCTCCTCCCTCTCACCTACTGTGTGAGGTCTAACAACTGAAGAAAATAGGGTGAGAGGTCAACTTCAAGAGTTGTCCTATGAAACTGATCATGACTGCCTAGAGAACCAGTGACCGGAGCTGAGTGACGATCCCATCCTATTGCTGCTCTGCATTCATCATAGTCACCCCTGGATTTCATTCTTTCTCTGACCTTTTCTCTTCCTAGCGTTGCTCTACACTGACCAAGGGACTCCCCTGCTGTGCTGGTATCTTTGACCAGCCCCCTTAACAGCGGTGGACTGTTTTCCTTTCCCCCACCCAGATCAGAAACCTACATTTGGGTTTGAGCTGCAATCCAGACCTGCATTGGAGAGATTCCCTCATTTTCGAGCACTCCATTTCTTACTAGAGCCCCCTCAGGGTGTGACATGATACACCTGTTCGTCGATGGATGTCTTCCTTTAACTGTAGTTACCAAGTTCCTGTCCAGAGCACCCTCATGTTGAGCTTTTAGTAAGTGCGTTGGAGTGTTAGAATCACCACTCCTATATGCAATGTCATTTGGAAGGATCATATCCAAGAGGCTTATTGCAGTACTCCTATCATGTGACGTTCGAGCGTATGGTTGCAGCCCACACACCAAATCTAATTCACCTTGACTATGAATATTGATTGCGGGGTGCGGCAAATTACCCTCCAAAGGAGCCTGTTGATACTCTACTTGCGTATGGGTGCCTTCCTCTAAGGCTGAAAGATGAATAGTCTCAGCATGACTAATTATGATCGCGCGACCGGAGAACACCCCATCACCTCTGGTCAGGACATTTCAACAAACAACTGTTGAGATGCCACCCCCTGTCAATGGCCTTTCAATAGAATTTGAACACCCCTTTGTACAGCCAGCTGGGAATTTGACAGAGCAATCTGCCACAGAAGCAAGTCCCCCGGCTTCCTGATTAGCTACCTTTTCATCCCCCCTTCTAACAGTGGAGGCCACACCAGATCCATTGCCATATTTCCCCTTCTCTGTTTCTACCACACTCACTGACGCATTTCCACAAACATGTGATGGGAGTGCTTGACGGTCCTGAAACCTCCTCACAACCCACTCCTTGGTGCTTTCAGTCGTGACTTGTTTAATAGGAGGGATTCCAAGCTTGAATGTAATTCCCTTTCCGCATATATTGGATATTCCTTCCCCAGAACAGTTAATCGCAACACACTATTGAAACTAACTCCCGGACGTGGCATGATTTTAACCTGCGCGAAAGCCTGAAAATAGCCAAACCGCGAGATTGAGTCGATTTGTAGGATTTTACCGAAATTGCTTGCCAGATTGAGGATGACAGACTCGATCCAGGCATGGGCAGGAATACCAAAAATTATGATCCAGACCTCATTAGCCCCAATAACCTCGTCAGGAACCCACAGAGCAACAGTTTTGAGACCCATTTCCTTTTGCAGAGAAGTATTGCTCCCAAATGCCAACATCTCCTTTTCCGATGAGAACGATAATAGAAATTTTGATACATTAATCCTCACTATTTCCATTGCCGAGAATTTCAGATCTGCGTTCTTCAATGCTCGAAGTAGCTGATCAATGCAGACATTTTGATCCTCCGCTATCCCTACCATTGTGAGTTTTAAGCTGCGGAGGCGATTTTCAACCGCTCTTGGGTCAGTGATGGTTGTGACCCCCGAATCTCCATCCGTTAGGGTTAGGACTCCCGGCCTTCCATGAGTAATTGCATCAAGAAACGGACGATCCGGACCTGTTGTTGGCTGAAGACTGACAGGTTGGAGTGAGATAGGCATTGTTGCCCTAACACCGCCAGATTGCCCTTTTACCCAAGCAATGTGAGCAATCCTTCCATCGATTCATCGACCATGGAGACATTGGATAGCATTAAAAGTGTCCTATTTGTAGCAGAATCATATGAAAGAAAAACCACGAGATCGATGGAGCTGGCAATTCCATAAGATGAAAACATCCCTAATTTTCCCATAACGGCCGAAAATACGAAGAAGGTCCTCTTCTATGGTATCGTAAGTCAGATTGGTTGCAAACACTGAGAAAAATGCTTGAGATTTTCTTGCTGCAACTCGAACCCATTGATCTTCTCCAGGAGGCTTCAAATCTCTCTCGCGTTCCTCCATTTGTTATTTGTGTGTACATACTTCATGTTGAAATCATCTTTAACCCGCTCCAGGAAGGTAATGGGAATTTGTCTGCCAGCTAACTCAACTGCAACTACAAGATTTTTCTGCTTGTGGTAAGCAAAGAATCCAGATTCAAATTAAGTCAACCTGATCATTTAACTATGGTGTGGTGGACATTGTTTGGATGGTAAAAATGGAAAATATCCAATGGTCATATTTCAACAAACAAGCGTCCATGAATCAGAGGTTCGGATTGCTCACGCAATTTTCTTAGCTTGTGTACATTAGCTAATTTTGAGTTAGAACACGCCACTTATACAATTTTTTAATACTTGTGTATCGAGCCTAATGCTTTATCAGAGTATCAAATAACTTCCCACTAATGAATTTGAATCCTCTGTTTGCATTTTCATTGGGCCACATCATAGTTGATGAGATCAGCAATTGTCAGAGTATTAAATAACTCCCCACTCAGCTGACTAGGCCCAGTGAGTGAATCCATCATAGTTTATGCATGATGCAATTAAAATAATACACATAAGTAAAGCATAACAGTCGATTCTAAAAATCAGAAATACAACGAAATTGATGTAACTAGTACCAATGTTGTGAATGATATTGATGATGCATCAAGTAGGTATAAATAGAAACCATGCACTTACTTGCGTTGGATATCGACAACCCACATTTACATTCAGCAGGCTTCTACCATTGGTAAGCATGGATAAGGCTCGACATCCCCCTCAGTGGGCAAGGTTCCACATATAGTAGGTTTCTAGAGGGTACAATAGAATGTTCCCTAGGTAACCACATAAGAGCATTAACAATGCAAGGCATGAATGTTTAATGCATCAATAATCTAATAAATTGTTACATACATCTCTCTATATGAGAGGAATTTCATATGTTTATAATTCTAAGGATATCTCAGTACTAATAAGTTTATAATCAATTCATCTAGTCATTCACAATCATAATTATAATCATAATACAACCCAACTATAACAATAAAATAATATATTTTAATCATATGGAGAGAAAATATTTTGGGATCATTCACTTGATGATTTGTTGATGAAAGTTAGGGAGAAATCCAATGGAGCAAATCATAAAATATATAAAATCTATATACTTTGTACCACAATATTAAAAATGAATGGATGACATAAAGTTAAGTTCATAAAACCCTTGATTTGTTTCGATCACTAAAAGCATAAATGGAAGTGATTCTTAGGTTTTACAATCTAATGCATATAATGGATATGATTTATCTTATATATCCTAGCAAAAAATCTAGACTACTTATCTTATAAGATGACCCACCACATGGATGGCTTGGATCTTGTAATAATATGCTATGATGATACATATTATAGCATGTAGATGTGTTGTCCTTAACACGCATATGGCTTGGATAAGTTTGACCATACATCCACATATGGTAGAAATATATTATATTATGTATATCAAATGCATTTTTTGAAACATGAGTCCTACTATAAAGATTTAATTTGATTACATGATTACCACCACTATGATGAATCTTGGGAAGAAATTTCGATCGAATCTGAAATCTATGTGAGCTGCAATAACATAGAAGATTATTGTACAACCACCATTTTTTTCTTACTTTACGAGCAATACAAATTTTAGATATATCCTAAATTTACACTCCGAGCTAAAAGTAACCTTCCAAATCAAATGGATAGGGTGGATATAATGTGGGATTTAATCTATATGCAGAATAGTCCCACCGATCTGTCTGTGCATAGAACATGGAGATCAAGGGGTCGGATGACTTACCTAGCTGTGACGCCATAGGAACCGGATAATAATACCAATACCAGAATACCGATAAAGCAAGGATCTTCATTTCCTTCACACCCTTTCTGCAAAGCAGTAGATGGGACTCGAATTTCTGCCGTGGTGTAGGATTGGGGACTCAGCTCTCTTTTATAGAGACTGTGGAGAGAGAGTTTGAAACCCATCACAAATCTCTCCCTCCCACGCTCCACATTGTAGTGTCCTAGTTCAACTCAAACTGTTGTCTGCGTAAGACAGCTATAGCATTCCAGTCCATAGTACACAGAGCTGCGCAGATAGACTGCGCAGCGCATCACCTGAAGTGGGGCCCACTGGTCTACTCAATCATCCAGTCCAACTGTATGACAATCCAGGCCGTTGATCAGTGAGGCGCACTGAACAGAGTTCTTACATATAACACATATATTATTATGGGGTTCACAATCTCATGGCCCAAGATGGTCTCCAACTTCTAAAAACCACACTCAGTTTCCAACGCTAGAACTAAAATTTTATATTTATTTATTTATTTATTGAAT
This sequence comes from Magnolia changhungtana, assembly GCA_030180095.1. Classification (NCBI taxonomy): domain Eukaryota; kingdom Viridiplantae; phylum Streptophyta; class Magnoliopsida; order Magnoliales; family Magnoliaceae; genus Magnolia; species Magnolia changhungtana. The sequence goes on along the minus strand of JASAUF010000394.1, from coordinate 948,657 downwards.
GGGTCTCATGATAATCCAAGCCATGGGTGAGATGGGAAATATATATCCACAAAAGGGGTGAGCCAAAAATCTCCTCAAAACACTTTAGTAATCCACACAAATTAATGCACAATATTAATCATTTATTTTTCATTGTTTAAGGCATTGCGATCCACCTGAGTATTCTTTTGAGTAAAATTTTCAACCCTAAGTCTCTTATAAAGTAACAAGATCAATAGACGATATGGATTTGTCACTTGTATGAAGACAACTCCATATAGATTACCCACGAATTTGGATATCAATTCTGGTTTCATAAATACATAAATTTCACATTTTTACGCCGAAGAGATTTTAACTTTATATATTATATATTTTTTATGATGGTCCACACATGTATGTGCACTAAATCTATTCCATTCATCAGTTTACCAACATCGTTTTAAGACACTGATAAAAAAAATCATATATATTCGTGATTCTGGTAGATCGTAACATCATGAATAGCGTGGACCATTCTTCCACCATTAAAACATATACCATTCTTGTCTCAGGCTCTCTTAACTATCTAGGTAAGATCTAAATTATTTATTGGTTCACCCAATTATTTTTAAATGGTCAAAAGAATTATTATCTTCATTTGAAGTCCCCGCGGCTCTGATAAATCTTCCAATGGTGAATATATCCTAAATTTTATTTTGGATATCATGGCCAACTCAAATGTTGATTTGGCCTAATATTTGGAGCTTTTCTATATTTTTATTCTTGAAATTTAGTGGATCAAAACAATCGGGCCCCACATGCACCAAGTGAAAGCACGTTTTGCTTTTATTCTTTGTTTTACATGCCTAAGGTGCTCAAGGTCTACCGTGCATATACACATTTGTTGATAAATGTGGATATAAGTTGCGCCCATGGTAAATCTGCGTAGTCCATTATACAGGCCCCAAGCATAATAATATAAATAAATAAAATAATACTACATAAAGTACTTAACTTATAAACCCTTCTTCCTCTTGATCTATCACTCTTCCCCATCTTTTTTTCCCCTGCTTGGAGAGAATGTCCCGCTCTTATGAAGAGAATGATTTTTCAGAGAAAATAAGGGTGATGATTGTTGTAACTAATTTGATCATTTCCTTTTAAAATTTTAAAATTTAAATTTTAGACTACATAAAATATTGGGTTGTTAATCAATCTATGTCCCAATGAATGTTGGTGAATTTAATTTGCATAGAGTGATCCTCATTTTGGGTCAATCTATTTTTGCAGGTTGGATGCCACACATGCATAAAAAGTTGGAAGTTATCTGGTGTCCATGACGTAACCTAGGTAGTGAGTGTTCCATGTCATTATCAAGGTGGTGCGGTTCATTCACACAAATTTTTTTTTCTTTTTCTTTTTTCAAACAATCATGCAAAACTCATTGTATTGTTGATACCTACTTATATAGTGTAGAAATTACATGAGATGATCACTTCCCTACGATTAGTTTGGCACGAGCATGGCCCGCGTCGATGCGGTACTGTTCTCCTAAGCCAAGATGAGCCATTAGAAACCAAACAAAAGTGAGAAGCTCTCCACCTTTACTGAGCCGTTGAGCATGGGCTATCCCGCTGCATCTGCTTAGCTTGCGGTGTAGGATAATATCTCAACCCACACCTCCCCGATAAGTGCCCATCTCCGCCCCACTTTCACTTCATCTTTCAGCTTTTTTGCGAGAATGCATGCATCAAACAACACTGATTTGCTCCTGTCTCCCTTCACATCAATAGGCTTTGCTTCAGTATTCACCGATAGCAGCTCGGCACATGCATTTTGGCGTTCTTTTTCCTTTTCTTCTTCTAAAATTTTGGAAGAGCCGCACAAGGCGGATGCAACATTCGGGTCCCACCTTTTGAATGGCCTTCGAAGGAAGAAGTTCTTAGCCTCGGCACAGGTGTCCTGAAACCTGATTTCTCCGATCACAGCTGACGACGACATCATGGAAGGCTGCATTAGGAGGAGATATATCATGTAATCAGATATAAACTTACTCAGTTGGCGATGCGTGGCTGCCGAGATGGGGACTGCTTCATTTTCTTTGTTGAGGTCATTCGATCCATTGCTTGTATTGTTTTTGTCTGTGGGGATCTTGCCAACGTCCTCGTCAGTGTAATAACAAAGGGTAGTAGCAATATGCCACCTCAACAAGCTCTCATCGAACTCGACCTCGACATTGTCGATGAATTTGCTGAGGTAGCCGCTCTGCTCAAGGGCCCAACTACCTCGGCATGAACACAAGCTCCGGGCCGCCTTGGGCTCTTTCATGATCTCGGTTTTCTTCTTCAACTCATTGTAGATAAATGTCTTCATCTCTTCGGAGACGCGCACACGATAAGTGTATTGCATCTCCTCCATGGGGCCAGTCAATAACTTGAATGGCAGCTTCTCCAAGCTCTTCTGGATGTAGAACATCTCAGAGAACTTCCCTGAGTAGGTGAACCGATCCGCAATCCGTCCCAAGTACTTCTCATGATCAGGGATGCAATAGTCTATCAGATTGTACTGCATGATGAATACGGACCATCGATCGTAAGGTGGGGTGTTAGTAATGATCTTAGAAAGGATGGGGTTGAGCACTGGAATCTTAATCTTAACGACAGACCAATCAGAGAGTAAGAGCATGATAAAAGCAACGAAATCCAAAGCGATAGCGCCGCCCAGCAATGTGTAGGAGATTGCAACGTCGAGCGGGAGGAAGTCGTGCTTGCTGGTGAAGAAGAAGAGTATGAATGCAAGCATGATTGAGCAAGAGCAGATTGCCCGCAAGATGTAGCCGTAGATATTATGAATCACAGCAGCTTTAGTAAAGAGCACCTCGTAGACGAATTGAAGCTCGTACTCGATGACCCGAAAGGCGGCGATGGGAGACCAACTCAAGAAGGCATTGCGGCTCTCTGTCCGTTCATGGAAGCTAAACATGAGTTCTACGATTAGACCCTTGAAGGTATTGAAAAAATAGTGTGCCTTCTGCACCATGGTCGCTTCATCCAAATCCTCATGCTGCAGCTCGACCTCATGGGCTTCAGGTTCTGGGCTAATCACGATATGTGCTGGGACTCCTGACTCTATCTTCGACTGGTATTCCTCCATGAGCTTGGCGTAGTTTGGGCCAGGGTCTGGCTTTCCAAGCATCGATTCCCGAAAGCCATTCATGCTTGCGCGGTAAAGTGCATATGTTCGCTCGCCATACTTGATAATCCCAGCAATAAACATCAACAGAGTCGGGACTAAGAGCCTATTCTTTGGTAGTGAAAGCAAGAAGACATAACCAGCAGCACCAGCCTCAAATAGCACCCCAAGTAAATGTCTGAGCCACAACTCGTTGTCTTCCATTGCAAAGGCTGTGATCGTATCTGGCCCGCCAAGGTGTAAAAGAAGGAAAGGTGCCCAGAAGGCTAGAATGTCGTTGCTTGTGGATTTCTCAATGTTGTGTTTTGGCCCTCCAGAAGAGGCCATGATCTTTATGCCAGGCTTGCCTTTGCTGCCTGGACAATCTGACTCATTCCCCTGGCTGTTGGCGAGTAGGCCTAGAGCGAAGTCGGCCACCCAATCCGCGAGTAGGTAGAGTGACCATGTGAAGAGGATGATCATCCTATGAGCCTTTCGTTTGCGCATGGCTGCGAAGAAGATGAGAAGGATTTGCACCAACAGACTACTGAGAATGAATACCCGAATGTCCCAGTTATTCCATATGTTTTTTACTGGCTTTGAAAAGATTTCATATCTTCCTCCTTCCATCCTGCTAGGAATTTCAAACATGTTAAAAGTAAGATTTCATATCTTCATCCCTCCATCCTGCTAGGAATTTCAAACATATTAAAAGTAAGATGAGTTGTCCATGATGCACAGATCCAACGGTCAGAAACACCCGATACTTGCGATTCTTATGTTCTTTTATTAGCCCCACTACAAGGAAATATCTATCAAATAACCATTTACTCTAAAAGTTTAAGCTGTCAGTGTGGTGTATGAATGTATATCAAGGGGCTTTATCACTCCAACACCCCCGAACATGCGCGGTGGGAACTTCGCACGAGAACATACTAACAAAGGTGGAGGGACACTCACACTATAAATAGGCAGGGCTTGATTTCTCGGTCCCTGGGCCGGACTTGATTTTTTCCTAACCCCGTAGGAGAATAATATATTAGTGAGACATATTTGCTACTCTTGAGATTTGAACATAGGACCATCCGCTCTGATACTATGTCAAATAACTATTTACTCTAAAAGCTTAACCTGTCGGAGTGTGGTGTATTGAACATCTTTTGGTTCCAATTCGAGCCAAGTCGCACTCCTTGTCAGGCGTCTTTTTTAATAAAAATGCTGAAAAACAAGGGGAAATTTGAACATTCCGTCTTTCTTTAAGGGTGAAAACTACTTAATCAAACAAGATATGAAACAACTTGTGACGAAGGGATGGATGTTGTGAGGTCGAGCACAGTCTTCTTAAGGGATAATTAATCTGAATTCACGGAGCTACTCTAGGCTCCTCACAGAAATACTTCAAATTCACGAGAAAAATAAGAAAATAGAATTAAATTCTAAAATTTTGAAATAAATTCATTGATTATAAATAAAAAATGATTTACAATATCTTAAACAATGATATAAACTACAACTAAAACTCCCTAAAATTGTGAGTTAATATAAATAGTAAACTTCTTATTTATAGACGATCATGATTCCTACTAGACCTCATCCTCTTCGGCTAAAAATAGTTAGTGTCCTATTTGGCTTAACCATGCTCTTTTCTTAATTTTTCTAAGCACTTTTGGTGTTGGACACAACTCTTAAAACTCAAAGGATAAAGCGTTATAATCAAATTAAACTTATAATAAATAGTAAAAATGGAAATAAAATAGAATTTCAACCGTCAATCTGATGGAATCTCGCAAATTCGGCATTATCAACCTGGCAGAACAGGGTTGATTGGCTAAAGTAGTTTCTCCTACCCCAAAATCATATATGGCACGATGAATAACTCATTCTGGTTTATGAGATATGCCCGTTTTAAAGTTCTAATGGTTCGAATCACTTTCGCCTCTGATCGGGCCTTCTCTGATCCATCTTGGCTACTGTACTTCAACTTACTACTTTCATGCTTTATAATACTTATAAAAATATAATTAATTTAAATATGTTTTTACCACTTTTACTTTCTTAATTTAAAATCACTAACTGTTGAATCAATTCAAGTTTTTTTTTTCTCCCACATGCACACACACCACCACACACTCACGCTAGTGGAATTTCACCACCTATGGATACTCGAACCCTTGACTGGGTGTTGAAACTCCCGAGAGTCTACCACCCGAGCAAGAGTAAGGATCCGTTGAATCAATTCGAGTTGAGTCATGCTTCCAAGTTTTCAGACCATGACTCGAAGGATACTCGAAAACCATCAGATTTGGGTCTATGTGCTCAAAAGCGAAACCTGGACCAACAGGACTTGAATTTGGCTAGCACTGGAACCCAACTCGAACCAGTTGACAGCTCTGATATGGAGTTATGTTTTCACAATTCAATTTCTTATATCATATGTTTTTAATTGCAGAGAACGTCTTGTTGAACTTTTGTTAAGCATTCACGAGAACAACAACTCCAAATAGACAGGATAATGTTATCATCAAGATGATGCAATACCACAGAGAAAATGAGTCATGCCAACCCGATATTCTTGACTAGCCAGCACTGAGTCCCTACTGTCTGCATGTTTCTTAGGAGGCATTTGGGTTGCGAGTTACGTTAGATAAGCAATTTATGCCCAACTTATTTTGGTTTCTACTTGTTAAGTAGATAAGTATGTTTAATAAACAACGTATTTACCAGCTAAAAAGTAAAAAAAGCATGATTTGTTTCCACCACATAAATATTTATCCTTTGAGTTTGTTTGGTGAACCCTCATATTTACTGTCCATTGGTGGGGCCAACGTTTAATGTAAATCATTTATTGTGTGGGCCCCACCTTTGATGTGGGTTGTCCATTATCTAGGGCCCACTTTGGATGTGGACCATTAATCATTATGAGCTGACATTTAATGTATACCATCCATTATATACGAATCATCTTAATATCCATCCTGTGCGGTCCACCATCAATGTTATTATCCATCATGTGGAGTTCACCTTCAATATCCACTATTGATCTTGTGAGTCCACCTTTGATGTGGATTATCCATCATATCAGCCTCAACTCTGATGTGAACCGTCCTTTGATGTGGATCATACATCATGTGGGGCTCACCTTAATGTGGGTAATCCATCATATCGGCCCACCTTCATCCAAACTTACTTTATCTCGAATAAGTTAGAAAAAGTCACTTATTTGGTGGTATCCAAACGGACATGAGTTTTTTTTTTTTTCAAGGAATAAAAGAAGAGTTCATTAGCAAATTGCTCGAATGATAAAACCCAAACGGACATGAGTTGAAAAGTAACTTATTTGATGGCATGTAAACATACCTTTGTAAGTATGAGTTTCTTATTTTTAATTTACAAGCACTCACACCCCCACACTCTCACACCACCTACAATGATTTTTCACCGACTATGGGATTCCAACTGATCATGACCCTTGTGTTGAAACTCTCGTGAGTCTACTACTGAGGCATGAGTAAGGACCCATCAAGTCTTAGCCATGCAGGAATAGGTAACTACATATATTTCTCTAAACCATGTACAATCCATGCACTTTGTGTGTGTGTACGTGTGTGTCAGGATGTAGAGCCATGTATTGAATGTACAATACTACATTCTCAAGGGACGTGAATTTCCCACATCACCTATTACAGGGAGTCCATTTCAAAAAATTCCAATAGGTCCCACTGTGAGGTCTGTGGGAAGCGGATTGCGTAGTAACTAGAGCTGGGCATCAGACCGAGTCGAGTCGGATCGGATTGGGTCAAACCCGATTCGATCCGAAATGTAAGTAGGCTGATCTGAACTCGATCCGATCCAGGACCGGGCTGGAGAGATCTGACTCGATCCGATCCGTTTCACGGTTGGACTGACCCGAACCAAGTCCGACTCGGCTAGGGAAACCGAGTCAGATCGGGTTGGGCACAATTCGAATCAAAATTTTTAACTGTAAAAATCATTATCTTCGCTGCTATTTTCGTTGTGGTCCATTTGAGCCTTAGATATGATTCAACTTTTTTTCAAATGCTCTAAAATGGTCATAAAGATTGGATAAACGGTATGGATATAATAAATATATCATTGTGGGGCCCATGTAATTTTCATCTCATTTGAGCCGTTCGTACAATTCAGAGCCCGAGGGGCACACTCTGCTCACCTTTGCACAACACGTGGTGCAGACGTGCTATGCATCATGAAAGCACAGTGGCGGAGGCGAAATCAGATTGCGTACTGAGTTACTCAGTACTCTTTTATCGTACTGAGTAAACTCATTTAGGCTTACTATGAATGTATGAGGGTTAAATCCACGCCGTCCATCCATTTTTCCATCTCATTTTAGTGGTTGATTCCAAAAAAAGCAGTATGCCCAAAGATCAAGTGGAACACACCACAGAAAACAATGGAAATAGTGACTTCCACCGTTGAAACCTTAGTAGGGCCTACAGTGATGTTTATTTGTCATCCAACCTGTTCATAAGATCAGACAAATATGGATGAAGTGAAAACACAAATACCAGCTTGATCGAAAACTTCTGTGGGCCCAAGAAATTTTCAACGGTAGAATTTCAATTCATATTGTTTCTCGTGGTGAGGTCCACTTGAGATTTTGATATACCTAATTAATTTTTGGGCTCAAGTCTTCAAATTATCTTTTAAAATGGATGGATGAAGTAGATAAAACATGTAAATCAGGGTAGACCCCACAGAGTATACTCAGCACGCTAAGAGTACTGAGTTACTCAGTACGCAATCCGCTTCCAGTGGTGGCTTACTTAGCAAGAAAGCACACCGCGTGCACAGTGCAATGCACTGTATTCACATTAGCAAGTTCCGTGGATTTGATCATGGGGTATGTGTTATATCCAAACCGTTCACGCATTAGGCGAACTCGTCTTAAGGCTTGAGACGAAAAATAAGACAAGTCTAACTATCAAGTGAACTCCGCGAATTGTTTAAGGTGAAAATCATTATCTCTACCGCTATTTGTGGTGTGGTCCAGATGATCTTTGGATATTATTCATTTTTTAGATAATGCTCCATAATTATATCTAAAAATATATAAACGGTGTAGATATAATAAATACATCACCATGGGTCCCATATAACTTTGATCTCCTTTGAATTGTTCGTACAACCTGGAGTTCGAGGAGCGTCAGACGTCACTTCTTCGCATCGCAGGACGCGGATTTCCTGCGAAAGGCTTTCGCAGGAAGCTCTTGCACAAGTATTCTGGGTGGGGCCCACTGCGATGTTCGTGAGAAATCAAACCCATCCATTTGTTTTTCGATCTCATTTTAGGAAGGTGGATCCAAAACTCAAATGGCCCACAAGAGATGAAAAGGTGGGAATTTATTTTTCACCATTGAAATATTTATATGGCCATCAAAGTTTTGTATCAGTATAAGTTTTTGTTTTTCGGTGTTTTCACTTCATCCCAGTAAAAATGACCTTATAAGTAGTTTGGATGACATATAAACATCAAGACAGATCCTAAGAAGGTTTCAATGGTAGGAATTCATTTTCCCATTATTTCATCTTGTATGGCCCAGTCGAGTTTTGGATCCTCCTAATTTTTACTCACATATACTAAAATGAGCTCAAAAAATGGATGGACGGGTTGGATTTATCACAAACATCATGGTGGGACCCACCTAACATCCCAAGCAAGAACGTGAAAGGCTTGCCGTCGTCAGGGAGCACTACTCAAGGCACCTCGAGCCGTGTGAGAAGATGTATTGGCTACTCCCCATCCCACCCGCCAAAGATGGTAAGTCGGTGCTCTATGGGCCCCACCATGATGTATTTACTTCATCCATGCCGTCCATCTATTTTTCTAGATCATTTTATGGTATTAAAAAAAAAAAAAAAGGTATATCACAATCTCAAGTGGACAACATTACAGGAAACAATGGTGAATAAATATTGTGCGGATCAAATCGAATCGGATCCAATTGGATTGGATTCCGGATCAGGTCGGTCCGGGATGACCATCGATCCGAAATCGATCCTGATGATGGTTGAATATTGCATATCAGACCCCGGTTATTGCCTGATTTTACACACATGATAACGCCTAATGTCGTAATTTAATTGTGTTTCTTGTTGCAGTGAGTAATTAGGAGCATGGGCTGAAAAAGAGTATTACAAGCATGGAATTAATGCTCCGAAGTCACCAAAGGAAGGGACGGATTCCAGAGGACTAAGATTGACGGATTTACATGCCAGGGATCTGAGTAAATCAAGTCGTTCACATTAAAGAGGCCCGAAATTGGTCCAGAATGCAAGATCACATGGTTCTAACCATCCATCCAGCCTGAAACTTCATACATGGCCTGGGGGCCATAAATTAACCATACATGTAAAATTTCAGCCATTAGATACCTCTAGAAATGGCCCAACGAACAAATCAGCCCCTAAATTCCTTAAGTGTAGCCCACCTCATATCTGGATATACTTCAATTTTAGATTCGACACCTTAAATGGGATGATGAAATGAATGGATGGAGCGGATTTTAGATACACGTATCCGTCGGATCCATGCATACATTGAATGTGCAACATGCATAGATGCACCGGACGTGGACCAAAAAATCCAAAAGTCGGTCAGCGCATGCTGACTGACTCTTCCTCTCAAATTCAAAAAAATGGCAGTTGTCGGTTTTGGTTTTTAAACAGAGACCTGCGGTCCTCTGTTGTGGGCCACAATCAAGATTTTAGGGTCCAATCCTGACCGTCCATTAGACCATAATGGTCCATATTACCATCGCCTAGGTGGCAGTATTTCAGAATACAGCGAATATTGGGTTTTAACCATTCAAACACTGGTTGGACGGTGGAATAGAAAATCATGTGGACCACATCAAAAGACCGTAAAAACCATGCATTCTTAATCGAAATTTTGTCCTGAATCCATTCGACGGTGTAGATCTTGCACCTGACACCACGAATGGGCCCCACTAATGTTGCAGTGTAAAGCATGTTACGCATATTCGGTTTCAGCGTCGAAAACTGACGCTTTTTGGCCGCTTGAACGATCATAGTCGTTGATCATATGGATAATCCAAACCGTCTATCGGGTAAACCATCTCAAAACATCCCAGGGGGCGTTATTTTCTTAGAAATATGCAAGAGTAGAGGGTGAAAAGCAGCCTCCGTTTTCTAGGTGCAGAAGTGTTTCCCTGCGCATGTGAACGCTGTTGCTGCGACAGCTGCACCGACCGACTCCTCCACTGACTCCAGCAGCTATTAAAGGAGAGCCAGAGGTTGGAGAGGAGAGTGGAGAGGAGATCCATAGCCAAGGAGAGCAGATCCATAGCCAAGGAGAAGAAAGAGAAGAAAGAAGAAAGAGAAGAAGAAAGAGAGGAAGAAAGATGTTTTTATTTTATCAATCTTATTTTTCTGTCTTCCTAATTGATTTCATGAGTTGCTAATTTCTTAGCTAGGGCTAAGATGAAACCCCTAATTTGATTGACTCTTGTTTATGTATTGAATTCATCTGATTTAATTGATTTATTTCTTTCTCTAGTGTGCTTATATGAAAACTCCATGCTTCTCCATTCTATGAGCTTAACCAAAGTCTAGATATGGATGTTGTTTGGAATCTTATTCTAGGTGTTTGTGTCTAACCATGAATAGGTTTCCTATAGAGAAAGAAATAGGAATTACATCTCTTCATGCCTGACCATGGATGGAAAGATGTGATCCTTATGCTTTAAGGAATTATATATTTTGTGTGCCCGACTAAGGACAGAGAGTGTGCTTTATTTATTAACTTTATATCAATCTGAATTGGGGAGAATCAACAGGTAAAATAAGGGTTAGAATAATTAGGGTTGGATTCGAAAGTCCTGGTATTCTCCTTGATTGAATTTTCCTTATTGCTCTCAATTATTTTATATTGATTTTCGTTAGTTTACTTAATTGTTAGCAAAACTATTTGTTAAATCAGTTAAGAAGAATCGTAAATTTTGAATTGTGACAACCAATCCTCATGGAAACGATCTCGTAATACGTACCGTGTCTACATCTGATTCGTATATTTGCGAGTTTAAAATCATTTAAATCAGATTGGTTTAAATAAAACATTAGATCCGATTAATAGTTGCATCTTGCCGGGCTAACTCGATCTGATCCGATCCTGGCCTTCGGTTCGGATCTGTTCAGGTAGGATTGGGTCGGATTCCCCAGATCAGTCCCTTTTTGCCCAGCCCTAGACTAGTAACTCACAACGCTTAGCGTACCGAGAAAACTCTGTGAGGTCCACCATGATTTATGTATTTTATCCACTCTGTCCATCCATTTTACTAGATAATTTTAGAGATTGATCCCAAAAATAATTTTAGAGATTGATCCCAAAAAGAAGCCTATACAATGTTCAAATGGACCATACCACAGGAAAAGAATTCAATGTCTACCGTTGAAAATTTTTAAGGGGCCACAGAAGTTTTGGATCAAGCTTATATTTATGTTTTCCCTTCATCCAATGTCCGTATGATCTTATGAACCAGTTGGATGACAAATAAACATCACTGTGGGGCCTAGAACGGTTTCAAAGGTGGAAATCATTATCCCTACTGTTTCCTATGGTATGATCCACTTGATCTTTAGATATACTTCAATTTTGGGCTCAACGCCTTAAATTAGATGGAAAAACGGATGGACGGAGTGGATAGATGACATACATTCAAGGTAGGCCCAACTGAGTTTACTCAGTACATTAGAGCGTACTGAGTAACTCAGTACGCAATCCGATTTCAGGTCTGCGACACTTCCACGTTTAGATGTGAACCTAAAATTCAGCCAGATCCATAGTCCATGAAGCAATGGGATGAAAACATGCCATGTATGTATGCCATCGAACCCCCTTCGTAAGGTGACTCTCGATTAAAAACCTCAAGTGGGCCTCATAGAATGCTTCAATGGTGGGCATTCCATTTCCCACCGTTTCGTGGACGCTGATTGGCTACTACCCCGCCATCCCCTACCTAGGAACGAATGGGTGCTCCCATGATGTATGGGTACGTGTATAGGTTTCATCCACACCGTTCATCTATTTGGCCATATCATTTTAGGTTACGTGACCAAAATGAGACAGATCTAAAGTTCAACTGGACCAAACCATAAGAAGCAGTAGTGATCATGACACCCACCATTGAAACATTTCTAGGGCACACCTTGATGGTTAACTTCCATCCAAGCTGTTCATAAGGTCACGTAGACCTCCACAAAGCGAAAACACAAGTATCAGCTTGATCCAAATTACTTCTGTGGCCCCGAAAAGTTTTCAACGGTGGGAATTTAATTCCCAATGTGTGGTCCACATGAGCCTTGTAACTGCCTTATTTTTATCCTTGTATTCTAAAATTATATGACCAAATGAATGGATAGTGTGGATAAAACCCATACATCACGGTGGCCCCTCAGAGCCCCTGCCCGGAGTAGTACCCAATCCGGGTCCCCAGACCATTGATTTTTGAATCTGCTAGCATAATGGATGGATAGTGGATGTCAATTAGACATCAGGGTGGGCCCCACGTAGCTTTTGGTTACACCGGGTCCATGTAACAGGTGCAATATGAAATTTTGGGTCATTCTCAGGTCTTGATTCCATAAATATAACTCCCTCAGTAGGAACACGTGTCAAAATATAGGTGAATGCCAAACATGCCAAGATTCAGTGCATGGAGTAATGAACTCGGGGAACATGCCATGGATCAAAAATAATGTTGGTCCACTGTTCACTAGGGTTTAACTTTTATGTAAAAAAAGAAAAATTAATTTTTGATACGTGACATGTTTACATTGCACACTACTTCTTGATGAATGCCCAAGATATTTGATGCCCGCATTCCCCTCGTATCCTTTACAAAGTTCTGCAATCCAGCCGTCGGTTAGTGTTGATGGATGTATCCCTAGTCTTAATTATTACGTACTGGACCAGCACAAATTGTTGGTCTGCATCAGGTGGACTTGTCCCACAAATCGTGTTGGTGAAGTCATCATATGGGGCCAACGTGTAGGCCGAATGTGGACTGTTGGCGTATTTTCTAGGTTCTCCACATTTCCTACGTGCGTGGCCCATCAGATGAAATAACCACATTGAATTTTGGGCTAGCCCATCTATACAGTGCAGCAAATCTAATGCATGGATTGGATGTATCCCGAAATAACTTTTAAAAAAAATAAAATTAAATATATATATATATATATATATATATATATATATATATATATATATATATATATATATATATATATATATATATATATATATATGTAAAAGCAGTGAGTACCAAAGGAGCTGAGACTTACTAGTTTCAACGCCTGGAAGGATCTCGTGTCCCACTCTCCAAGTGTTTTGCACCCTTCAAATTAAGGTAGGCTTTGATATCACCACATAAAACAAGCCAAACCTACTTCTTCCCAGCATCGTTAACTGTTTTATAACACACCAAAAGAGGAAAAGTAAAAGGTAAAGGGAAAGAGACTCCCCTTGCAAGCTGTGTATTCTTATTCTCATGTACGGTGAAAAAGTGCAAAAGTTCGCTAATTTCTCACTTCGCAGATCCTTGCCATTCACATGCAATCATTCACGCTTGCCAATATGACCCATTTGTCCGTGGATCCGTGGACCACAGACTTCAATGGATCCATGACAGTGGGGCTCACCATAATGTATGTAAATTTATCTCCACACCGTATATCCATTTTGCCAGCTCATTTCATGACATGAGCCCATGAATGAAGCAATCTAAATCTCAGGTGGACCACCTGACGGGAACATCTGATCTTACAAACATGTGCTGCATTGGCAAGTGTATTCAAATCATTTTTAACTTATTGTTATAAATATTATATATTTTTTATTGGAAAGTCGTAGAATATTTGTTTAATACTTATTTTTAATTGTACTGTATTATTCTTTGGATTTCAAATATTTTTTAAAAAATACATATTCCAGTAAAAACAAAATTTACCAACTTTTGCGAGTGGTTACATGGCTGTTATTGCTGATTCTTAAATAAAAAAGGATCAAAACTGTTCCTAAATAAGAAATAATACCATTCTTAAAATTAAAAATGATTTGGAAGTGTTCCAAAAAGCCATTTGAAAAGTCATTTCTAAAATCTTAAACCGAACTTAAATGGTTTTCAACCATTTTTAAATAGCAATTTTGGTGTAGTGTGAATTGCTGAGACGGAGGCTTCTGGAATTATTTAAAATAATAATAATTATAATAATAAAAGCAAGAGGTTTGCTTGAGTACATCTGAAGAATTGAAATAGGATGTGTTGGTACCTTTTTTGGTAACCTAAAACATCTATATGATGAGCCTGCTGTAGATGGAGGAATAAAAATAAAGGAGGAAGTAGTACTATTTTATACAAAAGTATTTGGACCTTTGATTATTCAAAGTTCATGGGAGCCATTCATGTTGAAAAGACTCAAATGCTCAGGGGCTTGAAATATTTCACTTTCGGAAGGTATTTTTTGGATTTCCAACGTATGGGGCAAGGCTCATGAAACAAACGGCTTGGATCATTGGAAAGTAACCCGAGATCTAAAGGCAAGAGTGTGGATGTACTTTAAGTGAAATGTGCTGTATGTGGCATGTATTGCAGCAAACCTAAGAAAAAAGTGAAATTTCGGGTTTGATAATTCCACGGCGTCTCATGTATCCTGGTCATTCAAGGTGCATCAGAACTTGCTATGCTATCAAATTTTGGTGAAGATCAAGTTGTCTGTAATGCCCGCAATTTTTGTTAATAAAATTTAAATTTTAAATTTTAAATTTTAATATTGAGGGGGAAAGAGAACCACCGATCTCATTCTTCCTCTTCTCTGTCTTTATTCAAAACTTTCCTCATATTTCATAGTCTCTCAACGAACTCTCTTTCTTAAAAGGGGAATGTAAGAGAGCAAGAGTCCTATCAAAATTAAAAGAACCAAAGAAAAACTCGTAAAAAAAAATATATAAAAACGCAAAAAGAAAAGTGAGAAAGAGAATTTTTGGTATTCGTCTATTTAAGTTAGTGTATTTTTGCTTTCTTTTGTTTTCCTTATGAAATAGTTAATTTGACATGATATACACATTAGATGGATTGGATCAATCAAACATCCATTGTGTAAGTTTAATTCATTTATGTAGAAATGTATACTGATGTGTGTGGCGTTAAAGCTAATGTGCAAATCGGTGAGATTTTTCCATCATGGACAGCGATCAGTATGATCGGTACTGTTCATAGGTGTTCTAAAACTTAATTATGTAATATTTTTAAGAATCAGACAAATTCGACACCTCAATGGACCATACTGATTATGTATCTAACAATTTCTTCCTTAATCTAACAAAATTGATAAAAATCGGAAGAATAATTCTCTGCGCAAGCTACAACTTTATACAGAATTATATAACATAATCTAAAATGGGTGATTAAATCATCACCATTCATTTGATTCTTAAAATTAAAATAAATTAAAATCTTAGATTTCATAATAATCAGACTATTGGATGAGTTGCATCAATCTGAAGAAATGATAAATAATGAATCATAGATTAATTCATTATGTGAAATTGTAAGATTAAAAATGTAACACTCAGTCCAAAACTGGAGCAATGTCTTAAGGCGCTCTCGTGCGAATTAACGCAGGACCGTACATTTCGATCGCACGTGTGGGTTTATTACCTATAAATTAATCATAATTAAGCCGCCAATACGATTAGGTCAAATTATGTTTGGGCTGGACATGAATCGTAGAGCCAGACGGTCGGTTTATACTTAACGACTATCCGTACAAGCCGTGTACTGCCCGAGGAAGGACCAAAAATTCCAAAACTCTGGGAAGTTTTATGTCTTACTGGGCTTGCACTACAAGAAACATCACTTTTAGCGACGAAAATTTTCGTCGCAAAAAGTCAAATTTTCGCAGCTAAATGATTTTAGCGACGAAAATTTTCGTCGCTAAATTCGTCGCTAAAAGATCGATGTGCAAGGCTTTTTTGAAAAATTGAAATCGTCGCTAAATGCAAGCTTTTTAGCGATGAAAATTTTCGTCCCTAAAAAAATTTTCCAAGACCTTTAACAGCGAAAATTTTCGCTGCCAAAAAAAATTTCAAGACTTTTAGCAGCAAAACTTTTCGCCGCCAAAAAAATTCCAAGACTTTTAGCAAATAAAATTTTATTTAAAAAATATCTAAGACTTTTTAGCAAATGAAAAGTTTCATTTAAAAAAAAATTTTACAAGACTTTTAGCAGAAAATTTTCATTTGCCAAAAATATTTTCCAAGCCTTCCAAAACAATATCCAAGACTTTTAGCTGTGAAAGTTTTCACTGCAGAAAAAATTACAAGACTTTTAGCAGCGAAAAGTTTCGCCACCAAAAAACTTTTAGCCGCGAAAATTTTCGCCGCCAAAAAAATCCCAAACTTTAGCAACGAAAAGTTTTGCTGCAAAAAAAAATTCCAAGATTTTACCAGCGAAAATTTTCGCTGCCAATAAAATTTCCAAGACTTTTAGCAGCGAAATGTTACGCCGCCAAAAAAATTTTGTTCCACTTTTAGCGACGAAAATTTTCGTCACTAAAAGTCTCTTTTAAAAAAATATATATACAGCTGAAAATTCCACACAAAATTCCTGATATACACCTATTAACAATATATTTCATCATATTCATCCTGATATACACCTGTTATATAATATATTTCATCATATTCACATCCACATCCAGCTAAACCCAAACTAGTAAATCCATCCAAGCCTCGGTTACAAATTGAGGCTAAAAATGTTTAATTTTTTTAAATATTTATTTAAACTACTAATCCATTCATTCAATCCACTCATGAAACAATCAATCATGAAAGCCATAATACCAACAAAATAGTTAACAACTCAATCAAACAATCAATCTCACTTGTTTACTATTTAAAGTTTTCAAAACAAACTCAATCAAACTATTACACAACATTAGGTTCCACAAATAATACAAAGTCACAACGCAAGATTTGGGTATGACTTTTGCTTGGCTGATGAACAACTACAGCTTGTTCGGTAGTCTAAAAGCATCTGCAAAGAAGAAGAACTCGCCATTAGCAATAATTTATAGTGGAGTCTATATCGACAGTTCAGATTGCTCCAATCGGCATGTCCCTGGCTCCTAATTTTACTTTTAACAGCTCTAGAGGTTTCTTTCTCAGCATTTAAATGTAAAAAAAACATAGTTATCATATGAAGCCTAAAATAGACTTGTTTGACACATGTACAAGCATATGGATAACCAAGCAAAAACATATGAGAGCAAAAGAGAGAAACCTTCGGTGATCTTGAATTAAAAGGGTAGCAGAGAGTCGATGTAGGCTAGGATAGACTTACTCCACGCACAATCTCCATCGTCTCTTCAATTTCTTTTCTATGAGCTGAAATGAGAGCCTCTTCTTCCTACACAAGTGAAGAACACAGTTCCAAACTCAAAAAAAGAAAAGAAAAACCATTGCATACAGAAGCAGGCTTTGTACATAATTCCTCAATATGTGCCATGCAGAAAATTTTCCCTGGAAAAATGACCAAGATTTAAATGCAAGACACCATGGGAGAAAAAATAAATGCAATAGGAATCTTTGTACAAAGGTATCTTAGAACAGATGTTTCAAAACTTATCTCTAAATCCAACTCAAAGAATGCTAAAAACAAAACTCACGTCATACAAATACACCATGTAATTCATGGAGCGTGTGATACATTCCTCCAAGCAACTCAACTTACCTCTGATTCTGAAATCCGTATTTCCTGAATCTAACAGAGCAAGACCAACAACAATTTTCTCGGGTGTAGACAAATGCAATTGCTTGGAGAGACCTTCTAGAAATCCTTCATTCATCACTTTACTTCTCAGTGCTTCACAGAAAACTGTGGCAAAATTTGGCCTACCCAAAAATTTTCGTTGCTAAAAGTCTCTTTTTTATATATATACAGCTCAAAATTCCTGATATATACCTGTTAACAATATATTTCATCATATTCATCCTGATATACACCTGTTATACAATATATTTCATCATATTCACATTCACATCCATCTAAACCCAAACCCAAACCCAAACATAAACTACATTCATCCAAACACAAACAATCTTATCCGCATCACATTCATTCACGCATAAATACATATAAGCTTAACATCATAAACAAAAATACCCTAAACCTAAAACCTAAACCTTAACCTTAACCTATAACCTATAACCTATAAGTTTAGGTTTAGGAAATGGGGCTCAGATTCGGGATCGGGTTTAGGTGTGGTTAGGGAGTTGAGATTAGGATTAGGTGTAGGTTTAGGAATTTGAGAATACATTAAGGTTTAGGTTTAGGAAATCGGGCTCGGGTTATATGTTTAGGTTTAGGTTAGGTTATAGGTTAAGGTTTAGGAAATTGAGTTTAAGTTATAAGTTAAGGTTATAGGTTAAGTTTTAAGTTTAGGTTAAGGTTATATAGGTTTACGTTTAGGTTATAGGTTTTGAGATTTGAGAATAGGTTTAGGTTAAGGTTATAAGTTTAGGTTTAGGAAATCTAGTTCGGGTTCGGGATCGGGTTTAGGTTTGGGTTTTCAAGTTAAGGTTTAGGTTTAGGTTAGGGAGTTGAGATTAGGATTAGGTGTAGGTTTAGGTTTAGGGATTTAAGAATATGTTAAGGTTAAGGTTTAGGTTATAGGTTAAGATTTAGGTTTAGGTTAAGGTTATAGGTTTAGGTTTAGTTTAATACTGCCATCATAAGTTTTAGTACTGCCAAAAACAAAATCAAACTGACTAATACATGCTTTGAGCAATGCATTTTTAAAATAATAATTGATGGAATCAGGAGTGGAAAAACTCACAAAACCGAATCCTTCACCATTAAGCATCACTTTTGCTGAACTTATTTTGCCGGAAGTACCGAGAAGTTAACATAATTCGTTGTCATCAACAGAGTCAACAAGGTTTTTTCACGTACACATTCAAACCCTGTAGAGTACACTATGTTTAAGATTATGACTTCACCATAAGTTTGACAACAGTCACAAATCCATACAAAAAGAAATTACCTGAAACTTTAGAAACTGTTGGCTATACCTTACCTTGAATTGGCAACTTAGCATTTGCTCTCGTTCAGCCTTCTTTTGAGCCCTTCCTACATGGAGATTCTTTGATCCTGGTCAATAAACAAAGATCCTGTTGTAAGTATTCATTTAAACAAATGATCCTGCAAATTAGACAAACAGAAATAACTACAATGAACATAACTTACCCAGTTGTGCACCATTCATGGCCCACATAGCCTTCTTAGCATCTTTTGGCAACTCGAAGCTAACAAACCCAAAGCCCCGAGATTTGCCATAATCATCCTTCATTACAATAGCACTGATTATCTTCCCAAATACAGAGAACTTTTCCCAAAGGCGATCATCAGTCAACCCATTTTCCAGATTCTTTACATATAGATTAGGGAACTCAGGTTCTTCACAAGCTGATTGCTTCTTAGTCTTCTTGAAAACCCAAATGCTATCATGCAAACCAAAACCTATTTTAGAACGATAAATGAAGGAAAATCTTCAAGCCCAGTTCAAATAGGAAAAATAGAATAAAATTAAAAAATATAGAATCTCGTCATTGGTACCACACCCAGATTCATAGCTTCAATTGTAAGTATAAATGTTGTACTTGTGACATACCCTTGCTGTAACTGGGAAAGTGAAAAATAATTTTTTGATTGTTGCAGGTGATCAAGGCACCGCTTTTTCTTGCCTTCACATCTAGAGTCGTTTGTTTCAATGTGTAGGTGAATGAATGTGTGTGAGAGAAGGTTAATAAAGCATCATAGTTCATGAGTTACACAGAAAACAAGTTAAATTAGATAAAAGAAAAAAGAAAAAAGAAAAAAAATTAAAGACCACCAGTGAATTGATTGTTGTACCATTTGAATTAGTTTCTAGCATCTGATTCTTCGAGGCAATCATTCTTGAAGCTGAAGCTCAAGGGAACCTGTTAAAGAAAGAAACATTAAAATTTTGAAACCTATGGGAGAAAGAAGTGCGCCAACTCCCAAGACTGAAGTATTCCAGCAGTCTTGCAGGCATGACATCAGCAGTTTTGGTTTCACATAGGTGGGCCCTTACGTACATTGTCATAGTGGTCTTTAAGGCATTGGCATATCATTGTAATGTCCCAAAAGAACATTCCCTACTAATGGATGGAACACCAACATCAAATCTGCAGCTCATGAGAGTACAATTCTCAGAAAAAAGAGAAGAAAAGAAAAAAAAAATCATGAGATTTCATGATATTTTCCACTAAAGCAGACTGATTAACCATGAAATTTCATGATACTAGGTGCAACCAAACACACCCTTTGTTGAGTTGCAGATTGTGATAATTGGGGAGGGGAGAAAGATTGGTTAGGGACTGGTCCACCTGATTGGTGGCCTACCAAGTCTCCACCATATCCATGGTGGATTCTTATTGGCCCCACCATATATCTTCCTAACCAATTGATTAGTGCCCTACGGTAATCAGTGTGTCGTTGGCCATCTTAAGAAATGAAACATGTAAATAGACACAAACAAACATCTAAGAAGAAAACATAATAAGAACCTATGTTTGAACAAAGATGAAGACAACAAAGTAAATAATAAAAAGAAATTCGAAGAAAATATTTCACCAATATGCTTCTCGACATGAGATTCATGCGTCAACCCTTTCTTTCTTTAGTTTGTGTTTGTAGGGCTGTCAATGGGCTCATCCTATTCAAAATTTTGATTTTGTGTAGCCTGGCCTAGCTGATTGATGGTGCCATGTGTTTGGTAAAGGAAGTTTATCTTGAATTGAAAATTTCCCACACACTTTGTGTTAATTATATTTTGATATTAAACATGTATCCAACCTCTCTATTGCAATTCAGTTCAATTGAGCATCTAGATACATGAACTAAAATAGATATAGATTTCCAAAGACTTTTCAAAAGAAGTGGATGGACATACTAGTGGTTTAAACTACAAATGTCCTAAATGACTACAACAAGTTAATTAACTAAGACTATATTCGTTACATTCACAGCTTTAACAACCATCATAATACATGAACTAAAAATGGGCAGGTTTGCATAGGAGGAAACTGCCCAACCGATGAAATTAGATAGAATAGCTTGATCCATTTCATTTTGAGGGGCATATGAAGGGAAACTATTAGAAGAAGAGCCTGTTTGAATGGAAATCTATTCAGAAAGAGAAACAGATCTAAAAGGGGGCCTGTTTGCATAAACTAAAATTAGTCTCATTACATCATGGTATCAGGAACCATCAAAATACATGAACTAAAAAATAGCATGTTTTCATGTAGGGTGCAGATCAAATCAGATTGGATAGGATGGCCATATCAGTTTTGTTTTGAGAGAAAGACAATAGGAAGTAGAATCGAAAAGGGCGTCCATCTTGGTCCATGACATTTTGGAGAAACCATACATCAAACTCAAAATGCATTGGCATTCATTGCATTAAGAACGGACTAAAAGAATAGAACATCTTTGCAATGATCATCCAAAACTTCTTGTTAAAAATATGAAAATTGTAGTCATTTGAGAAAGGATAAGATCCATGCAGCAAATTTTCAAATAGGACACAATTTCAATCAAGGTATTAAAAAATGGTTAGGTAACAGCTGTTGCGGTGACAGTGGGACCCATTACTCGATATAGGATTGTAATTGCTGATCTGAAAAAAAGGCTACGTACTTTTACTCTCCTTGTAAGACAAAAAACATGAATATCGTGTCCTACTCCCTTCATAGCTATTGTGGCATGTCTGCAAGATTTAGGCCATTTGTTAGGTGGGCCAATTGTTCATGTGCCTTCATCCATGAATTTGGTTGGTTGAATCACATGTGGATATTGAATGTGGTACGTTGGTCTGTTTTAACCATAAAATTTTCCGGTTGTCCTACTTGATGACCAATCGGCCTATTTTTGGTCCCATGACAGTTACAAGGTGGGCCCACCTGATGCACATGCTTGTAGTGTTAGCATGTATAGGAAGAGTAGGATTCAACATCCTATTTTCAAGAGTAGCCATTGCATTTCTCTACTATCCTTTTTTAGGAAAGCTTGCCTACAAGGTGGGGCCAACCTGATGAATGAGCCAGATCTTCTACAAAAATGCCACACTGTCACATCAGGGGAGAGTAGGATTGAAATGCTGGTTCCCAGCATATCCTATGCATTTCTCTATTATTGTTATGCTAATATTGAAATGGGATTTTATTCCAGCTAATTGATAATGATAACATGTACTTAAACCATGAATTAGTTCTGATAACTAAAGCATGTATTCCACACCATGTCATTGTATTTCTCACAAATTAGGCATATCCAAAAACTCAGGTGGGCCATGCTACTGGTAATAGTGTAACTCAAAAACTGACTAAGTTACGCGTGGTGTGGTTGATTTTTAGAGCATCCCTTCATCCTGTTGAAAGATAAACACACCATGGTTCTCGGTGCTGTGGCCCACATGAGTTATGAATCAGGATTATATATTTCCTGAAGCCCTAACATCAAGAGGCACACTAGATGGATGCGTGAATCAGGGATTATATATTTCCCCAAATTCCCTTGTAATGGTTTGTGCGTGAGAAGGGGATAAAAGTATTCATGATCACCAACCTCGGGATGGATTTGTCACATACAGCTAGGAAACATATACAAATATGTAAATCCTCAAATTCATAAATCGTACTTGAGAGAGAGAGAGAGAGACTAACTTGATGAATGAGCTGGAGATGTCTTTCCACTATGATTTCCTCTCCTTCTTCTTCTTCTTCTTCTTTCGAGTGCGCCTCTCCAAATCTCTGTTACAGATCTAAGGTGGGTTTGCGACAAAAGTGAGATTTCAAAACCCTAATGAGAGAGAGAGGTGTTGGGAAATAGAGGGCCTGGCGCGTGCCGCTTCAGAGAGAGAGAGAGAGAGAGAGAGAGAGAGAGAGAGAGAGAGAGAGAGAGAGAGAGAGAGAGAGGGAGAGAGGCGGGCGTGCGAGAGAGGTTTGAGGGATTGGGTTTTGGGAGGGGCGGGCGGGAGATGTGGGTTTTAGGAGGGCGGGAGATGTGGTTTTTGGGAGGGACCGGCGGTTTTGGGAAACGGATTGGCTACTCCCCCTGCCACCAGCCATTTCATAGTGGTCGGTGCTCTGTGGGCCCCACTATGATGTATGTGTTTCATTCTTTCCGTCCATCTATTTTTGTAGATCATTTTATAGTATAAAAAAAAAATGAGTTATATCTCAATCTCAAGTGGACCATATTACAGAAACAAGTGTTTAATGAACATTGACCATTAAAAATGAGTTATATCCAATCATTATTTTTTCCAGTGGTGTGGTCCACCACAGATTTATATCCCTATATTTTTTGTAAATTACTAAAATGATCTGTAAAAATGGATAAACGGAATGGATGAAACACATACATCATTGTGGGCCCCATGAAGCACCGACCACGAAAAGGACAGTGACACCCACGGTTGAGACTTTCCTAGGGCCACTATGATGTTTATTTGAGATATAACCTGTTAATAAGTACAAAAAAAAAAGACATGGATGATTTGAGAAAAATCAAATATCAGCTTGATCTAAGACTTCTGTAGCCCTCTGAAATTTTTTATTAGTAAGCGTTCAATCCCCACATTTTTGCATTTGTTTTTTATTTTTTATTTTTTTGGTTAGTTTGGTTAGGGATGTACATGAGCAGAGTTAGCTTGGTTAGCTTGCTCCACTCGACTCGAAAAAAGCTCGATTTGACTCAGTTCGAAACTAAGTCCAAGCCGAGTCAAGTTCACACTTCACTGTTAGCCACCCCGACTAGGGAATTGATACCAAGACCTCGGTGTTGAAACGAGGTATCTTTCACTCGGCCTACCACTTGAGCTATGGATCAGGGTGTTAACCAGATCGAGTTCAAGCTTGCTTGAGCTTGACTCGACTTGGATCGAACCTAACTCAAATCGAACCAGTTCGGTGACTCGGTTACTTTGATATTGTTGTTGCTCACCGAGTGTTTGATGAAATGACTCAATGAAATGTGGCTACGATGATGTATGAACCACATCTCAACAAATAATGGAGGGGCTGGATTTATGAACCACATCTCGGTGGTCCCAACAAATGATTATGAATATTTTAATGGAGGGTAACCTATTCATAAGGTTATAGGGACATAGATAAAGAGAAAACATATATATCAAACTTGATCTAAAACATTTGTATCCCTCGAGAAATTTCAACAATAAGTGTTTAATTCACACTCCTATGTTGTGGTCTACTTAATCTTTGGATATATTTAAATTTTCAGCTTGTACCCTAAAAAAAGTACTAAAATGGATGGACAACATCAACAAGACACATAATTTGCGATAGGGCTCACAAAGTTTACTTAATATGCTATAGTGTACTAAATTATTCTCACGAGCGTGGGGACGTGTGCGTGTGTATTAAAAAAATAATAATAGATGGACAGAGTGGAGGTGTAGGATTTGCACGCAGTTTGGCAAGTGACCCCAACACCAGCAGTACACGAGTCAAAGCTCTATAGGCTACGATGATGTATGTGTTTTATCCACATCGTCCATCCATTTTTCTATATAAAGTTAGGGCATAAGCTAAACAATGAGTTAGATTTAAACTGTAACGTTTATTTCCCATGGCCTACCAGCAATCCCACCATTGAAACTTCCCATGGCCTACTGTAATGTTTATTTCTCATCCAACTTGTTGATAACATCACAGGCATGGATGAAAGGAAAACACATATATTAGCATGATCCATAATTTTTGTGGCCTCAGAAAGTTTTCATAATTTTCCAGAGATTTGGATCTGCCCTATTTTTGGCCTCATTGGCTAAAATAAGTTGGCAAAATCGATGGACAAGGTAAATAAGACACACGCATCGTGGTAGGGCCCACATAGCTTTGACACCAGCTAGCTGGCTAGACTTGGGTGCACTAGTTTAACCGCCTATTGATTTCCGGCAAACATCAGGTATGCCCCAGTTAAGGATTGCGTACTGAGTAACCCAGTTAAATTACCGTACTGATTAAACTCTATTGAGCTCACTTTGAATGTGTGTGTCTTATCCACACTGTCCATCTGATACTTCAGCTCATTTTAGTGGTTGAGCCCAAAATTGAAGCATATAAAAAGTTCAAGTACACCACACCACAGGAAACAACAGGGAAAATGATATCCACCGTGAAACCTTCCTAATGCCCACAATGATGTTTATTCTTCAGCTTCCTAGGGTGTAGTCTACTTGAGCTTTATTTATGCTTTGATCTTGTGCTCATATCCTAAAAGTTCTTGGTAAAATGGATAGATGGCGTTGATAAACTAAATAAATTTCGGTGCCCTCAGAGTTAACTCAACTATAGTGTACGGAGTTAGTACACATTTAACTTCCTTTGTTTGGACAGTCGCGCTGTAAGCGAACTACATAACATACCGTTCATCCATATTTCGAGATAATTTTAGAGAATTATCCAGAAAATGAATCATATCCAAAGATTAAATGGACCACACTACAAATAAAGTAGATCAGATTGAGCGTCAGCCATTAAAAAACATTTTGGGGCCATAAAAGTTTTGGATCAAACTGATTTTTATTTTTCCCCTTCATCTGGCCCTTTCGGTATTAGACTTGTTTGTTTGAGTTTTTTTTTTTTTTTGCAAGGGTTGGCGTTGTTGTATCATCCTTTCCTTTTTTGAATAAATTCTAGCCATTTCAAAAAATAAAAAACAAAAAAATCATTGTCTTGATTAGATTCATTCACCATGATGCATAATAAAGTTGTCATAGTTACCAAAAAAGTACTTTATAAAGCCCACAAAAAATGTGTATGTTTTATCTAAGCCGTCCATTTATTATAACAGCTTATTTTAAAGCATGAACAAAAAAAATGAAGTAGATCAAAGGCTGAAGTGAACCACACCATAGGATTCTAACTAAACAGAAACGGATTAGTTACTCCTGCCGCTCGCAAATGGCTGGTGGTCGGTGATCTGTGGGCCCCATCATGATGTATGTGTTTCATCCATGCCATCCATGTATTTTTATAGATCATTTTATGGTATAAGGACAAAATGAGGTATATCCCAATCTCAAGTGGACCACATTATAGGAAAAAGTCTTGAATGAGCGTCGACCATTAAAAACCTTTTGGGGGCCATAAAAGTTTTGGATCAAGCTAATTTTTGTTATTTCCCATCATTTAGGCCTGTATGACCTAATCAACAGATTAGATGTCAAATAAACAGTACAGTGGGCCTTAGGAGGATTTTAATGGTGGATAACCAATCAATATTGTTTTCCTGTGGTGTGATCAGCTTGAGATTTATATCCCACTCATTTTTGGGATAAAGCCCTAAAATGATCTGTAAAAATGGATGAACGGAATGGATGAAACACATACATCATGGTGGAGCCCACAGAGCACCGACCACTAGCCCACATACATCGTGGTGGAGTAGCCAATCCATTTTCTTTCTCGCCCAAATAGAGATACCTAGCGCCGACCCTAATCTTCCCTCTCTCGCGCGCCCTAGTCCCTCTCTCCTCTCTCCCTTTCAACAGATCTCTCCCTCCTCTCTCTTCCTGTTGATTTCCTCCCTCCTCTTTCTCTCTTCCTTGCTCGATCGCTCTTCACATTGTCTCTCTCTATCCCCACTGAAGATTCTGTTGCCGACCGCCCTACCCTTGCACGCCATCTCACTCTCTCTGAATCTGTGGTTGAAGGCTCAAATCTATTAATGACATTGAGGTATTTCTCTCTCTCTCTCTATCTCTCTCTCCCTCCCTCTCTTTCTCTCAATCTCTCTCAATCTCAATGCTGATTTAGGGCAGCCTAACCTGTAGGGCAAGGTCTGAATCCCTAAAATTGGCAAGGCTCGGGTTTGAAATCCTAAGGTGGTTGTCCAGGGCAAATGATGAATAGGTCAGCCCGACATGTTGCCCTGTCCCATTATCAAGAGGGCCCACCGTGAGAAATCCACGCCGTTTCTCAAGATCCAAAACTTAGGTGGACCATGTCGTACGAAACAATGGGGATTGAGTGCCAGAAACTTTGTAGGGCCACAGAAGTTTTAGATTAGGATGATATTTGTGCGAACAATGTATCCCAGTGGTAAATCCCTGGCCATTCAAACAATGGGGTGAATGCCAGAAATTTAATGTTATTAATCCTATAAATCCCTGGCCATTCAAACAATGGGGTGAATGCCAGAAATTTAATGTTATTAATCCTATAAATCCCTAGCCATCCAAGTTGTGAGTGCCTGCAAGTGGCTTATGATGGACACTTGCAACATCAGAAATTGTGGGTGTTATAATACATTTGATTTTCTTACTGATTTAGATGATCTGTCCTGGTTGTAAGTTAATAAAATGTGGCAATCTGTGTTGTTTTATTCTTCAGCCAACTCTGATATTTTCAATATCTCTCACCTTTGGCCCATACATTGGCCATTAAAATTTTATATACATCTAGATCTCTTTGCTAGCTAGGTGGTCCTTTTTAGGACTTGATCAGGTTGGTTAATGGTGCTACTTCTTTATTTAGTTAGCTTTAGTAGGAAACTATGCTTATCATGATATTTCTGTTGGGTTGATACTCATTTTTAGGATTTGTATTGTGCTCATGAGTTTCTTCTCTTTTGAGTCGTCTATTGAGAATTCATGTTCAAAATACACCTTAGTAGTGTCCAAGCAATTTATTTATGTGTTTCATGTTTAAATTGATAAAAAGAAGGAAATCATGATTAAGTCTTATTTTTGCTCTTGTTTATTGGAGTTGGAGCTATCTTTTTCCTAAATAGAGGACCATTATGTAGAGAAGAGTCAAGACATAAGATACCAGAAATGTTTTGTTCTCTAACTGAGCTTTATTTTTTTAACAACAATAGTGGAAGAACTGGTATTTTGATTTGGGTCAAGACATAAGATACCAGAAGTGTTGTTTGCTAAGCAGGCAATATAAGTACCTTGATATTGATGTTGGGGATTTGGGGATATTGATGTTGCTCGAATTGAACTAGTTTGGTGACTCGGTTACTTTGATATTGATGTTGCTCACCAAGTAATTGATGAAATGACTCAAAAGACGTGTGGTGGGTGGATTTCAAGAAGATGAGTGTGTTTATTGCATGCAATAGCCCTTAGGAGCAATTTTTCAACATCAATGCAACTTTGATTTAGTGAAAATTCAGCCTCATTGCCAGTTAGGGGGTCTATGACAAATGAATCATGGAGGCATTTTATTTGGAGATCTTGTCCAGGCTCAATTTTGATAAATGGGGGTGAACCTAAATCAGAACCTCCAGCATTTTTGTCAATATCTAACCAGTACATAATCTTCAATCCAGGAGTTTTTGGACCAGCTGAATCAGAGTCCACATCTTGACCCAACTACATAGAACTAGGATTCCCTGCTTGGCCCATCCTGCCATCAGTTATAGGCTCAAAACGAATCACATCTTTCCATCTGCCTTGGCGCAGCACTTGAACTTGTCTTCTAACAGTGTCAATGATGAGGGTAACATAGAGCTCATGGAGAACTGAATATAAAATTAAAAAAACGGATTCTTTGATGCAGCCATTCTGCGCTCCAGATCATCTCATTCTCCAAGGACATGTCTTCGCATTTCTTCAAGCTTCACAAGACCACTTTTCTCACCCACAAGCAACTCCAAATGTAATATCCTCCACATAGATAAATGTCCCCTGTAACCTAAGGTTAGAAGAACCTTAAATTCCCCACTGATTTGAAGGAGTGCAGTACCTTCAGATACTGTGACTCTAGAAATTTCTTTAAGGAGTGAAACTTCCAGCAGTTTACCTCTTAGAAGTGTATTGAACTTCTTTAAAGCTGGTTCTTGGCCGGCCTCAGTAAGTGCACTTTGAATTCCCATATCTTCTATGCATTTTGGTAAACGCTGATAATTTCCCGTGAGGAGAACTTCAATAGCAAATGGAACATCATAAATTGGAGCACGAGCTTGCTGTAGTCTCTCATGCATGAAGAACATAGAATCAGCAGCTAGGGTGAAACATGTTATCGGGGGCCATAAAAGTTTTGGATCAAGCTTATATTTGATTTTTCTCTTCATCCATGTTTGTACGATCTTATGAACATGTTGGTTGTCAAATAAACATGACTATGAGGCCTAACAAGGTTTCAGTGGTGGAAATCATTATTCCCACTGCTTCATGTGGTATGATCCACCTGAGCTCTGTATATTGTTGAGTATTGTTCACCTGATTCTAGAGAAGTTGTTGACCAGTAATTGCCTTTCAAAATTTCTTTCTTTTTTATTTTGGTGGGTTATCTGTAAATATTCAAACTCTGACCTCAGTTTTTTGAGACATGGTATTTTACTTATATGACCAACTGGTGATCGCCATCAATTTTATTTTATTTTTTTTGTGGATATTCAGTAAATGTTCATACCATGACTTGAGATGTATGAGGCATGGTATTTCACCTGTATAATGAAATAAAGATGAGGTAATGAGTTGCATGAATGGGAAAGGACCATCGTGATGGGCTTGATTAAGTAAATGTAGGCTTGATTAAGTAAATATGCCAATCTCCCACAAGCATTGGTATCACTATATATATATATATATATATAAAGAAAAAAAGGAAAAAACAGAATCATAGCAATGGCACAAATCACACAATCCCAGCTATTAATTCATCAGACCCAGACTATAAGAACCTTGAATTATAATGCTTTATATCATTCACAAGCACGAAAAAAAGAAAGACATACATATGCATTTCAATCACTGAAAAGAACCATAAGCATAGGAAAAACAGAAGAATTCAAATAAAATCAGCAATCATTTCATCAAACCCCAATTCCAAAATCTTGATTGGAGATGCATTTTAAAGTGTTACATATCTCCCATAAGCAATTAAATCACTAAAAAATAATAAATATGTATGTCCTTTTGAACCTTCCCTAATTGCACAAGTGGCTGAACCATCTTGTATTGATTATTAGGCTTTGGGAGAGTGCTTTGTTATGTAAATTGCATTCGAATTTTTTCTGGTAGCATCATGGAAAAAGCTGTCACACTTAAGTGTGCGTAAACTTAGTTGTATTACATAAATAAAGTGACGGGGCCTTCTTTTGTTCTAAAAATTATATCATTTACAAGTATGAAATGAAAAATTCAGTTGGACTCCTTTCACAAGGTCAGGGTGGGTCATTGAGAAGAAATTTCTACATGCGGTTTTTTGTATCTTGTTTCTCTGTAATCCCAATTGCCTACTTGACACCCAAGCTATGCGTTCTATTGTATTCCTTCTAAATTAACAGTGAGTTAGAAATTATGATGTTCTCTACATGGTTTTCAGCTTTGGAAGTGATATTCCAAGATCAATGCAATAGATGAATTTCTTTAAAACATTTGCAAAGGCTTCAACTTCAACAAAACACAGGGAGGACTCGTAGCTGCAAATTCTCCAAGATGGAAGAGGATACTTCTTCGAATCTTCTCTGAGCGAAAAGGGCGTCAAGGTGAGTTGTGTCATTTTCTTTTCTTTTACATTGTTAGGCATTGACATTTATTCACATAAGTCTTTTCTTTTACATTGCTAGGCTTTTATTGCAGGTCAGTGCATACTCATCCTTTGCAAGGATGGTGGGAGTTGGAATTGGTTTGGAGCAACAAAGAAGGAGAATGGACCCCATGACTAATGAATCGTAGTTCACAAACTACACTTGAGATTTCATTGGCACAGTTGATTACATATTTTACACAGGTAAATTTCCTTGTTGCAAGATGACTTTGCCTGAGCTTTCTTTCCCACCATCCTTGCAAAGGATGAGTATACACAGCTATGCTTATCATGCTAGACCACATTTTCTGCAAAAATGTCACACATGTAGAACACCCTAGCTGAGAAAACAGTGGCTTACTCACCTCTATTAAATCAGGTTGAGCCACTGATCGAGTGAGAATCAAAATTAATGGAGCAGACCCGGATATGCGTTGGAGCTATCCGGAAGAGCGGGGGTCCTGGAAGGTGGGAACCGCTGTTATAACTATGATGAAGCTGTCCATTTCCTATGGACAGCATTGGAAGGGCCTGACCATTTGGACAGGCCATATTTATGTATTTTCTCGAAATTAATGGAGCAGACCCGGATGTGCGTCGGAGCTATCCGGAAGAGCAGGGGTCCCTGGAAGGTGGGAACCGCTGTTATGACCATGATGAAGCTGTCCATTTCCTATGGATAGCATTGGAAGGGCCTGGCCATTTGGACAGGCCGTATTTATGTCTGTATTTACAGGTATCACACCCTTAACCTAAACCTATAACCCAACTTAAACCTATACCTATAACTTAATCCTATTCTCAAATGCCTAAACCTAAACCTAATCTGGAAAACCCAAACCTAAACTCGATCCTGAACCCGAACCCAGTTTCCTAAACCTAAACCTTAACCTATTCTCAATTCCCAAAGCTATAACCTATAACCTATAACCTAAACCTATAACCTTAACCTAAACCTAAACCTCCTAAACCTAAACCTAAACCTCAACCTAAACCAAAGCCTATAACCTTAACTTAAACCAAAACACAGTAACCTAAACTCGAACCTAAACCTAAAACCAGAACTGAACCTAAACCTATAACTTATAACCTAAACCTATAAACTAAAACCTAAACCTAAACCTATAACCTAAACCTATAACCTAAACCAAAACCTATAACCTCAACCTAAACAAAAACCTATAACCTAAACCTTAACCTATAACCTATAACCTAAACTTATAACCTTAACCTAAACCTAAAACCAAAACCTAAACCTATAACCTAAACCTAAACATTAACCTATTCTCAAATCACTAAACATAAACCTACACCTAATCCCAATCTCAACTCCCCTAACCTAAACCTAAACGTAAATATGAAAACACAAGCCTAAAACAAATTTCGAACCCGAACCCGATTCCCTAAACCTAAACCTTAACCAATTCTCAATTCCCTAAACCAATAGCTTATAACCTAAACCTAAACCTTAACCTTAACCTAAACCTAAACCTTAACCTAAACCTATAACCTTAACCTAAACCAAAACCTATTACCTATAACCTAAATTTATAACCTATAACCTAACAGAACCTAAACCTAAAACCTAAACCTTAACCTATAACCTAAAACCTAAACCTAAACCTAAAACTTAAATGTATTCTTAAATCCCTAAACCTAAACCTACACCTAATCCTAATCTCAACTCCCTAACCTAAACCTAAACCTAAACTTGAAAACCCAAGCCTAAACCCGATCCAGAACCCGAACCCATTCCCTAAAAGTAAACCTAAACCAATTCTCAATTCCTAAACCTATACCTTATAACCTAAACCTAAACCTCAACCTAAAACTAAACCCGATTCCCTAAACCTAAACCCAAACCAATTCTCAATTCCTTAAACCTATACCTTATAACCTAAACCTAAACCTAAACTCAAACCTAAAACTAAACCTAAACCTTAACCTAAACCTATAACCTTAACCTAAACCAAAACCTATGACCTAAAACCTAAACCTAAACCTTATAACCTAAACTTATAACCTATTACCTACCATTCACTTAAACCTAAATCCTAAACCTTAACTTATAATCTAAGATCTAAACCTAAACCTAAAACCTAAATGTATTCTCAAATCCTAAACCTAAACCTACACCTAATCGTAATCTCAACTCCCTAACCTAAACCTAAACCTAAACTTGAAAACCCAAGCCTAAACCCGATCCAGAACCCGAACCCAATTCCCTACACGTAAACCTAAACCAATTCTCAATTCTCTAAACCTATACCTTATAACCTAAACCTAAACTCCGAACTTAAAACTAAACCCGATTCCCTAAACCTAAAAATGAAAACCCAAGCCTAAACCCGATCCCCAACCCGAACCCGATTTCTAAACCTAAACCTTAACCTATTCTCAAAACCCTAAACCTACACCAAATCCTAATCTCAACTCTCTAACATAAACCTAAACTCAACTTGAAAACCCAAACCTAAACCCGATCCAACCCGAACCCGGTTTCTAAACCTAAACGTTAACCTATTCTCAATTCCCAAAGCTATAACCTATAACCTTGAACCTAAACCGAACCTAAACCTATAACCTTAACCTATAACCTAAACATATAACCAAAACCTAAACTTATAAGCTAAAACCTAAACGGAAGCCTAAAACCTAATTGTATTCTCAATTCCTAAACCTAAACCTAATCCCAATCCCAATCTCACATCCCCAACCTAAATCTAAACCTAAACTTCAAAACCCGATCCCGAACCCGAACCCGATTTCCTAAACATAAACCTTAACCTATTCTCAAATCCTTAAACCTAAACCTACACCAAATCCCAATCTCAACTCCCTGACCTAAACCTAAACCTAAACATGAAAACCCAAGCCTAAACTCGATCCCGAACTAAAACCCGATTTCCTAAACCTAAACCTTAACCTATTCTCAATTCCCAAAGCTATAACCTATAACCTATAACCTAAAGCTAAACCCAACCTAAACCTATAACCTTAACATAAACCCAAAACCTAAACCTTAACCTAAACCAAAACCTGTAACCTTAACCTAAACCAAAACCTCAACCTAAACCTTAACCTAAACTTATAACCTTAACCTAAACCTAAAACCAAAACCTAAACCTATAACCTAAACCTATAAACTAAAACCTAAACCTAAACCTAAACCAAAACCTATAACCTTAACCAAAACAAAACCTATAACCTAAACCTTAACCTATAACCCATAACCTAAACTTATAACCTTAACCTAAACCTAAAACCAAAACCTAAACCTATAACCTAAACCTATAAGCTAAAACCTAAACCTAAACCTAAAACCTAAATGTATTCTCAAATCCCTAAACCTAAACCTTAACCTATAACCCATAACCCACTACAAAAAAGAGGGTTTTTAGCGACGAAACTTATTTTCGTCGCCAAAAGTCACTTTTAGCGACGAAATATATTTTCGTCGCTAAAAGTGTGGTTTTAGCGATGAAACTTTTAGCGACGGAAATTTTCGTCGCTAACACTAGTGCACCATACTTTTAGCGACGAAAATTTTCGCCGTTAAATGTGTAATCGATGCGGAATAAATTTCTTTACAGTATAAGACTTTTCGCGACGAAAAATACTTTTAGCGGCGACATATTTCGCGGCTAACTCCATTTAGCGGCGAAAATTATCGCTGCTAAAACTCTTATAGTTTACAAGATAAGTAAACATCTTTTAGTGACGAAAATTATCGTCGCCAAAACTTTGCTTTTAAAAAAAATTTATTCTAGTTCAAAATACATACAATATTCCGGATATACTCCTGTTAACAATATATTTCATCATATTCATCACATTCACATTCATATTAATTTAAATCCAAACAATATAAACTTTTAGCGGCGAAAATGTTCGTCACTAAAAAATACTATACAAGACTTTTAGCAGCGAAATATTTCGCTGCTAAAAATATTTTCCAAAAGATTTTAGCAGCGAAAATAGTTGCGGCAAAATAAATTTTTCAAGACTATTAGTAAATTTTTCAAGACTATATACAAGACTTTTAGCGGAAATTTTTTCATTGCTAAAACTATTTTCCAAAAGATTTTAGCAAATGAAAATATTTAAAAAATAAATTATTCAAGACTATTAGCTCTTCGTATTAAAAAATACTATACAAGACTTTTAGCAGCGAAATTTTTTGCTACTAAAACTAATTTTCAAAAGATTTTAACAGCGAAAATATTTGCGGCAAAATAAATTTTCCAAGACTATTAGTCATGCTAAACTGTTATGCATTGTAAAAAATTTCAATGACTTTTGCAAAGATCATCATTGTCATGCTCGAAAACACATTTCCAAGATTTTAGCAGCGAAAGTTATTGCTGCCAAAAAATATCTAAGACTTTTAGCAGCGAAAATATTCGCTGCCAAAAAATTCTAAGATGTTTTAGCAGCGAAAATTTTCGCTGCTAAAAATACTAGATATTTTTTTGTACGGAATTTTGAACTGTATATGAAAAAAAAATAAAATTGACTTTAAAAAAAAAAATCCTAAATGTGTATCAGGAATTTGGTGCCGAATTTTGAACTGTATATTTAAAAAAAAAAAAGACTTTTAGCAAATGAAAATATTAATAGCATAAAAAAATTCAAGATGTTTTAGCGTGAAACTTTTATTGCTAAAAAAATCCTAAATATTTTTTTGTGCGGAATTTTGAACTGTATATGAAAAAAAAAATGACTTTAAAAAAAAAAAATCTTAGATGTGTATCAGGAATTTAGTGCTGAATTTTGAACTGTATATTTTAAAAAAAAAAAAAAAAGACTTTAGCAGCGAAAATATTCGCTGCCAAAAAAATTCCAAGATGTTTTAGCTAAAAATTTTCCACTTTTAGCGACGAAAATTTTCGTTGCTAAAAGTCTTTTTTTTTTTTCAATATACAGTTTAAAATTCTGCACAAAATTCCTGATATACACCTGATATACACCTGTTAACAATATATTTCATCTTATTCATCCTAATATACACCTGTTATATAATATATTTCATCATATTGACATTCACATCCAGCTAAACCCAAAACCAAACCCAAACATAAACTACATTCATCCAAACACAAACAATCTTATCTGCATCACATTCATTCACGCATAAATACATATAAATTTAACATTAACAAATAAACAAAAAATCACAAAGGTTAGGGAGTTTAGGTTTAGGTTTAGGTTATAGGTTATAAGTTTAGGTTATAGGTTTAGGTTATAGGTTATAAGTTTAGGTAATAGGTTTAGGTTTTGGTTTTAGGTTTAGGTTTAGGTTAAGGTTATAGGTTTAGGTTCGATTTAGGTTTAAGTTATGGGTTATAGCTTTGTGAATTGAGAATAGGTTAAGGTTTAGGTTTAGGAAACTGGGTTCGGGTTCAAGATCAAGTTTGGGTTTTCAAGTTTAGGTTTAGGTTTAGGTTTAGGTTAGGGAGTTGGGATTAGGTTTTGATGTAGGTTTAGGTTGAGGGATTTGAGAATACATTTAGGTTATAGGTTTTAAGTTTAGGTTTTAGGTTATAGGTTTTGGTTTTGGTTTTGGTTTTAGGTTTAGGTTATAGGTTAAGGTTAGGTATAGGTTTAGGTTATAGGTTATAGCTTTGGGAATTGAGAATAGGTTATGGTTTAGGTTTAGGAAACTGGGTTCGGGTTTGGGATCGGGTTTAGGTTTGGGTTTTCAAGTTTAGGTTTAGGTTTAGGTTAGGGAGTTGAGATTAGGATTTGGTGTAGGTTTAGGTTTAAGGATTTGAAAATAGGTAAAGGTTTAAGTTTAGGAAATCGGGTTCGTGTTCTAGATCGGGCTTAGGCTTGGGTTTTCATGATTAAGTTTAGGTTTAGGTTAGGGAGTTGAGATTGGGATTTGGTGTAGGTTTAGGTTTAGGGATTTGAGAATAGGTTAAGGTTAACGTTTAGCTTTAGGAAATCGGGTTCGGGTTCGGGATCGGGTTTAGGCTTGGGTTTTCAAGTTTAGGTTTAGGTTTAGGTTAGGGAGTTGAGATTGGGATTAGGTGTAGGTATAGGTTTAGGGATTTGAGAATAGGTTAAGGTTTTGGTATAGGTTTAGGTTTAGGTTTTAGCATATAGGTTTAGGTTTTGGTTTTAGGTTTAGGTTATAGGTTATAGGTTAAGGTTTATGTTATAGGTTTTTGTTTAGGTTGAGGTTATAGGTTTTGGTTTAGGTTTAGGTTTTAGTTTATAGGTTTTTTTTAGGTTGTGGTTATAGGTTTTGGTTTAGGTTATAGGTTTAGGTTTAGGTTTTAGTTTATAGGTTTAGGTTCTGGTTTTAGGTTTAGGTTAAGGTTTAGGTTACAGGTTTTGGTTTAAGTTAAGGTTATAGGCTTTGGTTTAGGTTAAGGTTTAGGTTTTGGGTTTAGGTTAAGGTTATAGGTTTAGGTTAGGTTTAGGTTTAGGTTATAGGTTATAGCTTTGGGAATTGAGAATAGGTTAAGGTTGAGGTTTAGGAACCTGGTTCGGGTTCGGATCGGGTTTAGGTTTGGGTTTTCCAGTTAGGTTTAGGTTTAGGTTTAGGTTTAAGTTTAGGTTAGATAGTTGTGATTAGGATTTGGTGTAGGTTTAGGTTTAGGGATTTGAGAATACATTTAGGTTTTAGGTTTTAGGTTTAGGTTTTAGCTTATAGGTTTAGGTTATAGGTTTTGGTTTTGGTTTTAGGTTTAGGTTATAGGTTAAGGTTATAGGTTATAGCTTTGGGAATTGAGAATAGTTAAGGTTTAGGTTTAGAAACCGGGTTCGGGTTCGGGATCGGGTTTAGGTTTGGGTTTTCCAGATTAGGTTTAGGTTTAGGTTTAGGTTTAGGTTAGAGAGTTGTGATTAGGATTTGGTGTAGGTTTAGGTTTAGGGATTTGAGAATACATTTAGGTTTTAGGTTTTAGGTTTAGGTTTTAGCTTATAGGTTTAGGTTATAGGTTTTGGTTTTGGTTTTAGGTTTAGGTTATAGGTTAAGGTTATAGGTTATAGCTTTGGGAATTGAGAATAGGTTAAGGTTTAGGTTTAGAAACCGGGTTCGGGTTCGGGATTGGGTTTAGGTTTGGGTTTTCAAGTTCGGGTTTAAGTTTAGATTAGAGAGTTGAGATTAGGATTTGGTGTAAGTTTAGGTTGAGGGATTTGAAAATAGGTAAAGGTTTAGGTTTAGGAAATCGAGTTCGGGTTTTGGATCGGGTTTAGGCTTGGGTTTTCATGTTTAGGTTTAGGTTTAGGTTAGGGAGTTGAGATTGGGATTTGGTGTAGGTTTAGGTTTAGGGATTTGAGAATAGGTTAAGGTTTAGGGAATTGAGAATTGGTTTGGGTTTAGGTTTAAGGAATCGGGTTCGGGTTCGGGATCGGGTTTAGGTTTGGGTTTTCAAGTTAAAGCTTAGGTTTAGGTTAGGGAG
Organism: Magnolia changhungtana; assembly: GCA_030180095.1. Lineage (NCBI taxonomy): Eukaryota > Viridiplantae > Streptophyta > Magnoliopsida > Magnoliales > Magnoliaceae > Magnolia > Magnolia changhungtana. The sequence continues at coordinate 910,455 of JASAUF010000394.1, read as the reverse complement.
TTGAGATTAGGATTAGGTGTAGGTTTAGGTTTATGGATTTGAGAATATATTTAGGTTTTAGGTTTAGGTCTTAGGTTATAGGTTTAGGTTTAGGATTTAAGTTTAGGTGAATGGTAGGTAATAGGTTATAAGTTTAGGTTATAGGTAATAGGTTAAGGTTTTAGGTCATAGGTTTTGGTTTAGGTTAAGGTTAAGGTTTAGGTTCGAGTTTAGGTTTAGGTTTAGGTTATAAGGTATAGGTTTAGGGAATTGAGAATTGGTTTGGGTTTAGGTTTAGGGAATCGGTTTTGGGTTCGGGATCGGGTTTAGGTTTGGGTTTTCAAGGTTAAGCTTAGGTTTAGGTTAGGGAGTTGAGATTAGGATTAGGTGTAGGTTTAGGTTTAGGGATTTGAGAATACATTTAGGTTTTAGGTTATAGGTTAAGGTTTAGGATTTATGTTTAGGTGAATGGTAGGTAATAGGTTATAAGTTTAGGTTACAGGTAAATAGGATGAGGTTTTAGGTCATAGGTTTTGGTTTAGGTTAAGGTTATAGGTTTAGGTTCAGTTTAAGGTTCAGGTTTAGGTTTAAGTTATAAGGTATAGGTTTAGGTAATTGAGAATTGGTTTAGGTTTAGGTTTAGAGAATTGGGTTTAGTTTTAGGTTCAGGTTTAGGTTTAGGTTATAAGGTCTAGGTTTAGGGAATTGAGAATTGGTTTAGGTTTAGGTTTAGGAATCGGGTTCGTGTTCGGATCGGGTTTAGGTTTAGGTTAGGGAGTTGAGATTGGGATTAGGTGTAGGTTTAGGTTTAGGGATTTGAGAATAGGTTAATGTTTAGGTATAGGTTTAGGTTTAGGTTATAGGTTTTGTTTAGGTTATATGTTTAAGTTTAGGTTTTAGTTTATAGGTTTTTGTTTAGGTTGAGGTTATAGGTTTTGGTTTAGGTTTAGGTTTTAGTTTATAGGTTTAGGTTATAAGTTATGGGTCTAGGTTCGGTTTTAGATTTAAGTTAAGGTTCGTGTTACTGAGTTTTGGTTTAGGTTAAGGTTATAGGCTTTGGTTTAGGTTAAGGTTTAGGTTTTGGGTTTAGGTTAATGTTATAGGTTTAGGTTATAGGTTATAGGTTTTGGTTTAGGTTATAGGTTTAGGTTTAAGTTTAGGTTTAGGTTTAGGTTATAGTTTATAGGTTTAGGTTATAGGTTTAGGTTTTGGTTTTAGGTTTAGGTTAAGGTTATAAGTTAAGGTTTTTGTTTAGGTTAAGGTTATAGGTTTTGGTTAAGGTTTAGTTTTTGGGTTTATGTTAAGGTTATAGGTTTAGGTTATAAGTTATAGGTTATAGGTTATAGGTTAAGGTTTAGGTATAGGTTTTAGGTTATAGGTTTAGGTTTTAGCTTATAGGTTTAAGTTTTGGTTTTAGGTTTAGGTTAAGGTTATAAGTTTAGGTGTCAGGTTGTTTTTATTTAGGTTAAGGTTATAGCTTTTGGTTTAGGTTATAGGTTTAGGATTAGGTTTAGGTCTAAGGTTTAGTTTATAGGTTTAGGTTATAGGTTTAAGTTTTGGTTTTAGGTTTAGGTTAAGGTTATAAGTTCAGGTTTAGGTTTAGGTTATAGGTTTTGGTTTAGGTTAAGGTTTAGGTTTTTGGTTTATGTTAAGGTTATAGGTTAAGGTTATAGGTTTAGGTTTAGGTTATAGGTTATAGGTTCGGGAATTGAGAACAGGTTAAGGTTTAGCTTTAGGAAATCGAGATCGAGTTCGGGTTCGGGATCGGGTTTAGGCTTGGGTTTTCAAGTTTAGGTTTAGGTTTAGGTTAGGGAGTTGAGATTGGGATTAGGTGTAGGTTTAGGTTTAGGGATTTGAGAATACATTTAGGTTTTAGGTTTAGGTTTCTGTTATGGATTATAAGTTAAGTTTAAGTTAAGGTTTTAGGTTTAGGTTTAGGTTATAAGTGTTGGTTATAGGTTTAGGTTTAAGTTAGGTTATAGGTTATAGCTTTAGTGAATTGAGAATAGGTTAAGGTCCGTGTTTAAGAAATCGGGTTCGGGTTTCGGATCGGGTTTAGGTGTGGGTTTTCAAGTTTAGGATTAGGTTTAGGTTAGGGAGTTGAGATTAGGATTAGGTGTAGGTTTAGGTTTGGGGATTTGAGAATACATTTAGTTTTTAGGTTTAGGAAATCAGGTTTGGAATCAGGATCGGGTTTAGGCTTGGGTTTTCATGTTTAGGTTTAGGTTTAGGTTAGGGAGTTGAGATTGGGGTTTGGTGTAGGTTTAGGTTTAGGGATTTGAGAATACATTTAGGGCCCATTTGGCCGGACTGATTGGAAGGGATTGGATGGTATTGGAAGGGATTGGAAGTTAAATCCCGGGATTGGCTGGGCGTGCCAAACAGACTGGGTGATCTTATCTCGGGATATAGTTATCTCATGGATCTTAAGACAATCCACTGACAACACCATCACTACCTTTAAATCCCATCCAGCTCCACCCTAATCCGTTCAAATTTGCCTGGGACATGTTTGGGTCGAGGGATTGGAAGGGATGGGAACGTTTAATCCCGAGATTGGCTGGTCGTGCCAAACAGACTCCATATAGCAATCATGGGATATAGCAATCCCATGGATCTTAAGACAATGCACTGACAACACCATCGTTGCCTTGAAATCCATGCCATCCACCTTAATACCATTCAATCCCTTCCAATCCACCCGTCCAAACAGGCCCTTAGGTTTTAGGTTTAGGTTATAGTTTATAAGTTTAGGTTATAGGTTTTGGTTTTGGTTTTGGTTTTAGGTTTAGGTTGAGGTTATAAGTTTAGGTTATAGGTTTAGGTTTGAATTAAAGTTATAGGTTTAGGTTTGAGTTAAAGTTTAAGGATTCGGGTTCGGGTTCGGGTTTGGGTTCAGGTTTAGGTTATAGGTTTTGGTTTTAGTTATGGTTATAAGTTTAGAATAACGTTTAGGTTTAGGTTATGGGTTTTGGGATTAGAGAATAGGTTTAGGCTATAAGTATAGGTTTAGGTTGGGTTATAGGTTAATGTTTAGGCTTAGGTTATAAGTATAGGTTTTGGAATTTGAGAAAAGGTTTAGGTTATAAGTATAGGTTTATGTTAAAGTTGTAAGTTTAGGTTTAGGATATAAGTATAGGTTATAGGTTAAGGTTTTTGTTTAGGTTTAGGTTATAAGTATAAGTTTAGGGATATGAGAAGAGGTTTAGGTTAAGGTTATAAGTTTGGGTTAAGGTTATAAGTATAGGTTTAGGTTATATGTATAAGTTTAGGTTTAAATTTATGTTTAGGTTAAGGTTTAGGTTAAAGGTTTTGGTTTAGGGTTAAGGGTGTGGTACCTGCAAATACAGACATAAACATGGCCTGTCCAAATGGCCAGCCCTTCCAATGCTGTCCATAGGAAATGGACAGCTTCATCATGGTCATAACAATGCAGTTCCCACCTTCCAGAGACCCCCGCTCATCCGGATAGCTCCGACGCACATCCAGGTCTGCTCCATTAATCTCGAGCAAATACATAAATACGGCCTGTCCAAATGGCGAGGCCCTTCCAATGCTGTCCATACGAAATGGACAGCTTCATCATGGTCATAACAGCGGTTCTCACCTTCCAGGGACCCCCGCTCATCCGGATAGCTCCGATGCACATCCAGGTCTACTCCATTAATCTCGAGCAAATACAAACATAATCACGGCCTATCCAAATGGCCAGGACCTTCTAATGCTGTCCATAGGAAATGGACAGCTTCATCATGGTCATAACAGCGGTTCCCACCTTCCAGGGACCCCCGCTCTTCCGGATAGCTCCGACGCACATCCGGGTCTGCTCCATCAATATCGAGCAAATACATTTAAAAACAAGGTAGGCATCTATTTTTTTTATGAATGAAAATCAATCTTGAAGACTATTCATCAGATAGTCCCTACAATGGATAGTAGTTAGACATTGAATAATTAAAAGCATTAACCACTTCTATTGCATTTTTGCATATACACAAGATTCATAGGCTAAAAATTTGCCATTGAGATAGTGTTTTATGTTCGGTTGGTAGAGACGGACAAGCTCTTTATACCATATGACCTACAGCTGATGAAAATTTCAAGTAAATTGTACGAGGTTTATAGTAATCTTAGAAATTAGAAAATTTTCAATTATGTGCATTTCAGTCTGAGTTATTTCTCTAATCACGATAGCCTTGGGAGGGTTAATACGAGGGATGAGTTGATTGCAAGAGGCCGATTAAAACTATAGTGGGTTATCTTGCCGGACATAATCATTTCAAGACCAGCAAGATAACCCAATATAGTTTTAATCGGCCTCTTGCAATCAACCTATCCCTCGTATCAACCCTCTCAAGGCTATCGTCATTAGAGAAATAACTCAGACTGAAATGCACATACTTGAAAATTTTCTAATCTCCAAGATTACTGTAAACCTCGTACAATTTACTTGAAATTTTTATAACGTAAAATAGTACATGAGTGAGAGAAGACAACGTAACCTTTTATATAGAAGCCAAAAATTGATAGGTTGGGATTGTCCTATCGAGGAGATTGTTGGGCGTAGTCCATCTGCTGTTGGGACAAACATGCATGGGTTTGGATTATTGGACCATGGACCCCATCTGTCATTGAAAACCAAGGATTAAAATGGTATGACAATCTATATGTAGTAAGATATATATATATATATATATATATATATATATATATATATATAAATCCCTTGTGTAGTATTTGTGGATTATGTATTTGTGGATAATGTGTAGTTGTGTACATATACTTCATGGAAATTCGGTTCCTTTTGTGTTTTGCCTGGTTGGGTAGTAAATCTTTTGATCCAATTTAGGATGGTAGCTTAATGGCACTCTTTTCAGATTGCTCCTCAGCAATGGAATGAAATAAAGTACCCATAAGTTTTCTGGCAGCACATTACACAAATTGTGGTCATATGCACTATTAACTTGATATAGTTACCCTAACAGCAACAAAGAACTTTTCAGCTGAAACCTACCTGCATTTCTAACTCCGAGTTTGTGTAAACTGACACACACACACTCACACACATCTGGTTTCTTGGTTTGGTTGCGCTCATTAAGCTTCTAACCAGAACACTTCCTATATATCTATTTATTCCCTCTGCACATCTTTAACCAGGGCTAGACTCATATTTTAGTTTTGTTCCATTTGAAAATTGTTGGTGACCCATTCTCCTCACATGTGGCACTGTTGTTCAGCTATCCGGGCCTCCCAAATCATGGTTCCCAGTGTTCATGGTGCTCAACTCTTGAAATCATACTGGTAAAGCAATCCTAGCCATCCTATCAGTGGCTATCAAATGGATGGTTAAAAAGTAAAATAATGAGTGGGTCCAAATTTGAAGGGAAAAATCAGATGGTTACTATTTATCTTCCTAGTGCAGTTTTTATGGTGTGTGTATATGCTCCATCTCCATTTGGGTAAACAATTTGGATGATCTGGATTGCCTTGGAACTACACCATATGTGCGTTTGAAGAGAGTCGCCACCATTTTTTAAATTGTGCAAAACTAAATTAGGAGTGTAGCTCCTGTAATTCTTACTTGAACATCCGACTTCAAAAAGAGTGTAGATTTTAGACTGTTACTTCCACTGTAAAAGGGACTTGAGAGAAGACTTCTTATTGAACTTCTTTTCCCTCAACCACAGTTGGTAATGGTTGGTATTCCATTATGGGTATTAAAATTTCAACAGCACCAAATAATGGTAGGTTTTTGTAAAACCAATCTTCTAGGCATTCAAGGCTAGTTTTCTATTTTCCTGGTTATCGACTCCAATTCTCAAGTGAAATAAGAATGCCCCCGCAACTAATTGTACAGTGTGCCTTCCATCAGCTTATATAATCAACCCACATTTTGTCATTTTATGCCTTCAGACTTGGGGGAAAATGCTTGTAAAAATGGGTTGCAAGTGAAGACAGCTGACAATCAGTTGTTTCCTTTTAATATAATACACTTGGTAACAGATCCTTACTGTCCAATTCATGGACCACCTCTTGGATGAGCCATCCCCAAAAATGGTGCTGATCAGAAGTTAATTATCTGATCTGTGACCTGTTTTTGGATGGCCCAAGAAAAGTTTAGGACAGTAGTTCAAATGAAAATAAAATCTCCAGATGGAAGTTATAAACAGGTAACGGATGCATTTTTTTACCATTAGGCCATCCATGAGGTGGTTGATTAGTTATTTGATTTTGATTAATCAATGTGTTAACCAAATTACTGATATACTCTCAATAAATTACCTGAGATGTAGAGAAGATGTTCAACATTTGTAGGGAAAATGACTGAGAGCCACAACTCCCTCCATAACTTCTAATAATACCAAGATAGTCTTTATATAATTTCCTGTGGGGGCTGCAGTCGCTGCAAATTGGAGTGGGCCACCATGATCAGGCCTCAAGAGAATCAACCCACCTATACAATTAAGGGGGAAAAAAAAGATTAGTCTACATTCAATGAAAACTAAGCCAATAGTGAAGTCGTACCCATCAAACCCATGATCTACATCTCTAAACTATAGGTCACATATGTGTGAGATCGCAAAATCATACACTTGCCAAGGCAGGGAACCCTGTATATCTGCTTGTTGCCCACTCCTTAAGAGAGTAAGAAAGGGGTATGCACCATGTGATGACAAACATGTGAGTGTGCAAAAACTCACGTGCAACTCTCCACTGGTGAAGGTTTGTTTAGATGCCACTTAAAAATGAGTTCATCTCATTTTAATTAATCATAAAATGGAATATCCATCTAGTTCATTCACAAGCTTGTCACTTCTACCTTTTGTAAAGGGAATTTTCTTTTTTTAATGGAATGCAGCATCTGAATACTTTTCTTTAGGACCGTCGGATCAATTTGTGTTTTCAGTGGGTATGATTTTCATGTACGGGACCATACCTTTCAAACAAGTGTGTGGTGAAAAGGAGAGGACGGTGAAAAAGAAGATGAAGAAAATATCAGTGTCTCATTCCTCTAAAATAATCCTCAAATATTAAAAAAGCAAAATAAAAAACTAATATTATTAAATGAAATATTGTTTACAATGCACTTGTATAAAATTGAATGTGGAATAATAGATCATTTATGCATCAATTATGGAGATTATAAAATTAATTAATTAAATCTTAGATAGGTATTTAAATGGTGACGAATCTAAACAATTCAACTGAAGTACTGTAATATATAACACAATTGAAGCAGACTAATCTATTATGTATATAAATCAATCACAATAGACACCCTGATCCATAGCTCAAGCGGTAGATTGAGTGAAGGATACCTCGTTTCAATACTGAGGTTTTGGTATTAATTTCCTTGTCAGGGTGGCTAACTGTGAAGTGTGAATTGAGAGTGGGTGTACTAACAAAGCTAATAAAAAAAAATAAAAAATAAAAATAAAACGATCACAATTGTAGAAGAGTCCACTGATATACTCAATCTAAATATCCAACGTTCAGGTCATCCAAACCATCGATCATGTGGAACCTACCTAATTAAAAGTCTAACAACATGATGTACATTTATAATCAAATGCACTAAACTCATAATTTAACTAAAGATAAAAACTTTCCTTAAATAATAAAAATTATTAGAAATGTTAGATTGCTTGAACTTGTAAAAACCACTTCTATTAACTTAAATAAAGACTATGACATAAGAGTGCATTCATAAAATTCAGTTAAAAGATAGCCAACTTATATTTTTACTAAAAAAATTAATAAATTGTGAAGTAAAACATATCTTTAACCTTGAAATCAGCCTTTCTATTTTTGACAATATTTTAAACATGAATTCTATAATTAGTCACAAAATTATGTCCATTCAAATTTAATGCAATTTAAGGTTTTCTTGACTTATATATATATATATATATATATACATATATATATATATATAAAACCTCCACACACACTCACACCATAGTGGGATTTCAACACATATGGGGCAATTGGCACAGGGTATTAGATGGGATTAGGTTGGATAGAATCGCATTTGGTCTCGTGCAATTCCATCCTCATTTGGAAAGGATGGGAAAAGTTGGAATTTGGTGGGATGGAATTGCATTTGGTCTCGTGCAGGATTTCAGTAAATTTTAAAATTCACTACACATCAGGGCACCACATTGATGCATGCGTTTATCCATGCCGCCCATCCATATACACCATTTACACGTGACATTCTAGTTCTATATGTGTACAAGTGAACTACATCCATTGTAAATTTGGTCCGTTGATTACAATTCCATGGTCCACCAAACATGATTTTGCTTAATCATGGGATTTGATGGCTACAATACTATGGTATTTCCATACATGCAATTATTGTGCAATAATGATGTTAGTCCCATCTAATCAGGGCAGCTCAAAAGGGTAGGCAGGTGAGGCAATCACCTAAGGCCCCTTAATTATGAAGGCCCTATATTATAGCAAAATTAAAATTATTTAATTATGAAGGTCTTATATTATAGGAAAATTAAAATTAAGAAGAAGAAAAAAAGCTTAAAATTTTTGAAATAAAATTTATTATCGAAAGGCCTACAAAATAGGAACATCTAAAAATTAGTTTACAAATTTGAAATTGAAAATAAAAAACAAATCCTACAAACTAGCACTATCAATAATAACCATATATATATATATATATATGTGTGTGTGTGTGTGTGTGTGTGTGTGTGTGTGTGTGTGTGTGTGATAAAATGCCAATAAAAAATTTTAAAAATTAAAAATAAAATTAAAAAAAAAAAAAATCTTCCAACGTCCTCTTTCACCATCCACTGAAATTCACTGATATCCTCCAGTTTTTTTAAAATTACTTTCACAAAGCCTCTTTTTCAAACAAAACAATAAATAAATAAATAAATAAATAAAACGAAGAACCCACTACAGAAGACAGCGATCCCACAGTATCCTATTTTCATTGTATTTCTCGCATTAACCGGTCGGCCAGGGATGTAGCAGTTGCGCCTATTAGCAAATCGTTTGGAGGAGGAGAAGAAGAAGAAGAAGAAGAAGAAGAAGAAGAAGAAGAAGATCCAAACGATGAAAATGAAAGCCACGAAATTGCATGAATGAAGCGTCCCTAAATCCCTAAATCCCCAAATCCCCACGAAATTATTAGGTTTGGCTACATGAATCTTATTATGCCAATCCATGCTATTAACAGTCATACCTTCAATTAGGCCATAGGTCATCACGTCTTTCCTAACAGTTGTAAGAATGGCATATACACTAACCTATCTGGACTGACCAACTGGTAGGCCACATCATTGATGGGCCAACCATGTAAATTTAAGCATCCTATCTACAGTCATTTTTCTGTACCATTGATAAACTTTTCCTGACTTTTAAAAAATGGTGATGGAATGGATAGTTATGAACTTCCTATTGGCACCATTTTCAGCATATGACCCATCCATACAGTTGCGGACTGATTGGATGGATCAATTGCAATGCGTGCTACCTAACGGTGAATAAATTCTTAAGAAATGGAGTTTCAACATTGTGCTGCCGCACAATTGGAACTATGCTACCATTACAGTAACACCACTAGCAAGACGAGAATTACAACAATGCCAGTAGAAAGCAAGATAGTTCATCCATCCAGACAGAATATAAAGAGAAGGAAATCCAAAGAAATTGCAATTTCTCTATTCTATTTCATAAAATTACGGTACCTCTTCATATTTTTGGGTGAGAGTAAGGCGTTCGTCTTCGGACATGTCGGGCGAGGACGGCCATCGTCTCGTATTGGCGTAGGCCGGGCGGGCACTGAGGCTCTTCCTTGTCCTCGACCGCGATGGCGGGACCGCCCGAGGAAGGGGGATCTCTGTCGTCTTCTCCTCCTCCTTCGAAGAACGAACCTGAGAAGTCTAGGCTTAGGGCGCAGACAGAGAACCGACGGACTCGATGGTTTTGAAGACAGCGGGCATTGATGGACGAGATGGCCGAAAATTGAAACCCTAAGGAGGAGGAAGATGTAGATGAAGAAGAAGCAGAGGAGAATGTGGAATTGCAAAGGAGTTTTGCGCGGTGGAGAGAGGGGCGGGGTGGAGAGAGAGGAGAGAGAGAGAGAGAGAGAGAGAGAGAGAGAGAGAGAGAGGACAGAGCGAGAGTGAGAGAGGGTGCGAGAGTGAAAGAGGTCAAAGAGCGAGAGAGACCAAGTCTCTCTCACGAGCGGGACGTGGTCGATGCTCTGTGGGCCCCACCATGATGTATGTGTTTCATCCCTGCCGTCCATCTATTTTTCCCTTTCATTTTATGGTATGAGATAAAAAATGAGGTATATCCCAATCTCAACTGGACCACATTATAGGAAACAATGTTGAATGAGCATCGACCATTAAAAACCTTTTGGGGGCCATATAAAGTTTTGGAGCAATCTTATATGTTTTCTTCCCTTTATCTGGGCCTATATGACTTGATCAACAGATTGGATGTCAAATAGAAAGTACAATGGGCCTTGGGAGGGTTTTAATGGTGGATATCCAATCACTGTGGTTTTCATGTGGTGTGGTCCAACTGAGATTTATATCCCTCTCATTTTTGGCATCAAGCCCTAATATGATTTATAAAAATGGATGGACGACATGGATGAAATACATACATCATGGTGGGACCCATAGAGCACCGACCAACATCCACCAAGTTTTGTGGGCCCCACTATGATGTATTTGTTATATCCACACCGTCCATCCATTTTGAGATATCATTTTACGTCATGAGCCAAAGAATGAGGCAGATAAAAATCTGTAGTGGACCCCACAATAGAAATCTCAGGTGCAGCACACCACATGAAATCAATAGTAATTGGATACCAAGAAAAAGATATGAAATAAGGTAAAAAAACTATAAATAATTTTTATTTGAAATCCAACTGGTTCAAAAGCTATAAAAGATATGAAATAAGGTAAAACACGAATATTTTCCTTTGTCGCCCATCTCGTGGGATGCTTTGTAAGTGTATAAGTTGTGTTGGCTTCTTCCTTAAAAAAAAATCATTTCCTTTTAAAAAGAAAAAATAAATAATTATTTTCCTAAACTGATTAACTTGAAAAGTTCGAAACTTCAACTACTTGCTAACTAAGAGAATTAGCCCAACATAATAGACTTGAGGAACGACAAGCCACAGGTCAACCATATGTGTTCATGCAATCCACAAACCAATTGGCACATAAATTCTCTTTCTCCCCTTCTCTCTCTCTCTCTCACACACACACGGCTGCCTTCGGCTCTCTTCAGCCGCAGCAATGCGATAACCCATCAGGTATCTTGATCTCTATTGTGTTCGAGATTTTTTTTTTTTTTTTTTTTTGTTATGGTGAGGATTCTACTGGATTTAGAGCTAGGGTTTGGATTTCAGAAGATTGAAGTGAAAAGTGAGATGATACACTAAGCATAGTACGTATTAGTTCAAATTGTAACCGAGGCTGTTTTTAAGCACACCTAGATTGGCATTTGGTTGAGTATTTTAGTGTAGAAAATGAAACCCAAGTGGGCGGTTAGCAGTTTCCCTCTGCTGGTTTTGATTATTGATTCACAAAATTGATTCTCCATCACCCAATGCTTGAGGTGCTTGACGGTGATACGTTCAAAAGCATTCAAAAGATTGCTAGGTTAAAAATTGGTATGCATTGGCCAATTTTTGGTATTGTGTAATAAAAGTAATTATTAAAATGTACGGACGACATTGACAAACCAAATACATCATGGTGGCCCCACGATTTTTTTTCAAAACCGGCAATTTGGCGTAGGAACTTCTAGATGAACGACCTGGATCATCACATAGTGATGCAGTGAGAGAAACATATTCTGCGAGTCTATATCAACCATCAAGCCGTCAGACCCTCCTCTACACGCACAGATGATGAGTGTTGAGATCTACAACAGAGAGATCTGTAACCAACATCTTCTCTTTCAGCAAGAGAATGGGAAGACATTTTACCAGATATGACAGAAATCCCTGATTGTATCCGTTCATCACGACAGATACGTGACAGACGGGAAAGGCTACGGTCCAACAAGAAAGAAAAACGACTGGATCGAGTCAAATAACAAGACTCGGGTGAGTCAGATCATTACATGACTCGCCAAAAATAAATAAATAAATGAAATAAAGTAAAAGGCCTATTGTTTGATGTTTTTGAACCGGTGTGTAATATTGCTTTCTTTGTTTTTCAGCTGTTGCCAAAAAAAATAATAATAATAATAATAATATTGTTTAGAATCTAAAGACACGGAGAGATCCTTGGATGTCCACAAAGACGAAAGCCATGCACGAGTAAAAGCAACCATTTGATATTTTTCTTTACAACCATTAATTGATGGTACATCCACCAATTCTCAATTTAGATGAATAAATTAGTATTAGTTTCAGTTCTTACTCTATTAAAGTCTTATCTCAAGATTTTGAATGGATTTTATTTTAGTTACTTTCTTTTTTTCCTTTTTAAAACACACCCACAACATATGAGCTTTTTCTCTTCTGATAGCAACATAGACATCTATGGTAGTTCACCACATTTTAGTCCCTGCATCTCTCTAAAATCACATTGATCTAATAGTCTAACCATCCAATTTTTGTCTATCAAATGGATGGTTGGAAGATAAATGGTGATGGGTTCATAGTCCAACGACAAAATAAGATGGTCATAATGAATGGATGGCCATGATTATACATGATGTAGGAGAGTAGTGAAATGGGAAATGAAGGGAAGGAATCATTGAAGCTTTTATCCACTTTATTCTAAGGTGTGTGTTGGTGCATGGCCCACAGACATGGGACCAACTATCCATGTAATGTCTATGCATGCTTTAAGGGAATGGTCTCTGAAAAGTAAAGGGAAGATGTGCTTAGATATCCCACTTCAAAAAATCCATCTCTCCTCCTTCCCCCCATCTTCACATGGAAAAGAGTGCTTTGTATCACTTGAATGGGCCACACATGTCTTTCCAAGGTAGCCCTTTATTTAATAGGTGTAGGGGTTAAGGCTTAGGGCTTAGGCTTCCACCCTAGCTCAAGTTAGGGGTGATGACTCATCCGAGTCACTCCGGCTCGGCCGAGTCTAATCCACTTTGACACAATGAATGAGTAGTATTGCAAATCATGGTTTTAAAACTCACTAACTAGACCCGAAACTCGTTCAAATCAATTCAACTCAGTGAGATTTTAAGCCAAGTAATTAAAAAACTCAATTTTTCAAGTGTCGTACTTTTACTTGGGTCGACTCGTTGAGTTGACTCACTAACTTGGTTAACATAATGACTTGTGCTGAGTCACTCACCTCGAGTCGAACCGATGACCCTGTGAGGATTGCTAACACCCTCCACCAACAAGCTATGGCACATATAGATACCTGTTTTTTAATTTTATAATGCCTATAAAAAAAATAACTATTTTAAATATTCTTTTCCTATCTTTGGATGTTTTAATTTATAGTTATTAACCATAAGTGGTGTCACGAGCAACTCAAACAAACATTAAATTGAAAAGTGATTACTGTAATATTATATGTTTTAGGAATGATTACGGTCTAATTACAAATCTTTGAAAACAATTACAATCTTATGTAAATGATATAGTTTGATTAAGATTTTCAGTGTGATTACAGTCCAGTTACAGGTCTCAAGAACCATTATTACTTTTGTATTTCTAAACTGCTATAGTACCAATAAACTTGAACTGACAGTGAAGTGTGAACTAACATGCTACATGGAGCCAGAAGGACCCTGACATGGTAGGTGTAAAAGGGTCATCCATCAATCTGAATCATCCAACTGATGGCCTTTATTATGGATGGTCATCCATCAATCTGTTAGGCCCACCATGAATGTATCTGGTCTATCCATGACGTCCATCCATTAATTTTTCCATCATATTTTACGGGCTGAGACAAAAAATTAAGCATGCCCAAAAATCAAGTGGACCATACAACAGAAACAGTTGGAATAATTATTTCCACCGTTGAAACCTCTATAGGGTCCACAGTGATGTATATTTCTCATCCAACCTGTTCATAAGATCACAAATCCATGGATGAAGGCAAATCACAAAAACAAGCTTGATCCAAAACTTCCGTGGCCCCCAAGAAATTTTCAATGGTCGATGTTCAATTCACACTGTTTCTGGTGGTGTGGTCCAATTGAGGTTTGTATATACTTCATTTGTTGGGTCAATCACTAAAATTATCAGGTAAAATGGATGGACGGAGTGGATAAAATACATAAATCAAGGTGGACCCCACAGTGTTTACCCAGCACACTACCCCTCCCAAAACCCCCAAATCCCGCGCCCGCCCCTCCCAAAACCCAAATCCCTCCAAAAAATTCCCTCGCCCGCCCCTCCCAAACCCTCTCTCTCTCTCTCTCTCTCTCTCTCTCTCTCTCTCTCGCGCCCCCGGCCCTCTTTCCCAACACCTCTCTCTCTCTCTCTCTCTCTCTCTCTCTCTCTCTCTCTCTCTCTCTCCTTGCGGCCTGCACCCGATCCCTCTTTCCCAACACCTCTCTCTCTCTCTCTCTCTCTCTCTCTCTCGCTAGGGTTTCGAAATCCCCCATTCGCCGCAAACCCACCTTAGATCCGTGAGAGTGACTTGGAGAGCACTCGAAAAAAGAAGAAGAAGAAGAAGAAGAAGAAGAAGAAGAAGAAGAAGAAGAAGAAGAAGAAGGGGAGGAAATTCGGACATCTCAGACATCTATCCTGCAATCTACGATCTCTGGCTCCTCAAAACCTAGGTTACTCTCTCTCTCTCTCTCAATGCCAATTTATGAATTCGGGATTTAGTAATTTATGGATTTTTTATTTGAGGCTGATTGTTGGATGAGGCTGATTTTTGTCTCATCTCTTTATCCTCGTGAATTACACTTGGTTTACGGGTGTGATGATTTACGGGTGTGGTGAAAGATAGACACCCGTGGTTGTCTCACACAGACACACTAAAATAAAAGAAGAGTCTATATGCAGTTTTGCAACGAATATGTGGGAGATTACCCTTCACCATTTATTCAAATTAATGGAAATTAAAAAGAAAAAACTTTTAGTTTGGATAAATCTCTAATGGTGGAAAGACCGTCTATCTTTGGTTAAGAATATTTTGGAGTTGATTTCCAAGAGATTTGGCACCAAAGGTTCACTACATTAGCCAAAGATTCCAGTTTTGCATGGAAATTTCAGACTTGGGCTTTCTGAAGGTTTCCCCAAAACAAATAGGTGAGTATTGGTTGATGTGGCAAGCATTCATCCTGCCAAATATTGATTCTTGATAATCTTTATAGTTCAGAATCCTCATCATTGAAGTGCAAAATAAAGATGCAAGAACGGTTTTCTTATGAGGTGCATGAGTGCAAATACAAGTGGAGGAGCCCAATAGCTTAGGGGTGAGATATTTCCATGAACATTGAACCAATCTCTAGAGTTCTGATGTATGCTCAAATGCAAGATAAACAAATACGTTTCAAACCAGCTATCTTGTGACCATGCTAAATGTTTACCGATAAACATTGGATTATGAAATGCGTACTTTTGATTCCCAAATTTTCTGTTAAACATGTGCTAATGAAATGCTATTACAAGCTATATGATGTAGATAGCTCTCATAACTCTTAGAATCATGCATGTTGTTTCAACATTGAGGTCTCTGGTTCGAGCTGAGATTACCTGTTAAAAAAAAAAAAAAAAAAAAAAAAAAAACTCATAGAAACATGCATTTTGAAAGTGCTGGCAAAGATTTCATTTCATTGTTTGAGATAGGAATTTCTTTGATGGGGAAGAAATAATAATAAAATATTTGGAAGTTCCCATAAAATCAAAAGAAAATAAGAATAAATAAAATAAAATAGAAAATCTTAGTGTATGTGTGAGCATGCATGTTCATGTATGCATCTGTGTGAATTCAGGTTGTTTCACTATTTAAACCAATTTTCTAGCCATCCATCTATTTAAAGCTCTGATCAGGCACACATTTACCAAAGAGAACTGCTGATTGTAAGCAACATTAGCGCGAGGTGATCCCAACTGCAAAAACTAAGATATTAACTTGAAAAGAAAAGCCGAGAGGAATAAGATGAAGCACATCCTGAAAATCCCTTCATGAAGTCAAAGATAAGCTCTTGCAGTGTTGCATTGAACACCAGAATGGTAAGGAGTAGGGCGCTTTACATTTGTTTTTAGAAGAAATGTTGGCATTTCTAGTATAGTTCATATAGTCAAAGGTTTTAGAAAAGTTTTTGATGTTTTGATTCAACTGATTGCTTAAAGGGATCTTCTTTCACATAACACCACAAATCGAGCCTATCAGAAATCCAACCGGCACAATCATAACACCACAGGTTGGAATTTTGTGCCTTGTAATTTCAATCAGAATCTAGTCCGATAAATAAAAAGCACTGAGATAACATTTATTTCTCAACTCCAAAACAATCATCACCCATACAAGGTGGACATGAATATAGGGGAAAGAAGATTAGATGGTGGACACTTGATTAAAAGGTCAAATGCAAGCAACTTGGCAAGTGCCATGCTTTTGTCATGCATTGGTACTATTTAGATAACAAAGCAGGCATGAACTACAAGCAGCAACTACAAGTGAAAAAAAAGTAAAGTCTAATACATTGTATCAAACAGGTTAAAAAAGAAAGCAACAAATCAAGATACATTGTATCAAACCACTGATTGTACGAAACTTAATTCCATAGGTACCCTACACATAGGAACTAAGAAACCAAGAAGAATTAGTTGGCTTTCAACATCTAGGAATCTTCTGTTAGTAGGGCTATCATGGACCTGATTGTACGAAACTTAATTCCATAGGTACCCTACACATTGTATCAAACCACTGATTGCACATGTGTCATAATATTCATACTGATCATGAATACATATGGCACACTTGCTATATTCAGTTTTCAAGTGACGTAAATGTGCTATCATACATCTTCAAGTGAATCAGCCTATCACATCTTCAAGTGATTCTTCACGCCTTTAGACATTAAAAAGGGAAGAATAACAAAACAAGTTAGCGGATTGACAAACGAATTGCTAGAAAGCAGTTCTTGGAATGATGAGAAATATTCCTTAATATCTAGAATTAGAAAAAAAAAAACTCTTTTAGATCATAGACAAAATTTCAAATCAGCTCCAAAATCTGATGTAGGCTAAATTGGGCCCAAGATCCATGGGCCACGCCCAAACCCATTAGGCCTAGGCCCAAGGCCACATTTGGCCCATCAATAAAGAGGCCCAAGCCTCCTAATTAGGCAGCTAACTATGCAAAATCAATCAGCCAACCATGTAATAAAATTTCATTAAATATCTCTTATCTGATGCAAGACATGAAATCAGTCCACTTGGACATGTGTTTACAATGCTTATAGTACTTAAATCAGTCCACTTGGACATGTGTTTACAATGCTTGAATCAGTCCACTTGGACATGCGTTTACGATGATTAAATCACTCCACTGGAACATGTGTTTATGATGCTTAAATCAATCAACTCGGATGTGTAGTAATGATGCCAAGATATTAGGCAACAACATGTGTTTATGATGCTTAACTGGATCGACCTGGATGTGTGGTAATGATGCTAAGATCAGCCCCCTAGAACATTTGCTTATAATGCTTAAATCAATTCACTTGAACATGTAGAATGATGCTTTACTTAGTTCACTTGAACATGTGTGAATGATGCTCAACTTGGTTGTGTATAAAAATGTGCGAATGATGCTTAACTTGGTTCACTTGAACATGTGTGAATAATGCTTGACTTGGTTCACTTGAGCATGGGTGAATGGTGCGTCGGATGTAATTATAAGATTTGTAAGTTAGATAATTAGTTACTCGTTTGAGGATTTCTATGGGGCCATACATAGATATGGTGTGTTTTTGATGGCATAGAAATCGCTCAAATTGTCCCTTTTTGGACAGTTCAAGGTTAGATGGAAAGTATGCTTTCATACACTCTATTTATATGTTCATGTTTGATCCGCGGTCCATCTCTTCGTTTCTCTCTGGATATGTTTCTTTCGTTCCGTATCCAATGTCAAATATCTTTACATTGATTTAAATATTTGGCATCGGAATGTAACGTAAGATTAACTTATCTGAAGAGGCATGGGGAGATGCTGCCGGATTTTCGGCATGGACGTTTAAATGGGAATATGAAAGTATTACAATCTATCCAACCTTGGATGAGTAACTAATTTAGGATTTAATTATATTGCCTTAGAATTAATGGAGCAGACCCGGATGTGCGTCGGAGCTATCCGGATGAGCGGGGGTCCCTGGAAGGTGGGAACCGCTGTTATGACCATGATGAAGCTATCTATTTCCTATGGACAGCATTGGAAGGGCCTGGCCATTTGGACAGACCGTGATTATATTTGTATTTGCTCGAGATTAATGGAGCAGACCTGGATGTGCATCGGAGCTATC
Source organism: Magnolia changhungtana (assembly GCA_030180095.1). Taxonomy (NCBI): domain Eukaryota; kingdom Viridiplantae; phylum Streptophyta; class Magnoliopsida; order Magnoliales; family Magnoliaceae; genus Magnolia; species Magnolia changhungtana. The sequence continues at coordinate 892,014 of JASAUF010000394.1, read as the reverse complement.
CGGATGAGCAGGGGTCCCTGGAAGGTGGGAACCGCTGTTATGACCATGATGAAGCTGTCCATTTCCTATGGACAGCATTGGAAGGGCCTGGCCATTTGAACAGGCCGTATTTATGTTTGTATTTGCTCGAGATTAATGGAGCAGACCCGGATGTGCGTCGGAGCTATCCGGATGAGCGGGGGTCCCTGGAAGGTGAGAACCGCTGTTATGACCATGATGAAGCTGTCCATTTCCTATGGACAACATTGGAAGGGCCTGGCCATTTGGACAGGCCGTATTTATGTTTGTATTTGCTCGAGATTAATGGAGCAGACCCGGATGTGCGTCGGAGCTATCCGGATGAGCGGGGGTCCCTAGAAGGTGGGAACCACTGTTATGACCATGATGAAGCTATCTATTTCCTATGGACAGCATTGGAAGGGCCTGGCCATTTGGACAGGCCGTATTTATATTTGTATTTGCTTGAGATTAATGGAGCAGACCCGGATGTGCGTCGGAGCTATCCGGATGAGCGGGGGTCCCTGGAAGGTGGGAACTGCTGTTATGACCATGATGAAGCTGCCTATTTCCTATGGACAGCATTGGAAGGGCCTGGCCATTTGGACAGGCCATGTTTATGTCTGTATTTGCAGGTACCACACCCTTAACCTAAACCTATAATCCAACCTAAACGTATACTTATAATTTAATCCTATTCTCAAATCCCTCAACCTAACCTACACTTTAAACCTAAACCTATACCTAAACCTAAACCTATTCTCAACTCCCTACCCTAAACCTAAGCCTAAACATGAAAACCCAAGCCTAAACCCGATCCCGAACCCCAATGCCTAAACCATAACCTATTCTCAATTCCCAAAGCTATAACCTATAACCGTATCCTAAACCTAACCTAAACCTATAACCTAAACCTATAACCTTAACCTTATCCTTATCCTAAAACCAAAACCTACACCTATTACCTAAACCTTAACCTATTCTCAAATCCCTAAACCTAAACCTACACCTAATCCCAATCTCAACTCCCTACCCTAAACCAAAGCCTAAACATGAAAACCCAAGCCTAAACCCGATCCCGAACCCCAACCCGATCTCCAATGCCTAAACCTTAACCTATTCTCACTCAAAGCTATAACCTATAACTTTAAACCTAACCTAAACCTTAACCTAACCTATAACCTAAACTTATAACCTTAACCTTATCCTAAAACCGAAACCTACACCTATTACCTAAACCTTAACCTATTCTCAAATCCCTAAAACTAAACCTATACCTAATCCTAATCTCATCTCCTTACCCTAAGCCTAAGCTTAAACATGAAAACCCAAGCCTAAACCCGATCCCAAACCCCAACCCGATTTCCAATGCCTAAACCATAACCTATTCTCAATTCCCAAAGCTATAACCTATGACCTTATCCTCAACCTAACCTAAACCCATAACCTAAACCAATAACCTTAACCTATAACCTAAACTTTTAACCTTAACCTTATCCTAAAACCAAAACCTACACCTATTACCTAAACCTTAACCTATTCTCAAATCCCTAAACCTAAACCTACACCTAATCCCAATCTCAACTCCCTACCCTAAACCAAAGCCTAAACATGAAAACCCAAGCCTAAACTCGATCCCGAACCCCAACCCGATCTCCAATGCCTAAACCTTAACCTATTCTCAATTCCCAAAGCTATAACCTATAACCTTATCCTAAACCTAACCTAAACCTATAACCTTAACTTATAACCTTAACTTATAACCTTAACCTTTTCCTAAAACCGAAACCTATACCTATTACCTAAACCTTAACCTATTCTCAAATCCCTAAACCTAAACCTACACCTAATCCCAATCTCATCTCCTTACCCTAAGCTTAAGCCTAAAAATGAAAACTCAAGCCTAAACCCGATCCCAAACCCCAACCCGATTTCCAATGCCTAAACCATAACCTATTCTCACTTCCCAAAGCTATAACCTATGACCTTATCCTAAACCTAACCTAAACCTATAACCTAAACCAATAACCTTAACCTATAACCTAAACTTATAACCTTAACCTTATCCTAAAACCAAAACCTACACCTATTACCTAAACCTTAACCTATTCTCAAATCCCTAAACCTAAACCTACACCTAATCCTAATCTTAACTCCCTACCCTAAACCAAAGCCTAAACATAAAAACCCAAGCCTAAACCCAATCCCGAACCCCAACCCGATCTCCAATGCCTAAACCTTAACCTATTCTCAATTCCCAAAGCTATAACCTATAACCTTATCCTAAACCTAACCTAAACCTATAACCTAAACCTATAACCTTAACCTTATCCTTATCCCGAAACCAAAACCTACACCTATTACTTAAACCTTAACCTATTCTCAAATCCCTAAACCTAAACATACACCTAATCCCAATCTCAACTCCCTACCCTAAACTTAATTTTCTAAAACTAAACCTATAACCTAAAGTTATAACCTAAACTATACCTATTATCATATCTTAAACATATAATATAACCTAAACCTATAACTTAGCATAATCTTAAAGCTATTTCCATAAACTGACTGTAGTCTTTTCATTGTAGACATGGATAAGAGTTGGATGCGAGCTAAGAACAGGTTTGGCCCAGAGTATAAACAAGGGGTTGAAGAGTTCATGGAATTTGCGCGAAATCGGGCAGATTCAAGGAATAGGATTAGGTGTCCATGTCGAAAATGCAATAACATAATATTTAAGACTTTAGACAAAGTAGAGGACGATTTGTTCATAGTTGGGATTGACCAGGGTTACACTTGGTGGATCTATCATGGTAAAGATATGACCCATAGAGTTGAGCCCACCTCAAGTCATTGCTGATCCAATTGTGCTTGGGATGATGAGGATGAAGACGTTGACGAAATGCAAGATATCATAGGGGATGTGTTTAGGGAACATCTCATGATACCGATTTTGCGGCGACAAGCGTGAGCAAGATATTCCTCCAATGGGTGATGTCGAATCAAAAAAGTTTAGTAAATTGTTGAGGGATGCGCAACGTCCACTTTATCCGGGGTGTAAGAACTTCTCCAAGTTGAATTTTCTTACAAAGTTACTTCATTTGAAGACAATAAATCGTTGGAGTAACAAATCGTTCAACATGTTGCTAGAGTGGTTGAAAGAAGCATTGTCGGACGGTGAGACATTGCCTAAGTCCCATTACGAGGCAAAATCCTTGATGCGAGACTTGGACCTTGGATGTGAACTCATACATGCATGTATAAATGATTGTTTATTATATCGGAAAGAGCATAAGGATGCTGAAGAGTGTCAAGAATGTGGAGAGTCTAGGTGGAAGTATGGCAAATCGAGGGATAAGAACATCCCGCAAAAGGTGTTAAGGTACTTCCCATTGAAACCAAGATTGCAAAGATTGTTTATGTCTCGTAAGACGGCTGAAGATATGAGGTGGCATAAAGAGAAACGCGTTCATTATGATAGTACACTGAGGCACCCTGCGGACTCTGAAGCCTGGCAAAATTTTGACAAGCAACATGACTGATTTGCAGAGGATTCTCGCAATGTTCGACTAGGTCTTGCAAGTGATGGTTTTAATCCATTTGGTAATATGACTAGCTCGTATAGTATGCGGCCAGTGGTACTTATGCCCTACAATTTACCTCCTTGGTTGTGTATGAAGGAGTCATTTTTCATGATGTCATTGCTTATTCCTAGACCCAGGTCACCTGGGAATGACATTGATGTGTACTTGCGACCGTTAGTAGATGAGTTAAACTAGTTGTGGAGTCAAGGTGTACACACGTATGATACATTTGCAGGACAGATATTTCGATTGCATGCAGCGGTCTTATGGACAATAAATGACTTTCCCGCATATGAAAATTTATCTGAGTGGAGCACGAAGGGCAAGTTGGCTTGTCCTACATGTGGTATCGAGACTTGTTCATTGTCATTGAAGCATGGTAGAAAAACGTGTTATATGGGCCATCGTCGCTTCCTTCCGAGCGATCATAGTTGGCGTAGGAAGACGATGATCTTTGATGGCAAACAAGATCATAGGCCACCCCCGAAAGAGCTATCTGGAGAAGATGTGATGCAACAACTGAATAACATTGGAGAAGTTAGATTTGGTAAGGCATCGCACTTGAAGAAGAGGAAACGTACAGTATTGGACTATAACTGGAGGAAGAAGAGCATCTTTTTTAAGTTGCCTTATTGGAGTGATCTGAAATTGCGACACAACTTGGATGTCATGCATATTGAGAAAAATATATGTGACAATGTCTTCGGAACAGTGATGAACATAGAGAAGAAAACAAAAGACAGTTTCAAGGCTCGATTGGATCTACAAGAAATGGCTTTAAGGAAAGAGTTACACTTGCAACCACATGAAAATTCGTATACTATACCAGAAGCCTGCTACACGTTGACCAAACTAGAGAGAAAGCGTTTATGTGAATGGTTGAGATCGATGAAGTTTCCCGATGGGTATGCGTCAAATATATCTCGGCGCATAAACGTTACGGATTGTAAGGTAACCGGAATGAAAAGTCATGATTGTCACGTCCTTCTGCAACGCCTACTACCGGTTGCGATTCGTGGATTCCTGAGTAAGGATATCGGTCGTACGCCGATTGAGTGAGGGGATATTCTTTAAGGATTTGTGTTCAAAATCGTTGAATGTGGATGTTATTAAAAGACTGGAGAGGGACATTGCCATAATCCTTTGCAAACTTGAAAGAATATTTCCACCTGCATTTTTCGATGTCATGGTACACCTAGCGATTCATTTACCGCACGAGGCGAAGCTTGCAGGCCCAGTACAATATCGTTGGATATATCCGATCGAAAGGTGGTAGAACCTGTTGAATTTTTTTTTCATTCCATAAACTGCATATATTCATGTTTTCATACGTATAACACAGTGGTTTTGTGTACAGATACCTTCACATACTCAAACAATTTGTGAGGAATAAGGCACGACTGGAGGGGTCGATAGCTGAAGCGTACATTGATAATGAGTGCCTTACATTTTACTCCATGTATCTTCGTGGCATAGAGACTAGATTCAACCGAGAAGATCGGAATGCCGATGAAGGGCAGGAGGATGAACAAGGACTCATATCTATATTTGCACAAAACGTTCATCCTTTAGGATCCCCGACGTTTCAGGATATGGACCTTGGGGATCTAGCAAAGGCGCGATGGTATGTGTTGCACAATTGTGAAGAAATAGAGTCATACTTAGAGTAAGTATTCCCTTGATTATTGTAATTCCTACATGCGATGATCTTAATGTTTCTTGCTGACGACGTGCCATTTATGTGTAGTGAACACATAGACGAGATGAAGTCCAAATTCCCCACAAATTATGATCGGATGCATCAGGATCAGTTTCCAGAATGGTTCGCCGAACGTGTAAGATTTCACATTGTATCTCACCACACTTAGAATTTCCGTTGTATTGCACATTATTTCAACCTAAGAAAATCACTAAACAATTATATTTTGTACATGATAATAGATAAAGACGTTGCGCACAAGCAACTCTACAGATGTGTCTGATGCACTATACTCACTGGCGTATGGCCCTGATAGACGTGTATCTAGATATACAGGTTGTATTGTAAATGGGATTAGGTTCCACACTGAAGAACGTGAGAAGAATAGGACCACGCAAAATAGTGGGGTAGTTGTAAAAGGAACAAATGAGGGGGATAAAATTGACTTTTATGGCATTTTGACTGATATTATTGAGCTGAGTTATTGTACAAGAAAGCGAGTGTACTTATTTAGATGTGATTGGTGGGACATTGGAAATAAGAAGTTGAGAATACAGACTGACAACTACTTTACGAGCGTAAATTTATCTCGAAAGTGGTTTAAGAACGACCCATTTGTCCTCGTCAGTCAGGCTGAACAAGTATTTTACCTCGCTGACACTAAGTTAGGCGGCTCTTGGCACGTGGTGCAGAAAATAAAGCCCAGGAACGTATTTGACTTTCCCGTACCAGAAGTTGAAGATAGCGAGGACGGGGGAAATGACACGTCTAGGGTTGAACAAGCATATCAAGAAGACATGCCATCTAGGGATATATGGACTGATTGAAGTATTGATATTGATGTGGTGCAATTAGACAGAGATGATGTGCCACTTGATCATGTTGATGCCTCATTAATACAAGACATTGTTAGAGATGATACAGGTTTCATTGATGACAACGTTGGAGACTATGAGGAGGAAATACTAATCAGCAATAGTGATGGTGAAGAAGAAATAGCCCTAAGCGATAGTGATATAGACGACGATTATTAAATGTACACATGATTTACATGTCATTTTTCAATTCAAATAATTTATGTATTCCATGTATACGTGAAAATTACAAGTCATGATTAATTCCTTTTATTGACTTGTTTATAATTCACATTTACAGTTGAGACAATTTCTGATCATGTCATCCTCAAACCGGAGCATAGCGAGAAGCACGCAACGTACTTCATCAGCTTGTTGCAGATGGACATTTCGATCTGTCTTCTTCGGTAGGGCCATAGAGATACCCGATCTGGTCGATGAGTGTAGAGTGGAATATATCGACGACGACTCAGACGAAAGATTATACAATCTCAGAAAAATTTCGGAGCTGATGGAGATTTATAACCGTGGGAAACGAGATATGGAAGATGCGACTTTCTCACTTGCACATCTGAACGGAGTCCCGATGGATCAGATTTCTCCTATTGTGACTGTCATGTTGGCTATAAAAATGTCCAATGCTTCACACAGGATGACATACACTTCTGAAGCATACGATGACTTACGCAGGGAGTACTTCGGATAGTTTACCTCATAGTTGTTTCGTATTACAACAAATATGTGTATTTAATATACAATGACAATGTGTAATTGAATTTCCAATGGTTATAGATTAAAGTTTACAGTTTTATTATATTATGCTTGCATTATAGTGTAATGGTCTAATCATATTTTATTCATCTCTCTGAGCATAAGCACAAATGCATTATACCATTAACACTAATTGTATAATGTTTTAGTATATTTCACTTGTATTGACATTGTTTAAATTTCGCAGTTCGTACATATTCAGTGATGGCACCAGGTGGGAGAGTACGTCGTTCGCGCACTGGATCTACCCCTTCTACCCGTGATGCGACGGAGCCAGTATCGCCATCGCATATTGCATCGCAGGCGTCTGATCCCTCAGTCGCGCATACACCAGACACTGCATGTAAGTTTAGACATATTTCTTTTAATAATTTCTGTTTATGTTTAGACTTACATACTTCTGTTGTAACAACGTCGTCGACCAGCTGGCGAGGACGTGAACCCACGCGTGGGTTACTTTTAGAGTAACTTACGCGTGAGGGTAGGGTGACAGTAGAGTTCCCACAGATCGCATTAGACACGTTGGGAACAATGCCATGTTGTTTACGTCGAGAGGGTCGGTGTCTTATGCCGATCTCTCGATTCCCCCCACCACCCCGTTTGGAGAGACGTGACAGATGATGTTCGGCAGCTCATCCGTCAGCGCCTTCAGGTAAATTTTAGTCAAATAAAATTTATTTTATAAATGTTCATTTACGGTTAAGTTATTTTCTTAATAAATTTATTGTCTTAATCTATTATTTACAAAACTGCAGGATAAATTTGACTTTGATTTGAGTGTTCCGCACATCTCCCATGCCGTCGACGACATGATGAAGGAGCGGTTCAAGGATTACCGCACTAGGTTACACCGGCAGGATAAAGCGGTGCGTGAGCCACGAGGAGGCTATGCATCCGCACCGCACGTGACCACCGATGGGGACTAGCGGATACTCAGATAGGTTTTCGTCGATTCTTTTCATGTAATATTTACATATTTACGATATCTTAGCGTAATAATTAATTTCGCAATTAATAACAATTTATTATGAATAATGTGTTCAGAAAAAGAGCAAAATAAATTCTAACAACAGAGGAAAGTTAGAAGTGAACCATGTAGCTGGTTCAAAGTCATTCGCGACTTCGTCACGACATGGTAAGAAAGTACTGGTAATTATTACGTTTATATATTCTTTCCATGCATTTATATTAACTCTATCATCCTTTCGATTGCCCAGTGAGATTCCGTCACCGGCCAAGAGCCCGGACCAGTAGACTTCTACAAAGGGACTCACTTGTTGGCAGACGACGGGATCTTGGGTACATCCCGAGCAGCCACGAGATTTGGGTAAAAATCCTTACATTGTATAATTTAATTGTATTAAATTATAATCATGTCATTTATTATGAAAATTCATATGTTTTTATTACGGAGGAGATGAACACTTTACGCAGTCAGCCCACTCCCGATGGTACTCAGCAGAGTGAGCCAGAGATCCTGAGTCAGGTGCTTAGCACCCGTTCTGGATATGTGCGTGGGTTTGGCCATGGTGCCAAGCTCATGGCACCCGCTAGAGCTGCCTCCAGTCGATCCATCGTCGTTGGCGAGAGCACCGTACGCCGAGCTGATACCGCAGAGAGAGAGGTTCAACAGCTACGGGTCGTCATCAATGACATCAAAGATCAGCTGGACAAGTAGAGGGAGGAGCAGGAGAGGAAGATGATGGAGGAGCTGGCGAGACAGAGGGAGGAGCAGGAGAGGAGGATGGAAGATCAGCTGGCGAGGCAGAGGGAGGAGCAGGAGAGGAGGATAGAGGAGATCTGGGTGGATCATGAGCAACGAATGATGCAGATGTTAGAGGCTTTTACTGCACGCTTACCCACCGATGCTCCACCACCTCCGCCTTCATCTTTGTGATTTTTTTGTATATTTGTTTATTATGTTAAGTTTATATGTATTAATGCGTGAATGAATGTGTTTGAATGAATGCAGTTTATGTTTGAGTTTGGGTTTAGTTGGATGTGAATGTGAATATGATGAAAATATATTATATAACAGGTGTATATTATGATGAATATGATGATATATTGGTAACAGGTGTCTATCAGAAATTTTGTGCGGAATTCTAGGTCATTACATTAAAAAAAAAGACTTTTAGCGACGAAAATTTTCGTCGCTAAAAGTGGAATGATTTTTTTGCAGCGAAACTTTTCGCTGCTAAAAATTCTTGGAAATTTTTTTAATGCAAAACTTTATTGCTAAAACTTTGAATTATATTTGCAAATAAAATTTTCTTTGCTAAAAAGTCTTCGAAATTTTTTGATAAGAAAATTTTATTTCTTAAAATTTTGGAATTTGTTTAGCGGCGAAAATTTTACCTGGCAAAACTTAATTTTTGCTGGAAAATAGTTTTTGCATCGAAACATTTCGCTGCTAAAAGTCATCTAAAAAGTCCTAGATATTTTTTGGCGGTGAAAATTTTCGCTGCTAAAGGTGTTGGCTATTTTTTTGGCGGCGAATATTTTCGCTGCTAAAAGTCGTGGAAATTTTTTTTGTGAAAAATGTTTATTTGCTAAAGGTCTTAACATTTTTCAAGTAGTGCGAAACTTTTCGCTGCTAAAAGTCATGGAAATTTGTTTTGCGGCGAAATGTTTCGCTGCTAAAAGTCGTGGAAATTTTTTTTGCGGCGAATTGTTTCATTCTAAAAGTCTTAGCGATTTTTAGCGGTAAAACTTTTCATTTGCTAAAAGTCTTGCGCGATTTTTTGTATGAAACTTTTATTTGCTAAAAAAATCATGAAAATTTTTTTGGTAGTGAAAGATTTCGCTGCTAAAAGTCTTGGCAGTTTTTTAGCAGCGAAAATTTTCGATGCTAAAAGTCCTGGATATTTTCTGGCGGCAAAAATTTTCGCTGCTAAAAGTATTGGCAGTTTTTTTGGTGGCGAAATGTTTTGCTGCTAAAAAGTCTTGAAGTTTTTTGGTAGCGAACGTTTTCGCTGCTAAAGGTCTTTTTTAGCGACGAAAATATTCGTCGCTAAAAATCTTTCATTTAGCGTCGATTTGAATTTTTCGCTAATAAAAGCCTTGTACATCGGTCTTTTAGCGACGAATTTAGCGAAATATTTTTAGCTGCGAAATGTTGACTTTTAGCGACGAAAATGGTCGTCGCTAAAAGTGGTGTTTCTTGTAGTGACCTAAACTTATAACCTTAACCTAAACCTAAAACCAAAACCTAAACCTATAACCTAAACCTATAAACTAAAACCTAAACCTAAACCTAAAACCTAAATGTATTCTCAAATCCCTAAACCTAAACCTAATCCCAATCCCAATCTCAACTCCCCAACCTAAACCTAAACTTCAAAACCCGATCCCGAACCCGATTTCCTAAACCTAAACCTTAACCTATTCTCAAATCCCTAAACCTAAACCTACACCAAATCCCAATCTCAACTCTCTAACCTAAACCTAAACCTAAACATGAAAACCCAAGCCTAAACCCGATCCCAAACCCGAACTTGATTTCTAAACCTAAACCTTAACCTATTCTCAAATCCAGGCTATAACCTATAACCTAAACCTAAACCTAACCTAAGCCTATAACCTTAACCTATAACCTTAACATAAACCCAAAACCAAAACCTTAACCTAAACTAAAACCTATAACCTTAACCTCAACCAAAACACGTAACCTAAACCTTAACCTAAACTTATACCCTTAACCTAAATCTAAAACCAAAACCTAAACCTATAACCTAAACCTATAAACTAAAACCTAAACCTAAACAAAACCTATAACCTTAACCTAAACCTTAACCTATAACCTAAACTTATAACCTTAACCCAAACCTAGAACCAAAACTTAAATCTATAAGCTAAAACCTAAACCTAAACCTATACCTAAACCTTAACCTATTCTCAAATCCCTAAACCTAAACCTACACCTTATCCCAATCTCAACTCACTAACCTAAACCTAAATCTAAACTTGAAAACCCAAGCCTAAACCCGATCCCGAACCCAAACTCGATTTCCTAAACCTAAACCTTAACCTATTCTCAATTCCCAAAGCTATAACCTATAACCTAAACCTAAACCTAACCTAAACCTATAACCTTAACCTATAACCTTAACATAAACCCAAAACCTAAACCAAAGCCTATAACCTTAACCTAAACCAAAACCTGTAACCTAAACCTTAACCTAAAACCAAAACGTAAACCTATAAACTAAAACCTAAACCTAAACCTATAACCTAAACCAAAACCTATAACCTTAACCTAAACTAAAACCTATAACCTAAACCTTAACCTATAACTTATAACCTATAACCTAAACTTATAACCTTAACCTAAACTTATAACCAAAACCTAAACCTAAAACCAAAACCTAAACCTATAACCTAAACCTATAAGCTAAAACCTAAACCTATACCTATACCTAAACCTTAACCTATTCTCAAATCCCTAAACCTAAACCTACACCTGATCCCAATATCAACTCCCTAACCTAAACCTAAACCTAAACTTGAAAACACAAGCCTAAACCCGATCCAGAACCCGAACCCGATTTTCTAAACCTATACCTAAACCTTAACCTATTCTCAAATCTCTAAACTTATACCTACACCAAATCCCAATCTCAATTCCCTAACCTAAACCTAAACCTAAACATGAAAAGCCAAGCCTAAACCCGATCCCGAACCCGAACCCGATTTCTAAACCTATACCTAAACCTTAACCTATTCTCAAATCCCTAAACCTAAACCTACACCAAATCCCAATCTCAACTCCCTAAACTAAACCTAAACCTAAACATGAAAAGCCAAGCCTAAACCCGAACCCGAACCCGAACCCGAACCCGATTTCCTAAACCTAAACCTTAACCTATTTTCAATTCCCAAAGCTATAACCTATAACCTAAACCTACACCTAACCTAAACCTATAACCTTAACATAAACCCAAAACCTAAACCTTAACCTAAACCAAAGCCTATAACCTTAACCTAAACCAAAACCTGTAACCTAAACCTTAACCTAAACCTATGACCTATAACCTAAACCTATAAACTAAAACCGCTACCTAAACCTAAACCTAAACCTAAACCAAAACCTATAAACTCAACCTAAACAAAAACTTATAACCTATACCTTAACCTATAACCTAAACCTAAAACCAAAACCTATAACCTCAACCTAAACAAAACCTATAACCTATACCTTAACCTATAACCTAAACCTAAAACCAAAACCTAAACCTATAAGCTAAAACCTAAACCGAATCCTATACCTAAACATTAACCTATTCTCAAATCCCTAAACCTAAACCTACACCTAATCCCAATCTCAACTCCCTAACCTAAACCTAAACCTAAACGTAAACATGAAAACCCAAGCCTAAACCAAATCCCGAACCCGAACCCGATTACCTAAACCTAAACCTTAACCAATTCTCAATTCCTAAACCTATAGCTTATAACCTAAACCTAAACCTTAACCTAAAACTAAACCTAAACCTATAACCTAAACCTAAACCAAAACCTAAACTTATAACCTATAACGTAACAAGGTAACCTAAACCTAAAACCTAAACCTTAACCTATAACCTAAAACCTAAACCTAAACCTAAAACCTAAAACCTAAATGTATTCTCAAATCCCTAAACCTAAACCTACACCTGCACCTAATCTTAATCTCAACTCCCTAACCTTTACCTAAGCTTAAACTTAAAAACCCAAACCTAAACCCGATCCCAAATCCAAACCTGATTTCCTAAACCCTAAACCCTAAACCTATTCTCAAATCCCAAAACCTATACTTATAACCTAAACCTAAACCTGGAGGAGCTGGCGAGGCAGAGGGAGGAGCAGGAGAGGAGGATAGAGGATCAGCTGGCGAGACAGAGGAGGATGAAGGAGGAGTTGGTGAGGCAGAGGGAGGAGTAGGAGTGGAGGATGACGGAGATGCGGTTGGAGCATGAGCGACGGATGACGGAGATGTTTTAGGCTTTCGTTGCACGCTTACCCACCGATGCCCCACCACCTTCATCTTCATCTTTGTGATTTTTTGTTTATTTGTTTATGATGTTAAGTTTATATGTATTTATGCATGAATGAATGTGATACATATAAGATTGTTTGTGTTTGGATGAATATAGTTTATGTAGTTTGGGTTTAGATGGATGTGAATGTGAATATGATGAAATGTGTATATCAGGATGAATATGATGGAATATATTGTTAACAGGTGTATATCAGGAATTTTTATGGATTTTGAGCTGGAATACTTTTTTTTTAAAAAAAAGAAACTTTTGGCAACGAAAATTTTCGTTGCTAAAAGATATGTCAGTTTATTTTTAGCAGTGAAAATTTTCGCTGCTAAAGGTCTTGTATAGTATTTTTTAGCGACGAACATTTTCGCCGCTAAAACTTTATTTAGTTTGGGTTTAGATCAATGTGAATGTGAATATGATGGAATATACTATTAACAAATGTAAATCAGGAATTTTGTACGGATTTTGAGGTGGAATATTTTTTTTCAAAGGAAACTTTTGGCAACGAAAATTTTCGTTGCTAAAAGATATGTCAGTTTATTTTTAGCAGCGAGCATTTTCGTTGCTAAAAATCTTGTATAGTATTTTTTAGCGACGAACATTTTCGCCGCTAAAACTTTATGTAGTTTAGGTTTAGATGGATGTGAATGTGAATATGAATATGATGGAATATATTGTTAACCGATGTATATCAGGAATTTTGTACCGATTTTGAGCTGAAATATTTGTTTTTTAAAAGAAACATTTGGCGACAAAAATTTTCGTTGTTAAAAGTATGTCAGTTTATTTTTAGCAGCGAAACTTTTCGCGGCTAAAAGTCTTATATAGTATTTTTTAGCGACGAACATTTTCGCCACTAAAACTTTATGTAGTTTAGGTTTAGTTCGATGTGAATGTGAATATGATGGAATATATTGTTAATAGATGTATATCAGGAATTTTGTACGGATTTTGAGTTAGAATATTTTTTTTAAAAAGAAACTTTTGGCAACGAAAATTTTCGTCGCTAAAAGATATGCTAGTTTAGTTTTAGCAGCGAAAATTTTCGCTGCTAAAAGTTTTGAATAGTGTTTTTTAGCGACGAAAATTTTCGCCGCTAAAAGTTTATGTAGTGAATATGATAAAATGTTGATATCAGGATGAATATGATGAAATTAATTGTTAACAGGTGTATATCAGAAATTTTGTACGGATTTTGAATTGGAATATTTTTTTTTTTTAAAAGAAACCTTCGGCGACGAAAAGTTTCGTCGCTAAAAGATATTTTAGTTTATTTTTAGCAGCGAAAATATTCGCTGCTAGAATTCTTGTAAGGTACAAGACTTTTAGCAGCGAAACTTTTCGCCGCTAAAAGTCTTGTACCTTACAAGACTTCTAGCAGCGAATATTTTCGTCGCTGAAAGTTTAAGAAAATGTTCCGAGTTTTTAGCGACGAAAATTTTCGTCGCTAAAGGTCTCATATAGTATTTTTAGCTGCGAAAATTTTCGCAGCTAAAAGAAATTCGGTGAAAATATTTGGAGTATTTAGCGACGAAAATTTTCGTTGCTAAAAGTCTAATGTCCAATTTTTAGCTACGAAAATTTTGTCGCTAAAAGTTTTGTCGCTAAAAGTGAGCTTTTAGCGACGAAAATTTATTTTCGTCGCTAAAAATGACTTTTGGTGACGAAAAGTAGTTTCGTCGCTAAAAGTTTCATCGCTAAAAACCCTCTTTTTTGTAGTGCTGTCATCCCTCACGTACTACGGACTCGGATGATGCCCAGAGATGGATAAATCATGGTCATCCAACCAGCACTTGGAAATTGTGAATCGCCAGGCCTAAAGAAGGAAAACCTTAAAATTTAAATCAATTGGCCCTATTTCTTAGATCAGATAATCCAGGCATTCGAACTGTCAGATCTCTTCTAAATTTACACCAAATGCTAGAAATATTTCATTGTCATCGCCCACAAATTCTGATCTTTGTTCGAAGGTCGATAACCGTTGATCGCAAATCGGACCGTTGCGGCAAAATCCTGCATCCGTTTGTCATCAAATTTTACCTGGCCCTTCATCAAACTAGGAGATACCTCATACATGAATTGGATGGGCCAGGGGCCCATCAGGGTGGCCCCAATAGCCAGAAAATGGGCTCATATGGCCATTGGAGGGATTTCACCTAACTGTAAGGTTAACTAAAATAAAAATCTTGATATAAATATCCAGCCCTCTCTCTCTCACTCCCATAAACTCCAGTAGTTGAGAGAGAGAGAGAGAGAGAGAAGGGAGGAGAGAGCAAGGGTGATTTGGGGTGTGAATTTGGTTGTGATGCTTGGGATTTTGAAATCCACGCACCTATGCCTTCCAATCGCCAGAAATTACCGACCCAAATCGTTGTTGGAACGAAATCCCACCCGATCTAAGGTAAGGTTGAACTCCAAAGTACTTCTCCCTAATCTCTAGCTACATGCATGTCACCGACCGTCACTCTATGCAATGCAGGGTCCTGACACGTCGAATTTGCGGACCCGACGACGCTAGCACGATTTCAGCAACTTCTGGTCAACAATAGGTGCGGACCATTACCTTTAAGTGGCTGATTATCATGCCTAGCGTAGGTTTAGTGAATGTGTATGGTGCATTATTAGTGCATATTGCTGAAATTTCTTTGGATTGCATGGATGAGACTATAGACTAGGGATTTCTCAAATTTGTAGGAAAGAGGGTTTGAGCCATAAATATGAATTTTTGTTTGCATGTTCTTGTAGGGTATAGGCAATTGATTTTCTCCAAATATTACTGATTTTGGATGAATCACTGTTGCATGTCAAATGTGTTAGGAGAGAAGGCATGAATTGTTGACAACTTGCTGATTTGTTGAATTTCTTGTACTTGATCCTCTACGTACAACTGAATTGCACGATTTATGTTGACTCATGAAAGACCGAACTATTGTACATTGGTGTATGGCTATCCTTATAGTTGTTTGTGTTGGAACATGTTGAATGAGATTCGTATGGTCTAGTTGAATCTAGAGTATTGTTGTCCATGCATTTGAATTACTGATTTATGCTTGCATTGTATAACTTATTCCTGAAATCGATGATACGTGATATTTACTAGTGCATGACTCTTATGGATTGGCCAGTTAACCGAATCATTTGGGCAACCTTCCGTTAGTCATGCCATCGAGTAATTCTGGCCCGATCAGTTAAGCTATTGATCGACAATTACAGTTGGACTACACGAGACGTCGTTCTTAAGTCGTTCGGTTCATAGTGCGACTTATGGGGGTATATTGACTCACAATTGGCCATCCTTGTGTGTTAACCATGATCGCACGCCTATGTAGGAACCCGAGATACCCCGAGACCTTTGAGGCCACTATTAACTATAATATTCAGCCCGCAAGACTCATAAGCCGGGGATGGTGGTATGGGACACTACGCCCATGCTATCGGCCTACTCTAGGGTGACGACCTCCCCGTAGTGACCAATAAGCACTAAGACTCGTGAGCCGGAGACGGTGGTATGAGACACTATGCCCGTGTTGTTGGGCTATGTTGGGGTGACGAGCTCCCCATAGTGACTGCAAGATGGACTTGAAAGTCTTAATTGATTTCGTATGAGCTTAAGAGCTATGAGATTACCGAACCCACAAGGGCTAAGGATCGCGAGAGCCAATTGGCCACGGCCTTGAGCCACGTGATCAGGTTAGGGTAATGTTTTACTAAGGGTATTACGGTTTCCCCTACCAGCTGGATGAATGAATCTAAATCAACTCGGCTAATATGATCCATAACATTGCATTGCTTACTTTGGTGATTAGGGAGTCGAGGTCGCATGAGGGAGTGTTGGTCATTCGCGATCGTTAGATGTTGTCGCTCGAGGAAGTGTTGGTGGAAAGAGGCATGCATCATGTCATGAACCATGCATTTCATTAACAAGAGTATTTAGGAATCTGTGATGTATGTTGTTTGCTAAATTTATCTTATGCATGATTATTTGTGCTATCTATTGCTAATAGTACCATTGAGTTGATCACTCACTCCCACTCTGGGACGATGTTCTAAAACATCAACCATACTCTGGCGTAGATGTAGGAACCTTGGAGCGAGACGCATTGAATGATGTCGGTGTGGATGATGACGAGGAGTTAGTGTACTTTCAGACGTTTAGTAGACCTTACTAACGCGATGGATGATCTCAGGCCTGGGTCAGGGCCCAACTTTCTTTAGGAGAGGCGAGATGATGGGACTAGGTCCCTAATGAATATTTATTTCTTGGGATTATGAGGTTTTTATGCTGGTTCATAACTTTATTAGTAGCATTTCGATTGTGGATGGTTTATATTTAAGTCTCCGATAATTAGTTACCTTATGTTGATTTAATCTTTCTTTAACTTATTAATATCCATATTTACATGCATATGAGGCCTGTTAGGGTACACGTGGCACTCAAAAATTCGAGAGGCGAGTTCTTACTCGGCCCTTCAATTTCGGGGTGTTATGAAAAATAATTCTTATTTATATGATTTTATGAAATACTAATTCAATTTAGATCGTTGGTTCACGAAATCATATCCACCACATCAAGGTGAGTGATCCCGATGTGTTTCTCATCCATCGAGTTGAAATAGATGGATCGTTTGATATATTGTATGCTCACTCTGATATAATCGTCATGTACTCTTAATTGATGTAGATAAATGTGTGATATTTGTATTAATATAATAATAATAATTTGATTTGATTAATGTGGTATAATCAATTATTTGAGTTACTATATTAATGTAACTTATATGTTGAATTAATAACTAGACATGAATTGAATGATATACTGGATAGTGTGGGATTATGTTGATTCAAATGTGATAATCGAAATGATCTATATATGTAATACATGATTCATGATTCTTTGATATATTTGTGTATCTATCAATTGCATGCACAACACGTTCTGAATTACTGGGGAACCTTACTAGATGGTATACCTGGTAGAATCGTTACCAGAAGCCCACTATACTAGTAGAAGCCTACTTAAGAAGTAGATACGGGTCTTGCCTATACTTACCAAATGGTAAAAGTCTGCTAAAGGGCAGATGTGGGTTGACGGGTTTCCAACTCAGGCAAGTGAACAGACTCCCACTTGATGCATTGTTGCATTCATGCATTGCATAATATTTACATTTTCGTTCTAAAATTATATTGTGTATGATTATTGGAATTCTATTATAATTCAATGTAAGGAACCATGGCGAGAATTCTTAATAGACCTGGCTAGCTTATCCTTTATTGATGTAAGACCGCATAAATGAGCAATTAACTGTTGAGTTGGTACAGGAACAAGAAGTTGTGGTTGAACTGGTGCACAACATATGTGAGACGTAGTCATACTTATCAGAAGAGGAATTGGCCACATTTGGACCATTCGTAATTATTTAATTAGAATTTTATTTATTAGGATGATCTAAATAATTGAAGGATTTTAAGCATTTGATTGATTTTATTTAATTAAATTGTTCTAGGTTTGTAGCAAGTATGCATTAGTAAGTTGTATTAACTGATAAATGATGTCAAGTTTATACTGATTGAATGTTTATGGATGTTGAGAATGTACAAATGTTGACGATTAAATCATTTTGTGTGAATGATTGTGAAAGCCTAGTTGGAATGTAGAAATGAATATTAATTTTGATTCTTAATAGTCGTATAATAGAATGAAATTAGTACACTTTACGTACAAGTTACGACTTGAAACTCGGGTTTGAGAGTGCATACTCTGTACTCGAATTTCGAGGCATGACATCGTCTATCAAGGGGATCCGCCCATGTGGATCCTCTGACCCAAAAGCGGGCGACCATGTCCGAAGGAAACTAGCCAATGAAAAGACTTGTTTTAGCCATCCATCAATTTGGTAAATTTGCAGCAGATGGGTTGAGTGGCCCAGTTTTTTAGCTAGAGGCTCAATATGGTTAATGCCAAATGATTAATGGCCTGGATCACATAATAAGTCACTTTATTTACTATATTGAAAATTAATTTTTAAGAAGTTTGAACTTCCACATTGCATAAAAGGAATCATCTACTTTATTATATCCGCCTATATTTTCCATGTTAATAAGGTATTATGGTTTAAAGGGGGAAAAAACACCAGATTGGCTTTGTTCTCTCCACTTTTTTGCTTTTAATTCATTTATCTTTTCTTATATAAGAAAATAATTGGATTGGTGAAATTCATGGGCATTAAAGTGGCCCCCACATAGATGTGCCAAACTAAAACACGTGTGAAATTTGGGTCATTCATCAACGTAATGTAAGACTCTTATTAGGTCACATATCATTATCGATTTAGATCTAACTGTTGGATTATTTAGATTAAGCATTCAATGGGCTCTACTATAGTTGTAATAATTGTAAATAGGTTTGGGGCGGGATGCGTGAACACAGTCCCTATATATGGTTATTAAGCCGCATATGGCACTACAACAAATTAGACTTTTTGCAACAATTTTTTTTTAGCGACGAGTCGAATTTCATTGGGAAATGCAATTTTTTACAACGACATTTCAAGTCGTTGCAACATATAGATTATTTACAATGACATTTTAAATCATCGCTAATAATTAACTTTTTTTGCGATGAGCTTCAATTATCGTCGCAAAACTTGTCGCAAAACGTTTTCGTATGAATTTTTTACAACGATATTAACTAGTCGTTGCTAATAGTCACTTTTTGTGACAAATTAGGTGTCGTAAAAAAAAATATTTTTTACGACGACACAAAAGTTGTCGCAAATAGTAGCTTTTGCAACGACTAGTTCAACTCATTGTAAAAAATACTGAATTTTACTTGTGGCGACGAATGTAGTTTCATTGCGAAATGTTAGAGTATTTGCAACAATATTTTAAATCATCGCAAATAGTCAACGTTTTTGCGACGAGCTATAATTATTGTCGCTAAAACATTTCCCACCAATTTCTTATAGGAAAATTACATGGCGGGAAAGACGTTTCGCCACGTGTTTCTATGGTCATCGCTAATGTCCACTTTATGCGACGAATTGAGTGTCGTGGAACAATATTATATTTTGCAATGACACGAAAGTCGCTACAAATAGTCTGTTTTAGCGACGACTAGGTTAACTCGTTGCGACAAATACATCGGGTCACGCCATCGAAATCGGTCACGTCATCGATGGTAGGCCGAATCGATCGGCGAATGGCCCACGGCCAATCTAATCGATCGGGAATCGAAATACCAATCAAACGCTTTTCGCGACAAATATAGTTTCATTGCGAAATGTTAGAGTATTTGTAACAACATTTTAAATCATCATAAATAATCAACGTTTTTGCAACGAGCTATAATTAGCGTCGCTAAAACGTTTCCCACCAATTTCATATGAGAAAATTACATGGCGGGAAAGACCTTTCGCCACACGTTTCTATGGTCATTGCTAATGTCCACTTTATGCGACGAATTAAGTGTCGTGGAAAAATATTATTTTTTTCAACGACACGAAAGTCGCTACAAATAGTCTGTTTTAGCGACGACTAGGTTAACTCATTGCGACAAATACCAACTGAAACGTTTTGCGACAAATGTAGTTTCATGGTGAAATGTTAGAGTATTTGCAACAACATTGTAAATCATCGTAAATAGTCAAATTTTTGCGATGACATATA
Organism: Magnolia changhungtana; assembly: GCA_030180095.1. Taxonomy (NCBI): domain Eukaryota; kingdom Viridiplantae; phylum Streptophyta; class Magnoliopsida; order Magnoliales; family Magnoliaceae; genus Magnolia; species Magnolia changhungtana. The sequence goes on along the minus strand of JASAUF010000394.1, from coordinate 871,415 downwards.
ATTATCATCGCTAAAACGTTTCCCACCAATTTCTTATGGAAAAATTACATGGCAAGTCCTCTGGTAGATGGGCCCACGCGGGATAAACACGTACCATGTGGGGCCAAACATTTTCCGATGGGTCCCACTATGATGTGGGTGAGAGTTGCAAAGACGTTTATATATATTATTATGTTATATAATTATTATTATATTTATATAATTATTATATATGCGCCACGTATTTCTATGGTCATCGCTAATGTCCACTTTATGCGACGAATTGAGTGTCGTGGCAAAATATTTTTTTTACAATGACATAAACGTCACTACAAATAGTCTTTTTTAGCGACGACTAGGTTAACTCGTTGCGACAAATACCAACTGAAACGTTTGGCAACGAATATAGTTTCATGGTGAAATGTTAGCGTATTTGCAACAACATTTTAAATCATCGCAAATAGTCAACGTTTTTGCGATGAGCTGTAATTATCATCGCTAAAACGTTTTCCACTAATTTCTCCGGTAAAAATTACATGGCGGGAAAGACGTTTCGCCACGCATTTTTATGGTCATCGCTAATGTCCACTTTATGCGACAAATTGAGTGTCATGGCAAAATATTTTTTTGCAACGACACGAAAGTCGCTACAAATAGTCTGTTTTAGCGACGACTAGGTTAACTTGTTGCAATAAATACCAACTGAAACATTTTTGGTGCTAAAGAAAAAATGAAGAAGAAGAGAGAGTCTAGAGAGATGAGAGAGAGGAAATGATGGGTTGTTGGATTGAAGAGGTGGGGTTAATAATGAGTTGCCCACCCAAGAAGCTGGGAAGAAAACCTCATAATGACTTGTAAGAGAGATTGTGACGAATGTAGTTTCATGGCGAAATGTTAGCGTATTTGCAACAACATTGTAAATCATCATAAATAGTCAACATTTTTGCGACGAGCTATAATTATCGTCACTAAAACATTTCCCACCAATTCTCCCGCAAAAATTACATGGCGGGAAAGACGTTTTGCCACGCGTTTCTATAGTTATCGTTAATGTCGACTTTATGCGACAAATGAAGGGTCGTGGTAAAATATTATTTTTTTGCAACGATGCGAAAGTCGCTACAAATAGTCTGTTTTAGCGACGACTAGGTTAACTCGTTGCAACAAATACCAATTGAAACTTTTTGCGTCGAATGTATTTTCATGGTGAAATATTAGAGTATTTGCAACAACATTGTAACTCATCACAAATAGGCACCGTTTTTTCGACGAGCTATAATTATCGTCGCTAAAACGTTTCCCACTAATTTCTCCTATAAAAATTACATGGTGAGAAAGACGTTTCGCCACGCGTTTCTATGATCATCGCTAATGTCCACTTTATGCGACGAATTGAGTGTCGTGGCAAAACATTATTTGTTGCCACGACACAAAAGTCGCTGCAAATAGTGTATTTTAGCGACGACCGGGTTAACTCGTTGCGATAAATACAAATTGAAACTTTTTGCAATGAACGTAGTTTCATTGCCAAATGTTATAGTATTTGCAACAACATTGTAAATCATCGCAAATAGTCGACGTTTTTACGATGAGCTGTAATTGTCGTCGCTAAAAATATTTCCCACCAATTTCTCCCGAGAAAATGACATGGCAGGAAAGACCTTCTGCCACGCATTTCCATGGTCATCATTAATGTCCACTTTATGCGACAAATTGAGTGTCGTGGCAAAACATTATTTGTTGTCATGACACGAAAGTTGTTGCAACTAGGCTGTTTTAGCGACGACTAGGTTAACTCGTTGCGATAAATATAAACTAAAACTTTATACGATGAACGTAGTTTCATTGCAAAATGTTAGAGTATTTGCAACAACATTGTAAATCATCGCAAATAGTCGACGTTTTTGCGACGCACTATAATTATCGTCGCTAAAACGTTTACCACCAATTCAAAATTTTAATTTTGACATGAAGTTTTGTTGAACATGCGATGAACCTCCAATTAATGATTGAATGGTACAAACCAATATAAATCTTGTTATCAATTTTCTTATTGACGATACAAATGGTACACATCGACAATCGCTTGATCGCTCTCCAATCAACAATCGAATGATATATAGAAAGTGTTGTTGATCATCCGATCAACCTTCAATCCTTTATCGGATGTTGGAAATCATCGTGCATCACTTCATTAAGTCTCCAATCAACAATCAAACGTTGCACATCACCGAAAATCACAAGGTCAACCATGTTTAATGGATAGATGGAATGGATGGATGGATATTTTGATGATTGATGGGATGATTAACCATGTTTGATGAACGAGATGGTCGGATGTTGGATGGATGGATAGTATGGTTGGATGGATGGATGTATAGATGGATGTTTGGATGGTTGGATATATAGATGGATGTTTGGATGGATAGTATGGTTGGATGGATGTATAGATGGATGTTTGGATGGCTGGATATATAGATGGATGGAATGGTTGGATAGATGGATGTTTGGATGACTGTATGAGATGAATGGATGGTTTGATGGGGGATGCAATGGTTGGATGGGGGATGAGATGAATGAGGCTCCGATGGACCACTAAGTGGCCAACAAGATGTATGAATTCTATCCACACCGCCCGTCTTTGCACGACATGTATCTATACACTAGCTGCATGCTACAACTTACAGCCCATAAGCTGTTGCAAATCGAATTGCGTACTGAGTTACTCAGTAGTCAATACGCTCTCATCGTACTGAGTAAACTCAGTTGGGCCCACTTTGAATGTATGTAGTCTATCCAAGGTGTCTATCCGTTTTTCCATCTAATTTAAGGGGTTGATCCCAAAATTGAAGCATATCCAATGATCAAGTGGATCATACCACTTGAAACAATGGAGATAATGATTTCCACCGTTGAAACCTTTTTAGGCCCACAGTGATGTTTATTTGTCATCCAACCTGTTCATAACATCATAAATACATGGATGAAGAGAAAATACAAATATAAGCTTCATCCAAAACTTCTATGGCCCTCAAGAATTTTTCAACGGTAGATGTTCAATTCAACTGTTTAATATGGTGTGGTCCATTTGAATATTGGATATCTTTAATTTTTGGGCTCAAGCCCTGAAATTATTTTGTAAAATGAATGAATGAAGCCGATAAAATACATAAATCATGGTGGACCCCACTAACTTCACTCCGTATGCTAAGTGTAGTGAGTTGCTCACTATGCAATCCGCTTCGAAGCTGCTAAGCTGTGTTGACGACTTGACGTGCACATCACAAAATTTCTCAGTGGGCTCTTATCGTACTGAGTAAAATCTGTTGGGGCCCACCGTGATTAATGCATGTGGTTTATCCACACTGTCCATCCATTTTTCTAAATCATTTTAGTGGTTGAACCCAAAATTGATGCATATCCAAAGCTCAAGTGGACTATACCACAGGAAAAAGTAACAGTATTGTTTTTCACCGCTGATAAATTTATAAGGCCCCAGTGATGTTTATTTTTCATCCAACATGTTCATATGATAAATATATGTGATAAATATTCATACGAATAACTCCGGATCGGATCGGTCTAATCGGATCCATTCAGTTCAGATCGGTCCGGATTAACCACGATTCAAACTTGATTCGATGAACGATCGGATCTGACTAATCCAACTCAAACAACACCAATCTAGGCCTTTGGATCGGTTCAGATCGGGTCGGATCCGATGGATCGGGTCAGTTTGTGTCCAGCTTTAATTAACATGTCAAATGTGCCAATGCATGTCCTACACTACATGGCACTTCTTGTTCCAAGATGTCACATGTGTCATCATCCATCTTTATTAGTTCCGAATATGCTACATGTATCTTTAAAAATGGTTAGACGGTATGGATACAACTAGAGGTGGGCATCGAGTCGAGTCGGACCGGATTGGCCCCAACTCGTTTCGGTCCGAAGTTTTTAGTACCAGACCTGAACCCGATCAATCCGGCACCGAGTCCAGGTCCTTTAACTCAATCTAATCCATTGTATTGTTGGCCTGACTCGAACCGAGTCCGACTCAGTTTGGAAAATTGAGTCGGATCGGGTTATATACGGTTCGGATCGAATATTCTTGACACTAAAAGAGTTTCAATAGTAGAGGAAGGTGGTCATTAAATCTATATTGTGTCCTCTCGTAAGGGCCACTTGAGTCTTGGATATAATTCATTTTTGGTAACATGTACTAAAATGAGCTCCTAAAACGGATGGATGGTGTGGATTTATCACAAACATCATGGTGGGACCCACCTAACATTCCAAGCAAGAAAGGTGAAAGACTTGTTTTTCGTCAGGAGCTCTGATCGAGGAACCTCGAGCCATGTGAGAAGAAAGATTAGGTACTCCCATCCCACTAGTCAAAGAATGGTAAGTCAGTGCTCTATGGGCCCCACCATGATGTATTTTCCATCTATTTTTCTAGATCATTTTATGGTATGTATATAAAAAAAGGAGATATATCCCAGTCTCAAGTGGACAACATTACAGGAAACAATGGTGAATAAATATTGTGTGGATCGAATCAAATCGAATCAGATCCATTCAGATCGGGTCGGTGCGGGTTGGCCATTGATCTGAAATCGATCCGATTAACAGTCGGATCTTGGTTGTCCAGCTCGATCCTACCCAATCGTGGCCTTCGGTTTGAATCTGTTCGGGTTGGATCGGGGTGGATCGGGTTGGATCTGCCGGATCGGTCCCTTTCTGCCCAGCTCTAGATACAACACATGCATCATGGTGGGGTCCACAGAGCTTGGTGATGTCACTTTAGTAGCGATTTGGCTACTAACATCCAATCTGCGCCCATATATATGATATAGAAGGGAAACAGATTGGCTACTCCCCCTGCCACCACCGGCCAATGGCTGGTGGTCGGTGCTATGTGGGCCCCATTATGATGTACTTGTTTCATCCATGCTGTCCATCTATTTTTTCAGATAATTATACTATCAGACCAAAAATGAGGTATATCCCAATCTCAACTAAGACCACATTACAGGAAAGTTAAATGAGCATGGACCGTTAAAAATCTTTTCGGGGCCATAAAAGTTTTGGATCAAGCCTATCTTTGGTTTTTCCCCTCATCTGGTCCTCTATGACCTAATCAACCAATTGGATGCCAAATAAACAGTACAGTGGGCCTTAGGAGGATTTTAATGGTGGATATCCAATCACCATTGTTTTCTTATGGTGTGGTCCACCTAAGATTTATATCCCTCTAATTTTTGGTATAAAATTCTAAAATAATCTATAAAGATGGATGAATGGAATGGACGAAACACATACATCATAGTGGGCCCACGAAGCACCCACCATGGTTTCCCATATATGGCAGGGAGTAGCCAATCCGTTTCCCACGCGAATTTCCTGCAAAAGCCTCTCAAAGGAAGTGGATTGCGTACTGAGTAAACTCTTTGGGGCCCACCGTAATACATACATTTTATCCACTCCGTCCATCCTTTTTACTAGATCATTTAAGGGATGTATTCCAAAAATGAAGCATATCCAAAATGCAAGTGGAACACACCAGCAGAAACAGTGTGAATAAAAATTCTACCGTTGAAAAGAGAAATAGTGTGAATAAAAATTCTACTGTCCACCATTAAAAGCTTCTTGGTAGCCAGATAAGTTTCGGATCAAGCTGATATTTGTGTTTTCACTTCATCCACGTCTATGTGACCTTATGAATAGGTTTTATGGTAAAAAAAACATCACGTGGGCCCTTAGAAAGGTTTCAACGGTGGGTGTCATATCAGTACAGGTTCCTTTAATGTGGTCCACTCAAGCCTTGGACCTGCCTCATTTTTTGGTTCACATATTAAAATTTCCTGAAAAAATCGTTGGACGGTGGGATGAAACAGTTACATCACGGTGGGCTCCACAGAGCCCGTCTGGATAGGACGCAATCCACGTCCGTTAATACATGTGGTTTATCCACGCCGTACTGAGTTACTCAGTACGCAATCCAATTTCCTATCAAAGTACTATTAAACTACGTTGGGCCCACCGTTAATACGTGTGGTTTATCCACGCCGTCCATTCGTTTTTCCAGATAATTTGAGGGGTTCAACCCAAAATTGATGCATGTACAATGATCAAGTGGACCATACCACAGGAAATAGTGGAATTATTGATTTCCACTGTTGAAAACTTTCTAAGCCTCAGTGATGTTTATTTGTCATCAAACCTGTTCAAAAGATCATAAACACATGGATTAAAGGAAAAAAAAATATCAGCTTGATCTAAAACTTCGGTTGGCCCTAAGAATTTTTCAACGGTAAATGTTCAATTCATTCTGTTTCTGATGGTGTGGTCCACTTAAGGTTTGGTTATACTCCATTTTTGAGATACAACCCTAAAATCACGTGGTAAAACAGATGAACGGGATGGATTTCGCATAAACATCGCAGTGGGCCTACCACCGCCTGGACGGGGATTGCATCCTACCACCTACCACCGCCTGGACGGGGATTGCGTCCTACCACCGCCTGATATCGTGGACGCGGATTGCGTCTTACCACCGCCTGGACGGGGCAGGGCTCTCTAGGGCCCACAGTGATGTAAGTGTTTAATCCATGCCGTTAATCGTATTTCTCAGATCATTTTAAGGTATTAGCCCAAAACTGAGACAGATTTATATCTTAAGTGGACCACAACGTGAAGATTGAACGTATACCATTAAAACCTTCTTGGGAGCTGGAGAAGTTTTGGATCAAGCTGATATTTGTGTTTTCACCTCATCCACGTCTACATAGCCTTATGAATAGGTTGAATGGTAAAAAACATCACGGTTGCCCTTAGAAAGGCTTCAACGGTGGGTGTCATTAACACACTAGCTTAATTTGGTGTGGTCCATTGGTGTTGTGTCCCTGCCTCAGTTTTTTGTTTTTATCTTAAAATGATTTGATAAAATCATTTAACGGTGTGGATAAAACACTTAGATCACGGTGGGCCCCACAGATCCCTAACACAATCAGTGTTTGTGCACTGCCAAAGAGAGAAGCTCTAACGGAAAAAGCATCTATGGTAAGACAAGAGACCCTTCCACTTCCCGAGTTTGAGTAGACGTTATTCCTTATACTCCCTAAAATTAAAAATATTCATCAACTCTCCATCCTCCCTAAAATGAAAAATATCCATCCAACTCTCCATATCCTCCTGTAAAGAAGATAAGAAGCTTTAAACAGTAGAGTGCAAAGAGAAGGCAACATCAAAGCGGTGGTTAGGTTCAACTGGTGATCTCTGTACGTGTTTCTGTTCTGAATTATATTTATATTTTGAGGCAAGTATGTTCACAAGACCCCACTATATAAATGATTTGCCCTTTTTTTATTTAAAAAAAAAAAAAAAAAAAAAAAAAAAGAAAAAAAAGATACCAGTTACATATATATATAGGTTAACTTGAACACTCGACTCAGTGTTTAACAATTAAACTAGGAATCACAGGCTAACTTGATTTTTGTGGACTTTAGGCATGGGGCCGCTATGCTGCATGTGTTTTATCTATATTGTATGTTCATTTTTCTAACTCATTTTTGGGCATTTACAGATCCAAAGCTTTAGTTGGACCACCAAAAATAAAATAAAAAAATAGACATGGAGCTCATATTTGTGTTTTTTGGTTCATCTAAATATGTGACCTTGAAAAATAAAACATCATGATGGGCCCTAAGAATATTTCAACAGTGAATCCCACTGTTTTCAGTGGCCTAAGAAGGTTTCAACGGTGGGCTTTAACTCCCACTGTTTTCTTTGGTGTTCGTCCACTGGGCTTTGGTTTAGATCTGCATCATTGTCGGCCCATGCCTTAAATTGAACTAACAAAATGGATGAATCAAACGCCGTGTCCAAGCTATTCAAGGTGGGTCCCATCATATCAAAAGTCTAGATGACCTAAAACGGATCCAAGCTAGCTGTAGCTCTCTCTCTCTCTCTCTCTCTCTCTCTCTCTCTCTCTCTCTCTCAACCTTGAGGTTTACGGGTGTTGGATAAGGATCATCCATCAATTATTTGGATTGTCTATCATGTGAGGCTATGATGTCTAGGAAAATGAATGGTTGTCAATGATTATAATAGAACTCTTAGCATTCATTTGGACTTTCCATTATGAGTGCCCTACCAAAAGGCACTTTGATTTGATGATCACTTTGATTTGATGATCTGTCCAATCAATGGCTAGGAAATGGGCGATCTATATATACTTATTATGTCAGAAAAGGTATGATCAATAGTCTTGACCATCTATCATGTGTGACCCACCTTTTATTATGGATCCCGATAAGATCCTAACCATCCAATCAATGGCTAGGGAAATGGATGGTTATCCTAACCATCTAATGGGTTACTAAGAAAATGGACAGTCCATATTTAATATGCTAAAAAAAGGTGTAAATAGTGATCTGGATCGGCCATTATGGCCCCCCATTTGATTGCCAACTTTTGTTAAAAGTCACTTTTATTTGATGATTGTAATTATTTGTTCAATGGATGTGAAAATGGAAATAAAGACCATGTTCATTATACTAGAAAGGTCTAATCAGTAATCAGGATCGTCCATCATGTCGAGAAAGCCTTTGCTTGTCGTTCCCACCTAAAAATCACTTTGATCAATTCATCCCCTAGCCATTTGTTCACTCTCCGGAAAAAGGAATGGTCCTTATTGATTATTATAGAGACCTGATCATTAATCTAGATCATCCATCATGTGGGGCTACCTTTAGTTGTCAGTCCCTCTTAAAAATCGCTTTAGGTTTGATGATCCTAACCATCTGTCATGAATAGAAAATCTACAGTCATTATGGATTTTAATAAAGGTCCGATCAGTCATTTGGACCATCCATTATTTAGGGCCACCATTGATACCTTCACCCTTAACTTTTTTTTTCTTTAAAAAAATAAAAATAAATAATAATAATAATAATAACACACGCGCACACACCCCACACATTTTTCCTTTTCCAGCGTGCCTATGGCCCAACCTTGAGGTTTACAGTATAGATCCAAATCCCAGCTCCACTATACCAGTAAAAATTCCTATGGCCCATCCTAATGTTTATTTGCCATCCAACCTGTTGATAAGAATACATGGACATGGCTGAATGGAATATATATATATATATACATATATATATATATATATATATATAGTTGATCCAAAACTTTTGTAGCCCACAAGAAATTTTTAACAGTGTGTTCAACACCACTATTTCTCATGGCGTACATTAAACACATACATCTTAATGGGCTCACATAGTACCGTCATGTAATCTGCGTCATGGTTAAAGGCTCCACCCTGGTGTATTAAGACTCAGATTGGGTACTACTAGGTTTACAGCCAAGTAGCACTCCTTCACCATACACGGTTTGGACTTTGACATAGATGGGCAATGTATATTCATACAAATAATTACTTCTGATGCATCTGTGTATTCTACCTGTATTCTATACGTACCACATGCACAAATAAAAAGTAGAGTATTCTTCGTGCTCCACCGGCTATGCTACATATGGACCATTAATCTCACATGATGCCATTTATATGTACAAATGGTGGCCCACCTCTCCACAACTGATTATAATATTACTAAATCTTATGTGCCTCATTTAATTCCTCACCGTTTGTAGTAATAAATGGCCAAGAAAAATAAGATACTTGAATTTCCTGAGAGACTGCATGAAGAGCGGTACCCTTCAACAAAGGGTCTAGGGTGTGTGGTGGGAGAGAATCATACCCACCTTGATATACATATGCCTTATATCCACACCATCCATCTGTTCAAAACTCATTTTAGGGCATGATTCCAAAAATTAAGTAGATCCAAATCTCGGGTGAACCATAAGTGATAATTTATCATTAGAAACTTTTTTGTGGGCCACAAAAGTTTGGGATCGAGTAGATATTTGTGTGGTCTCTTTGTTTAGGTCTTTGTGACCTTATCAACAAGTTGGTGGGAAAGTAAACATTTTAGTGGTCCACATGAAGTTTTAATGGTGGGGATTCAATCACAAGTATTTCTATGGTGTGGTTCACTTATGGCTTTGGAATTATGTCCTAAAATGTAAAAGCGGATGGACAGAGCAAATGTAAGGAACATACATCACAATGGGCCCCACAGTTAGGAATCTACCGACATAGGTGGATTTGGCGATCAATCCACCGAAGGTGCAACTGGGTTTCAGCAGTATATAACTTCTATCACAGCCTAGATCATGGGATCAAGCACCTATATACCTCCTGTGTCGGTGTAAAAAAAGAATAAGAGAATGAAATAATTGGATTGGGAAGACTTTGTTCTCATTCACATTTGGTTTAACATGTGTAGAATTCCACATATGTAGGGACTAATGTATTTATTCAACTTGTGATAGGAAGACAAACATGGATAAGAGTTGGATACAAATTAGAAATAGGGCTTCAAAAGAGTATATAGAAGGAATCGAGGAGTTCATGAAGGTGGCAAGACGTCATATAGGCGGACTTATTAGCACCCGATGTCCGTGTCGCAAGTGCAGCAATTTGTACTACAAAGTTATAAACGAAGTGCATGCGTATTTATATGATAATGGGATGGATAGGACGTATACTCGGTGGTATCATCATGGTGAAACTGATGAAGCTCTAATGATTGAGGATGATAATGATGGTATGGCGGGAGATGAAAATACATGTTCTAATGCTATACACGACGTCATAGAAGACTTGCACACAGGAACATTTATGGATACTGTAGATGCGACAATAGGGGAAGGGGAAACAAATAAATTTACATACTTATTGAGAGATGCTGAGTGTGAACTGTATTCAGGTTACCACAAGTATACAAAGTTGTCATGCTTGATAAAGTTGCTACATATGAAGATAATAAATAGTTGGAGCAACAAATCATTCAACATGATGCTTGAGTTCATCAAGGATATACTTCCTGAAGGGGAAACATTACCAAAGTCCCATTATGAAGCTAAGAAGGTTTTGCAGGACCTGGGACTCGGATATGAGTCCATACATGCCTGTAAGAATGATTATATACTTTTTTCGGAAGGAGCACGAAAAGGATGATACGTGTCCAAAATGCAAAGAGTCCAGATACAAACAAGTAAATGTTAGGGGTAAGAAAATCCCGCACAAGGTCCTGCGTTACTTCCCATTAAAACCAAGGCTGCAGAGATTGTTTATAAACAGGAAGACAGCTTCTGAGATGAGGTGGCATAAAGAGAAGCGCACCATGGACCCAGAGGAGAAGGTATTAAGGCATCCAACAGATTCTGAAGCCTGGCAAGAATTTGACAAGAAGCGTAGTTGGTTTGCCGACGAACCTCGAAATGTACGGCTTGGACTGGCCAGCGATGGTTTCAACCCATTCGGAAACATGAGTACCACTTATAGCATGTGGCCAGTTATACTTATTCCTTACAATCTACCGCCTTAGAAGTGTATGAAAGAGTCATTCTTTATGATGTCCTTGCTTATTCCTGGCCCAAAGTCTCCTGGAAATGATATTGACGTGTATTTGCGCCCGTTGATAGATGAGTTAAAAGATTTGTGAGAAGATGGCGTAGAGACATATGATGCGTCGAAGAAAGAAAATTTTCAATTGCATGCAACATTGTTATGGACCATTAATGACTTTCCTGCCTATAGGAACTTGTCCGGGTGGAGTACAAAAGGCAAGATGGCATGTCCGACATGTAACAAGGAAACGACTTCTTATTCATTAAAGAATGGGAGAGATATGTTATGTGGGTCATCGTCGCTTCCTCCCTCCGCAGCATAGTTGGCGGAAAAGAAGTAAAGATTTTGATGGTAAGCGGAAAATGCGGTTGGAACCTAAGCATCTATCCAAGGATGATATATTAAATTAAATGGGGGCAATTAAAGATGTAGAATTTGGAAAGAGACCGAATACTAAGAAAAGAAAGGTTACTATAAATGAGTTGAATTGGAGGAAGAAAAGCATTTTCTTTGAGTTGCCATATTGGCGAATATTGAAACTAAGACACAATCTAGATGTGATGCACATCGAGAAAAATATTTGTGAAAACGTCCTAGGAACAATAATGAATATTGAAGAAAAAATAAAGGACACCCCAAAGGCTCGCACGGACTTGCAGAATATGGGGATCAGAAATGAATTGTGGCTAGTTTTGAATGGTGATAAATATTTGGTACCACCAACTTGCTACACATTGTCTATGGATGAGAAAAAAAGTTTATGTCAATAGTTGAAGGATGTAAAGTTTCCAGATGGGTTCGCATCAAACATCGCGCGGTGTGTAAACGTCAATGATTGTAAGGTATCGGGCATGAAAAGCCATGATTGTCATATTCTTCTTCAACAACTACTGCCAGTGGCAATTCGTGGGTTTAAGCATAAGGATATCTCCAATGCATTAATTGAGCTAGGGTTTTTTTTCAAGGAGCTGTGTTCCAAGACGATGAATTTGAGAAGATTAGAGCAATTGGAACAGGACATCCCAATAATTCTATGCAAGCTCGAAAAGATATTTCCGCCTGCATTCTTTGATGTCATGGTACATTTAGCTGTGCACCTTCCTCGTAAAGCGATCATTGCCGGACTTGTGTCATTTCGATGGATGTATCCCATCGAAAGGTAATATATAAATTTAAATTTAATCGTTAATCAATTGTTATATTAATAATGCTTGTATATTAATTATGTTTATGGGTATGAAAATGCATGTCAACAGATTCTTATACACTTTGAAGAAGTATGTGAGAAATAGAGCAAGGCCAGAAGGTTCCATAGCAGAAAGCTATATAGATAACGAGTGTATGAATTTTTGCTCGATGTATTTTGAAGATGTTGAGACAAGATTCAACCGACAAGAACGAAATTATGATATTGTTTAAGGAAAACAACATGGGGGATTGTACGTCTTTACACAAAATGTACGCCCTTTAGGAGCTGCAACACATGATGAGATGGATGTAACTGAGCTTGCAAAAGCCGAATGTACGTGCTAAATAATTGCCCCGATATCAATAACTATCTAATGTAAGTGAGCTATTTTGAATTTTACTCATAATTCATATGTTTTGCATTTAATTTATAGCATTTATCCACTTTATATGTAGGGAACACAAGCAATATATTGAGAGAATGCACTACCAATGTGCAACAGAGGCACGAACAACAATTTTCAAATTGGTTTGAGGAACGTGTAAGTGATCAACATAGTGTTTACTTGAATATTCTTATAAATATTTATAATTTTTTATTATAATTTATTAATCACTTTTACACTTGTTTTCAATAGATGAAACGATTACGCGAAGATAAATCGCTTGAAGCAACGGATGAACTGTATTCATTAGAATGCGGTCCTGATTCACGAGTTATTCGGTATAGTGGTTGCAATATTGTCAAGGGCATTAGGTTTCATACCAACGAGCGTGATGAAAATCGTAAAACTCAAAATAATGGCATGGTTGTGAATGGAGATCATGAAGAAAACTTACATTTTGACTTCTTTGGTATATTAACGGACATTATTGTTTTAAACTACTGTGGAGGAAATCGAGTCTTCCTTTTCAAATGCGACTGATGGGATGTTAATAATAATAAAATAGGAATACAAAGAGACAATCATTTTACAAGTGTAAATTTCTCTTGTAAATGGTATAAGGATGACCCGTTTATACTGGCTATTCAGGCTGAGCAAGTTTTTTACCTCAAGGACATTAAATTGAAAGGCAATTGGCATGTCGTTCTGAGGGCACCTCCTAGAAACTGGTATGATATTCTAAATTTGGAGGAAGATGTACAAGTTGAGGAGGAAGATGAAGATCCACTAACGTCATATAGGGTTGATGGTATTATCCAAGATGACCATCATAATATCGACATGTTGCTTAGGGATGACATGGGCCCAGAGTATGTTGATGTCAATTTAATAAATGTTGAAGTAGATAAAAATTTCATCAATGATAATGAAAATGATAGTGGAGATGACTGGGATGACGATGTACAACTTCTATGTAGTGATCATGATACATGAAATGGTCATGTAAGTTTTAGCTTATATAATATTTTAAAATTATAAATAAAAGTTATTTTTTTTCATGTTCAATATTTTCTTCGTATGGATCATTTTTTATTTACGTACTTTGAATTGTATTATTTGTAATTTGAACCTCCAACTCTAGCAGCCATGGCACCCGGCGGTGGTATTAAGAGACGTAAACTGTTCTCCTCCCAGTCTTCCCCTAGTGAGCTGTAACGACCTGAAAAATTCCGTACATTGGGTCGAGTACCACCTCGACCAGAAATCACATAGGATTAAATCCTTTAGAAATTTAACAAAGTTAACTAAGTATTAAACTCCGTTAGCTATGAAATCCGATAGGATCGCTTTAAATACGATCTGCAAGACCCAAAACTTGCAGAATCATTGACGCTAGGTTACCCTAAAGTTTAGAACCAAACTCATTTCCCGTCTGCTCTCGGGAATGAAACGAAACTTCGTATTAGGTCTAGATCGCACATCGGGATTCCGATTAACCCGAAGTTAAGGAACTAGGACCGCCCCACTGGGCTTAACAATCATCTCAAAAATCGGCCTTATCCGATATTCCACGGCCATTCGTTTGAATCGGAGCGAGGTAGTGTGAAAAACACTATTCACAAGCCGAAATAAATATCGGAATAGTGATCTGCATCGTTTGTTGACGCGTCGTGATAAGCAACCCACCGTCGAGTCGGACCAAATTACACCCTCGGATTAAGAAAAATTTGAGAACATTTACATGTACTCGAATTTCGATCGTGGCCCACTGACCGTCGAACTGAAAGTGGTCCGCCACGTGCGATCTGCGTATCCGAATGAGTCAAAAACGTAATCCCACGTAGATCCATTGGTGGTGAGCTTAAGTCTGACGTTTGGTTCAAAAGGGGCCACCAGAACTACCCTTTTGAGCTAGGAAAAGCGGCGAAAAAACCTATATGGCAGTACCCTATGAACCTAAGTCTGTTTTCGTAATGTTTGAGGCTATAAAAGGGGCTTAGAGCAGCCCCTCTCACAGCCATACGAATTTAGGGAGAAACCCTAGAGGGAGAGAGAGAAAAGAGAGGGAAGAACTTGGAGATCGTTGCCGATCTTCCTCCTGCTGCTTTGGCTTGCTACACGGCCTACACCGCCTTGTTCTCGGCGTTCTCCCGGTGTTTTCCGCCTCATTTGAAGGTAAGAAAACCTAACCCTAGGTCTGATTTGATGTGGAATTGAGGTAGGGTGTATACCGACTAACCGATTCCGCTCTTTAGGCTAGAAATCGGCCGTAGACGGAAGATCCATCACCTTTGCTGATTTATTCCGTTTCCAAAGGCAAAGGTGAGGACTTTAAGTGTATAAGTTAAGGTTTTCAACGCTTTCAATGTCAGATAATGGTAGATTCATGATCTGCTTGCAATTGCACATGTACAAAGTGCTTTCCGTTTCCTGTTTTGATTAACGGTGTGAAATATGGAATTTCACATATTCTAGGTATACGTAGAAATACGATATATACGTATTTTTTTGGATAAATACTTGACATGTTTATTTAATGTTTAATTATATAACATATGAATAAAATACTAGTTTGGCGAAAGAGATCGCCAAAATATATGTTCCTTTGTAAATGTGCCGTATGTTGAAAATACGTATTGTAGAAATACCGTATACGTATTTCTTTTGGAATAATGTTTGACATATGTATTTAATGTATGATTATACAATACATGATTAACATACTAGCTTGGCGAAAGGAATCGCCGAAACCGATGTTCCTTTGTAAACACTATGTATGTCGAAATTGGGTATACGTGAAAGTACCCTATACGTATAAAATTTGCTGATGTGTTTGCTATGTTTATTTGCTGTATGAATAGGATGTATATGTATAAAATACTAGCTCGGTAAAGGGACAACCCTAGTACACCCTTCTCTAGCATATCGTCATGTATGTTGAAGTAGTGTATTCCAAGTGTTGGTGAAATCACTTGCAGTGTAAGTGTTTAAGTGTTAGAACCTTAGTTAGGTGCTGAGATGGGATTCTCTGCTACCTTAGAGTCACATATGACACTCTCCACGTGGTTGTTCACTCTAACCACTCACCTATGAATTCTAAGTAATTGTATCCCTATGTGTTTAGTGCTTTATAACATGTCTTACAACATGCTTTACAACATGCCTTATAACATGCTATACTTCATGCCTTATAATACATGCTCTACTTCATGCTTTACGTTATGCTCTACCACTGATTGAGTTTGGGACTATGCCTATAGTCCACACATTCGGTACCAGACTTATTGTTGTGGCTGAGATTCATATCGCCACGATGGATGTGTCTGGCGAACCCGAGTCGTACTTCGGTTGGCGATAGTGGTTGGCCACACGGAGTGCTTTTGCGCTCCATATCGCTCAACTTGTGGTGCGCTCGAGCTAGTCAGGCTCGTCAAGCAAAACCGATATGTGTATATGTATGTTCACCATGTTTGGTCGCTACTGCTTGAACCTAGGGTACCAAACTTACCAGTGGCGATCCCGTTAACCATGGTACCTCGATCCGCTAAGACGCATGAGCCGGACATGGTGGTATGGGACACCGTGGTCGAGTGGTCGCCATCGGCCTCTGGCCGGGGTCATGTGCCTCCCGTAGTGACCATTGCGCAACCAACCTCGTGAGCCGATTATGGTGGTATGGGACACTATATTCGAGGCCGTCGATATTCTGGCGAGAGCCGAAAACACGGTGAGACTGTGCTCGTCTTGTGACGGCGACGAGTCCTCCGTAGTATCTTCGAGTACTCCAAGTGTCTGTGATTGGCGACGAGTCTTTCACAGTAACTAGAGTATGAGTTGAGCCGAGTACGGTGAGACCCGTACTTGAGCTGACGGCTAGTGATTGAGCCAGTGTACGGTGAGATATGTACTTGAGTGACGGCCAAGAATGGAGCCGCATACGGTGAGATCTGTATCCGCGCTGACGGGTGACGAGCCCTTTGCGATGCCTTCACTACGCTTCTCAAACCATAATATCGTATGAGATTAGCTAGGATTGACGACCCTAGAATGGATCATGTTTGGGAATTATACAAGGAGGTACCTTAGTTTCCCAATCTTCTTGGTTGAAATGGATTAATAAAAACTTGGTAATCATGATCATCATGCACCGCATGTGCTTTGTAGATGTGGCGCACTAAGGGAGTAGCATTCGCGAACGTAAGATGATGTCGCTTGAGGGTGGTTTGGCAAGGGCATACTGACATCATGTCATATCATTTTTGCATTTAACAAGAGTAATTAGAAATGTTTGATTTGTCTTTGCGTTATCATTCTTGCTTGATTGATTTGATAACATGTTAACCTATGCTTTATTGTTCCACTTGAGTTAGCTACTCACTCCCACGTTACGGGACGGTGTTTGCAACACCCACCAGACTCTGTCCGGTGTAGATGGCGCCTCTGTTCAGGAGACGGAGCTAGACTATGAGGAGGATCAGGAGGAGTTCTCCTTTATGCAGTACTCTGACGGCTACGCTTAGGCCGGCTGCATCGCGGGATTTACAGGGCCTCTTTGAGGATTGTATTTTGATTTTTTTTTGACTTAGAGACATTACATGTATATTGGTACTCAGTTAGTACTCATACTCTGGAGTTCACAAAATTTTGATACTTTACACATTTTGAATATAAAATTTTAGTCTTCCGCTTGCCTTTATACAATTGAAGCTGGAGTATGAATTCTTGTTTTGGTATAATCTCATTCATGTTTATTGCGCTAACTCAGACAACATTTAACCATCATTGTGTATGTTGCATAAGTGATGCGTTGGAACTCGGGAGTTGAGTTCATACTCGACCCCCGATTTTCAGGGCGTTACAAGTTGGTATCAGAGCATGATTTTGATTAAACCGGACCTGAGTTATGTCCCCACTACGTACGCTGACGCATTTCACTTAGGAGGGTGCGCAAAAATCTAGCAACAGTCCTGGGTCTCCCGATTTCGCCGTTCGGCGAAGTTCGCTACACACGGACAGTTTGATCGAGTGCGTACTCGATCCCGACCACACTTATGGACCCCAAGTCACTCCTAGACCGTCTATTGACGTGTCCAGTCACAATTACCAAAAATAAGTCGTTAAAAATCAGGAAAAACAGATTATGTCGAACTTTGCCGGGCCCGGCCGTTTGGCACAAAAGCGAGTCCGTGGGCCCCCACGACTAATCCGTTAACATTTTGGACCAAGACAGGGTGCATTTGGCACCACGGGAGTCTGTGAACAAGACCGGACCGCGGCGGCGCGGCTCCGAGCCAAACCCGACCGCGGCGCCACCGCGGCACCGGCGGCGGACCGCGCCCCCTTCGACTTTTCGGCGAACATTCAAGCGTGGGACTGGTCGGTTTGGTCCCCCCTACCCCATGGCACGTGCCATTTTGGCATTTGATTAGTATTTTAGGGGCTGAAGCACTCATCTCTCTCATTTCCCCTCTTTTCACCCACCACTACCTCCATTTTCGATTTTCTTTAAAACCATCCCTCCAAACCTTCAATCCCTCCATTTTCTTTCATAACTCACACACCACTACCTCCTACAACAGCCCTAGCCTCTCCCTTTCCCCATTTCCACAAGTTGGAGCTCTCATAACCCTCCTTGGAGCTCAAAATTGGGTAATATTCTAACCCATCTCATTTCCTTCTTGTTTCTTCTTCATTTCCTACCTCTAGAGCTTATTCCACACCTGTTGGATTGTTGGTTGTGGAAGGTAAAAGAGGTCACCCTTTGTTTCCCATTTTGGAAAAATTTCCATGGCTCTCCTTGGTGTGGTGGCCACCATTTTCTCCATTTCCTCCATCCTATCTCTCATGGGAAAGAGGAAAACCGCGGCCGATGACGCCGGCCCAAGTAGGCCAGGCCCGTTCCCGAAGAAAATCGATGTTGGGGCCGGCACAAGTACCGTGCGGGAGTTTAGGTCGAAGCGAGACACGGATCCCGACCACCCCGCCAGAATGCTTACCCGATCGGCATGGAATATGGGCGCTTCGCGGCCGTAAGGTTGTGTTTGAAGCTCGGTGGATGAGAGGATGTTTGGTCTACACCCGATGATGGACCACTTGGTGGATATCGGGTGGAATCATGTTTTTGAAGGCGAGTCCCCCGCATGTGAGCACACGGTTCGTGCCTTCTACGCTCACATCATAGACTCATCAGTAGAGCCTCTTCAGTTTACTGTCTCTGTGAGGGGCATAAGGCGCACAATCACTGTGAATGAGGTGGCTCGAATCACAAAATTCCGCTTGGTCAAGTGCATCCTAGTGATGACTTCTCTAGAAGCTGCGCGGGGAAAGGGATCGCCGCACGCGATTTCTCTGTGGTCGCCGGGTTACTTGGAAGCGAGGAAATTGTATTGCGGCGACAAAGATGTCTGAAGACTTCCATTTGCTCCATCACATCTTCACATACAATGTATACCCACGGTGGGGTAACCGCACGGAATGTACTAGGGTGATGGTGGACTTTCTGTACAAGATGGGACACTGGGAAAACATATGCCTGCCCACATTCATCCTATCCCAGATAGTTAATGTTGTTCGTTCTGCCAGGAACGATCTTTCGCTCCCATTTGGCCGATCTGATCCGGATGGCTCGTGATGTAGGCTACAGATTGAATATGGAGGATCTTGCACCGGTCCGAATCATAAATGAAGCGACACTCGGGAATATGAAGATCGGCCCCCAATGACGGCGAAGCCCGGCTCGACGAGTCCGGAGATGAGTCGGATAGTGCCGGTGAGGAGAGTGTTGACCTCCGGTGAGAGTGATGAGGAGCGCGGTGATGACATACGGGAGGAAGAACACGAGGCTCGGGACACGAGGAGAGTTCACCCCTGCGGCTCGGGAGCGGGGTGTGGATCGAGATGTATCGATGCGCGATTTGCCGTTTTGAGGAGAGGCAAGCCGCCTGCGCAAAGAAGAGGTTGGACAAGTTCTGGGCCGAGATCGGACGGAGTTCGGTGAGCTTGGTCAAGTTCGAACTAAACTTGAAGAGAATGAAGCCTATATGAAGAAGAATTTCAAGAAGATGTCCCGTACGTTGAAGGCCATCTGTCTTGTCGCGCAGATAAGAATGCTCCTCCTCCACCGCCTACTTCGGATGCTTAGTCATCCATATGGTTGTTTGTTGTGTTTGCTTTGGTTCCGCAATGGGCGGTTTGTGTTTTCGTTCGGATGATGTATTAGGTAGTAGAATGTTTAGTGTTTGATGTGTGGATGTATTGGCTATAATGTGATTTCCGTCATGATTTATGTAAACTCGTAGTCCATGTATTATGACAATTTTGAGTTAATGAAAAGCATATAGCCTCTTTTGTTTGATGATGTGTGGAATGCTTAAGTGCTTTATGGAGTGTATTATGTCAGTATCTCACAAATGATCTACCCTATGTTGTCAGGGCATGCCGCGGCAGTATACGCGGAGAACGGCACGCCTCCTTTTGACTGGCTCTATGGACCAGGCCCCTTCTAGTAGTGGTCCTGCGGACCGTGGGTTGGGTTCCGATCAGCCCCCTACTGGTCCTGCTGGTGGGTTGCCACCATACACGCCCCCGGTCCGTGAGCAGTTCCGGCCATCATCGTCTGCGCAGTATGACTCCCAGGCTGCTCCGCCGACTGATAGGTTTGAGCAGCTGATGATGATGATGCATCAGCGAAGAGATGCAAAGCGACGGCAGACAGTGCGACGCCAGCCAGGGAGATATACGAAGGCAGCGGCATCGGCGGCTTATGGCCACTATCGGCCGAGGCCTTGTCCGTGGTGGTAGTGCGACTCCACCCGCGACATCTACACGTCCGATGAGCATTACGGGCCTCTGCTCGGGTTGAGGATGTGCCTCTCCCCCATCCGTCGCACCTCCTCTGCCGGAGAGGTCGGTACACGCGGCCTACTCGAGCGATTCCGGCGCTTGAGGCCTCCCTCGTTTATGGGTTCTCACGCGCACCCGAGGAGGCGGAGTTACGGTTAGACCGCATCTCCAAGATGCTACGGATGCTTCACATTCGGAGGCGGAGCAGTAGAGCCGGCGCGCCTTCATGTTTGAGAGAGAGCGAGCTTATGGTGGGACAACAGCGTCTTCGCGCACCTGTCGCGATGACTTCGTGTGGACCTGGGAGGCTTTCAAGTCTCGGTTCCACGAAAAGTACTACCCGCAGACTTATCGGCACGAGCGGGAGGAAGAGTTTTTGCGCCTCAGGCAGGGAGGCATGACTATCACAGAGTACGAGCACCGCTTCACCGAGTTGGGCCGCTTTGTCCCGACTATACTAGTGGACGAGCAGATGCGGATGCGTCGATTTTCTTTGGGTTTGCGACCGGAGATTCGGTCGAGGATATGCTGCCACAGTATTCCTACGTATGCGGCGTTGGTCCACATGTCTATGACGGCCGAGCAGGATGTGGACCGTCTGGCCAGATCACGGGGCACTATGGTTGCGAGACCGCGACAGGATGTACAGAGCAGGCCTATTTTAGGCAAGAGGCCTCGGGCTGATTCTCCCCCGGGCCGCAGTGCGGCTATCCTATGAGACGCCCGTTGGTGACCTGCACGTTTTGCGGGAAACCTGGACACCCTGCTGAGAGCTGCTTCTCACGCATGAGGGCTAGCGGATTTGCGCCACCGCAGAGATTGGGTCGCTCTTATCCACAGGCCATATCAGCTCCGCCGCTACAGACCGTTCCTGCACATCCTTCATTCCGACCTCCCGTACCGTCCTTCAGGCCGCCACAGCGACCCTTGGCTCCACAGCCGAACCGCCAGCAGCAGGCTCGCGTTCATACTCTCGTGGCTGAGGCACCTGAGACGTCGGTTCCAGCTCCGACGGCTTTCGAGGGTACGGCTCTTATTCACGACACTCCCGTCTCTTTGTTGGTGGACACTGGGTCCACTACCTCTATTATTTCCTGTGGGGCGGTGAAACGCCTATCTTTGCATACGATTCCCACTAAGGGAATGAGACTCACTACGGCTACCGGGACCTGTTCGGATGTCACACGGTTATGTGAGGGTTGCTCGGTAGTTTTGGGTAGCAGCACAGTGCTCGTCGACCTCATTGTTGCTCCGCTGTGGCACTACGATGTTATCCTGGGTATGGATTGGCTCACCAGGATGAGGGCGGAGATAGATTGCGATACTCGGATCGTGACGGCCTATGGACCTGACGGTGCAGCTTTCACGTTCCCGGTGCAGGTCAGTTGGCCCTGTCGAGTTGATTGTTATGCTGCTTTGCTTGTGCCGACTGATGGTCCGACAGTAGATAGTACGCCAGTGGTTCGAGACTTCGCAGGCGTGTTTGAGACTATCCCGGGTTTACCTCCTCGGCGTGAGATTGATTTTACGATAGATCTTACGCCTGGTGCGACGCCCATCTCGTTGCCTACTTATCGTATGCCTCCATGTGAGATGGAGGAGCTGCGGACACGATTGACGTGCTTGTAGAGAGAGGTTTTATTCGACCTAGTGTGTCTCCTTGGGGAGCACCTGTGTTGTTCGTGAAGAAGAAGGACGGGTCCCTACGGTTGTGTATTGATTACCGTAGGTTGAACCAGGTCACGGTGAAGAACAAGTATCCTTTGCCCAGGATTGACGATCTGTTCGATCAGTTGAGAGGGGCGAAGTATTTCTCGAAGATTGACCTCCAGTCAGGTTACCACCAGCTGCGCGTGAGAGAGGAGGACGTGCAGAAGACAGCCTTCAGGACGTGCTTTGGGCACTACGAGTTCTTAGTGATGTCGTTCGGTCTGACGAACGCACCAGCCGTGTTCATGGATCTGATGAACCGGGTATTTCGGCCCTTCCTCTACCGATTCGTCATCGTCTTTATCGATGACATCTTGATATACTCCACGAGTCGGGAGGAGCACGAGGAGCACTTGCGAGCGGTATTGGAGACACTAAAGAAGAACCAGTTGTTTGCACAATACAAGAAGTGCGACTTCTGGCAGGAGGAAGTCAAGTTCCTGGGACATGTAGTGTCCAAGGATGGGATAGCAGTGGACCTTGCTAAGGTAGCCGCGGTTCGGATTGGCAGCAGCGAATCGGTTACTGAGGTGAGGAGTTTCCTTGGCCTGGCTGGCTACTACAGACGTTTCATTCGGGATTTCTCGAAGATAGCCAGGCCATTGTCTCAGCTGACTCGGAAGGACCTGAAGTTCGCCTGGAATGAGAAGGCGGAGGCAGCTTTTAAGGAGCCGAAGGACAAGTTGACGTCCGCCCCATGTGCTAGTATTGCCGCAGAGCAAGGGGTGAAATACACGGTGTATACTTGACGCGTCTCGCGTTGGTTTAGGTTGTGTGCGATGCGAAAGATAGGGTAATATCGTATGCCTCGAGACAATTAAGGAAGCACGAGGAGAATTACCCTACACATGACCTGGAGTTGGCGGTGTCATCTTTGCATTGAAGCTCGGAGACATTACCTCTATGGTGAGGAGTTCGAGCTTTTCTGCGACCACAAGAGCCTTAAATACATATTCACGCAGTGAGATTTGAATATGAGACAGCGCCGATGGATGGAGACCTTGAAGGACTTCAAGTTCGAGGTTTCCTACCATCCTGGCAAGGCGAACCTTGGGCGTACGCGTTGAGCCGCAAGAAGGCGATTGCATTTGCGCACCGCCGATGATAGCCGAGTGGGATATGGTAGAGTTTGTGCGGGACTTCGAGCGGAGACTCACCGTCGAGGAGCCATTTGAGTGTGTTGCGCACATTCGGGTGCGGCCACTTATCGACGCGGGATTGTTGAGGCCCGGGAGGGCGACATACGGCTGTCATGCGAGCTTCGAGAGCGGCTAGCGGCCGTGGACTCCGAGTGGAGAGTTGGATCGATGGGGTTTACGGTTCCCGTGGCCGCCATGTGTTCCAGATGTGCACGACTTGAGACGCGAGCTTCTCGAGTCCGCCCATAGTCGAAGTTTGCGATGCATCCCGGTAGCACGAAGATGTACCAGGATATGAGACGGACGTATTGGTGGGACAACATGAAGGCCCACATTGCTTGAGTTTGTGTCTCGGTGTCGACATGCCGGCGGTCAAGGCGTAACATCGCCGACCTCTGGGCCGCTTCGGCCATGCCATATAAGCGGAGTGGAAGTGGGACTTCATCTCCATGGACTTCATATCGGGGTTGCCGAAGACGAGGAAGGGGCACGATTCCATTTGGGTGATTGTGGACCGGTTGACTAAATCGGCCCATTTCCTCCCTATCGAGTTACGAACTCCGCAGACGAGCCGGCTGGATTGTACATCGGGGAGATCGTCCGTGCGCACGGGGTTCCTTTAGAGATTGTGTCGGACGAGACACGCGGTTCACATCCATCTTCCGGACTCGTATCCGGGAGGCGATGGGTGTGAAGTTGAAGTTCGATGCAGGCGTTTCATCCTCGGGCGATGGGCGAGACGAGCGAGTGAATCGGTCTGGAGGATATGTTGCGAGCGTGTGTGTTGGACTTCAGGACGTTGGGACGACTGTCTTCCGGTATGCGAAGTTCGCCTACAATAACGGCTTCCGGCGACGATTGGCATGGCGCCATATGAGGCTCTATATGGTCGACCTTGTAGGGCACCGCACTTGTTGGGCGAGGTTGGAGAGCGTAGCCCGATTGGCCGAGTTGGTTCGGCGACTACGAGAAGGTAGACATTATCGGGCGTCGATTACTCACGGCGCGAGCGAGTGACGGAAGAGTTACGCCGATACGAGGCGGCGACCGCCGTGAGTTCGAGGTCGGTGATCATGTGTTTCTTCGGGTTTCCCCTATGAAGGAGTCCTTCGGTTTGGGAAGAAGAAGGAAACTCACACCGAGGGTTTATCGGTCCATTTCGAGATCTTGGATCGAGTGGGTGATGTGGCGTATCGTCTCGCCTTGCCTACACCGCTTGCTTCCGTGCACAACGTATTTCATGTATCTATCTTTGAAGAAGTACGTTCCCGATCCTTCGCATATCATCGGATGGGAGCAGTACGGTTGAGCGAGGATGCTACATATGAGTTGCGCCGACGCGCATCCTTGACGAGAAGGAGCAGTCTGCGTAGCAAGGTCATCCCGCTTGTGAAGGTGCTTTGGACACATCATTCTGAGGAGGAAGCTACCCGGGAGACTGAGGCCGAAGTCAGGAAGAACTACCCTCGATTCTCGAGAGTACGAACAGTATAAATTTCGAGGACGAAATTTTTTGTTTAAGGGGGTAGATTGTAACGACCGAAAAATTCCGTACATTGGGTCGAGTACCACCTCGACCAGAAATCACATAGGATTAAATCCTTTAGAAATTTAACAAAGTTAACTAAGTATTAAACTCCGTTAGCTATGAAATCCGATAGGATCGCTTTAAATACGGTCTGCAAGACCCAAAACTTGCAGAATCATTGACGCTAGGTTACCCTAAAGTTTAGAACCAAACTCATTTCCCGTCTCGCTTCTCTAGGGAATGAAACGAAACTTCGTATTAGGTCAGATCGCACATCGGGATTCCGATTAACCCGAAGTTAAGGAACTAGGACCGCCCCACTGGGCTTAACAATCATCTCAAAAATCGGCCTTATCCGATATTCCACGGCCATTCGTTTCGAATCGGAGCGAGGTAGTGTGAAAAACACTATTCACAAGCCGAAATAAATATCTGGAATAGTGATCGGCATCGTTTGTTGACGCGTCGGTGATAAGCAACCTGACCGTCGAGTCGACCAAATTACACCCTCGGATTAAGAAAAATTTCGGGAACATTTACATGTACTCGAATTTCGATCGTGGCCCACCGACCGTCGAATCCCAGAAAGTGGTCCGCCACGTGCGATCTGCGTATCCGAATGAGTCAAAAACGTAATCCCACGTAGATCCATTGGTGGTGAGCTTAAGTCGACGTTTGGTTCAAAGGGGCCACCAAACTACCCTTTTGAGTAGGAAAAGCGGCGAAAAACCTATATAGGCAGTACCCTATGAACCTAAGTCTGTTTTCGTAATGTTTGAGGCTATAAAAGGGGCTTAGAGCAGCCCCTCTCACAGCCATACGAATTTAGGGAGAAACCCTAGAGGGAGAGAGAGAAAAGAGAGGAAGAACTTGGAGATCGTTGCGATCTTCCTCCTACTTGCTTTGCTTGCTACACGGCCTACACCGCCTTGTTCTCGGCGTTCTCCCGGTGTTTTCCGCCTCATTTGAAGGTAAGAAAACCTAACCCTAGGTCTGATTTGATGTGGAATTGAGGTAGGGTGTATATCGACTAACCGATTCCGCTCTTTAAGGCTAGAAATCGGCCGTAGACGGAAGATCCATCACCTTTGCTTGATTTATTCCGTTTCCAAAGGCAAAGGTGAGGACTTTAAGTGTATAAGTTAAGGTTTTCAACGCTTTCAATGTCGATAATGGTAGATTCATGATCTGCTTGCAATTGCACATGTACAAAGTGCTTTCCGTTTCTGTTTTGATTAACGGTGTGAAATATGGAATTTCACATATTCTAGGTATACGTAGAAATACAGTATACGTATTTTTTTTGGATAAATACTTGACATGTTTATTTAATGTTTAATTATATAACATATGAATAAAATACTAGTTTGGCGAAAGAGATCGCCAAAATATATGTTCCTTTGTAAATGTGCCGTATGTTGAAAATACGTATTGTAGAAATACCGTATACGTATTTCTTTTGGAATAATGTTTGACATATGTATTTAATGTATGATTATACAATACATGATTAACATACTAGCTTGGCGAAAGGAATCGCATGAAACCGATGTTCCTTTGTAAACACTATGTATGTCGAAATTGGGTATACGTGAAAGTACCCTATACGTATAAAATTTGCTGATGTGTTTGCTATGTTTATTTGCTTTGTATGAATAGGATGTATATGTATAAAATACTAGCTCGGTAAAGGGACAACCCTAGTACACCCTTCTCTAGCATACGTCATGTATGTTGAAGTAGTGTATTCCAAGTGTTGGTGAAATCACTTGCGAGTGTAAGTGTTTAAGTGTTAGAACCTTAGTTAGGTCTTTGAGATGGGATTCTCTGCTACCTTAGAGTCACATATGACACTCTCCACGTGGTTGTTCACTCTAACCACTCACCTATGAATTCTAAGTAATTGTATCCTATGTGTTTAGTGCTTTATAACATGTCTTACAACATGCTTTACAACATGCCTTATAACATGCTATACTTCATGCCTTATAATACATGCTCTACTTCATGCTTTACGTTATGCTCTACCACTGATTGAGTTTGGGACTATGCCTATAGTCCACACATTCGGTACCAGACTTATTGTTGTGGTCGAGATTCATATCGCCACGATGGATGTGTCCGGCGAACCCGAGTCGTACTTCGGTTGGCGATAGTGGTTGGCCACACGGAGTGCTTTTGCGCTCCATATCGCTCAACTTGTGGTGCGCTCGAGCTAGTCAGGCTCGTCAAGCAAACCGATATGTGTATATGTATGTTCACCATGTTTGGTCGCTCTTTGCTTGAACCTGGGTACCAAACTTACCAGTGGCGATCCCGTTAACCATGGTACCTCGATCCGCTAAGACGCATGAGCCGGACATGGTGGTATGGGACACCGTGGTCGAGCTGTCGGCCTACGCTGGGGTCATGTGCCTCCCCGTAGTGACCATTGCGCAACCAACCTCGTGAGCCGATTATGGTGGTATGGGACACTATATTCGAGCTGTCGATATTTACGGCGAGAGCCGAGCACGGTGAGACCTGTGCTCGTGCTGACGGGCGACGAGTCCTCCGTAGTATCTTCGAGTACTCCAAGTGTACCGTGATTGGCGACGAGTCTTTCACAGGATAACTAGAGTATGAGTTGAGCCGAGTACGGTGAGACCATACTTGAGCTGACGGCTAGTGATTGAGCCAGGTACGGTGAGATATGTACTTGAGCTGACGGCCACAATGGAGCCGCATACGGTGAGATCTTGTATCCGCGCTGACGGGTGACGAGCCCTTTGCGATGCCTTCACTACGCTTCTCAAACCATAATATCGTATGAGATTAGCTAGGATTGACGACCTAGAATGGATCATGTTTGGGAATTATACAAGGGAGGTACCTTAGTTTCCCAATACTGCTGGTTGAAATGGATTAATAAAAACTTGGTAATCATGATCATCATGCACCGCATGTGCTTTGTAGATGTGGCGCACTAAGGGAGTAGCATTCGCGAACGTAAGATGATGTCGCTTGAGGGTGGTTTGGCAGGGCATACAACATCATGTCATATCATTTTTGCATTTAACAAGAGTAATTAGAAATGTTTGATTTGTACTGCGTTATCATTACTGCTTGATTGATTTGATAACATGTTAACCTATGCTTTATTGTTCCACTGAGTTAGCTACTCACTCCCACGTTACGGGACGGTGTTTGCAACACCCACCAGACTCTGTCACAGGTGTAGATGGCGCCTCTGTTCAGGAGACGGAGCTAGACTATGAGGAGGATCAGGAGGAGTTCTCCTTTATGCAGTACTCTGGACGGCTACGCTTAGGCCGGTGCATCGCGGGATTTCTGAGGCCTCTTTGAGGATTGTATTTTGATTTTTTTGACTTAGAGACATTACATGTATATTGGTACTCAGTTAGTACTCATACTCTGGAGTTCACAAAATTTTGATACTTTACACATTTTGAATATAAAATTTTAGTCTTCCGCTTGCCTTTATACAATTGAACTGGAGTATGAATTACTGTTTTGGTATAATCTCATTCATGTTTATTGCGCTAACTCAGACAACATTTAACCATCATTGTGTATGTTGCATAAGTGATGCGTTGGAACTCGGGAGTTGAGTTCATACTCGACCCCCGATTTTCAGGGCGTTACATGAGCCTTCCACTGCAGGACATTCCTTACCCCAGTTACGCTTGAACGAGACTCCCACCGCCCAAACTCTTTCCTCCCAGGCTTCTGTCTATCTTTCCTCTGCCCAACAGTCACCATCAACTGTTGTAGGTAAGATTTACATATATTTTATTCCTATGTTTATATTTAAAGATAATGTTATACAGATGCTTAAGTTTTCGTTGATTTTTTTATTTTAAAAATGCACTTTTAAAAGTACGATTTTGCTATAGTTTAGCGAAAACTTAAGCGTATATAAGGCATTGTCTCTTACATTTAATTAATGTTCGATTCGTATATATTAAATTGTATTATTTCTATTTTGCAGATGAAACTTCCACCACATCTAGAAAAGGACGTGGCCGGTCAAGGGGACTTGCTCTTGCTAAACATTTGCTGATTACAGGCGAGTGACCCTCTATCACTTTCCTACCAGGGAAGTATAAACCGATGGGGCCATGGGCAGCCATTTTCACAACCGAGGTGGGGGTGATATGTCAACAGTGGGCGCCCCTTACTTGTGAGTCTTGGCAGTCCGTGCCTGATAATGACAAGGCAGTCATACGCAGTCGAATATTGGTAAATGAATATTACGTTCCATTTTATTTTATTTTTTCTTTTAAATAATTATGTCATTAAATTTATTTACAATTTATTGATTCATGTAATATATTATTTATCAGGATAAATTTGACATTGACATGGAACTTAGTAATGTTAAAAAGGGGGTCGATATGTATTTGGGCAACCGATTCAGGCAATATAAGAGTCGGTGTCATTCCTACTATAAAAAAAATGGAGGTCGTGAGGGGACACGAAAACACCCTTACGATGGCATCTCCCTCAAAGATTGGGATAAAATTTACAGTATTTTCGAGTCTGATGCATTCTTGGTGAGATCTAAATTTCATTCATGTTTTGTTTTTAATAACTTTGTTATAAATATTACAATAACTTGTTTGTACTTTTAATGCAGAAAAGGAGTAAAACAAACACAGAGAATCGCTCCAAGCTTATGGTGAATCACACGGCTGGTTCAAAGCCGTTTGTCAGACTTCGTAATGAGATGGTATAATTTACTTTTTTTTTTATCTTACACGTATTAATTTAATTTATTTATCACATTACTTATTAACATTGGAAATATGATATTTCTTCTTTAAATGGAATAGTGTGACCAGGAGACCCAGCAAGAGCCTGATCTCATTACTTTTTATAAGAACACACACATTAGGAAGATGACAGGAACTTGGGTGACTCCGCGTTGTGGGGAGCTATATGTGAGAATCATTTAAACTTATTTTAAAATTGTTTTATTACTTATTCATTTCATACTAATAATGTTTTATTAAAACTACAGAACGAAATGCTACAAATTCATACTAAATCTTAGTCAGAGGATACTACACCATTGACAGCAGACGAAGCATGTTTTAGAGCCCTTGGTTCTAGATCTGGCTACGTCCGTAGTCTTGGGCATGGGGAGGTACCTGCATCGACCCATCGTATCCATGTTGATTTGGATAAGGCTACAAGGAGGGCCGAGCAGGCAGAGGCAACGTCGGCTGAGCTGCGAGAAATGATAAATGATATGAAGACACGACAGACTCAATTAGAGGAAATGTTGCATACCCTCATGTCACAGTAACCTCAATCACATCCTCAGTGGTAAATTGAATGTCATATTTAAATTATGCAAGTAGAATAAATTAGTCAGTAATAATATTTTATTTTAATAATTTTGCAGATTTTTCTGCAGATTGGTGTTATCTTCCCAGGCCGCACCACATTATCGATAATGTACATTTCTTTTTTTTATTATTCATTTTTATTGGACAATTTGGACATGTGTACTTTTTTTATGTTCTAAATACTTATAAATTTAATTATTTTGTTTGATCTCATTACTTTTTATATTTCAATGGATGATGATGAATATTGATTAATACAGGTTATTTTGTTTGATTAAGTTGGTTCAAACAAAAAAAATTTAATGCCATTTTGTGATATTTAATGGTGACGTGTTAGCTCATCGCTAATATTTTGTGACAAGTTGTTAGTTCATCGCAAATAATTAAATCATTAGCAATGACTTGTTGTTTTTGTCACTAAATAGAATTTATGACATCGTATTTGTGATATAATTGATGACGATCAACAATCGTCACCACAAAGGCTTTTGCGATGACTTTATGATTTCTTAAGTAATAAGTGGACTCGTTGCAATATGTCTTTATTCGCGACGAGTTTTATGTTTAGCGATGTTTTACGATATGCAATGACAACGTGTAAACTCATCGCAAATAAGCTTTATTTAGTGACAATGTATTTAGTCGCAAATAATTATTATTTGCAACAACATCGCCGATAAGCAGCACTCGTTGCAAAAAAAAAAAAATTGTGACAAATTTTGAGTTTGTTAGCGACGATGAGGACTCGTCGTAACACGTCTTTATTCGCCACGAGTCTCATATTTAGCGACGTTTTACGATATGCAATAGTAACGTGTCAACTCGTCGCTAATTAACTATATTTTGCGATAAATTATTAGGTCGTCGCAAATAGTTGAGTTATTGGCGACGAGTGTCATTTCCCTCGCTAAATAGAATTAGTGACACCGTATCTGCATCAAACGTGGCGACGAACAACACTCATCGCAAAAAACTTTTTGTGGCAAATTTGAGTTTATTAGCGACGATGAGGACGACGATGAGGACTCGTCGCAACATGTCTTTATTCGCGACGAGTCTCATATTTAGCGACGTTTTACGATATGCAATGGCGACGTGTCAACTCGTTGCTACTTAACTATATTTTGCGACAAGTTATTAGGTCGTCGCAAATAGTTAAGTTATTGGCGACGAGTGTCGTTTCCCTCGCTAAATAGAATTAGTGACGTCGTATCTGCATCAAACGTGGCAACGAGTAACACTCGTCGTAAAAAACTTTTTGTGACAAATTTGAGTTTATTAGCGACGATGAGGACTCGTCGCAACATGTCTTTATTTGCGACGAGTCTCATATTTAGCGACGTTTTACGATATGCAATGGCGACGTGTCAACTCATTGCTACTTAACTATATTTTGCGACAAGTTATTAGGTCGTCGCAAATAGTTGAGTTATTGGCGACGAGTTGTCGTTTCTCTCGCGAAATAGAATTAGTGACGTCGTATCTGCATCAAACGTGGCAACGAGCACACTCGTCGCTAAAAGTTTTTAGCGACGAGTTGACTTGTTGTAAAAAGACTGAATTGTTGTAGTGTGGAAACTTACAGTGTGAAGACCATATAAGAGAGAAGTGTGATAGGTAAACTTTTCTAGCCCTCTTTCCTATAAAATAGATGTCTTTCCCCTACTAAAAAAAATGATCAAAGCCGACGGCTGTTTAGTGGTTTCCTCGACGGCTAAAAGCCGTCAGTGAATCACAATTACCCACTGGTGCCACTGAAGTTTAGAACTATCTCATTTTTTTTGCTTCAGGCCATAAATGATCTAAAAAAAAGGGATGGACTGCATGTATAAAACACATACATCATGGTGGGGCTCACAGAGCACCGATCAGTAGCCACCTAGCCAGAAGCTGGTGTACCACGTACGAGGATTAGACACTGACATGTTGCGTAGCGAGACTCACTACTGAAGTGATGTCACCAAGTTCTATGGACCCCACTACTATGTATGTGTTGTATCTACAACGTCCATCCATTTGGAGATATCATTTTAAGGCATGAGCCAAAGAATGAGACAAATCCAAAGCTTTAGTGGACCCCATCGTAGAAAACAGTGGGAAGATTGTTGCCCACCATTGAAACCTTCTTAAGGCCTACCATGATGTTTTTTTGAAATCCAACCTGTCCAAAAGTTAACAAAGACATTAAAGAAGGGAAAACACAAATATCAACTTGATCGAAAATTGTTGTGGCCTTTAGAACTTTTTAAAGGTGCCGTCACTATCCCCACTTTTTTCTGTGGTGGGGTCCACTGGACTTTGGATTTGACTCATTCTTTGGATCTAACCCTAAAATGATCTCTCCGTATGGATGGATGGCATCAGTACAAAACATACATCAGGGCGGGGCCCACAGAACTTGGTAACGTCACTTCAGTAGCAGTCTCGCTACTCAACCTGTCAGGACATGGATTGCGTCCTACCCCGTTTGGTTAGGGATCTATGGGTCCCACCGTGATGTAATTTTTTTTATCCATGCCATTTATAGCTCTCGAATTATTTTAAGATATGATACAAAAACTTAGGTAGGTCTAAGGCTTATGTGGACTACAAAATGGGGATTTAATGTAACACCATTAAAAACTTTTTAGGAGCTTGAGAAGTTTCGGATCAATATGATATTTGTGTTTTCACTTCATCCACGTCTACATGAACTTATGAATAGTTTGGATGGTAAAAAAATATCACAGTGGCCCTTAGAAAGTTTTCAACCATGCTTCCTTTGGTGTGGTCCACTGGAGTTGTGGACCTGCCTCATTTTTAGTTTTATACCTTAAAATAACATGAGAAAAGCGATGAATAGCATGGATAAAACACTTACATTTAGGGGTGTACATCGAGTCGAACCAAGTCGAGCTAGCCTCCGCTCGACTCGGCTCGGCCACTGGCTGCCCTCAGCTTAAACTCGGCTCGGCTCGATCCTCGAGCCTGACTGGCCAGCTCAGCTCGGTTCGATTAGCAGCTTGGGCCAGCTCGGGCCAAGTTCGAGCTAAGATTGAGCCGAGTTTGTCATTGAGGCATTTCCATAAATACTTGAACTACAACTTCAAAATTTCACAGTTTTACAAACAGAGACAATAGTTTTATAGGTATTTTATCAAATACCTTCTATGCAATATAAAAGACAAGAAAAATAAAGAGAAAAACAGTATTTGTTTCATGTACATACCTTCCTTGCCACCAGCCACATTTCATTGAGTCATTTTATCAAATAGTTGGTAAGCAACATCAATGGTAAAGTAATCGAGTCACTGAACTGGTTCGATTCGAGTCGAGTTGAGCTGGGGCCTGCTCGAACTCAAAAAATCAGCTCCACTTGGCAGGAACTCAACTTCGAACCAAGCTGAATCGAGCTTTTTCGATTCGAGTCGAGGGAGATAACCGAGCTAGCTCGGTTCGTGTACAACCCTACTTACATTACCGTGGGCCCCACAGAGCCTTGCCCGGACGAATTACCGTCCGGGCGCACGGGGGTAGGACGCAATCCTCGTCCTAAGCTTTCAGTAGCCAATCCGCGTTTGTGTACCACGCACCACCAATCTAGCTGGTGTGGGTACGTGTCATGCGAAGACGAGCGCAATGCTCCACGGGCTTCCGGTTGTACGGTTCAAAGAGATCAAAGTTACATGGTCCACAATGATGTATTTATTATATCTACATCGTTGATCCATCTGGGGAGATCATTTTATATCTTTCTTCCAAAAATGAGATTTCCAAGATCAAGTGGACCACACCACAAATAACAGTGAGGACGATGATTCTCACCGTTAAAACATTCATAGGGCCCACTGTAACGTTTTCGTTCCATCCAATCTGTTAATAAGGTCACAAAAACCTGGATGAAGCGAAAATACAAATGTCATATTGATCCAAAATTTCTATGACCCCCTAAGGGCTTGTTTGATTTTCCGGTAATAATTATTTCCCCGTGCATTTACAACGTACCACTGCTTACTTTTTGACACGAAAACTAAGAAATTACAAAATATTTGTGGGTCATACTTTGATGCATTTCGCTTATCAACATCGTTCATCCATTATTCCAGTTGAATTTATAGCATGAGTAAAAAAAAATGAGGCATATCTAATACTCAAGTGGACCACGTTATACGAAAAAGGGAATCGAATACTTACCGTTAAAAACTCTGGAGGGCCACTGTTTCTTTTGGTGTGGGCCACTTGGGTATTGGATCTGCTTCATTTTTTGTCTCATGTTTCAAAATATTGTAGTAAAATAGATGGACAGAATGAATATATCATATGCATTACCGCATGCAGTTCAAAAATTAAATTTATCTCTTTTAAACTAGTTTCCAAGGCAAAAATTCATAGGAATTTTCAAACAGGGTGAAATCGTAATAAATACTATTTGCAGTGTATCTCCCGTTGCTTTGAAAAAACAAACAGGGGTAAGGGATTTCAATGATAAGCGTTCAATCCCCTACTGCTTTCTAAAGTGGGGTATACTTGATTTTGAATCTGTTTTATTTTTTGGCTCAAGACTTACGACGAGCTCACAAAGTGGGTGGACGGTTAGGATATAACTCATACTGCATGATGGCACCCCACAACTTGGTGACGTCAACACCCCCAGTCACAAAACTTCCTGCGAAAGCCAATCCGCGTCCCTCACCCGTCGTCTGTTGCCCAAATCCTCTCCTCTCTGCCTCTCTGGCCCTAATCCCCCCATTCTCTCTTCATCTCGATTCCCCTCCTCTCTCTCTCTCTCTCTCTCTCTCTCTCTCTCTCTCTCTCTCTGGCCCTAATCCCCCATTCCTCTCTCTTCATCTCGATTCCCCTCTCTCTCTCTCTCTCTCTCTCTCTCTCTCTCTCTCTCTCTCTCTCTCTCTCTCTATGTTTGATCCAAAGAAGGGAGGGAGCCAAAACCCTAACCCTATCTTCCACGATGTCTCCGCTATCTTCGTAAGGCATGGAGAAATCAATCGAGCTGCAGAGAGTCTCTCCATATTCTGCAGTAATAGCCTCCAAAGATTCTCACACACCAGCTGCTGGTGCTTCAAATTCATTCCTCTTTATTTATTTTTCTTCTTTCTTATTAAAAAGATTTATTTATTTTGTTGGTTTTTTTTTTCAGAGCATTTCTCAGACTAGGTTGCTAGTGCATTTTACTAGGTTGCATACTAGGTTGGAGCTTTTCCCATCATTGTACTCGTGCGAAATATGCTTCCCTTGTGATAGTGGCATGCGTAGCATAACTGATCATCTTAACCATATTAGTGGGTGCCCATGAAATGGACGGGATGGTTACATAATGTGATGGAAAGTTCATCCAGCAAAACATCCATTCATTCGATGGTTAGGATCTTCCAATTAGAAGACATGTGGGCCTCTTTGCACAACTGTTTTACGGAAATATCTTTTGTAATGGGTTCCATAGTCGGCATATCTCATGCATAAAAACAGGCTCCCAATTTTACCTCAGGTCTCACCACCTTCTGGAATCTTCTTCTTCTTCTTCTTCTTTATTTATTTATTTATTTATTTTTTATTTTATTTTTTTTTCAGGGTGTTCCTGGTGCATTCAGTGAATCAGCAGACAATGTCCCCTGTTTTTGTATATGTACATTGTTGAATTGTTGAGTAAGATACAAATATTAGTAATGGATTGTGTAATGGCCCAGGTACAAGAATGTTTTCACTCCTTTTTTTTTTGTTTTATTGTGATATTTTCTTTCTTGTATTGATTTTATTGATAAAAGATGCTGCTTCATAACATGTATGTTTCTTTCTGTTTGTTTTTTCCCCCCATTTCACAGCAATGTTTCAGATCCCAATGCCGCTGACAGTTTTACAGGACCTGAAATCCAAATAAAAATGCAACACTTGAGTTCTCAAATACCAAGTCAATTTCAGGTATTATCAATTATTGATCTTTTAACAAAAAGTTTCACATTCTACCAGTACATATTTATTAATATGTTCCATGGCAAATTAATCTAAGCCATCCATCTTGTTTTGACCCACCTAAGATGGACAACTACACAAAACCATGTAAGACGAAAATTCCAATGGTTCATCATCCTATTTCTGTAATGTACTGCTATAAAAAAAATAAAATAAAATAAAATAAAATAAAAAAGAAGAAGAAGAAGAAGAAGACAATTTTAATTTGTTTTCTCATAATCGCATGTTAACCTGGACCTTTCCAGTACCCCTTTACCACGATCTTAGCCTACGCCGTAATTCTTCATTTAGGGATATCCGGATGCCGACCTTTATTGTGCAGTTCACCTCATTCTATTGTTATTCAAGGCAATACTCTGCTAAAGAATGGGCTCTTCACCTTGATGTTATGCATAAGATCAAGCATCATGCATGTCCCTCATCGCTTTTTCTCTAACCAAAATTTGTTTTTCTGTATCAATTTCTTAAACAGGAATCTTTGGGGAAACGCTTCAATTACCTTGTCCAACTTTCTAATGTCTGGTCCTTGCTTGTCCCGACTGTTGATTGTTCCTCATTCCAGTTGTATAGCATGAATATCTTGATAAATATTGAGACATGGTTGGGGACTTGAACTTTTTATACATTCAGCCTGTGTTTCTTTAGAAAGTTTGTTGGGCATGGCATGCTTAGTAATTTCTGTAATGTACTGCTCAAATTAAAAAAAAAAAAAAAAAAAAAGACAATTTATGTAATGTTTCTCAGAATTTTTGTTAACCTGGACTTTTCCAGTCCTTTTTTTACCATGTTGTTATCCTATTCATTGGTTCTTCATTTGGAGATATCTAGATGCTGACTTTTATTAATCTTTGTTGGAGAAAGAAACTTCCAACTTGCAAATAAGTTATAATGTCCTTTTTTTCCAATGTACTAATGAGTTTGTCTAAATTCTTTTTGCAATGACTTGCATCGCTAGCAGGAACTCTTTTTAACAATTTATTTGTCATCACCTTACCTTATTTTTGTTATTTGTTTTGTGTTTGAAGGCGTAAAGAGTCTTTTCCTATCTTTAAACGGAGACTTTTAGGTAGCTTGCTAGACTTTGCTGCCAGGGAACTTCAGGTCCAGGTAATTGTTGTTTCTTAAAGCTCATATTGGAACTCATTGTTCAAACCCTCGTTCTTCAAACACTCACCCTTTTCATTTTCTAGAATTGATTGTGTCAGTGTTTTGTTTGAATTAAGGTGTTTGAATGTGCCACAGTTCAGGGTATGGATTTTATTTTAAATTTCTTCCTGACTTTCATTCAAAAGAAACCCAAGTCACATCTAAATGGAATCACAGGTCTGTATGTTAAGAGTTCTAAATCATGATCAACTGGCTCTTTTCTCCATCTAACATTACCAAGGTTTGAACATCGGTTATGTTACGGTTGTATTGTAGAAGAATTGTGTACCCCTGTTACATGATACAGGGTTGAGGTGGCCCATTTCCCAAAAAAGGGCTGTATTGGCCCATATTGGTGCTGATGTGAGGGCTATAGAAGCTTGGCTGATACAACCATAAAGTCCACTTTCCCAGTTACAGCAAGGGTATGTCACAAGTATGACATTTACACTTACAATTGAAGCTATGAATCTGGGTGTGGTACCAATGATAAGAGATGCTATATTATTTGCATTTTTAGAATTGAAAACATTTCGGCTTTTCTGGTAGCTGGAACATGCAACCAACAAAGATGATGTATTGTTGGAGATGACATTTGCACCAGATTTGATCCTGCACCATGCATTTAGTTAATTTTTTTGAGGCTTAAAGCCCAATCAGCCTTGTGTCTTTTGAGTTACACCTTGCATCACAGCACCAAACTGCTTTGCCACTGCCTTCACACTAATAAAATTTTGGTCATGTATTGTTGTTGTTGTGTTGTTTCATATGCTCTGCAAGAGAATTTTACAATGATTTCCAATTGGCCCATTGTTTTCTCGGCATAAGGTGTGTAGGAACATGAACTAATAGTGGATTGTGAAAATTCTGGGCCCATGCATATTTGTCACTTTGTCAATGGCATACTTTGCTTCACTATAATATGGGATTTAGAGGTTTTGAATCTATCGACTTGCACGAGTAGATCAGATCGCCTCTCTATTTTCACCTTCTTTTAGTGCTTATGATTTCTCATATACTTACCTTGAACCAATCTGATGAGTTATCAGGCATTTTCCTTAGCTTTGATTCTTGTCATGCTAGTATCAGGATACCAATCATTGATCAAATGACAGTGGAGTAGGCCTACTGCTTTTATGAAGATGGGCCCACTTGATTGGATCTCGCATGTCCCAAACAGGCTCCGACATTGTTCATCACTGCCATTTTATCATGTTCACATGACAACTAGTAAGAATAACAGCTCAATGCTTATCCATTATCTATATTGTTAGCTCTGTCACTCACAGCTGAGAATCTTATGCTTGGGGACAGTAGTATTTGCGTGTCAATGCATACTCTTATGCTTCTTTCTCAGTGGTAGCAAGTGTTTGTATTTTTTGCGTCGCAGTGTTCCAGACTTAAGAAACTCGATCACCACTTCATCACTCGTCTGTTCCACTTCACCACTTCATCGATTGAGGAGTCTCGGAAGACACCAAACAAGGAATCGGATGCTGGTGGGGAAACCTGCCTTCTCGTAGGAGAAGATGAAGAGCCTTCTTCGCCACTGCCTCAGATTTTGTCATCAATGAAGTTCATGGGTGAAGATGAAGAGCCTCGTTCGCCACCGCCTCGGATTTTGTCATCAATGAAGTCCATTGATGAATCTACAGAAAACCAAAGCTTCTATTACTCATCACAGCATCCATGCCCAAACAAAAGACTGAGGATATGCCTGTCTGGGCTCAGGGGCATACATATTTCAACATCAAAAGCATTCCAATTCAGACTTAAGATATTTCTACTGATGCAGTTTATTTGCTATATATTTTTGGGTTGATGTTTATGTTGAATGATTAATTTTGAAACGAGTTGACCTTCCTGACTTGTAGAACTATTAAGATTGCTTTTATATGTTGTCATAATCAATTATGGTCAGGCGGCAACCTGGGATTGGGTAATGTTTTTAATGAAAATACAATTTTTTTATGTTTGAAATTTTGATGATAGATATGGTTTTGATTTCTTCCTTTTCTTGTGTAGACAACTTTTCAAATAGGTTTGGATTGGGTATGGCTAGTTTTGGATGTGCAATGATTAGTAAATTCATTTTCATTATATATATTTTTAAAATTTTAGCGAGAAACAATGCTGATGGATTGTAGCCGTCGGAAACGCCGACGGTTTAAATCCGTCGGCGAGCAACAACAACCCCCCTTTACCGACGGACCGTCCGACGGCTAATAGCCGTCGGCGTTGCCCTGTTTTTTTTGTTAATGCTCTCACCTACAAAGGAGAGAACTTTAATCCCATTAAGAGGTTCTCATAAGGGTGTAATGTAACACCCATGAAAAAAAATTGAATTTGAGAGAGATTTCTTAACTCGTCTCTCTTTTCCAAACCTAATCCCTAATCCCTTGTTTAATATTTTATCTTATTTGGATTCCTTTTCACTCTAAATAGTTCCTCGTATCTCTCAACCTCCCAATGTGCCTTTCCTTGTTAAGGAATGTGTTGTTAGGGGAGTTGTACTCTTAACTCAAATATTAACTAAAGACAACCTGCTTACAACAAAGAAAGAGAGCATTTTAGAGAGATTATAATTTTGTTGTCATTCGTTCATTAATTTTTGTTCAATTAATGTAATTTGACTTGATGTATGATTGAACACACGTTCATTATATTAATCTATTAGTAAATATGATGTAAAGACGATGGAAAGCTAAAATTTCATGCGGAGTTTTATGTCGCAGATATTGATTTGTGTACATCTGTTTGAATCATATTAGATATTTATAGGTCATATCATCCCTAAGGCCAAAATATACAATGATCTTAACTTCCAAATTGATCTGACCATCGGATATGTCACACTACTCAGATATGAAAGTGTTTAATAAGGAAAGCTCATATTTTCTGCGTAAGTACTAGTATCACATAGCGTAAAAAGTCGAAATAGGCCATTGGTGTATGTGTATTTAGATCTACACCATTCATCCAATATGTAGAGGAAAAATATGTGAAGACGTAAAAAATCTAGATAATATAATCATCTAGTAATCTACCCCAATCAATCATTTGTCATTCAATTTCATAATCTATATGTAAAAAAAGTATATGAAAGGTTCAGAATAGCAAATAAATAGGTCTTCTTTGGTGTTTGACAAAGTAGTGAGCAATAAGTTAGGTGCCATTAGGGAATACAGAAAGTCTAGATAGGGGACTGGTTGTTTTGTATAGTCTTTGAGACTTTTTTTCTTCTTTTTTTTTTTTATTAAAATTTTTTTTATGGGCTTCCCCTGGGATAGGCTCCAACAGGGAAGTCCGGATAGGCCTCCTTCTGTACATTTCTTATACAGATGAAATGAAAGAAGTTAAATTAAAAAAACAAAAAATAAAATCAGTGATCAATGATAGGTGTAGATTTGTTTAAATTGGTCAAATGGACCCAAGACCCCTAACTAAAGAAAATTCACAATTTTTATTTATTTTAATCAAGTTAATCTGAGTACTGTCGATCGATCTTCGATCAATCAATCGAGGTATTAAATTCCATCTAATGATCTGTGTATCTTAAAGTGTATTTTCTCGATTCGATGACAACAATTGACAGATGTTTAAACATAATTTTTAAAAATATGAATTTTGATAATTAAATTTAATGAACATATTATATATG
The DNA here is from genome assembly GCA_030180095.1 of Magnolia changhungtana. Lineage (NCBI taxonomy): Eukaryota > Viridiplantae > Streptophyta > Magnoliopsida > Magnoliales > Magnoliaceae > Magnolia > Magnolia changhungtana. The sequence goes on along the minus strand of JASAUF010000394.1, from coordinate 830,033 downwards.
AAAATTTCAATTACTTACTCATTTAGGGTTTGACCACCTAGGATGTTAATGAAGAGTGAGCCCCACAAAGTACTATAACCAGATGAATAACAATGTTGTGGAAATAATTGATAGGAATTTTGAAATCAAATTAGCTTGTTTACCTTGTAGATTCTACACTGCTAGACACAGGTGAGTGACCCAACATATCTCATATTCATGGAAATTAAAATGAAATTTTTTGTGTGATTGATTGATTGATATTTTAATCTAACTATTGTTGATCTATAAAACTGTGTTACCTTCTAATTTATGTTCTCACATTTAATTTTTGAAAAAAAAAAAATGATGGAATCACATGCTTACATTCTGAATTATGATAAGTGTTTATGAAATGATGAAATTATACATCATCCATTACATCTACATATTGCATGGTCAATCTTGGGGGCCTTCTATTAAAGAAATGTCAATCCCGATAGAGCGTTATCAGATGCGGACAACGCCTATGCCTACCGAAAGTTGGAAGCTCACCCAACGGGTGGATGCTGGTTAACGATCTCCAACGTAAGTAGATGGATGATCACCCGATCTAGCGCATTCATACATCATGTGTATACATTTTTTCATTCAGTGATTTGTTATATTTTTATTACTATTTTTATAAACCATGTTAGTTTATTTCATTAAGCCAATAGGTCAGCTTACCTTTTTATTGATGGGAAAAATAATACAAATGAGATGTTAGCAGATGATATGACGTAGGAACTAGAAGGAGCCACTGAACCCGAACACAACCCACATGAAATGTGGCCATACTTGTCTAAAGCTGAATTGACAGTAGACCATTTTTGAATATTTGATTTATTTAATGGAAAAGTTTGATTGGTGTACAATGCATATTGACATTACTTGCGGGGTTTTAAACAATTGTTTAGATTTATTTAATTGAGACATTGTGAGTATAGAATAAACATATCTATATTAAGATACTATAACAAAGGAATGATGGTTGAGATTTATATTATTTGAATGTTTATATTTTTTAAAATTTAACTGAAATTTAAGCATTTAGATAGTATTGTATCTTTAGATTATGAGTAAGGATCTTGACCTCACCTTATAGTCCATGTAAGTTGCCTATTGGTGTGGGCCATGGACTGCTATTGCTTTAGGCTCAAACCTGGTGGTTTGGCCAATCTGCATGTAAATGGCATGTACAAAAGATGCATGTAATTGAGAGAACAGATCGCTTTTCAATAATTCAATGTTACAATAAATTATGAGATTTTTCCTAATGTACAACTCACTTATGAGCCACGCACCTTACTAAGCCTTCCCATACTTAACTTCTAAAAATACTCCCCTGCTATATGGGCGCACATTTACTGGACCAAAATGCCCCTACTTTATTAGAAATATGATTTCTGAACGTTGGGGTTCCCTATGGCTACGGATTATAACCGTAGCCATTGAAATTAACCTCAAAGTAAATGAGATTGACCGCAAAGTGAATGAAGTGAATAGAATTGGCCGCGAAGTAAATGGAATTGGCTGCGAAGTGAAGGAAATTGATCGCGAAGTGAATGGAATTGACTGCGAAGTGAATGATATTGACCTCGAAGTGAAGAAAATTCACTGCGAAATGAAGGAAATTCACCGCGAAGTGAACGAAGTGAATGAAATTGATTGCAAAGTGAAGGAAATTGACCGTGAAGTGAATGGAACTGACCGCGAAGTGATGTAAAATCACCACGAAGTGAAGGAAATTCACCGCAAAGTGAATGGAGTTGACTGCGAAGTGAATGAAATTCACCACGAAGTGAATAAGTGAATGGAATTGACCGCGAAGTGAAGGAAATTCACCGCGAAGTGAAGCAAATTCACCCTGAAGTGAATGGAATTGACCGTGAAGTGAAGAAAATTAACCGCGAAGTGAAGGAAATTCATCTCGAATTGAAGGGATTGACCGCAAAGTGAAGTAAATTCACCGCGAAGTGAAGGAATTTGACTATGAAGTGAATGAAGTTAATGTAATTGACTGTGAAGTGAAGAAAATTCACCCCAAAGTGATGGAACTTGACCGCAAAGTGAAGGAATTTGTCCGCAAAGTGAATGAAGTTAATGTAATTGACTGCGAAGTGAAGAAATTTGACTGCAAAGTGAATAAAGTTAATGTAATTGACTTCGAAGTAGATGAATTGAATGAAATTCACCGCGAACACTACAAAAAAATAGGGCAAAGTCGACGGATGTGGGGTGGTTTCGTCGACGACTAAAATCCATAGTTGAAACAAATTAATCCGTAGCCAAAGATCTATTTTAAACGGTGGATGTCCAATTGCTATTGTTTGCCTGTGGTGTGGTTCACTCGAGATTTATTTCGAGCTCATATTTTGGTATCAACCTTTAAAAAATGTTTACAAATGGATGTACGGTGTGGATTAAACACAAACATCATGGTGGGGCCCATAGAGCCCTACCAGATCCAAAGCTAAAGTTACCGTGGTTATTTGTACGGTGAAAAGGTGTGAGTTTTACATTTTATGTAAAATAGTGGTGACTCATTCATAGAAAAAGTTGGTTTGATATATAGCTATCCAGACCATCCAAATAATGGGTTTTATTGTAGATGGTTTATATTTATAAAATTTTTATGTAATCGTATCTTAACCATCAAGTAAATGGACCCTTAATTGTATGGCTGTAAATACAGTTTACATTATAAATTATGTAAAACACACATTTTCTGGATTTGAATCTATTATCCCATTTCAGAAGAGGAATTTTCAAATCCCTCTTTCGACCGCCATTTTCTTCCTCTCCATTCCCTCTTTCGAACGCCCTCTTCATCGCCAGTCGAGATTGAGCTGTGAATCTTTCGAGCACCTTCTTCCTGGCCAGTCGTCATGCAAAACCATCTCAAATAGGTGAGCATTTGCATGTCTGCACTCTACATTTCTGTTTGGAAGTTTCATCTTCATATTTCGTTTAATAACAATCATTTTAAGGCAACGCTTCATCAATGCCTGACCCATCTGATGAAGTCCCTACGAATGATATTATATTCGTATTATATTTCTTACTGATCATGCTAGTTTCTTCGATCTCATCAGTTTTGTTGCCTAGAAGATGGTGCACGCCATTTGTTCGATGTCTGGCCTCAACGAGATTTGTGTTTAATCCCTATGGATTTAGTATATTGCATTGATTACCATTTAAAAGGTGTATGTATTAATATACTTTTTCTTTCCTTTCATGTGGTCTGATGGGTGCCTTGCATTCATACATAAATTGACATGGAAAAATCTTTGATCAGACGGCAGTGTTAGGCCCATATCCTAGACTGTACTGTTCCGTAGGCTTCCGCGGTCCTCCCAGTTAAATTCCAGCGATCCGCAATGTGTAGATAGCAGTTGCTCGCAACCCTGAATCCTATCCCCTATTCCAGAGTCGGCTCGACCCGATACATATAACCTTGCGACCGTGCCGTCACCACGGTTCCAACGCCGCGTCTCACGTGCCGATGCGATACTCGGGTTAGGAGATGTGGGCCCGTGTTTATCTCAAAGAAACACCGCGTATTGCAAATCCCAAGAGAATCTATCAAATCAATCACATCAATCAAGTCAAGTATAACAAGTACAACACCCATGCCTCTCTTACCAATAAGGCATGACACCCCTCTCTCCCATCCCCAAAGTCAACCTTCCTTACAACAACCCATCCCTCTCTCCTTACATCTCCTCTCTCTCTCTCTCTCTCTCTCTCTCTCTCTCTCTTTCTCATTTTCTCATTCCATTCAAGTAATTCTCAAGGAGAGGAAACGTACATGAGAGAGCTAAGAGTGTGGCCTATCTTCCTACCCCCACATCTTTCATCCTAGCCCTCCAAACTTCATCATCTTCCATCAAAATCGAAGCTTAGGAGCTAAGGAGTCTATGGAGCCTAGAAAAAGTGGAATCGGTGGGTGTTTATAGGATTAGATTGTGATTTTTGTGATCAACCAAGTGGGGCCTACTGATTGATGGTATGGATCCTACTTGGGACCCATTTTGATGTATGTATTATGATCATAGGAGCACCCATAGTGGCGAGATCCCTCCATCACCATCATTTTCTCTCTCTTTTTCCCTTGTATGATGGCCCACCTTGTGGTATGTATTCTATCCGCGCTGTCCATCCAGTGGACCAACCATACCGCCTGGTGTACCTCACTCTAGCTATATAGCTGCTATAGTGACGTCACCAAATCCAGTGGGACCCACCTGATGCATGGATTCCATCCACACCATCCATCATCTGAACCATAGACCATGGGCCACCGTGATGGATGTCTTTTATCAATACCATCCGTCTGTGTTTTATCAACATCGTCCACCTATTTTATATCCCAGCCGTCCATCTCTTGGACAGTGGGCCAGGGGCCACCCAACAGCCAGGTGGCTGCTGTTTAGATGTCAGCATAGTTTGGATGCAACACATACCTGTGATTGGGCCCAATTGATGTATATGAGGCCTGTTGTTCCGACCCATCATAATGTATATTGGCCCATTGGTGTGGCCCATATGATGCGGCCCATGTAATGTATATTGGCCCATTGGTGCAGCCCATATGATGCGGCCCATGTAATGTATATTGGCCCATTGGTGCTGCCCATATGATGTGGCCCGCTTGATGTATATTGGCCCATATAGTGCGGCCCATTTGGTGTATATGAGGCCCATATAGTGCGGCCCATTTGATGTATATGAGGCCTATATAGTGCGGTCCATTTGATGTATAAAGGCACATATAGTGCGGCCCATTTGATGTATATAAGGCCCATATAGTGCGGCCCATTTGATGTATATGTATAACACCCCGGTTCCCGGAACCCGAGTATATTACTCGTTTTCCAAAAACTCGAGCGTTTACCTTTGAAAACACCTAAATTCTACGTACATTTTTTTTTCTTTATCAGAGTTAACCATTCAAGCGGAATAAAAATAATTCAAGTATAAGAGGGAGTCTAAATATACATAACCAAGGTTTTCAAGTGGTTACCCGAAAACTTATACAAATCAATGTCTTAACTTATTACAAAATGTAACAGTACAAATTAAAATGAAATAAAATCAGGAAAGAGAGTCACAAGGTCCTCTGGCCTCTCCTAATCCACATGAACACTAGTACGTGCACCCTATGTACCTCTTGCACACTGAATGCGGTTCGATAGCGTCAATGGCTATCCAGTGAGGTATACCCCTCAAGATTTATCGTAACATCAAGATAATTAAGCATGGTTATCAGAGACATCATATAACAAATATTACACAATGATTATCAGGGGAATCAAATAAGGTTCATCAGATACACATTCATTAAATAAATCACCCAAGATAATCTTGTTTAAATGCATGGATGCATGCACATGCTCACAGTCCTGGGGATGCACACTAGCTGGTAAAAAGTCGCCCAAGGAAAACTAGCCACCCAGAAAAATATTCAAGGTACGCCTAAGGAAAACTAGCCACCTGAAAAAGACCATGATAATATATAGATCGCCCAAGGAGAATTAGTCACCCGGAAGAATACACAAAGGTACACCCAAGGAGAACTAATCACTTGAAAAAGACCATGATAATATATAGATTGCCCAAGGAGAATTAGTCACTCGAAAAAAATACACAAAGGTACACCCAAGGAGAACTAATCACCCGGAAAAGACCATGATAATATATAGATCGCCCAAGAAAAATTAGTCACCCGGAAAAGTACACAAAGGTACACCCAAGGAGAACTAACCACCCGAAAAAGACTATAACACATGCCATGAAAATGTATGATTAGCCTAACTATTATTATTCCGATTTCAAACAATCATGTTAAGAAAGTTCAAAGGTTACTATGGGGGGTTTGTCACCCAGCACAGGCCGACAACTCAGGCATAGTGTCTCATTCCACCATCCGTGGCTCATGAGACTAACAATTAAGTTGTTTTAAGGTATCCTACTCAACTAGTGGCCAATCGTAGTCTAACAAGTGGAACTTATCATCGCATGGTTGTATAAAATAATCCATTAAAGTCGCAAAAGGGCCAGTATTCCATAAAAGCCGCAAGGGCCAAATATTCCTTTCCTAATGGTGTGATTAAAAGAGATTATTCCCTAAAAGCCACTTATGCACAAATGGTCCACAAGGTGGTAAGTCCACAATGTAAGTTTATGTAACCCATTTCACAGGTGGCCACTAGTTCGAGGATTTCCTAAAAACACTATCAAGTAATCATGGGTGATAAACTAAATCATCTATAATATTATCGGGATATCACATGCACATCTAAAGCATACATTTCACATTATATTAGAGGCATTTAATTCACATTGAATCCAATTCACCAATTATCTTAAAGAATCAAAATTCATAAAAGCAATTCATTACATTAATCAATTGATGAGATAATTGAGCAAAGAAAAATAGCAGAGCTAATTATCAAGATGTGGAAAAAGCTTGAAGGTTGATCCTCACCTTTCAAGAGTTGATTCGTCTCCCGATTTTGCTAAGAGTTAATTGTACATGACTTAGGATCAAGATCTAACAAAATTAGAATATTTGAGGGGTCAGATTTCAATGTTATTAAACTTGCACCATTAGGATTAAGGCTTAGGGTTTAGTTCATGCAAGTTTAGGGTTTCATTATGCAAATTAAATTTAAGCTTAGGTTTTAAAACTAGAATCCAAATTTTTGTGCAATGAATAGAATACTATTCATATTTAAAGTATTGATTGATAATATTAATAATGATAATTCAAGATATTAATATACCCACAACACCTAATACTATTTTTGCATAACTAACAGTCTAACAAGAAGTAATGCTAATGATCATATTAACAATGATAATGATAACCCATAAAGAAAATAATAATGATAATATTGTTATTTTTAAAAATATTAATATATTAATACTTTGATAATAACAATAATATACTAATTATTAATAACATACTATTAATACGCATAATAGAAAGAATTTGAGACTCGACTCACCTAGTTGTGTAACTTAATCCATGCTCGGCCCAACTCATTCTTGACATAGTGGGTCGACTCACTAAGTCAATTCAGCTTGACTTCCCTCTTCATTCTTTCCTTTCTTTTCTTCTTCATTCTTTCCTTCACCTTCTTCTTCTTTCTTTCTCATTCCTTACATGCCCAACGGGGTTGCTGCACATGACACCACTCAGTGAAAGCCCATTACTGACTCGATGAGTTAACTCACTGAGTCAACACATCATCACCCATTCCTCTCCTTCCACTCTTCTTCATTCTACCTCCCCTGAACTCACCATGCCAGGAACGAATTCAACCCAGCTCAACTCACTAAGTTAGTGAGCTACTTGAATCCAACGAGTCAGTGCGACTCCACAGCTCGACAATGCAAACACTGCTCCATTCTCAATCTCCTTCTCTATGTTCTCTCCTCTCCACTCTTTCCTTTCTTCTTTCTTCTTTCTTCCTTCTCCTATTTGGTGAAATGTCCAGATGGATTTCTGGACGCAATCAGTCACTGAGTTAACTCACCGAGACTCGGCAGTGATGGTGCGGCTAGTGGACGACCTGCCTTTCTTCTCTTTCTTTGCTTCCTCTTCTTCCTCCATCTCTTCTACTTTTCTTCCTCGGTTTCTCTCTTTTATCCTCTTCTGTTGAAAGAACTAGATGAAGCTCGAGACTCAGCCCCAACTCGCAGCAGTGAGCTGAGTTGACTCGACTTGATGCAGCACCAAAACGATGCCTCTTCTCTCTGCTCTAATTCTCTTTTTAGCTTTCCCTCTTTTCGAAAGAATGCCCTAAACAGCAGCCTTAAATAGGCTTTATTAAACTATTGCTAGAGTCTTCTATTCTAACTGATCAGTGGGATTAGTTACAGGTTCAATCGTATAAGCCAATAAGATCGAAGATGATCTTACGGTATTCTAACAGTATGGCTACGATCGGACTGCATAGTTAGACTTCTGGGACATTGGCCCACCTCATAGACGTCCGTGATCAGGAAAATATGGCCCATCCCAGAGGATGGATTTTTCTGTTGAACGGGGAACATGACAAGCTCTCTCATGGCAGATTCGAATATGATGGGTAAGCTTATGATCCAGTGCACATGGAGGGCGTGGATTGGATCATTGAACCTTGTGGGGCCCTCCAAATACACGGTCATTCGTTTTTACTTAATGGGTTTGAGGTTGGTGTGCGACGGCTCTTTCATTGCGATGAAAGCCCTAAAGTGCGAAGAGAGGTGGACGGCTGAGATCGATTTGCACGAAGGGTTAGGATTGAGGGAGAATCTCGCACATGGGCTGCCAGCTAAGAAGGAAAACGGATTTCCGTTTTCGAAATTGGGTCGTGTGCACAACTCGGTTTGAGCTGGATCTCATGTGCACACGAGTGCATAGAGACAGGTGTGGAGAGTTGGGTTTTGGTTAGTTTTGAGAGCCTGTCAAGATGGACGGTTTGGATCATCAAAGTGGATGATGGATGGTGGTCCGCTGATCAAAACAGAGGACGACTGTCCATTGCTGTTGGAAGGAAGACGTGAAGAGAGGAATTTCCTCATTTATCGATCAATGCTCTTTTGACTGGGTAGGCTGAACCCATGTTCTGCGGGTGGGCACGCTCTTGGTGTATAAGCACCCTAGGTGTGGGGTCCACATTGATGTCCTTCATGAGATCCCCTTCGTTCATTGGTTTGGCGGGATCATGCTAGGCCAGGGGCTAGAATATGGGGTGGATCTGAGGTTCTTTGTGGCCACACCATTAATCAACGTGGGGCTTAGGTTCACCGTTGAACCAAGACATTACAGGAAATTAGTTACGTGCATGGTACGTGCAATCACGTAACTTCTTAATTTTTGCAAACGTTTAGGTGGGGTCCAACGTGATGCTTGGTGAGCAATTCGCTCCGTTCACTGACTTCGGCTCGCTATGTGGACCCACGGGCCCAAGTTTTAAGTAGATCCAAGCTATGAGTGGGCCACATGTTGTAAGAATGTATAGGCAGCTCGCTATGTGGACCCACGGGCCCAAGTTTTAAGTAAATCCAGGCTATGAGTGGGCCACATGTTGTAAGAATGTATAGGTGCAAAAAACTCACTTAACATATTGCAACATTGCTGCGCATATGAGTTTTGAATCAGATAGTTACAATTATGCCCCTCTCCCTTATTATAACTTTTGCCATTTGTATCTCCTAGCCTACGTGCAAATAGGATGAAATTTCACCAACATTTGTTATCTTCCGTGCTCTTTCTAATGCCTAAGTTTGGGTCTTGATCGCTTACGAATAACAAAGATGCCACTTCAATGGACCATACTACTTTGAGTTTTAACGTGACATTTATATACGTTTGGTTGCAGTATTATCCGGTAATTTGGACCTGTGTTCTAAGATCTTCCAACTGAGTGGTTTATTCCGATGTTTGGATGGTCCGTTTGGTGGCTCCCAATACGATGGACGGCTAGATGACATGCTAAAAATAGGAGAACTTAATGGTTAGTACTCTAACCATGTATGTAGGTGGATGTACGGTCAGTTTTGTAAATAGATGAACACAAGATGAGTTTCTGGATTGATGTAGGGTAGGACATGCATACCGTTAGATTTGAGTGACTTGTTCACATGTATAAATTCCTTTGATTTCAGTTCTAATGGTGGCTTAAGCATATTCATATGGGGTGAACAAGATGAACGGATTAGAATCTTGATCTGATAAGTGTACGGACGGATGTAGAGGTCAAGTAGTTAGTTTACTATGATTTAAGGGTTGAAATTCGAGGTGTACGATTAATTTGTGATAATTAGCATGATATAAAATTTCACATGAAACGGGCCGTGGGAACCATGTGATATAGTGTTCAGGAGTTTAGGTTAGTGGCAATTTCGTAATTACTGTCAATCTATGAGTTTTGGAAAATCTAATGGCTCCACATGGTTATAGACATGTTTCTAAGCAAATCTTACAAACGAATGTATATATAAATCATTATGGATATGGAGTTATTCGTCATGTCATCTAAGGGAAAGTACTTGTGTCAATTCACGTGAGGGATGGGTTATCTTGAAATTCAACGGTCAGATGGCTTGATTTATGAATGAAGATAATTTCCAACAGTTAAGTTAGTGTTAGGGCAATGATGTAAGGCTAGAATAATTGGATTGGTATCGTACACATGTATATGTCGCATTAAATTTTATGGTAACGCTCGAGGACTTTCAATGCCCGAGTATCGAAAAGTTTGGGGTGTTACAGTCTACCCCCCTTAAACAAAATTTCGTCCCTGAAATCTATTTATTTGATCTATTTACTCTGATCCTGTTATGTTTAATATCTCACTATATTCCTTGTGGGGTAGATGTATATGTTTAGGTGTGCGTATAATTGATTGTATGAAAATCGGGACGTTACAATATGAGATCCATGTATGTGAGGCCCATATGAAGAGGCCCGATGTGATGTATTTATGGCCCATGAGTCGAGGCCCATTGTGATGTATATACGGCCCATTAGTGAGGCCCATGGTGATGTCACTACAAGAAAATAGGCCTTTAGACACAATTTTTTAGACTCAGTTGAAAAAATGGAGGCTAAATGTGTCTTTTAGCCTCGGTTGCTAAGGAACTGAGGTTAAAAGTTCATCTTTTGCCTCAGTTGCATAGGAACCGAGGTGAAAAGTCTACTTTTTAGCCTCGGTTGCATAGGAACCGAGGCGAAAAGTCTACCTTTTAGCCTCGGTTGCTTAGGAACCGAGGCAAAAAGTCTACCTTTTAGACTTAGTTACATAGGAACCGAGGTGAAAGTCTACCTTTTAGCCTCAGTTGCATAGGAACCGAGGCCAAAAGTCTATTTTTTAGCCTCAGTTGCATAGGAACTGAAGCCAAAAGTTTACCTTTTAGCCTCATTTGCATAGGAACCGAGGCGAGAAGTCTGCCTTTTAGCCTCGGTTGCTTAGGAACTGAGGCAAAAACTCTACCTTTTAGCCTCGGTTGCTTGGGAACTGAAGTAAAAAGTCTACCTTTTAGCCTCGGTTGCATAGGAACCGAAGCCAAAAGTTTACCTTTTAGCCTCATTTGCATAGGAACCGAGGTGAAAAGTCTACCTTTTAGCCTCGGTTGTTTAGGAACCGAGGCAAAAAGTCTATCTTTTAGCCTCGGTTGCTTAGGAACCGAAGCAAAAAAGTCTACCTTTTAGTCTCGGTTGCATAGGAACCGAGGCCAAAAGTCTATTTTTTAGCCTCAGTTGCATAGGAACTGAGGCCAAAAGCCTACCTTTTAGCCTCATTTGCATAGGATTCGAGGCGAAAAGTCTACATTTTAGCCTCAGTTGCATAGGAACCGAGGGGAAAAGTCTACCTTTTAGCCTCACTTGCATAGGAACTTAGGCCAAAAGCCTATTATTTTTGTAACTCACATTCATGATTTAACTTGGGCCCGCCTTAGATTTGGATTTGATTTCCTTTTGGACTCGTGCTCTTAAGTTATTGGGAGAAATATTTGAGCCCACCTTAGCCGTCCATCCGTTTTTTTCCCAATAATTTTAGGATGTAGTCCTAAAAATTAACCGGAACCAAATCTCAGGGAGACTACACCACAGGAAACAATGTTGATTGAGCGACCACCATTAAAATTTTCTAGGGCCCACTATAAGTTTTATTTTCCATCTAATCCGTTGATAATATTAACCAGACATGTATGGAGGGAAAATATAAATATAGCCCTGATGTAAAACTTTTGTAGACCACAAAAAGTTTTTAATGGTAATTCGACATTATTTCTAGTGGTATTGTCCACCTGAGATATCGATGTTATTAATTTTCGTGATTATCGCCTAAAATGATATGTAAAAATGGATGGACAGAGTGGATATAGAAAATGTTCATCAAGGTGGGCCCCACATGGTAAGGGTAACGCCCACCGAGTTGTTACCCGAGTAACACCTAACCCGCTTCCAGGCTGTAGATATGGGTGTGCTAATCGTAAACGCGTGTATAAGGCAACCCATCTGTACGCACCACAAGTGACAAACTAGGACACGTGTGAAAGATCAAAGCCTTTCATAAAGTGGTAACCACCTTGTGGATACCATATCGGGAAATTATGCCAGATTAGTACTCATCAGGTGGGCCATAATGATGGATCACAGAAGAAAACCTTGCCAAGACTTTTTAATCTCTTCATTTGTTTTAAAGAATGTTCCCTATCTGATAGATCAAATGATACCATTTTTGGCACAGAGAACTTTATTTGGTGGGATTTACCTGACGGACGGTTTACATCTCAAGAAAATAATTCAATGGTGGGCTTAGCAAAGCTGCCTGTAAATGGTTTATACACGCGAGTGGGCTTAACAAAGCTCTGTAAATACAACCATCCATTCACTACCATGGGCCAAGGTCATTTTTAAAGCATCAAATGGCGGTGAAGAAATTCTTAGCTATTTTATCCATAGCTATCTCCTTCATTCATCTGTTGGGCCTCATCATCATATGCCACGTGTCAGCTATAGGTGACCGACCGTGCATATGTATGCACGGCCCATAATTAGAAGCGTGCTAACACCGTCCGTGTCCCTCTCTCTCTCTCTCTCTCTCTCTCTCTCCCCCTTAGATCCAAAGAAGGGAGGGAGCCGATTTCCGTGCAGGCCAGGTGGGTCACAATCTGTTTCCCACACTGAATAAACAAGGGGCATATACACCGATTTCCGTGCAGGTCAGGTAGGTCACAATCTGCTTCCTATGTTGGATAAATAAGGGGCATATACACCGATTTCCGTGCAGGCTAGGTAGGTCACAATCTGCTTGCCACACTAGATGAATCTCAGCTTTTTGTTATCTTTTTTTAATGAGATTTGAGCTTCCCTATATCTAGATTATGTTTTCTCGGCTATTTTTTGGGAGATTTTGTTGAATCTGATAGATCGGAACGATCTAAGGTTAGGTTTTGGTGCTTGCAGTGGTTTGATTTTATGGTAGATCTGTTTGTATATTTCATGTTTGGATTATGGTTATCTATTTTGTTCTATTATCTTTTTACTGAAATGGAGTAGAGAAAATATACTGTTTGATTAGTATGGAAAGCGATCTAACATATCAGTAGCTTTGCTTTTCTGATGATGCAATGGAAAATTATAGATCTATTTTCCTTTCAGATCTCATAATACATGTTCACTAGGTCTAGTCTGTCTTTATCGTTTTCTAGTGAAATCATTTTCTTTTCTAAAGACATTCTATCATGCTGCATTTTTCGCTGTTCATCACATGGTTTAATGCATTGACAAGAACCGGTACTTATTGCCTCTTACGCACCGGTTTCGGTCCTAGGAGATCTACTGGTTGACTTGGCAAAGTTTGGTAATGTGGGGTGAGTCACCCCTTAATACTTGCCTAAGTGATAGTTGTGTGGGGCCCGCTGTGATATGTCTGAAATCCATCCCGTCCGTTGGGTGTGCACCTCTCATGTTTGGCCCTAAGCCCAAAAAATCAGGACAAACCAGGATTCAGGTGGGCACCAACAGAGGGAGCAGTGAGAACTGAGAAGTAACCCATCGTAGAAAAATATCAGATTGTATTGGCCAACAGTGGTGTGTACATGCTATCCAACCTATTCATAAGGTGCGCCCCACTAGGATGCAGGTACATCCATGAATTCAGGCTGATCTAAGTCACGCCACTTGATTCAAGGTTTTGGGCACGCTTTGACATTGTTTCCTATGGCGTGGCCCGCCCCAGTTTCAGATCATCTTGATTTTTGGTGTCTTATCTTCATGATTGGAACACTTGATGTACGATTTGGATGCCACACACACATCTTGGTAGGCCCACAAATTTTTGGTGTGGATGCCCTGTACACATCACAATATGTCCTCACTGTATGTTTTTAACTATATCGAATCATTTGAATGAAACATGAAATTTTAGACTTTTTTTTTTTTTTTTATAAATAAAATGGTAAAACCTCATGGGAAGGGATAGCTGGTAATCCACACATTTTATGGAAGATTTTGTGTCAGTTTACATGGCAATAGTGCGCCCACGCGCATTCGTGTATATGTTTGCAGGTTGAATGTGCATGTTGAGTTTCTAGCATTGATATAAAAAGACAACAAGGTTCTACCATTCAGACTATGACCATGTCAAATTGCTTTGCAATTTCTATATGTTCTACTTCCATTTGGTTGCAGTTGCTTCCAAGCCTGTTTGGTAGATGTCTAAAAATGAGTTCATCTCATTTTGGTTAATTACAACTCTTAATAGAGATCTTGATTGTTGCTTATCAAGAATATCGTCTCTAGTACATGATTACAATTAATAAAAATGAACTGAACTCATTGTTAGGTGTTTGCCAAACAGGTCCTCTGGGCTCTTTCATCTTTACGAAGACTATAGTAACTATAATTGGTCCTTTCATCTCTATCAAGCAAATTTTGCAATTGAATTCAGTCATGCATCGAAACACAAGCTAATGAAAAGGTCACTTTCTGTATAAGATTAAGGTCCTGATGGGGCTCATCACATGCTTTTCTTTGTTCCTTTTCCTTCCTCAGGTTACCTTCCAGGAAGGCTGTATGATCTCAATGCATCAAGATATGGAAACAAGAAAGAATTGAAGCGATTGATAACGACAATGCATGATAAGGGAATCAAATGTGTTGCAAATATAGTCATTAACCATAGATGCGCCGAGAAGCAGGATGGCAGAGGGATATGATGCATCTTTGAAGGTGGAACAGAAGACGACTGTCTCGACTGGGGCCCTTCTTTAATTTGCAGTGATGACACTGCCTATTCTGATGGATACAACTCCACTGATTATGTCAAGTCCTTTTAACTTCGGGACATTCCAAAGAAACCTGTGAAAACAGGAAACAAGTGGGAGTTTTGTAGAATTATAAGGTAACATCATCCACCTTTTTTAATGTACCATTTATTTCAATAAATTTACCTGAAACATTGTCCAGTTGTTACTACTTTAAGGTTTCAAATTTTCTTCAGGCAATGTGTGGTTGTAATTTCACTGCTATGTCTCGGCCTTCGGAGCTTTTCAGAGTGATATTTTTATCTCGTTTTTTTTTTTTTTTTTTTTTCGAAGTCATGAAAACTTTGCAAGATTATGTGAAGTAAATTTTTATGCTTCTATTTAGGTTCTTCTGTGAATCAAGTATGTATTTGCAAAATGGTCTTGCTTGCATCTTGATCATTAACTCTGAGCTTTCTGCAGATTGTGGAGAAACTTCTAATTGCTGCCATTGCAGATGCTGATGTTAGTGTTCGTCAGTCAGTCTTTCTATCTCTACATGGAAATGGAGGTTTCAATGAATTTTTGGCACAGGCTGATAGTTTGAGTGCTATCTTTGTTGCTCTAATTGATAAGGTATAATTTTTGGCATAACCTGCCAATGGCTCTTCTATGAGCATTTGAACTATTATCTTCATTTGAAAAATGTTTATGAACATAGGGGCATGTTCACTATCTTTTTTTTTTTTCCATGTCATAGGATTTTGATGTTCGAGAGTTTGCTATATCAGTTGCTGGCAAATTGTCTGAAAAGAATCCAACATATGTTCTTCCTGCGCTTCGTCGCCATCTCATACAATTGTTGATGCATCTTGAGCAAAGTTAATCTGAAAGATATCTACTTGCCAATAATATTATTGATTTATGGGGAAATAGATGCCCTTTTATTTGTTTCACATCATTATCTTTGAAATATTCAAATCACAACTTTTCTCTTGCTATTTAAGCAGTGCAGATAGCAAATGCAAAGAAGAAAGTGCTAAACTCTTGAGTTGCCTAATTCACAACCTAATGTTGTATTAGACGTAATCGAAAATCAAAAGCAGCCTTCATATACGGAGGTTAGTTTTTTCTAGTTGAATATTTAGTACAGAAATGACATTTTAGCGATGTCTCATTAGTAGGTTGTTGTCCTGCAGATGGGTAGCTATGATGCAATGATTATGCGTGCTTGCTTGTCGTCGGCAAAGAATTGGAACGTGAGGCCATCTCTGCCATTGATCACCGGGGAATTATGTTATTCCTAGTGAAGAAGTTCTTGCGGGTCTGTATTGATTTAGTTTAATCGCTTCATTGAGGTTGAGTTTAAATGTTGTTGGTGGTTATCTTCCTTTGGCAGAAACGTTTGGAGGATCTAGCAGGTAAAAATGCCCAAGAGAAATCTGATGCTGCTATAGAAACCCTTTTACAAAAGCTTTCAGATGAAAGAAACGTCAATAAAAGACCGGATGATTCAAAACAGATACAGGAAAAGTCAAAGAAAAAGAAAAGGAGAGATTATAGAAGAGATAAGAATATAAATATTTGTGGAACCTAATGTTGTGTAACAGTTTGATTGAGTTTGTTTTGAAAACTTTAAGTAGACTATTGTTAACTATTTTGTCGGTATTATGGCTGTCATGATTGATTGTTTCATGAGTGGATTGAATGAATGGATTAGTAATTTAAATAAATATTTAAAAAAATTAAACATTTTTAGCCTCAATTTGTTACCAAGGCTTAGATTTAGCCTCGATTGTTGAGAACCAAGGCTGAAATTCCCGTGGCTAAAGGATTTAGACTTGGTTGTTGAGAACCGAGGTTAAAAATAGATTTAGCTTCGGTTGGAGGCAATTGAGGCTAACATTTGGATTTAGTCTCAGTTGGAAACAATAGAGGCTAAAATTTTAATTTAGCCTCATTTCATAAAAACTGAAGCTAAAAAGGTTCTTTTAGCCTCATTGAAGAACTGAGGCTATAAAAGTCATTTTAGCCCCAGTTGCTAAAACTGAGGTTAAAGCTTTTAGCCACCGGGGTTTTAACCTCGGTTTGGATAACTGAGGCAAAATCGAGGCTAAAGGCTTTCCCCTCAGTTTTTAACCTTTTTAGCCACTGTTTTGAACCGAGCTAAAGCCTCCTTTTCTTGTAGTGTGTATATTAGGCCCTTGTGTGAGGCCATGGGCCTACTATACGTTTGACTTTATGTGGGCCACTCCTTGGGAGCAATGTTGGTTGAATGTCCACATTGATGGGCAATGATGGTTAAATGTCTACATTGTGACCTTCCCTTTGGCCTCGTTAGGCCCATTCTTATCGATGCCGATTATTGAAACCGATTATCGATGTTGATTATCAATGCTAGTTATCGATACCGATTATGAGTATGTGACAGTATAGCATCATGATACATGCCCATACGCATCATTCGCATGCTTGTTATGAGGAGTGATTGAACATAGCATGTGTCGTTAGGCTGATTGTTGCCCCACATGAGCGTGCAGTACGCGCAGGTTTAATTCATGACTGGATGGTATGGCTCATGCGTCTCACATTTTTTTACATGATCATTTAGCGCCCTAGTGATATTAAGGCTGCGGCCTCTATAGACATATCGTGGATGGCTAGATGGGACACTGGAAATATTTTAGTTTGAGTATAAGGGCACTTTGGATGTCCGTGGGTGAAAGTCTTTAAATCTCCGTAGCCAGGAGACGCTCCAACGTATAGACCGAGTGGATATACATGAGCGCATGAGGGCCGTATACCAGTAGGCTGCATCTCCCACTGTGTCGTGGTCGGTTGGAAGGGGGTGTACCCTTATCTGCCCGAGTGAGGGGGCTGTAAGCTAGGCTAAGTTTGACGAGCTCCCAAATGGGTCCACTATTGATGAGCCGGGTAGGCATTGGTATACTACTGGCAGGCGGGTAGTGAGGTCTTTTCCACTTGCTGGGCCGCGCGGCCGGCCGGGGTGGTAGCCAGCTTGGAGTGTACTAAACCCTGGTGATGATCCTAGAGATGTACAGTACTGATATGTGAACTTATTGAGCAGGAGTTGTATACTCAACAATTTAACCATTCATTTATTCATTCACTATCCACTCATGCTGGTGGTGCGCAACTAATTGTTATGTGTATCTTCACAATGGCTAGGATTTCAGTTGAGGCGCGCCACTAACCTGAGATCAGGAGTTATCACATTGAGTCTGACTATCCAAATTTAGGTATGAGACTAGTTTGGATAGAAGTTTCTTATGATGGACCCCATAGCTTGCGATACTATGTACTATCATCCCGACTTCACACTCCAGCTTGATCATTTCATTCGCACCGCATATTGCATTACATCCGCGGCATATGACATTTTGGGATGCTATGTTTCCGCATTTATATGGCCTAGATGAGGCTGATGGTATTCGTAGCTCTTCAGAATTGCATATTGTATTGCATCCTCGGTATCTGATATTTGGCTCATTATGTCTCCGCATTGCATAGTCAATCTATATTACTTTCTCAGTGTATGTCATTGGCTTATTATCTTTGTATCGCATATCCTGGATAAAGTTGATGACATTTTATAGACTTGTTAGTATTTTCACTTGCTCTAATATATTGTTTGCTTGACACTTATCTTACGCACAAACTTACACTACCCTCTAAGCTTTCTATAAGCTTATACACGATAGATGCGTGTAGGTGACGCTAGGATACAATCGAGCTGAGGTAGGAGCGTGCGATAGAGCTTTTGGAGCTTTTAGCATTTATCTTGTATTTCCCTTTTATGTATTGTACTCAAGTTTTTTATATTAGTGGATATATGATGATGATGTTGCCTTTGTAATTTGGGTAAACTTGTGGTTATGCTTGTTATGAAACAAATGTAAATTGAAAATCTTCCTTGTAAGATTCCAAGATTAGAATCTGGTGTATGGGCGCTGGAAGCCGAAAATGGGGTACTACGAAGGCTTTGACCCAAAACATGGCCAAAGGGCAAGGCCTGGCCAATGAGGAATGGCCATCCTGTTCGCTCATTCTAAGCATCAAGTGGGCCACCATTGTAAAAAAAGAATTTACTTGTGAGCAGTTTCAATTTGTGATGCCTTTTAACCCTCACAGAATCTGGCATGACCCATGACACAAATGAAAAAGTAGAGGTGGGCATTGAGCCGAGTCGAGTCGAGGTGGGCCAAGCTTGGCTTGGCTTGTCCATGATGTACTCGAGTTCGAGCTCGAGCTCGAGCTTGGCCTCGAGCTCAACATCAAAGCTTGGCTTGTTTGCCAAAGTTGTCAAGTCGAGTTCGAGTCGAGCTAGTGGTTCGAGTCGAGTCGAGTGTACCTTGAGTCGAGTTTACCTCGAGTCGAGCTCAAGCTTGTTGGGTGAGAGAGTAATGGATTTTGTTCTTGATCCTCCTCCATTGATGAAAAATTCAAAAATCTTAAGAGAATCAAAGCAAAACCCGATGAAAAAACTAAACAAAGCTTTGAATCAGATGAGGAAACCTGTAAGAACCGATCTGTTCTTGATCTTCTTTCACCAGCAAAAATTCAATTACTAGAAAAGAAACAGAGCAGAACACAGATCAAAAATCCAAGTAAAGAGCTCTAGCCAATCAGATCATTGGATTTCCTTGAAGCTCTAACAAATCTGAGAAGAACCCATCTCGAATTTCTTGGGTTTCTCACCTAAGAAGTAGATCTCAAGAGATTGAAATCATACTATTGTGGAGCTGAAATGAAAACTGGTGGTGGTGGTGGTCAGGGCGGGCGTGCGGCTGGCAATGGGCAGAGAAAGAGAAGAAAGGGAAAGGGAAGGGGGTGCGTGCGGTCGGGTAGAGACTCTAGGGTTTGTTTTTTATTTTTAAGTTTAAACTTAAAACTTATATTAATATAATATATATATATATAATATTTAATATATTTATTAATCGAGCCGAGTCGAGCTCGAGTTCGAGCTTTGAGTCGAGTCGAGTTGAAATGCCCCCTGGTCGAACTTGGCTTGAACTCAACTCGAGCTTCAAATAATTAGCTTGGCTTGGTTTGAATTGGCCATTCAAGCCAAGTCAATCCGAGATTACTCGAGCCGAGTCGAGCGAGCTTTTCGAGCTAGCTTGACTCGTGAACAACCCTATGAAAAAGTAATATTTGTTTTTTGTCTACAGTATTGTCCACGTCGACTACACTAGCTCATAATTCTTTAGTAAAGTATAGTGTCCTTGTTAGAAGGTATCATATAATGCTCAGGTAGAGTTTCTATGATGCGTTGGGGTTTTCAGTTTGTAAAAGTTGGGACCATGATTCAATGATTGAAACGAATGGTGGCCACGAACAAAAAATGCCCCAGAAAGGAAGATTCTAGCCATTGAGCCTTTGGCCTTCTGGGTTGAATGTGGACCATTGCTATATTTTCTTTCTTAACTGCCCATTTGCTGGCCATCAATTGGATTGGATCTTCCAATCTGGGAGCTGTGGTACATCCATGATGGCTCCCATCATATATCAACACTTTGGATGGTGTTCTCAATTCCATATTTTAATCTCTTTTCCTTTCCTTTTTTTTTTTCTTTTTTTTTTTTTTTTTTTTTTTTTTTTTTTTTTTGATTTTGTGGGGAAATTTATTACTTCATTAGTTGGAGTTCATTCTATATGAAAGGTTCAATTTTATTAATTAAAAGAGGTAACTCCATGTTGCTAAATAGATCTGTTTTAAAGTGTGTAAGAATTTGGTTGCCACTACCATGAACAATGCCACTATATTGGACCTGAATCTCTGTGTCATTAATTATTGTGCTGACAAATTTTGCTTGTGTTTTAGACATGGGATTTATATTTTGAAATATTTTCCCCTTCAGTTGGATTGTATGTAATTAAAATTTATGTGTTACTTGTCGAGTTGACATTGGTGAGAATTAGTTAATTGTTGAGTTGAACTAAGGTTTAGGACCAGTTATGGTGCAAAGGAAATACGTCTAACTCGCTTCATAATTCTCAGTGCATAGGCTTTGAGGTTTATTTGGTGTATATTTCCTACCAGTGATTTAATATAGTGTGCTTTTTTAGACTAAGCACTTCCATGTTTCCAATTGTTTTATTTATTTATTTTTATTCAAGAGAACTTTTGTAAACTAAACAGGGTGGCAGACAGCACAGAATAAAACAGAGGTTGTTTCTGTTTTATCTGAGATATACCTTTCTATTGGGAAAAATGATAGTGGGACATGCATTCGAACAGCAAATGTTCCTGCAGTTATAGTGGCCGCTGTAGTAGCTTCAGGAACAAGCTTAAGGGTAACAAAAGTGTCTTTCTTGGAAGTGCTCTTCACTGGCATGCTTAGTGCAGCTGATAAGTCCAATTGTGTAAGGGAAATTGCTGGCATGAGAAGGCTGTATGAGAGCATTGGTGGTTTTCAAGTAGTCAATTCACCATTTGGTTTTGGACTGGGTGCTGGCCTCCAAAGCTTGAATGCCGGACCATCTTCTCAGCAACCAAACCTTGAAAGCAATTCATTTGGTGAGATTCTTCTTATGAAATGCTAGATGAGCACCCAATGAGTCTTGTTCCTTTTGGTCTACTCCCCCAAGATATTTTCTTCCTAATTCACAAGATCTTAGAGGTACTTCTCATCTGAGTTTATAGTATATGAGCAAGCTGGTTTTCATCGTGTGCTTCTTAAAGAGCTGTCTTATCCTCTTAATTTTAGAAAACTGTGACCAGGGAATCAGTTGTTATTTATGGTGAATGTTTGAGACTTATATTTCAGAAAGCTGGTTTAACTGGTTTTCTTTAAGAAAACTATGGTTACAGAGGATTTTCTCTCTAGCAAAATTTTCCAATTTCAGTTTAATTTCAGGAACTCATTAAATTATATTAATCTCATTAACTGTTCAATTTTATAAGGATGAATTAGAAGCATAGTTCTTGCCTCACAACCCAGGATTTGACTTTTTTTTTTAAGGGGACCAAATTTTAGAGATTTGTTTTTTTGCTGTGATATCTCGTATGAGTTGTGACCTTTGCATTTGATCCTACCATTATGGATGCTCTTTGCAAATATGGCTACAACTTTTATCCTCTCATAAGGTGGGCCACACAATAGAAAATAATGAAGAACCATTGCAAAACGTCCAAATTCACTTGGTGGCCCGTACGATGGTTGGATCGGCTTGTTCTTTTGGGGTGTCCCATGTTTTTTGTGTGTGGAATGCTTCAAATGTAAATGCGTACGAGTCTTTGGGTGGGAGAAGAGTCTATTGACACTGACATGTTATTCTGTTTTGGGTACAGATTGCTGGTTGAGCAATTGGAAAAAGTCAACACAATCAACTTGAGCACGGATGAGAAGCTGGCTTTCTGGATCAACTTATACAATGCTCTAATCATGCATGTTTCTCAATTTAGTTCTTATTTATGTGGATTTAAAAGGCAACTCACTATGAAGTATGGTGTGGTTTAGTGCCCCTCCATACAATTCTATAAATAGTTCTCTTTAGAGAATGGTGTGGTTTAGTGCCCCTCCATACAATTCTGTAAATAGTTCTCTTTAGAGAATGGTATGGTTTAGTGTCTGTCCTGTAATTATTAGTTCATATGCATGTGCTTTTGTAGATCTCAGTGGCATAATTGATGTATAAACCGTTTCACAGTTTTCAATGATTGAATTTGCATTTAATCTAATCATCTAACCTTCTTGAAATATGGGTGAAGTGATTACACATTCAGTTATATCTGGACCTCAATTGGATCACAAGGTCGTCTGGTGTCATCAATGTGGGCTAGTGCTGTTAACTTATGCCAGTACTTTTAGTGAAGCTGATCTAGTGTCCCTGGAGGTTAGGGTGCTTAGGTAGGCTTCATTTTGTCTATACCTTTACCATTGTTGGTGAATAGGCTGTGGTTGAGGGGAACTCTAAACTCATAATTATCTTGATAGTAAAGGAACCTGGCTTTGTAGGATTGCTAAAGATATGTAGAAACAATCTATGATTCGAAAGTTGTTGCCTATGCCATTTTCATACTCCTTTGGGAAGTGAATTTGATGGCCAAGAATCTAGCAGAAGGTAGTTGAGCTTTTGGATTGGTTATTGTGAAATGGGCATGGGATCATCTTATGAGGCCACAATATCTGTACATGCATGTGATTAATAAACTCTTACCAAAGAAAAAGTGTATCAAGCATATGATCAACATATCTTAAATATTCTTGTGTCATTACTTATAGTGCTTGTATCCTGTAGCCATTACCATTTGACAATCATGCGTTCGATGCCATTCACTATTTCTTAAGTGTGCGGAACAATTGGTTATTTATGTTTTTTGAAAAATTCTTTTGATATAATTCTCTTTTTCAACATGACATAAATACCATCATGCAATGTGGTCCACTTGATTAGTGGATGTGGCTTCTTCATTATAAGTCCAACCAATTGAACGGGTTGGATGTCTCACACACATGAAAGGTTGAAGTTATCTCCATTGGGTGAACCATAACTTATTGTCCAACTGTTGGGACTTTAGACCATCTCTTAGATATATAGTTTTTCTTTCCTTCACACAAGACAAGAATGATAATGTTCATTTCATTTTCCAAGCTAATAAAGATAATGACAATTATATTTTGAGATCTATGTATCTTCTACTAACAGAATAATTTACGATGTTGTTGGAGATGAGTACCATTACTCCAAAGCTATGGAGAATAGTTTAAGCCCTTTATTGTTGGCACAACAACAAATATCCAGTTGGCGCAGCAACAACTACAAGCACATTTGAGACTCATAATAGGTAATGGTCCTAGAACAGACTGCATTAACTCTGTTTCTTTTCAACAACACTTTACCTTACGAAAGGTGAATAATAAAATGAGCAAGTTCTCTCTTTTCTACTTTGAAACTATCAATGCATTGACTTTGCTGGTCAAAGTTTTCTTGGATTTGTTAGTTATTTTTTATGACTATTACATGGAGGACATTTTATATTATTTTTTTAGGAGTATACTAAGACATTGATTGAAATAGCCAAACCAAATATTTGGAATTTGGATGATGTATTTGATTTTGATTTCTTCCATTTCTTTTGTGTAGACTTCTCAATTAGGTTGGTTTGTTTAGGGCTTCGGAGAAATGGGTATATATCTAGTTTTGGATGTATGCATTGATTAGACAATTAATTTTCATTATTTTTTTTAATTAGTGAGAAATGCCGACGGCTTTGGCTGTTGCCCTTAGCTGTCGGAAACACTGACAGTTTTAGCCATTGAAAATGGTGACGAATAAAACTGTCACCTTCAGTCGTCGGAAATGCTGACGATTATAGTTGTCGATGACACCGAAGGTTTTAATCTGTCAGCGAGCAACACTAATGCCCCCTTCTCGACGGATCGTCAAATGACTTTTAACCGTCTGGGAAGGTTATCGCTAATGGTTTTTAACCGTCGGCGTTGCCCTATTTTTTGGCAGTGGAAGTGAAGGAAATTCATCACGAATTGAATGAAGTGAATGTAATTGACCGTGAAGTGAAGGAAATTCACCGTGAAGTGAATGAAATTGACCGCGAAGTGAATGAAATTCACTGCAAAGTGAAGGAAATTCACCACGAAGTGAAGGGAATTCACCGCGAAGTAAATGAAGTGAACGGAATTCACCACGAAGTGAACAAAATTGACCGCGAAGTGAGTGAAATTGATCACGAAGTGAATGAAATTGACCGCGAAGTTTATTAGCGATCCAACATGTTGATAGGGTCACACAGAGATGGATAAAGGCAAAGCACAACTATTAGCTTGGCCCAAAACTTTTGTGGCTCATAAAAAGTTTTTAATGGCCATTGATCATTG
This sequence comes from Magnolia changhungtana, assembly GCA_030180095.1. NCBI lineage: Eukaryota > Viridiplantae > Streptophyta > Magnoliopsida > Magnoliales > Magnoliaceae > Magnolia > Magnolia changhungtana. The sequence continues at coordinate 805,419 of JASAUF010000394.1, read as the reverse complement.
TTTCCTATAGTGTGGTCCACCTAGAATTTTATTCACTTCACGATAAAGTTCACTCACTTCGTGATGAATTTCATTCACTTCACGATGAAGTTCACTCACTTCACGGTGAATTTTAGTTACTTCGTAGGAATGTTGATGGACCTTAATGAGTTACATGATCGACTAGGAGGAATGTTGATATTTTGTGGCCAGAATCCTTCCCATTATCTTTGTTTAATCTATCCCATCCTCATCGCCAATTTCGACCCCAGGCACACTTCCGAAGATTGGCTTAGCAATGTTCACACACTCGTTTGCTTCCTTGAGAAGCTTACTAGTAACTAGGTCGAGTCGCCTAATAGCCTTCCCTTATCTACTCTTTTCTTCCATTGTCACTGCGAATCGAATGAAATTCACAGCGCAGTGAGTGAAATTCACCGCAAAGTGAGTGAAGTGAATGAAATTGACTGCAAAGTGAACAAAATTGACCGCAAAGTGAGTGAAATTGACTGCGAAGTGAACAACATTGATCGCGAACTGATTGAAATTGACTGCGAAGTGAATAAAATTGACCACGAAAAGAGTAAAGTTCACTGCGAAGTGAATGAAATTGACCACGAAGTGAATGAAGGGAATGAAATTCACTGTGAACTGATTGAAATTGACCACGAAGTGAATGAAATTGACCGCGAAGTGAATGAAATTCACCGCGAACTGATTAAAATTGATCGCAAAGTAAATGAAATTAACCATGAATTGATTGAAATTGACTGCGAAGTGAATAAAATTGACCGCGAAGTGAACGAAATTTACCACAAAGTGAACGAAATTGACTGCGAAGTGAGTGAAATTGACCGCGAAGTGAATGAAATTGACCGCGAACTGATTGAAATTGACCATGAAATGAATGAATTGACTGCGAAGTTAATGAAATTGACCGCGAACTAATTGAAATTGACCGCAAAGTGAATGAAATTGACCGCAAACTGATTGAAATTGACCGCAAAGTGAATGAAATTGGTCATAAAGTGAATGAACTTCACCGCGAACCATTTGAAACTGATCGTGAAGTGAATAAAATGATTGAAATTGACTGTGAACTAATTGAAATTGATCGCGAAGTGAATGAAATGAATTTTCGACCATTGACTTGATGGAATCTTAAAAAATAACTAGGTTGGTTAGCTAAAGTAGCTTCTCCTACCCCAAAATCATATATGGTACGTCAAGTAACTCATTCTAATTTAGGAGATATGTTTGTTGAAATGAATAAAGAAAGAAATGAATAAAAAGAGAAAAATTTTTTATATGCTTATATATACATATTCATATAAATACGTGACGGAGAAAAATGTAGGGGAAAAAATTTCTCCATGTAAAAATAAAACTAAAAATTTCACAGACTACTGCGGCACTACCGGCGGTACTGCCGCGTCAAACTGCACAGTAATTTTATTTATTTATTGCTGGTGTAATCCCTCACTGCTTTTGTGGGTCCCATCATGAGGTCTGTGTTATATCCAAACTGTCCATCTATTTAGCGAGCTGGTATTAAGGCTTGAGACGAAAAATAAGACAAATCTAACTATCAAGCAGACCACACTGTAAAAGGAAGTGAGGGATTAAATGTATACCATTGAAACCCTTTTAGGGGTCACAGAAGTTTTGGATCAATATGAAATTTGCTTTTCCTTTTCATCTAGGTCTTTGTGACCTTGTGAATAGGTTGGATGGAAAATAAACGTTATGGTGGGCCCTACGAAATTTTTAACGGTGAAAATGAAATTTTCCCGCTGCTATTTGTGGTGTGGTCCAGTTGATCTTTGGATATGATTTTTTTTTTTTTTTTTTTTTAATAATGCTCTGAAATGATCTCCAAATATGGATGAACGCTGTGGATATAATAAATACATAACTGTGGGGCCATGTAACTTTGATCTCTTTTGAACCGTTCGTGCAACTCAGCGCTCGTCTTCGCACACCAGCCAATCCGCTACCGGGAGGAATGGCGGGGGTATTTTGGTCCAATGAAAAGTTGCCCGTACATGAGGGCCTAGTGTGGTATAGTAAGTTTGGACGCGCGTCATAAGGTCGCTGGATTAAAAGTGAGCGAGGCGTACAGCAGGAAAAAGCCAAAACATTATGATAATGTTTGGAATCCAACCAGTTAATATTCACCTGGAGAATAACTTCTAACCTTTTTTATTTTATTTATTTATTTTTTTATATAACACACGCACACACACCACCACACAATCACGCCGTAGTGGAATTTCACTACCTATATATGGGTACTCGAGCCCTCAACCAGGTGTTGAAACTCTGAGAGTCTACCACCGGAGTAAGAGGAAGGACCCAAATAACTTCTAACTTATCATGGTTGTAGGACATCCAACCCTTTTAACATGTTGGCCCCACGACGATAATCACCTGGTGAAAAAAATAAGCTCATATGCTCAGAAGATGGGCCACACTAATGAAAACAAAAGTGAGTGATGTTTCATCAATGGACGTTAGTGAATTTTGCACAAAACGATCCTTGTATTTGGCCAATCCATCTGACAGGTTGATGCGGCACATGCATAAAAGGTTGGAAGTTATCTGCCGGTGACAGGTATCTTATGATCCAACTAGTTGGATTTGATACCTCATGAAGCATATAGCAATTCAGTTTTGAATCTCGTAAATTAGGTCAATCATGCTATCTGCTTGCCACAACCAAAAAAATCCTACTTGTTGCAATCTAAGCTGACAACATAAACAATAACATTGATCAATCATAATGCAAGAAAGTAGAATTTTTAATCCAACTAAAAAGGGAAAAATCATTCATTTCATCATGCAGAGAGTAATTACTTTTTCATCGCTAGTTATATATATATATATATATATATATATATATATATATATATATATATATATATATATATATATATATATATATATATATATATTCCTTTCTCTTTTTTCAAACAACCATGCAAGACCTAGTATACCTACTTATATGGTGCAGAAAATGCAGGAGACGGTCACTTCCCTACAATTAGTTTGGCCCGAGCATTACCTGCCTCGATGCGATACTGCTCTCCTAAGCCAAGGTGAGCCATTAGAAACCAAACAAATGTGAGCAGCTCTCCCCCTTTACTGAGCCGTTGAGCATGGGCTATCCCATTGCATTTACTTGCAGTGTAGGCTAACATCTCGACCCATACCTCGCCGATCAGGGCCCATCTTTGCCCCACATTCAATTCATCTTTCAGCTGTTTGGCGAGGATGCATGCGTCGAACAACACTGATTTGCTCCTATCTCCCTTCACATCGATAGGCTTTGCTTCGGTATTCACCGATAGAAGATCGGCACATGCACCACGGCGTTCTTTTTTCTTTTCTTCCTTTAAAATTTGTGAAGTGCCGCACAAGGCAGACACAACATTCGGGTCCCACCTGTCGAACGGCTTCCGGAGGAAGAAGTTCTTGGCCTCCTCACATGTGTCCCGAAACCTGATCTGTCCAATCACAGCTGACGACGACATCATGGAAGGCTGCATTATGAGAAGATATATCATGTAATCGGATATAAACTTACTCAGCTGGCGATGCATGGCTGCTGAGATGGGGACTGCCTCATTTTCTTTGTTGAGGTCCTTCGATCCATTGCGGGTCTTGGTCTTGCCAGCGTCCTCCTCGGTGTAATAACAAAGGGTAGTAGCAATATGCCACCTCAACAGGCTCTCATCAAACTCAACCTCGACGCTTTCTTTGAACTGGCTGAAGTAGCCATTCTGCTCGAGGGACCAATTGCCACGGCATGAACACAGGCTCCGTGCTGCCTTGGGCTCTTTCATGATCTCAGTCTTCTTCTTCAACTCCTCATAAATGAACGTCTTCAGCTCTTCGGAGACAGGCACATTGTAGGTGTATTGCATCTCCTCCAAGAGGCCACTTATCATACTGCAGTTCAGGCAAGCCAAGACCTTCTGGATGTAAAGCATCTCAGAGAACTTCCCCCAGATGGTTATCCGATCAGCGATCCGTCCCCAGTACTTATCATGATTAGGGATGCAAAAGTCTATCAGATTGTATTGCATGATTGATACAGACCATCGATCGTGAGGCGGGACTCTAGGAATAATCCAAGAGAGGATTTTGTCAATCCCCGGAATCTTAACCTTGATGATAGACCAATCAGAGAGTAAGAACATGATAAAAGCCATGAAATCTAAAGCAATGGCGCCGCCTAACAACGTATAGGAGATAGCAATGTCGAGCCGGAGGAAGTCTTGCTTGTTGGTGAAGAAGAAGAGAAAGAAAGCGACAACGATTGAGCAGGAACAGATTGCCCGGAGGATGTAGCCGGAGATGTTGTGTATCACGGCAGCCTTGGTGAAGAGCACCTCATAGACGAATTCGAGCTCATACTCGATGACTCGGAAAGCGTCCATTGGGGACCACCTTAGGAAAGCATTGCGGCTGTCCGCTCGGTCATGGAAGGTGAACATTAGATCGACAATGAGGCCCTTGAAGGTCTTGAAGAAGTAGTATGCCTTTCTCACCATGCTTTTTTCGTCCAAGTCCTCGTGCAGTAACTCGATTTCATGGGCTTCGGGCTCTGGGCTAATCACAATCTGAGCTGGGACCCCCGACTCTATCTTCGACTGGTATTCCTCCATGAGCTTGGCATAGTTTGGGCCAGGGTCCGGCTCTTTAAGCATTGAGTTCCGAAACCCGTCCATGCTTGCGAGGTAAAGCGCGTAGGTCCGCTCACCATACTTGATAATCCCAGCAACAAACATCAACAGAGTTGGGACTAAGAGCCTGTTTTTTGGTAGGGAAAGCAAGAAGACATAACCAGATGCACCAACCTCGAACATTACCCCAAGCAAATGCCTGAGCCACAGTTCGTTGTCTTCCATCGCAAAGGCCGTGATTGTGTCTGGCCCACCAAGGTGCAAAAGAAGGAACGGTGCCCAGAAGGCTAAAATGTTGTTATTGGTGGATTTCTGAATGTTATGCTTTGGCCCACCAGAAGAGGCCATGATCTTGACGCCAGGCTTGTTGTTGCCACCTGGGCAATCTGACTCATCATTCCCCTGGCTGTTAGCGAGGAGGCCTAGAGCGAAGTCGGCTACCCAATCAGCGAGCAGGTAGAGGGACCATGTGAAGACGATGAGCATCTTGTGTGATTTCCGTTTACGCATGGCTGCGAAGTAGATGAGAAGGATTTGCACCAACAGACTACTGAGAACGAAGACACGAATGTCCCAGTTATTCCATAAGTTTTTTACTGGCTTTGAAAAGAGTTCTAACCTTCCTCGTTCCATCCTGTTAGAAATATCAAACATGTTTAAAGTAAGATGGTTTTTTTTTTTTTTTTTTTTTTCATGATACATAGATCCAATGATCAGAAACACCCAATACATGTGATTCTTAATTTCTTTTATTAGTCCCATTGAAAGGAAATATCAAGATGTGCCGTGTTGGGTGATTCAACGTGTTCCAGATGTTGGGTTCTGTTTAAAATGAGGTCTAGTTAGGTTTGGGGATTGTCCACCATCTTCGAACTAGCTACTGACATGCATGTAAGGGAGCACATTTACATGCTATGCAGATGTCCAATCATGTAAATGGCATTCTTGACTTAGACCTGACCCTAACTCAAAATGAAGGTACAAAAAGCATCCGAATGCATAGTTCCGAGGTAGAGCAGGTCTTGGATACTTTCTCTCCGAGATGGACCAGAGAAGGCCCAATTGGAGACAGAAGTGATCAAGACCGTCAAAACCCTAAAACATGCATAATAAGTTATTCAACGTACCAATATGATTTTGGGGTAGGAGAAGCTACTTTAGCCACCCAATGACTGGGTTACACCAAATTTGAGAGATTCCATCAGTTAACAGTCCAAAGTCCTTTTTAATTTCATTTTTTTACTATTTATAGTAAATTTTAATTTGATCATAACTCTTTATCCTTTGAGATTAAGGAGTTATGCCCAACATAAAAAGGGCTTAGAAATTTTAGAGAATAACATGATAAGGGCAAATAGGAAACTTACTATTTTTTACCAAAAACCATGAAGTCTAGTAGGAATCATGACCGTCTATAAATAGTAAGTTTACTATTTATAGTAAGTCATGAATTTTAGGGAGTTTAAGTTGGAGTTTCAATCTAAAACTTCTTTCTAGGTTTGGTATCACCATTCAAAAGGATTGTAAATTCATTTTATTCATCTATCAATTAATTTTTGAATTTCTTAGAATCTATTTCTATTTTCTAATTTCTTAAAATATATTTCTACTTCCTTCTTTTTTTTCTTTTTTTTTTTTTTTTTTTAATTTTTTTAATTTTTTATTGTGGATTTGAGGAATCTCTGTGAAGAGTCCAACGAAGCTCCGTGGGTTCGGAGTAGTTATCCCCTCAAGGAAGATGATGATCGACCTCATCACGACTAGCCTTGCGTCAAGTTCTTTAACTCGCTAACTTAGCTTGAAATCTTGCCATGTCTGAGTTGATTCACTTAGAGACTTGACTCATCGAGTCAAATCTCAACTCGGGCTGTGTCACTCTCTTTGTTAGACCTCTTTTTAATAAAAAGCTAAGAAAAGAGGAAGATTTGACCATGCCATCCTTCTTAAAGGTACAAACTAAATCAACAAGATATGAAACAATTTCCTACTTTTAATACATATAAAAACATAATTAATTTCAATATATATATATATATATATATATATATATATATATATATATATATATACCATTTCTACTTTCTTATTTTATTTATACTCATTAACCGTAGAATCAAGTGAAGCCAATACCATCAGATCTGGGTCTGTGTGCTCAAAAGCTAGACCTAGACCAACAGGACCTGAATTTGATTAGCCTGGTGCACGTACCCTGGGCCTGTGTGCTCAAAAGTTGAGTTAACTCATCCTGTCAATTCGAGTTAACTCGGCCAAAGTTTGACAACGGTGAAGGGATAAGTCGAGTTAACTCGGCTGAATTTGACCACCATATACTGAGTAGTAATTACATCTTGTTCTCCAAACCATTTGCACATCCATACACTCTTCAATTTCCTATTCCGCAGATGGATTGAGTAATGTGTCTAATGTATACTGTTATGGGTAAAATCGGACTAACCCATTGAACTGACCAAACGACTCTAATATGATGAAAGCAATGAATGTAAACAACTTATATGAGAGATCGGGAAAGAACTTAGCCCTATATGCTGACCACAACCCCTGCAACTAATCCAAGTATTATGAGTGATGGCCTTGATCACCTGGTCGACATTTCACTGTCGCAACCAAAAGAAAGCTATGGACGTTGACCTAATCACAGAACTCGACCCTGACCCCGACCCCAATCATCAACTAAGCTCGGTCTCCAGAACCCCGAACATAACAACTTAGAGGTCAGCTTTGGCTATCGACTACAACCTCCTCGGATGCCGACCACTAGGAGGATTATCTTCGCGAGATCTCTGTCAAAAATCACGCCGAGATAAGCGCCATACATTAAGGGGAAGATCTCTTTTGTGATAAGTATCTACATGGCAGACTCATTGCCATACACGGAAGAGATCTTGGAATGCTATAAATAAGAACCCTACTTATGAAAATAGGTAGGAATTATGACCCTAACTCTACTAGACTTGGAGTGTGCTTATTTTAACTTAGGCATTGGATGGTCCCCGGCTACAACTGGGGCCCCCATTGTCACTTAGTTTTACAGGTACACGACGGTCTAGTTGGGACGACCAAATCACAACATCAACATATATTATATTCTTAAGAGATTCAAATTTCCTACACCAACCCATGCTACAAAAATTCCAGCGGGCCCCACTGCAAGGTTTGTGAGATTTCCAGGTCAGCTTGTGTTAGGATTTGAGCTTAAAATTGAGCCAGATCCAAAACTAAGTAGAAAACAATGTCACGAAAATGCCCATCATAAAAACCTTCCTAAGGCCCACCTGGTGTTTGTATGCCATCCAACTCCCACCAAGATGAATGGAAAATGCAAATATCAGCCTGATCCGAAATCTCAAGTGGGCCTTATAGAACGCTTTAATTGTGGCCAATTCCCACTACTTCTTGTAGTGTGGCCCACTTGAGTTTTGAATCTTGTTGATTCGTAGGGTTGCTTTTTAAAGTGGGTTAGCACAGTAGATGTTCAGAGTATATAAGGGCCCGTTTGGCCAGATGGATTGGAAGAGATTAGATGGTAATGGAATGGATTGGATGGTAAATCCCGGGAATGGCCGGGCGTGCCAAACAGGGTAGGTGATCTGATCCAAATCCGATGGATATTCAGACAATCCACTGACAACAGCATCATTACCTTTAAATCCCATCCAATCCATCCTAATCCGATCAAATTAGCCTGCGACGAGTTTGGTTTGTGGGATTGGAAGGGATCGGAAACTTTAATCTCGGGATTGGCAAGGCGTGCCAAACGGACTGGATGTATCAATCCAGGGATATAGCAATCCCATGGATCTCAAGACAATCCGCTGACAACACCATCATTACCTAGAAATCCACGCCATCCACCCTAATACCATTCACTCCCTTCCAATCCACCCGGCCAAACGGACCCTAAATGACATATAGACATCACAGCAAACCCAATGGAACTTTTTGTTACGCTAGCTCTGTAACAGCTGCAGTGGGAAATTTGGGGTCCAGGAGAAACAAGTGTCAAAACTTAGGTGTACGTCAAACATGCCAGAGATTCCGGACATCAGGTATGGTACACAGGGAACTTGGATGGACCAAAAATAATGTTGGTCACTGATCAGTGCCAAGGCTCAGCTTGTATAAGAAAAATGGACAGTTTCAAAAATTCCACATGTATGGCTCATTTGATGAGCTATACTAATTTTTGGTACATGACATATACTTCCCGATGAATGGCTTAGATCTTTGATGTGTGCCATCCACTCATTGAATGATGACCCTAGTAGCTCATCTAGCCGTCGGTTAGAATTGATCGATGCACTCACCAGTCCTATTACATACCAGACCAACAAAATTTATTGGTCTGCATCAAGTGGACTTGTCCTAGTCATCATATGAGCCACATGTGTAGGCTGAATGTGGACTGCTGGCATATTTTCTAAGCCGTCCACTTTTCCTACGTCTGTGGCCCATCCGATGAGCTGACCACATTGAATTTTGGGCTAGGCACCAATCCACAGTGGAGCAAACCTATTTAATGGCTTGGATATGTCCCAAACGCAAACTGATGTTGTGAAAGCAGTGGTCAAAGAAGCTGAGATGGGTCACTTACTGGTTTCAACGGCTGGCAGGATGTTGTGGCCCACTCTCCCAAGTGTTTTGCACCCTTCGAAGGTAGGCTTTGATGTCACCACACAAAACGAGCCAAAACTGCAGCTTCCTATAAGCATCATAAATTGTTTTATAACGCAGCAAAAGAGGAAAAAAGTGAAAGGTAAAAGCAAAAGAGCCATTCCCCTGCAAGCTGTGTATTCTTATTCTCATGTACTAGTGGAGAAAAAAAAAAAAAAAAAAAAAAAAAAAAAAGTGTGAAAGTTTCCTAATATCACACGTGTCTGGTTCCTTGCCACCTACACGCAATCACTCACGCGTGCCATTATGACACATTTCTCTGAGATCTGAGCTTTCCATCTGGTCACCACCCGGATAATATCTTGTTGGATAAAATCATTAGCTGTATCACTCAATAGGTGAATGAGACCATGGTTTTAAGATTCTGTGACTTGAACCGACTCGTTGGGTCATGAATCGAGCTGTAACACGGCTGAGTTGAGGTTAAATCAGCCAACTCGAGTCTAAATGGGACCATGGTTTTATGATTTGGTGACTTAGACCGGCTCATCTGATTATGGCTCAAGTTGAGCGACTGAGTCTGAGTCTGACGCTTAAAACCTTTGCTGTGAGATACAATTAACAAAACAAATGGACAGTTAGAAGAATTTTTTAACAGTTTATTTGTTTTGTATGTCACAGCCCATCTAAGGACTGAAACGATACATTTTGAGAAGTCTAATTGGTGTGGACCATTTAATGGAAAGCTCTGATCTAACACACATATGCCACATTGGCACCTTTGGTTTTTTCGTGGATGGGATTGGGACCTCTAGAAAAATTAAAAGGTGAAAGGTTTGCTAGAGTATGTCGGAAGTATTGCAAAAAAGGTGAAAGGTTTGCTAGAGTATGTCGGAAGTATTGTAAAAGGATGATGTGTCAGTGGCTTTTTTAGGGACTGAAATCATTTATACAGACATACCAGAAAACGATAAAGAAATTAAAAAAATAAAAATGGAAGAACTCTCTTATGGAGCAATTAACAAATTGAAAAGACGGAAATGATCAGAGGCTAGAGTTATTTCAATTTCAGAGTTTTTTAATATTTTAATTTTTAATTTTTTGTTTTTGTTTTTGTTTTGTCTTGATACAAACAGCTTAGATTATTGGTAAATGATCCGAGATCTAAAAGCAAGAATCTGTGGCTGTTCTGTTTCTATTTTATAGTACACAATACTGTCCGTTCACAGGTCATCGATGCCAAGACCTCAGTGTTGAAACAAGGTATCTTTCACTCATTTGACCACTTGAGCTATGGATCAGGGTGTTTATGTGTGTGTTAACTTATGAATAGGTTGGATCTTAAATAAACATTACAGTGCACCTAGTAAGTTTTCGATGGTTGGCATTGCTCGCCCTATTGAGTTTTATTTATTTATTTATTATTATTATTTAATAATCCGAACCCACAATAGCTTTGGATCCTGCTCAATCTTTGGCTTATGCTTTAAAATAATCTATATGAATGGATGGATCGGTGTGGATACATCACATACATCATTGGGGCATGTCTCGATGCTCAACCAGTCAGTAGCTAATGGACTTCGCCCTGAAGTCTGAAACGGATTAGCTACGTCCCTACCACCAGTCAGGTGGCTAGGTGCTTTGTGGGCTCCACCATGATGCATGTGTTTCATCCATTCCAGGATGTATGTGTTTATTCCGTTCATCCTTTTTTACGTAACATTTTAGGCTTGATACCAAGAATGAGAGGGATATAAATCTAAGGCAGGAAAATAATAGAAATTGGAATCCACCATTAAAATCCTCCTAAGGCCCACTGTACTGTTTATATGACATCCAATCTGTTAATCAGGTCATACAAACCTAGATGAAGTGAAAAAACAAAGACCAATTTGATCCAAAACTTTTATGACCCCCAAAAAGTTTTTAATGGTCGAAGTCCATTCAACACTGTTTCCTGTAATGTGATCCACTTGAGATTGGGATATATCTCATTTTTGGTCTCATATCATAAAATGATCTAGAAAAATTGGTGGACAACATGGATGAAACGCATACATCATGGTGGGGCTCACATATCATTTACCACCAGCCATTGGCTTCCGGCAGGGGGAGTAGCCAATCCATTTCCCCGTAAGTCCTCCTTTGTCGAAAGCAAAACCTCAAAAAGTGAAATGTGCGGTTTGTCGGGTTGTATATTGGCAGGAAACGATTTAGCTACTCCCCCGGTGGTCAGTGGTCTGTGGGATCCACCATGTTATATATGTTTCATCCATGTTGTCCATCTATTTTTATAGATCATTTTAATGTATGAGACCAAAAATGAGCATATCCCAATCTCAAGTGGACCACATTACAGGAAACAGTGTTGAATGAACATCGGACCATTAAAAACTTTTTGGGGGCCATAAAAGTTTTGGATCAAGCTGATCTTTGTTTTTTCCCTTCTTCCGGGTCTGCATGACCTAATCAACAGATTGGATGTCAAATAAACAGTACAATGGGCCGTAGGAGGATTTTAATAGTGGATATCCAATCACTATTGTTTTCCTGTGGTGTGGTCCACCTGAGATTTATATCCCTCTAATTTTTGGGATTAAGCCCTAAAATGATTTTTAAAAGTGGATGAATGAACTGGATAAAACACATACATCATGGTGGCACCCACAGAGCACCGACCATCAGCCACCGGCTGGTGGCTGGGGGAGTAGCCAATCCGATTCCATATTGGCAAACCTAAAACGTGAAATGAGTTCGATAATCCCATCACAGTGCAATAACCTGCTCATTCATGGTTCATCAGACCTGCCACGCTGTCAAATTTTTGTGAACACCAAGCCGTCCATCAGGTGGATCCAGCCATTTAGATCCTCTGATAAAAAAGTGGGCGACCGTATCACCGGGGAGTGGGCCGATGAATAAACTTTTTTTTTATCCGTTCGTCCGTTTGGTGAATGAGCTGCGGATGGATAAAGTTTTTTGGCAGACACTCTCTATACAGTTGATCCCAAATGATGAATGACCTGGACCACACGATCAACTACTTTATTTACTATGTAGAAAACTAAATTTTAAGAAGTTTGAACTTTCACATTGCATCTAAGAAATCAGCTACGGTGTTAAATCATATCTTCCCTTTGTTATAATTCTATAGGATGGGCTTTATTGTTCAATGGTCTGCATCTCCCTAATGGTTGGTTAATGTGATACGGCATGCTAGTGGAGCCCCACAAAGTTGTGATTCATTTAAAATTGTATAAAGGGTGGTGCACTACAACTGTCACACACACACACAATGTTTTAGTTGAATTAGGACTGATAAATTCATGCAGAGCCTTCTATGGGTTTTAAACTCCTCAACCCTCTAAATTATAAAAGTACGGCAGGGTCCCTAAGCCTATGTATGTTAAAGCCTCTATTCTCCTTTCAGTGCTTCTCTGAAGGGTGTAAGGTGAGGAAGATTCTGGCAATGTGAAATCCAGATATGGCATCCCAATCAAATATGAATTTTAATTCAGGAACTTTGATCCCCATCTCCGATGGACTGACCAGTAACCCTCGACAAAAGCAATTTAGAGTCAGGTTTCCTCGTGTCGAAGAAATGGCATGTATCAACCAATTCTTTTTTTTCTTTTTTCTTTTTCCCTAAAAGTACTTCATTCCGTAGCCATCTTCCCTGAAAGTTGCAAGGGGATTGTGTTAATGTAGTACCAGAGCGATGTCGTAGTTGGTGATGAAGATTCTCCATCAACCGCGATGATGGGAAGATTTCATAGAGGGGCATGATTGTGGTGCTTGCAGCTTGTGGGCGCATGCTGTTCTTTCGGTCTCTCCTTGTTTTAATCGGGATAACGGCTTGGAATTTTTTTAAACTAGGTCCATTACCCGGTCCTTTTAATAGAGTTTGTGACCCTTTTTCTGAAACAGGTCTGATTTCATATGTATAGTTTAAGGGCTAGACATGATGTTGCTCCATTCGTTTGATATGACCTGTCTATTTGAGTGCTTGGGTTGTTGCCCATGTGATATTTTGAGTAACTAGAACTTGTCCCCGATGAGGCCAGTTCTATCGTGTAAATGTTTTGATCCGTGAACAAACCATTGCCCGTTGCTCTTACCTTCTCTCTCAAAATCTCTAGATCGCCCATCCTGAGATTGTTTCACTAGATTTGAAATATTGCCCACTATTAATGAATAAATCATATGGACAAAGGTCTGGTTAGGTCCATTTTGAACCCATTACCCATCTTCTGGGAGTTGATATGGAACGTTGGATTGATAGAAGTGAAATTTAATAGTCAGTTTATCATTTTTCCAATGATCGATACCAATCGCCTTCTGGGCTAAATCAGACTATCTTCTACAAATAATCTAATGATGGCAGGATTAAAATTGCAATCCTAAGTCTAAATTCATCGGATTAGATTCGATTGTGTTAGCCACCATAGTGACCTCAATTGATGAAGGTTTTCATGAGTTTGGATTTGTGATGTAAGGATTTAAGAAAATGATTACATTTAGTTGCATTCACATTTCATGTAAATGGTGACAAAAATGTAGACTATCATCATTTGACAGGTACATGAACGGTGTGGAATAAGTAGTGACGGTGGTGTAAACCAGAGAGATCTCACCGCCCGTCCCTTAAAACCTTAGGTGAGATACAATTTACAAAAGAAATTAACGGATGGTTAGAATAATTTTTTAACGGCTTATTTGTTTTGTATGTCACAACCCATCTAAGAACTGAAACGATCAATTGTGAGAAAGGTCTAATTGGTGTGGACCACTTAATGGAAAGCTCTGATCTTACACACAAGTACCACATTGGCATCTATGTTTTTCTGTGGATGGGATTCGGAGCTCTAGAAAAATACGAATGTGAGATGTTTGCTAGAGTACATGGGAAGTATTGCAAAAGGATGATCTGTCGGTGGCTTTTTTCAGTAACTCAACTAATTTATACAGAGGATACCAAAAAAGCATAAAGATAAAAATAAATAAATAAAAGAGTTCTCTTATTAAAAGTTACTTCAATCCTATTTATTCAAAGTTTATAGAGCCATTCATATTGAAAAATATATTAAAATGATAAGAGGCTAGAATTATTTCAATTTCATTTTTTTAATTTTTTTATTTACCGTCTGAGGCAAAGGTCACGATTCAAACGGATTGGATCATTGGAAAATGACTCGAGATCTAAAGGAAAGAGTTTATATTAATGCAGTACGTCCGGAAGTATTGAAGCTGCTAAAGGAGGATTTCCTCCACATGGGTGGTACCTGGAGTCCTCCTTTATCATAATCAAATCTCGAAAAGTGAAATATACGGTTCGTCGGGATGTACTGTAGCAAATCTCAAAATGTTAAATGTGTTCGATAATCCCATAGCAGCACGATAACCTGCTCATTCATGGTCAATCAGATTTGCCACGCTGTCAAATGTCGGTGAACACCAAGCCGTCCATCAGATGGATCCAACCATGTAGATCCTCTAACCAAAAAGTGGGCCACCGTATCACCAGGGAGTGGGCCGATGAAAGAATTTTTTTTCATGGGTCCGTTCGTTTGGTGAATGCACTGCGGATGGGTAGCCTGGCCTGGTTTTTTGGCCAGACACTATGTACAGTTGGTCCCAAATGATGAATGGCCTAGATCACACAATCAGCTATTTTATTTACTACATAGAAAACTAAAATTTAAGAAGTTTAAACTTTCACATTGCATCTAAGAAATTAGCTACTTTTTAAAATCAACATCTCTTCCTTGTGAACAAGGTATTCTGGTTTAAAGGAGACGGACCAAATTGGCATTATTCTCTTCCCCTTTGTTTATTTATTTTTCATTTTTCTTGCGCAAGCAAATAATTTGATTGGAGAAATTCATGGGTAATTTGGGCCAGGAAAGATTAAAGTAGTCTTCACAAGTGTGCCAGACTAGAATACCTGCGAAATCTGGGCCATTCATAAGCGCAGGGCCCATGTGAATATGATGCGGACAAAAGGATGAGGTTTGTTCACTAATATGATACCGTGGATCATCCGCCGGCTTGGCTTCATTCTCTGGTACCTGAGTTACAACCCGTCTTGATCACCTCTGTATGGCTTGTCATATAACATATATCAACTGGCCAAAGTCTAGTTAGTGAACCCATCATGGTTCATATATGGTACAATTAAGATTGTACAATACAAAATATAGAATAACAAAAAGTATGAAAATAAAGAAATTTGTATGAATAAAAGTATGACATGCAATGCAACTCATGATGCATTAAGTGGGAAAATTGTTCACTTGCTTAGTTGGATATTTATCAACCCATATCTTCACTTAATAGGCTTCCATAATTTTAGGTAGGCAAGGGCAAGGCCTGCATTAGCCCTTTGGACATGTTTCTATATATAGTAGGTATCTAGGAATGGTCCCTTAGGAACTCGACATGAAGTGTGCATAAAAATCATCTAAAGCAGGCCTCCAGGAATCAACACAAGAGAGATATGCAATGCAAATGGTAAATGCTCAATCACCAATGCACCAACATATGCAAGTTGTCATATACATCTTTCCATATGAGAGGAAACTCAAATTCTATGTGATTATGGGTGGCCGAGTGTCGCCTGTTTAGAGGGGAATTAATGCATCCATAATACGGTCGAGGGTGGGTTGCCTACAACCCTTACATGATCAATTGATTCTCTTGGTGGAAAGTTTTCATTATTTCCGATAGATAACGAATCCTTGAATTATCATCCACAAGATTTTGGTCCATTTCGTCGTTAGTTGCGATCAGCCTGAGTGAAATCCTTGCTCTGATATCACTCAGCGCATGAAGGGACATGATGAGGTCAATCACTGTCTTCCCCATGGGATGATTACTCCGAATCTGTGAAGCTCTCTGGACTCCTCAGAGAGCTTCCTCAAATCCACAAGGGATAAAAGCAAGAATAATTCCTAATAAATTCAAAATAATTTGATTGATGATTTTAAAAAATGAAATTACAACTCTTTAAATGAGGATCTCCACCCTAGATGGAGTTTTAGACTTAGACTCAAACACCCTAAAAATGTGAGTAACTATAAATAATAAACTTACTATTTCTAGATGACCTCTATTCGTATTAGACTTCATAGTTTTTGGCCAAAACTAGTGTCCAATTTGGCCCAACCATGTTATTCTCCTAACTTTTCTAAGCCCTTTTCATGTTGGGCAAGACTTCTAAAATTCAAAGGATCAAAAGTTATATATTCAGCTAAAACTTACTATATTTTTGGTAAAAATGAAACTAAACGGGCCTTTTGACCATCGATTTAATGGAATCTTGCAAATCTAGCTTGGACAACCTGGCATAGCAGGGTTGGTTGGCTTAAGTAGCCTCTCCCACCCCAAAATCATACATAATATGACTATATATGTCAAAAATTCATCCCAATTTGTGAGTTACGACCGATTTAAGGTTCTGATGCTCCAGATCGTTTCCACCTTCGATCGAGCTTTCTTTGGCCCTTCTTTGTCATGAAAGTGTCTGCGACCTGGTTTACATCACATATAAACATTATACATTATCCTAACTTGTTCAAAGTCAAAACTCATGTAAAATCCACCCTGGTCACTAGTTTCATCGGATCATTTTAGGATGTAGTGTCACGCCCCAAAATTTGAGTACAGATTGTGCACCCTCAGACCCCGAGTTTCAGGTTGTAACTCGTACACAAGGTGTACTAACTTCATTTGTTGATTAGTACTCAGAGGTGATAATTACATTCATTTTAAATTCCACCCAATTTCATCGAATTCCAATCAGGCATATATAACACTTAGGATTGATCAACTAGGCATATGTAAATCTTCACAACCATTAGAATAACATAAATCTCAAACATCATTCAATATTTATTATGGTATCCTATTACAAATATGTTTATTCCAGACTCGCATTGTCTCGATCAAATAAATCTAAACAATTTCTTAAATATCATATAATCAATACCAATATACACTATATGCCAATTAAACTATCCTAACAAATAAATTAAAATTTCAAGAATGGTCTAATAATGTCAATTCATCTTCAGATAGGTATAGCCATGTTTCACATAGGTCATGTTCAGGTGCGGTGGCTCATTTCGATTTCTGCGCAACATCATCTACTAACAACTCATCTGTATGGTTTTTCCATTAATAAAAAGATAAGCTAGCCAAGATAAGTGAAATAACCCAGCATGGTTCATAATTATAGGAATTAAAATAATATAAAGCATTGAATGCAAAAATATATGCATAATGATATGGATGCAAATGATGTAGGAATGCATCAGATGGGATGATCATCCATCTACTTGAATTGGAAATCGTCAACCCGCATCCACCCGTTGAGTAGGCTTCCACCTGTCGATAGGTTGGGCATAGCCTGCATTTGGTAACGCTCTACAATGATCGACATTTCTTCCAATGAGGGCTCTTAGGATCAACAATGCATTATGCAAATGCAATGAATGATGGATGATGTATGAATGTATTATTTTCATAATTGCTATATATACTTGTTTTGATAAGTAAATTCAACATACAATTATTATAATTAATATAATTTAGTACAGATTAGCATATGATTTATTGTTGTATACATTTACAGTAATTAAATCAATAACATCGTAACAAAACACTTCAATCAGTACACCAATCAATCAAATCATTACAAACAATTTATTTTAATTCCAATAAATCATGAGACATATTAGGTTACTCACTTGAGTCTATTAGTATAGGATCCATAAGGTAATCAAGATGATTTGAATTCAGAAATCTTATCAATTACATCCACAACATTATTTTTTATTCAGTTATATTACACGGTGGGGCCCACATTTAATTAACATCCTAGGTGACCAAGCCCTAAATGACTTAACATGTTCATTAAAATAAAAATTTAGATTTTTATTTATTTATTTATTTATTTTTGTTCTTTTTAAGATTCAGAAATTGAATGGTAAATGATTGATCGGGATGGCCCATCGGATAATTGGATTATTCAAATTCTTCAGGTCTTAGCAAATTTTACCTCTAAACATTAGATGAATGGTATGGATCTAAACACATATACATTGATGGCCCATCCTGACCTTATACGCTAAATGATACTACACTCGCACAGAAATCTAAGCTTTCATTATTAAATACTTTCAGATTTGACTAGTGTGGCCCATTCGATAGTCAAATTGATCTAAAAGTTAGGGATCTTATATATTTTGACGTTAGAGATCATTTGATCTGTTCAGATCTAATCCGATTCGACCAAATGCACACCAAATAATCTCTGCGACAAAAAACTTCACATTGAATTTTAGACTTCCATTATCTTTACATCAGATATATCCACAAATCAATGCGATGAACATGTGACTGATCCACACTGTTTATTACATACATCAAGTCAATTTATATTAAATGTACAAAAAAGTAATGAGAGAATGGACAATACGTTACTAGATCTAAGCCCTTTAAAATCATCTACTCTCTCTCTCTCTCTCTCTCTCTCTCTCTCTTTCTCTCTCTTAGTTATTGCAGGGTGCCTTTTTGTTAATATCTAAGTCGGAGTAGAACTTTCCTTACGAAACACTTCTTATAAGAGATGCTCACTTGAGGGATTGAGACATACGGTGTGACGCCTTGGTCCACGCTTCATGTGGGCCTTTTGTTAATATCTAAGTCGTGCAGATTGACTATAGTGTAGTTGTCCCAGAAGAGTTTCCTCCCTAACAAACACTTCTTATAAGAAATGCTCACTTTGAGGGGTTGGATTGAGACATATGTGGGCGGAACGGGAGGGTTAAGAGTACCCCAAATGACGCGAAAGGTGATTAGGGATAAAGATAAAATAATGATAAAAGGGATAAAGATAAAATAATGATAAGATACGGATAAGATAATTAACAAAGATATAGGGACATGGTCCTTCTTTTGGAAAAAAAAAAAAGAAGGTAGGATAAGATAAGATTAAAAACATTTTATTTTATATATATATATATATATATATATATATATATATATATATATATATATATATATTTTATATATATTTTCATTGGTACATATGCTCGAAATCAAGCAGAACTCAACTAAACTAAGAGAAAAAGAACAGACATTCTAGGAATGTCCAGGGCACTGAACTCAGGTGGGTCACACGACTCCCATCGTCCAAACACTTAGGTCGAAGGTCTACCATGATGTTTCCAAAAAAATCCACCATATTCACCAGTTTCACCATATTATTTGCGTAGGTGGGTTAAAAAAATCAAGCAGATCCAAAAAGTGAGCCATAAGGAAGAGATCAGCTGATTTTGAAGGATTACCATTGAGAGGTTCGGGGGGCAGTCCTGGCCCACACAAGTTTTGGATCAGGCCTCTATATTTATGTCTTCAGTTCATCCGAGTGGGACTGGTTTGTTTGGATGGCTTATAAACAGTACGGTAGACCCTGGGAAGGTTTCAATGGTATCCATGCCATTTACCTCCCCTCCTATTTGCCGTCGCATGGCCCACTTGATTTTTCTCTTTCCCTCATTTTTGGAACCGGATTGCATAGTAATTCACTACACTTAATAATTAAAAAAAAAAAAAAAAAAACTACACAGGGTAGTAAACTCCGTGGGGTCCACCATGATTTATGTATTTTATCCGCTCTGTCAGTTCATTTTAGTAGATAATTTTAGGCTTAGAATACAAAAATGAAACATATACAATGTTCAAATGGACCACAGCATGGGAAAGAGTTGATTGAACGTCCACTTGTTGAAAGATTCTTGAGGGCCACAGAAGTTTTCGATTAAGCTTATATTTTTGTTTTCCCTTCATCTATGTCTTTATGATCTTATGAACAGGTTGGATGAGAAATAAACATTACTGTGGGGCCTGAAAGGGTTTCAACGGTGGAAATCATTATCCCCACTGATTCCTGTGGTATGATCCACTTGATCTTTGGATACGCTTCAATTTTAGGCTCAACCTCTTAAATTAGATGGAAAAACAGATGGACAGTGTGGATAGAATACATACATTCAAGGTGGGCCCAACTGAGTTTACTCAGTACAATAAGAGCACATTGAGTAACTCAGTAAGCAATCCGATTTCCTCATTTTTAGGCCAGTCTTAAAATGAGCTGAAAAAACGGATGAATAAGGTAGATATCCCCAAAACATAGCCGTGGGTCTCACCTACATCAATGGGTCGCAACCAAACCATCCCAATAGCCGGTTTAAGTGCTTGCAAGTCGTTTCCGGCCATGCGAAAATACTTTATATGAAAATATAATATAAAGCTCAAACCTTATGTTAGATTAGCCGCATGGCCGTCTAGTGCCTAACTGTTAAAACAGTGGACAGATCCATGAAAATAATTTAAAAGTAAGAGGTTGATCCATAAAAATAATTTAAAGGTAAGAGGTTTTGGGATCATTGCCCTGAAGGCAGGCTGCTATATAGGAAGTTCTATTTTTTAATTTTTCTTCAAACAACAGTACGAAACAAAAGTTACTGCATGGCTAATGCCTACATGCAGATATGGTGTAGTAAACATAAGCAACGATCACGATCACTTTCCTACGATTAGTTTTGCCCTAGCATGGCCCGCTTCGATGCGGTATTGTTCTCCTAAACCAAGGTGAGCCATTAGAAACCAAACAAATGTGAGAAGCTCTCCACCTTTACTGAGCCGTTGGGCATGTGCCATCCCACTGCATCTACCTGCAGCGTAAGAGAGCATCTCGACCCACACCTCTCCGATCAAGGTCCATCTCTGCCCGATTGGTACTTCATCCTTCAGCTTCTTCGCAAGAATGCATGCATCAAATAAAACTGATTTGCTCCGGTCTCCCTTGACATCGATCGGCTTTGCTTCAGTATTCACCGATAGCAGATCAGTGCATGCACTCCCGCGTTCTTCTTCCCTTTCTTTTTCAACATTTTGCAGAGAACCACACAAGGCAGTTGCAAGATTCGGGTTCCACCTTTTGAATGGCCTCCGAAGGAAGAAGTTCTTGGCCTCGGCGCAAGTGTCCCAGAACCTGATTTTCCCAATCACAGCGGACGAAGACATCATGGAAGGCTGCATGATAAGAAGATACATCATGTAATCCGATATGAACATACTAAGTTGGCGATGAACGGCCGCCAAGGTGGGGACTGACTCCTTCAATTCCTCTTCCGTACTGTCCTCGTCTATGAGGGAATTCTTGCCAATGTCATCGACGGTGTAATAGCAAAGGGTGGTGGCAATATGCCACCTTAACAGGCTCTCATCAAACTCGACCTCAACGTTATTGCTGAACTGGCTGAAGTAGCCCTTCTGCTCAAGAGCCCAACTACCTCGGCATGAACACAAGCTTCGGGCCGCCTTAGGCTCTTTCATGATCTCAGTCTTCTTCTTCAGCTCATCAAAAATGAAGTTCTTTAACTCTTTGGAGACGGGTACATGGTACGTATATTGCAACTCCTCGAAGAGGTCGCTCATCATCTTGCATTGTAGTTTATCCAAGAACTTCTGGATGTACAATGCCTCACAGAACTTGCCAGCGAAGGTGGGTCGATCGGCGATACGTCCCAAGTACTTTTCATGATCAGGGATGCAAAAATCTATCAGATTGTACTGCGTGATGGACACGGACCATCGATCGTGAGGCGGGACGTTGGTAATGATCTTAGAGATGATATCGCCAAGGTAGGGAATAGTAACCTTGATAACAGACCAGTCAGAGAGCATGACCATGATAAAAGCCACAAAATCCAAAGCTATGGCCCCACCCAGCAATGTGTAGGAGATGATGATGTCGACTGGGAGGAACCCGTGTTTGTTGGTGAAGAAGAAGAACAAGAACGCGGCCATGATTGAGCCAGAACAGATCGCTCGCAGGACGTACCCAAAAGAATTATGCACCACGGCGGCCTTAGTGAAGAGCACCTCATAGATGAATTCAAGCTCGTACTCGACGACTCGGAACGCGCCGAAGGGGGACCACTGCAGGAAGGCATTGCGGCTCTCCGCTCGATCATGGAAGCTGAACATGAGCTCAACGATGAGGCCCTTAAAGGTATTGAAGAAGTGGTGTGCCTTGCGTACCATGCTCACTTCATCCAATTCCTCTCGCTGCAACTCGACTTCATGGGCTTCTGGCTCTGGGCTGATCTCGATCTGTGCTGGAACCCCAGAATCTTTCTTCGACTGGTACTCCTCCATGAGCTTGGCATAGTTTGGGCCAGGGTCTGGCTTTTCAAGCATGGATTCCCGAAAGCCGTCCATGCTCGCAAGGTAGAGTGAGTACGTCCGCTCAGCATACTTGATAATCCCGGCAACAAACATCAATAGAGTCGGGACTAAGAGCCTGTTCTTTGGCAGCGAAAGCAAGAAGACATAACCAGCTGCGCCAACCTCGAACGTCACCCCGAGTAAATGCCTGAGCCACAGCTCGTTGTCTTCCATCGCAAAGGCGGTGATCGTGTCTGGCCCACCGAGGTGCAAAAGAAGGAATGGTGCCCAGAAGGCTAGAATGTTGTTATCAGTGGATTTCACAATGTTGTGCTTTGACCCTGAAGAAGAAGCCATGATCTTGACGTCAGGCTTGCCGTTGCCGCCGGGGCAATCTGATTCGTCCCCCTGGCTGTTGGCAAGGAGGCCCAGCGCGAAGGCGGCGACCCAATCGGCAAGCAAGTAGAGGGACCATGTGAAGAGGATGAGCAGCTTATATGCCATCCGTTTACGCATGGATGCGAAGAAGATGAGAAGGATTTGCACCAACAGACTACATAGTAGGAAGACTCGAATGTCCCAGTTATTCCACAACTTCCTCACTGACTTTGAAAATATTTCCGCTCTTATTTCTTGCATCCTGTTATAAATATCAAACATGTTAGAAAGTAAGATGGGTTGTCCTACTGGTTTCAGTACTGATTGGTGGGTGAAAAGAAAAAAAAAAAAAAGATGGGTTGTCCTGCACATCCAACGGCCAGAAACACCTGATCGTTTCGATTTCTTATTTTCCTTTTATTGGCACCATTGAAGGAGAAAATATCATGAAAGATTGTGTTGGGTGAAGAAAATATAATCCAGGTCCAATTTTAAGACCCATTGACATACTGGTTAGGGTTTTGTTTAAGATGAGATCTTATGGGTTTAGGCCATGTGTCCACGGTCTTAGACCCAGTTAGCCACACACATGCAAGAGAGCTAGTTTACATGCTATATGAAAGGATCAGATGACGTTGATCACCATCTTCCTCAAAGATAACTACTCCCAATCCAGGAAGCTTCCCAAAACTCCTTATAAAGATTTCTTGAATCGGCAAAGGTTGAAAACAAAAACAATTTCTAATAATGCGAAATAAATTAATTGATGATAAAATAAAAATAAAAAATTACAATACTTTAAATAGTGAAAGAAGGAGTTTCAGACTTATTATAAGTAGTAAACTTATTATTTATAGATGGTAATAATTCTTATTAGACTTCGTTGCTTTCAGCCAAAAATAGTAAGTGTTCAATTTGCCTAACCACGTTATTCTCCTAATTTTTCTAAGCCCTTTTCATATTGGGCACAACTCCTAAAAATCAAAGGATCAAAAGTTATGATCGCATTAAAACTTATTATTTATAGTAAAAATGGAAATAAAATGTACTTTCGATCATCGATAAGATGGAATCTCACAAATCCGGCATGAACAACCTGGCAAAATAGGGTTGGTTGGATAAAGTAACTTCTAGTACCCAAAATCATATATGATATGCCGAACAACTCATTGCGGTTTGTAAGATACAATTGTTCTAAGATTCTGACGATCTTGATCATCTCCGCCCTTCAATCAGGCCTCCTTTGGTCCATCTTGGTCAAGAAAGTGTCCGCGGCCATGTAAATGATCTTATTTGAATCCAAGCATGACCGGATCACTCAAAATCAAGGTACAAAAGGCTACCCAAAGCATAGTTTTGAAACTCACTAACTTATCTTGAGATTTTGACAAATCTAAGTTAAATAACAGAGAGAATTGACTAACTGAGTTGGAACGGGCTGAGTTACTGTGTGTGCACATCCATACAGTTCATTTTTATTTTTATATTTACTCATTTGGACAACCTAATTCCTCTTTCACCAATGTTCAAGGGAACTGAATTTCTTGCACCACTTGTCATAGGTACCCGTTTCATTGGGGCCACTAAAATATCCGTGAGACTTCCACGCCAGCTCATGTTAAGACATGAGTTTGAAATTAAGCCAGATCCAAAATTCAATTGGGCTACACTACAAGAATCAGTGAGATGAAAACACCTACCATTGAAAACTTCTTGTGGTCCACCGCAATGTTTGTATGCAAGCTAACTTGTTCGTAGGGTGACTCCCACCAGGATGAATGAAAAAGGCATGTAGGAGCCTGATCTAAAACCTCAAGTGGCCCATTAAAATGTTTCAATGGTGGGAGTTCTAATTTCTACCCTTTCTTGTGGTGTGGCACTTGAGTTTTGAATTTAATTGAATTTGGACTTTCTTTGCGGTGGCTCCTTGTAACAAGTTTAGTACTAAATTTTGCATTCATTCTTAAGATACTTTTATCCATGCGATGGCTGATGGCTCCCTCAGTAGGATGTGGATTAAGTACTACCTCCACTAAGGACATTGTTAGAGACTGATGTTTTGGCAGGGGCTCAGTGGGGCTACCAATAATGTATGTGTTTTATCCATGCTGTTTATTCAATTTTACATATCATTGTAATGCATCAGCCCTAAAAGGCGGCAGATGGAAGGTTCAAGTGAACCACACCACTGGAACCCGTGGTGACAATAGCACCTACCCTTGCAACCTTTTTGGGCCCACTGTGATGTTTATTTGTCATCCAACTTGTTCATAAGATCAAGTAGACCTAGATGAAGGGGGGAAAATAAATATTAGCTTGATCCAAAACTTATGTGTCTCACAGGAAGTTTTCAAAAATAGATATTCAATCTCGACTGCTTGCCATGGTGTGGTCCGTTTGAACCTTGGATCTGCCTTCTTTGTGGTGGGATCATGCCCTAAAATGATATGTTGAAATGGATGGACGACATGGATAAAATAGATACATCACGGTGGCCCCATCGAGTCCCCTGCCAGGAGCAATCTTCACAACGTCCCCTCGGATAGGAACACGTTTCAAAATATAGGTGAATGTTAGGGGTGAGAACGGAACCGGTAGTATCAGTAAATCAGACCAGAACCGACCAGACCGCATGGTTTGGTCCGGTTCTGAAATGCACCGGTTCCGGTTCCAGTTTCAAAAATCAAAGAACCAATTAGTTCGGTTCAGTTCTCAGTTTGGGGTTTTGCAGAACTGAATCAGACCGTAAACAGGACCGTAGAACCGAATTCGAGAACTTGACCCCTTGGTTAATAAATATTTAAAATTTTTTAAAGCATAAAAAACTATACCATTCATCAAATGGATCACAACACAAATAGACATTAGCAGTAAAATTATTTTGGCAATACAAAAGGACCGTAAAAACAAACCATGACAAGATTACAGTCCGAAATTTTTTACTAGAGGAGCTTGGGTTGAAAAAAAATAAAAAATCATGCAATTGGGCTGGATTATAAAAACTCCAAAACTATAGAACCGAACTGGAACTGAACCGATTTTTACAGTCCGGTTCTAGTTTGGTTCTAGGGTGCAAACAGTCCAATTCGTGTTCTACTTTTCTGGAACCATTGGGAACAGTTCGGTTCAGTTTCACTCCAGAACCGGACCGAACTGAACCGTGTGCACCCCCACTGAAACCGATCATGTCAGAGATTCAGGACATCAGGTACTGTGTAACATGCAATGGGACAAAAATAACGTGGGTCCATTGATCAGCACAGTATGAGAAAAATGGACGGTCAGAAAATGTCGAAATATGTGGCTCACTTGATGAGTTGTACTCCTGATTTTTGGTACATGACATTTTAAATGTGTACACTACTTAAATGGCTGGGTCTTTAACACGTGCCATCCGGTCACATCCCTGAGATGTGTTCCGCCAACTCATACTCTGGACCTGTCACTGAATGATGACCCTAGTGGCCCACCAGGCTGTCAGTTAGAACTGATGGATCTATTCGCAAGTTCTATTAGGTACAAGACCAACATGACTTATTGGTCTTGTCCCACAAATCTTGTCAGTCCAGTCATCATGTGGGCCACTCATGTAGGCCGAATATGGGCAGTTGTCGTATTTTCTAAAGCTGTCTACTTTTCCTAGCTTTTTGGTCCATTGGATGAGCTGATCATATTGAAGTTTGGAATAGCCCATCTACACAGTGCAACAAACCTAATGCATGGATTGGTTGTTTCCCAAACGCGACTTTACATTGCGAAAGCATTGACCAAAGGAACTGAGATGGATCACTTACTTGTTTCAACGACTGGCAGGACCTCGTGCCCACTCTCCAAGTGTTTGCACCCTTCAAATGTAGACTTCAACGTCACCGCACCAAACGAGCCAATCCTGCAGCAATTCTTCTCAGCATCGTATATTATTTTATAAACACCAAAAGAGTAAAAGCAATAGGTAAAAGAAAAAGGTATCCTCCTGGCATTCTTATTCTCACATGCATCATTCTTTTCGAATTTAGATGGTGTGGTTGCCACATGTAAAAAATTTCGATTTGTTACGATCTGATTGAGACACATCATACACACTGCATTTAATTCTACAAGCAAAGAATATGATTAACTCAGTATCCCAAGTGTGCGGAGTAAGCTCTGCTGGGTCCACCGTGATTTATGTGTTTATCTACTCTGTCCATCCATTTTACCATATTCAAACCTCAAGTGCACCCCATCACAGGAAACATACTGTTGGGGGCACAGAAGTTCTGGATAGCTTGATATTTGTGTCTTCGCTTCATCCATGTCTGAAATCTTATGAACAGGTTGGATGACAAATAAACATCACTGCAGGGCCCTAAAAAGGTCTCAGCGGTGGAAATCATTAGTAAGCTTTGGATATGCTTAAATTTTGGCCTCAATCACTAAAATGAGCTTGAGAAATGGATGGACAGCGTGGATAAACCACATGCATTCATGGTGATCATAACAGAATTTACTCACTGTGATAAAACAGTATTGAGTAACTCAGTATGCAATCCAATTTCTTCCGTATACAAAGGTGGGACCATGGTTTTAGGACTGTGACTGGAACCAACTCGTTGGATCATGAGTTGGGGTTCAATCAGGCAAATCGACTGATGTAGAACAGGTCACAAATTTGTTCATGGAGAGGATGGACTGAAGAAAAGAAGCTAAGAAAGATTGACAAAAGATAGTCTAGTTCAATTGGTTGACCGATTGGGTCAAATTGCCGAAATTCTGCTAGAATTGAATGGTTGTTAGACAGTTTTTCTCTATTTTGTAAACATATTTGGTCGACGGGTCGAAATAGACACAATTTTCAATTTTAGTCCCTAGACATTTTTGAGATGATTCGACCAATTGGATCGACTGGTCCATGACAGGTCGATAGACGCTGGAATTTGCGTGATTTTTAGAATTTATTTCCTTATTCGTCATTTAGGACTCTTTGATTCTGATTTTAGGGTTTGTTTAGGGTTATTTAAGGGGACAATTGTTTTTATAAGCATTCAATCAACAAATTTCTTAGAAACTTCTTTAATTTTTGTGGATTTGAGAGGTTTCTCTCGTAGATTCAATAATGTTTTGTGGATTCAAGGTGTTTATCGATCGAGGAAGACGGTGATCAACCTCATCACATCCTTCCCTGCGTCAGTTGTTATCAGAGTGAGGGTTTCTTCCTTGGATCAATGGCTTCTAATGACAAGTCGAGCAACAATCCCATGAACGATGCTCTAATAAAATTTTATTTTACAATGACGGTTTTCGAAACCGCGTAATGAGAGTATCAACATGTCATGCAAGGGTTCCAGGATGTCATCGATTGCATGATGGAGGCTTTAGAATAACTTTATGTTCGTGGAAATGATCCACTTCTAGTAAGCACTGGAATTCATATAACAACCCTGATTTTCATGACCCTCTTGAGACCCTGACTAAAACTAATTAATATTTGAATTTCCTTTATTAATAAAACCCAAGCACTTAGCCCAGTTAGTAAAATCACTCTCAGTAGAGGGATAGGTCAACAGATTGATTCCCCACACTGTAAAATCTCCATATCTAACTAAAGGACTCAAGAAATTTTCACAGTGATCTATGAAGTTATTTGACATAAGCCAAAAAAGTGGAAGCCTACTCATACCACATACATAATTTGTTTATGCTATATTATATTATGCTATGTATGAACCATGTCAGGTTCACTCACTAGCCTAGTTAGCTAACATTGTGAATTAACAACTGTATAGAGACGGAAAATGTGGGACTATCAAATTAGGTGTAGGATAATGAGGCTGGGTTGGTTGATGAAGATCAGGACCAATTTCCGTATTTGACGAAAGATGAATTCGCTACATTTGATGGCTGAATTCATTGTGTTATTGATCCTATGAATCTTAGTTTCCTTCACTATATACGATGCTATCTAAATTAAATTGTGTATTTTTTATAGTACGATATTATTAACACATGATTGATTATTTTAGTTGAAATAAAGTCCTAAATGGGTGGACTTAGATTGTTTTTGAGAAATTATCTTATAAATGTTAATGTTATGGATGAAGCATTGTTAGATGAAATAGAATAGTTGAGTGTGTGAATGTTAATGTAATAGTAATATAGAATATATATAATTGTGCCTCTTAATAATCCTATAATGGATGGATTTATATGCATCTTGTGTACAAATCATGAACCGTAACTCGGGTATGAGTGTGCACACTCTATATCCGAAGTACGAGGCATGACAGAATGGTATTAGAGAGAGGCTTGCTTAAAAACCTAGTGTGACATATAGGTTATGTCCCCTTACACCTTTACATAAATGGTAGATCCCTAAAATTAGAAACTCAAGGTTTTCCTAGTTTGTGCTGATTAACAAGTGACCTAGAAACAAATTAATTAGGTGCCGCCAACACTTTTAATTATGCATAGAATTAACTACACAAATTGTGAATGCTTAAATATCTTTAACCCTCTGATGGACACGATGGACAACTGGGATTGATTCCTTATTAATCTTAATTCTTTTATAGGACGCAATAACCCCAAAGAAGACGCGTAGTGTACGAGATATAGTCTCATTAATATCTTTAACCAACATCACTATTCATCATGAACCAACAATGGACCTGAATGCACCACTAGAATCTGAAATGCCGACAAGAGAGCAAGATGAGAAGGTGGAGGAAGGAGAGGAGACGGAAAGTCCTCCTCTAGCAGAAAATCCTGGTGGTGTTGGAACTAGTGCGCAACTTCTACTATCACCAGCTACTATGCGCATGAATTTTGTTGGACAAAGTTTCTATCCATGGGATGTCGTATTTGGATTGGTTACTCAATTGGTAGCCATGATGAAGTAACAAAAAGATCAGATTATCATCCAAATGAACTTGATATCTAATATGGGTCAGGCTCCTTTAGGACAGAGGAATCCAGTTTCAAGACATGAGCAACTCGGTGGAGTGGACCTACTGGAGAAATTCACAAAACTATGATCGCCTGTATTCAAGGGAACTTCAAATCTGACGATAGCAGAATATTGGCTGACTCAATTTGAGAAGATCTTAAAAGCGATGTATTGCACAATGGACCAGAAGGTCCGAATAGGGGCATTTTTGCTCAAGGATCAGTTGATATATGGTGGTGAGCAGCAAAAAGGAAGGTCGAAACAGTTCATGTGTAGACATGGAGTGAGTTTAGAAGCAAGTTTCATGAGAAGTAATTTTCCAAAGCATATTGCTTTCAGAAGAGGCCAAAATTTTCAAAGTTGGAGCAAAGAGCTATGTTAGTTGCCCGGTACAAGGGGAAATTCACTGAATTACTTGATATGTTCCGAAGGTGGTAGGAGAAGAAAGTATAAAGTTTATAAATTTAAAGAAGGCCATCGCCAGAACGTTTGAATTAGATTTTGTTGCACAAATATTACAAAATATTCTAAGATCGTTGATAAGGCATTATGAGCCGAAAAGTGACATTGAACGGACTCATGCTTATATGAGAGAGCATTACAGGACAACACCCGCTCAGCAACAACCATCAAAAAAGAAGTAACGAACCACCGCTTAAATAATGGTGCCTAGCTAACAATTAAGAATGATAGTTTGTAGAAAACTGCACATATTACAAAAAAAAATATGGGCATAAGCCTGCAAAATATGGGCATAAGCCTAGTTTTGCAAGACTCGACTCAGAGACATTAGGCAATTAATGCCACTTCAATAGACAAATTCACATGTATCATCCCATACACCGACTCATTAGTTTGTTCATTCACCCTAGATGCCAAGGCCGTCACACTCTTACTTTTAGTCATCGCACTCCTTGCCATCTTGACCACTCCAAAATCAGCAGAATCGCCCTCAGCAATCATCACGGCCTATGAACTCTCAAGGAGGACAATCATTCAAACAGTAACCCACACAAGCCAAAGTTTACGCCACCAACTCTACTAAGACCCTGAAGCGAATAACAACATATAGAAGGTACAATCATCTTACACGATCATTCAATCACCATACTGTTTGATTCTAGAGTTTCATTGTCTTTTAATTCAACTGTGGTAGTTGAACGGTTAGGCATTAAATTTGTAGCTCTCAGTAAAGCAATCTTGGTAGAATCACATATGGGAAAGAGTATCACCTTAGATAAAATTTATAGATCTTGTAAATTTGAAATCGAGGGAACCCCAATGCTAGTAGATGTAGTTTTGATAGAGATGAAGGTGTATGATGTTATTCTAGGAATGAATTGACTTACTACCTATCAGACTAAAATTCACTGTCATGTCATGACGGTGACTTTCTCTATTCAACGGAAGAAGTCTTTTCAAATCCGAGGGTGTCAAAAGGATGGAGTAGAATGCGTTATTGTTCTGAAAAATGGAGAATGCCAGAATTGATGATACAACATATTTCAATTGTGAAAAATTATATAGAGGTTTTCCAAGATATTCCTAGATTTTTTTCCTAGAAGAAAAGTGAATTTCAGTATCAACCTTGTACTAAGAACCGCGCCTATATCAATCCAATCTTATCGTATGCCACTAGTGGAATTGCAGGAGCTTATGAAGTAGCTAGAAAGACTAAAAGATCATAGTTTCATTTGATCAAGTACATCTCCATGGGTAGCAATAGTATTATTTGTGAGAAAGAAGGTGAGAGTATGCAGCTATGCATAGATTATCATCGATAGAATGAAGTGACGATCAAGAATAAATACCTACTCCCGCGTATTAATGACTTATTCGATCAGTTGAAGGGAGCTTGTTATTTTTTCAAGATTGACTTAAGGTCAGGATATCACCAATTGCGGATAAAGAAAAGAGACATTTATAAGACTACTTTCCATACACGTTATGGTCACTATGAATTTTTGGTTAAGCCTTTTGGCTTGATCAATGCCCCAAATGTGTTCATGAATATGATGAATAAGGTATTTCAGCTGTATTTAGACCAATTTGTGATCATATTCATTGATAACATATTGATTTATTCTAAGATGGGCAAAGATCATGAAGAGCACTTACGAATTATGCTACAAACCGTAAAAGAAAATCAATTGTACACCAAGTTCTCAAAGTGTGAACTAATTTATAAGGAGGGTGTGAAATTCCTTGGGATGTTATCATAAAGGATGGAGTAACAGTGAATCCTACAAAGGTTAAAGTAGTAGTTCAATGGGAATGACCCACGACTGTATCTAGTATAAGGACTTTGTGCCACATTGACAAGTTTAATATAGAAGGGTGTGCTATTCAAATGGACAGAGAAATGTGAAGAAGCATTTGTTAAATTGAAATTATTATTAACTTTGACACATATTCTTTCTCTTCTCCATGAAGGATTGAAGTTTGTTGTTTATACTGATACATCAAATTTAGGACTTAATGCAGGAAGATAAAGTAATAACTTATGCATAACACAATTGAAGAATCAGGAGCACAACTATTTGACTCATAACTTGGAGCTAGCTACCATAGCTTTTGCTCTTAAGATTTAAAGACACTATTTATATGGCGAGTGATTCGATCTATTTGCTAATTACAAGAGCCTCCGATATTATTTTCACACAAATATTTGAACATAAGGCAAGAGAAAGTGAGTAGAATTCTTAAAGGATTGT
Source organism: Magnolia changhungtana (assembly GCA_030180095.1). Taxonomy (NCBI): domain Eukaryota; kingdom Viridiplantae; phylum Streptophyta; class Magnoliopsida; order Magnoliales; family Magnoliaceae; genus Magnolia; species Magnolia changhungtana. The sequence continues at coordinate 772,864 of JASAUF010000394.1, read as the reverse complement.
GATTTTAAACTATCATATCATCCTAGTAAGGCCAATTTGGTAGCAAATGTACTAAGCAGGAAGTAGAACAAGCAGCAAAGTATAGCCAGGCTAATGATTGGAGAATGAGAAATGTTAGACTTTGTGAAGGAATTTAATGTGAAATTATAATTTTAGGAGTAATATAATGATTAAGCAAACCTTAAAGAATAGGATCATAAAAGCTCAAAAGAATGATAAATAGTTAAGGAAGATTATAGTCAAACAATAAGGAAAAGATAAATCTGAATAGAAGATTTGGGAGGATAAGGGTATCCGATATCGAGACCAATTGTGTGTGCTGGATGTTTTAGAATTAAGGGAAGAAATCTTGAAGGAAGCACACCGATCTAAGTTTACAATCCATCCTGGTGGGATTAAGATGTGTCAGAATGTGAATCATTTATTTTAGTGGCCAAATATAAAGAAGGAGATTGTCGAGTATATATCATGATACTTTACTTGTTATCAAGTAAATGTTGATCACCAAAACTCCTCCAGTCTTTTACAGTCTCTAAGGGGATGTTTGGTGCATGGTATTAGATGGGATTAAGTGGGATGGAATTGCATTTGGTCCCGTGCCAATTCCACTCAATGTTTGGGAAGAATGGAAAAGCATGGAATTAGATTAGATGGAATTACACTGGGTCATGTGCCAATTCCACTTAATGTTAGCAAGTTGTATAGGTCCCACCATGATGTGTGGGCTATATCCACACCATTCACCAATTTTTTGAGATCATTTTAGACCATGGGCCAAAAAATCAGGTAGATCTAAAGCTCGAGTGGACCCCACCATAGAAAGTAGTGGGGAATGAATACCTACTGTTGAAAACTTCTTTGGGGCCACATAAGCTTTGGATCTGCCTCATTTTTAGGCCCATGCCATAAAATGAGGTTATAAAACAGATGAACGGTTTGGATATAACACGTGTTATTCTCAATAGTTTCAAATGATGGTGGGTATAACCATTCAATGTACCACTATATTACAAACATAGCATGAAATTAAGCTTATCCCATGGTAGCAGGGGACAAACCCTGCCATATGTAATAATTACATTTTTTTAATCACATCCCACCTAATCCTTCCCAATAACATGCACCAAACACCCCCTAAAGGTACTGGAATGGAAATGAGATTGCATTTCGATGGATTCCATAGTGGGACTCCTATTAACGCGGAAGAATCATGATTCGGTTTGGGCAATCATCGATCAACTGACGAAGTCAACACATTTTGTCCACATCTGTATAGATAATTCCATAGATGTACTTGCCAAGATTTATATCAATGAAATTTTATAATTGCGCGGAGTACTGAGTTCTATTGTATCAAATTGTGACTCGGGATTCACATCACATTTTTGGACAAGTTTTTAAGAAGCTATATGTACTACTTTAGACTATAGTACACCATATCACCCTCGGTCTAACGGATAGACCAAGCGTGTAAATCAGATACTTGAAGACCTTTTGCGCACTTGTGTCGTGGACTTTAAGGGAAGTTGGGATGATAATCTCCATTTTGCAAAGTTCGCGTGTAACAACAACTATTAGGCTAACATTGGAATGACCCCTTATAAAGCACTCTATGAACGTCCATGTTGCATAACAAATTGTTGGATTAAAGTAGGAGAGAAATTAAGGGTTATTTGGGGACCCAGTATTATTCAAAAAGCCATGGAGAAAGTGGAGACTATCAAGAAATGATTATTAACAACCTAGAGTACACGGAAGAGCTATGCTGACAACAGAAGGCGTGACTTGGAGTTTATAATTAGAGACCATGTATTTTTTAAAGTCTCACCGATGAAGGGATTAATTAGTTTTGGAACTAATGGAAAATTAGCTCCTTAATTTATAGGACCTTTTGAGATTTTGGAGTTGGAGAAGTGGCGTATCATCTGGCGTTACCACCTTAGTTAGCTAGTGTGCATAATGTTTTCCATGTATCGATGTTGTGAAAATATGAAAGAGATGCCTCACATGTCATCGACTGATAAGAACTCAAACTTCAGAAAGATATGACTTACATCAAGAAACGGATTTACATCTTGAATTGGAAAGAACGCATTCTACGAATAAAGACTGTACCACTGGTAAAGGCATTGTAGACACATGACGGAGCTAACAAAGTATCCTAAGAGCTAGAAGTAAAATTATGCAAGAACTACCCTCAATTATTTTTTGTTTAAATAAGGTAAATTTTGAGGATGAAAATTTTCTATTATGAGGATAGAATGTAATTACCTTGATTTTTGAGCCCCACTTGAGGACATGATTAAAACTTAATAATATTTAAATTTTCTTTATTAATAAAAATCAAGCATGTAGCCTAGCTAGTAAAAGCACTCTCGGTAGAGGGATAGGTCAGGGGATCGATTCCCCACACCGATATCTGTAGGAAATTCCTGTAGAAACCCCTGAACCTAAGAGCAGTTGGGAGAGAGAAATAAGCCATGTGAAAGAAGTGCCTCCACCAGGTAAAGTTTCATCTTTATACTCTTATTTTTATATATAAATTCCTATCTAAGATCTCTATATTTAACTAATGGATGTGGCGACTTAACACTATGTTCATTTATTTTTTTTTAATTTCTGGAGAAGTTTTTTAATAAGGAAACGATTTCTGTGCTATTTTTGAGTATTGTGAAGATCGGCTTTGTGAAATCCGGCCATGTTAGTCAAGGAAATTTGAATATAGGGATCCTAAAGCCATGTTATATTAGAACCTTGAATTCTAGAATGATCTAATCGAGAAATCTCATAACGATTTGTGAAGTTGATCTATAAGAGATTTTGTCGAAAATACTTTTCATTATGTCAGATAACGTGAAATAATAGAGCACCAAGGATTCACTTGTAGCCTTTTACAATGCCTAATTCACATGATTTAATTAGATAACTTCACTTAAATTAAAATCTCATCCTATCCAGCCGAATGATAAAGCGGTTAATTCATAATTCAGAAACCAAAATAAATTTGAACTTCAATTGATTCAATTCCCACATGAAGCACCAAAGCATTGATCGTAGGGAATTCAAAGCATCAATCGTGCTCTATAGATCAATGAATTTTACAGATCAATCCTTTGCAAACTGGATAAGCAATCAATCTTAACATTCCTAAGCATTCAAAGTGTCTGGAGTCAATAATGAATCCAAGTAAACTAAAACTAAAACTTTATTCAAACCAATATTAATGAATTGTTCAACATGCATACCAAATAACTTGAATTAAAGTATACTAGAACATTAAAAAGAATTACAAGCTTCACCTCTTAGTCTTAGCTAATAGATTTAACCAATCATAGGTTTGATTGAACTAAATTTAAATAAAAACATAAAAACTGAACTAGAACCGAAAGATTGGAGACAAATGACTCCAAAGAAGCTCTAGAACCACTTTCTCTCTCCCATCTACTCTAATTTGTATCTAAAAATGCTTGAAATATTCCTTTAAATGGGAAAAATCCACACCGAATTAGAATCAACTTCAATTTTTATAATTTCACAGACAACCTCTTTCTCTCTCCCCTCTACTCTATTTTGTATCTAGATTGGCTTGAAATATCCCTTTATATAAGAAAAATTCGCACCGATTTTGGGTCGACTTCAATTTTTGTACTTTCGCTCCGCTTCGGTCGCACCAACTTTGAGTCGACTTTAATTTTTGTACTTTCGTTCTCCTTCGGTCGCACTGACAATAGTGTTCAGTTGCAGTCGAATATACCTTCAGTTGCACCGAACCCCTCTTCGGTTGCAAGCAAATTTCTCCAAAATAGGTCTGAAGTTTTTGTTTCCCTCCGGTTAAACCGAACCCACCTTCGGTGGCACTAAACATCACCTCAGTCACACCTAAGAGTTGAGCTGAATTAATTCTGAAAATCCTAGTTTCTTTCTAGACTGGTTTTTGCTCCTTTGGTTGAATGGAACCTACCTTGGGTTGGAATGAACAGTCTGTCATTTCTATTATTCATTTATGTGATTTTTCAGACTTTTCTCCTTATTTAATGCTTGGTTTTCTTGGATATTTGGTACTTAAATTTTTCAATATTGTCCTCCATAAATACGATTGTCTACTTGGTCATTCTGTAAGCATTAAATTCTTCACTTTAATCATCCTTTTCATCTTAGCTCTTCAAATCACCATGTATAATAAAACACACGTAATGAGATTGATTAAACGCATTTATGCTTACAAAACCAATGCACAGTTGAGGATAAATATGTAATATTTCACAATCAACAATTATGTCAAGGAATTTTACTTTTTGAAAGCGCAGAACAACTTGGTTGAAACTGAATCACAGAAAATCATCTGATTCAACAACGGATTGCATGTTGCAATTCAACGGTGGATTGCGTGTTCAGATGCAGCCCATGTAGATGATGAATGAAGTGATCAAGATGACCACCTAGGTAGAAGCATAACTTAAACATTCTAGCACGCAGACTTATCCTACTAATAGGATCGCCACAACGAGTCCTTCATAGGGAGCAACACAGACCAAGGGGAAAGAAACTGTAGGATAACATCATCAACCTCCTATGCAAGTGAACTGAGAGTCTGAAAGTGGGCAAATTAGACCCCAAATGGATGCAACCACTGTTGTTGGTCCAAGAAGGATCCCGAACCCCTATGGTCCACCAAGGTTTGGCCATTGCTATTCTTGCGGCCAACCATGTCACCTATCAAACACTTATCCCTAGTGACAAGTGACTAACCTCACCATTAATGATGGTAGTGCTGACCGCAAAGGAAGACTTGGATGTTGATGAATTGGAGCACACCTCGAAGGATGATGGGGATAAACTAGATTGGGTTCCGTAGGATCATGGTGAGTCCCTAATAGTGAGGCAACTATTACATGCACCAAATAAGGAAGTACACCCATAACGTCACAATATTTTTTGAATAAGGTGTACGGTGAATCGAAAAGTCTATGATATGATCATTGATAATAGAAGCAACAAGAACATCATCTCCAAAGTCATGGTGGAGAAGTTACAGCTGAAAACAGAATGACATCCCTCAATGTATACGATTGGCTAGATAAAGAAAGTCAACAAGATAAAGGTAACTAGACAATGCACTATGTCTCTTTTAATTGGCAAGTACTATAAGGACCATGTCGTATGCGACATTGTTGACATGGAGGGATGTCACATTGTACTTGGTCGACCATGAAAATTAGATCATGATGCCACTCATATAGGACGAGATAATATGTATAATTTCGTCAAGGATGACAAAAATATATATACTAGCCCATATGGGCCCAGAGGAGCAACCCAAAGCTTCTAAAGTGGAGAGGCAATCTATTCTAGCCATACAAAACTTTGTGAAAGAATCCAAAGAAACGAGACAAATCTATGCATAAATTATAAAAAGGGAAGAGATCAATCCCACTATCATTCCCAAGAAATTAAAACCTTGCTACAAGAATTCAAGGTAATTTGGCTCGATGACCTTCCTAATGGGTTACCCCCTATGTGGAATATTCAACACCACATAATGAAAGAAGAAGAACTATTTTATTAAAAAGCATTTCAATCATTTAATTATTTAAAATTGATAAAAGTCATTCATATTAAAAAGATTAAAATGATTAGAAATTTGAAATATTTCAACTTCAGAGAACTTACATTTTTGGATTTCCACCATCTAAGCTAAGGCTCATGATATAAACGGCTTGGATCATTGGAAATGACCCGAGTTCAAAAGGAAATGTGAAATCTGTTGTTTGTTTGGATGTATTGTAGCAAACCTAAAAAAGTGAAACATGGGGTTGGATAATCCCACTGTAGCGAATGTAACCTGCTCATTCATGTCCATCAGATTTGCCACGTGTCAGATTTTGGTGAAGATCAATCCGTCCATCAGGTGAATCTAGCCATGTAGATCCTCTGACCTAAAAGTTGAGCAACAGTGTTTGAAGGGATTGGACTAATGAAAAGGCTTGTTTTAGCCATCACTCCAAATTGTAAATGCACCGTAGATGGGCAGACCGGCACAATTTTTTTGGCCAGACATTATACGGTTGATCCCAAATGATTAATGGCTTGGATCACACAATTAGACTTTAAATATTGTATAGAAAATTAAAAGTTAAGAAGTTTGAACTTTCACATTACATGTAGGGTCATTCGGATTGAAATCCAAATCACCATCACTGTAGAATCACGTGAATTAGAATCATCATCTATGTTTGGCAATCTCTGGATGGAATGCGGTGTAATTTAAAAAATCCGGTGTTTATCAGATTGATTAAAAACACGTGAATTTTTTAAGCATACATGAATTGTGAGACCGTATCCTAGACCGTACCGTTCCGTAGGCTTTCGTGATCCTCCCGCTCGAATTCCGGCAACCCGCAACCTATAATCAGCATTTGTGCACGACCCTGATTTGCATCCTGTCGATCTGAGTCAGCTCGACTCGAAACTTGTGCCCTTGCGACCAAGCCGTTGCCGCGGTTCCAACACCACGTCTCGAGTGCTAATGGGATACCCAGGCCAGAAGATGTAGGCCCGCGTTTATTCCGAAGAAACGCTACGCGTCACGAATTCTGAGGGAATCTCTACGACCTATCCCATCAATCAATCAATCAAGTACACACCCTATCTCAAGTACATCACCCATACCCCAATGCCACCTCACCTATCCCAAGTACAAGCACCCATTCCCTCTTTTTCCCAAGTCAACTTTCTCTCCCTACCCATTCCTCCTTTACACAAAATTCAAACCAACCCATGCCTTCCCATCCCCTTTCTTACAACACCCACTCCATCCACCTCTTAACATCCATCACTTCTCTCTCTCTCTCTCTCTCTCTCTCTCTCTCTCTCTCTCTCTCATTTTATATCTTCACTTTCCAACTCCCAAGAGAAGCAACCAACGTCTAAGCTCCCCAAGCTTTCCCAAAGCCAAGTGTGGCTACTTTCCCACTCTCTCATCTCCCATCTCAACCTTCCAATCTCCATCAACCTCCATCAAAATTGAAGGCAAGGAGCATAGTAGTCCAAGGAGCTAAAGAAGAAGGCCACAAGTGGGTGATTTTATGTCTTGATTTTGTGATTTAAGGGCCCACTTATGGTGGGACCCATCTTGATGTTTGTGTTATATCCAAGAGGGGCCCATAGTGGCGGGGTCCCTCCAATATGTCGTCTCTCTCTCTCTCTCTCTCTCTCTCTCTCTCTCTCTCTCTCTCTCTCTCTCTCTCTTGCATGGATGATGGTGGGTGGGTGTGTGGCCCACCATAAAGTATGTATTTTATCCATGTCGTCCACTTTCATCGGACCCACCTGACGGATGTGTTGGATCTACACCGCCTAGCCTGTTATTAGGTTTGGTCAGAATGAAAAACACAAATTTTACATTGATCTAAACCTGGTGGGCCACGTGTGTGTGGGACTCAAGTGAAATGTAGGGATTTTATCAAGACCGTCTAACCTTGGACCCCACTAGGCGATGCCATGTCCAGGCCGTCTAGCTTACTTGATGCTGGATGTTGGCGTGCAAAAAAAAAAAAAAAAAAGAGAGAGAGAAGAAGGAAAAAAGAATGATATAATAATAACAATAATATTATTATAATATCTTTATAATATATTATATTATAATATATAATATGACATATATATTATATGTATGTGGTGGGCCCCACGTGGGACCCACCTTTAATGCTTCTATATTTGCCCAGCACTATCCAGATGGCTGGACGGTGGGACCCACCACTTGATGGATGTGTTCAATCCAAACCGTCCATCCATTTGGCAAGATCATCTTAGGTGGGCCACGTACATGGACCCCACCCTGATGTATATGGTTCATCCAACCATCCATCCATTTGGTGAGCCAATCATAAGGCTTGGGAAGAAAAATAAGACAAATCTAGTATCAAGTGGACCACACTGCAGAAATAGTGGAGTTGAACGTCTACCATTGAAACCCCTTTTAGGATTACAAAAGTTTTGAACCAATATGATATTTTTTTCCTCTAAATCCAGGTCTTTGTGACTTTATGAACAGATTGGATGGGAAATAAACCCTATGGTGGGGCCCACTGGAATCTTAACTGTGGGACCCTTTATCACCACTGTTAGGTGTAGTATGGTCCGGATGATCCTTTGGATATGATTCATTTTTTTGAATAATGCTCTAGATAATCTCTAATTAACAATAGATGAATGGTGTGTTGGTTCGGCCCATTTGATTTAGCCCATTTAATTGACCCATTTGATCGGCCCATTTGATTCGGCCCAGTTGATGTATTTGGGGCCCATTCGAGTGAGGCCTAATGTGATGTATATATGCCCCATAAGTGAGGTCCATGATGATGTATATTAGGCCTTGCGTGAGGCTGTGGGCCCACTGTATATTTAGTCCTATGTGGGTTAGTCCTTGGGAGCAATGTTGGTTGAATGTCCACATTGACGTGCAGTGTTGGTTAAATGTCCACATTGGGACCTTCCCTTAAGCCTGGATAGGCCCATTCTCATCATTCTCTAGTGGGTTAACCCAAACGCTTGGGCCCCCTTGATTTTACTTAATCCATCATCGGCCGTACGTCCATCTATGGACCCCGCCTTGTGTCGAGCTTGATTATCGATGCCGATTATCGATACCGACTATTGATGCCGATTATGAGTTTGTGATAGCATAGTATCATGATACATGCCCATATGCATCATCTGCATGTTTGTTATGAGATATGATTGGCCATTACATATGCCATAGTGCAGGCAATCTATGGGACTCCCTGATAGGCGGAGTTATCCCACATGAGCGCACGGTATGTGAAGGATTGATCCATGATTGGACTGTGTGATTCATGCATCTCGCATTGTATGATTATGATTACCGTATGCCCTAGCGACATCAGGGTCGTAGCCTCCACAAGCATATCGTGGATGGCTAGATTGGACACCAAAAATCTATTATTAGCATTAGGCTGCCATAGATGGCCCTAGGTGAAAATTCCTAAACCCTTTTGGTACCAGAGGACGCTCCAACGTCGAGACCGAGTGGATATATATGAGCGCATGAGGATCGTATACCAGTAGGTCGCGTCTCCCAATGTGTCGTAGTCGGTTGGAAGGGGGTGTGGCCTTACCCGCCTTAGGGAGTAGACATAGCTAGGCTGAGTCTGACCAGCTTGAGGAATGGGTCCGCTATCGACGAGCTGAGCCCGATATTGGCAAGCTTATAGTGAGGTCTCTTCCACTTACCCAGTTGTATTGTGCGCTTAACGGGGCGTCAAGCTGACGCAGAGTGTACTAGATCCCGGTGATGATCCCAGAGATATACAGTATTGTTATGTAAACTTATTGAGTAAGAGTTGCATTTTCATTCATTCACTATCTACTTGGGCTGGTGGTGCGCAACTATTTGTTACGTGTACCTTCGCAATGGTCAGGATTTCAGTTGGGGCGCGCGACTAACTTGATATCAAGAGTTTACCACATCGAGTCTATCTATCCAAATTTAGGTATGGGACTGGTTTGGATAGAAGTCCTTTGTGATAGACCCCATAGCTTGTAATACTACGTACTATCATCCCGACTTCACACTCCAGCTTGGTCTTTTCATTCGCATCGCATATTGCATTACATCCGCAGGCATATGACATTTTGGGTTACTATGTTTTTGCATTTATATGACCTAGATGAGATTATGGTATTCGTAGCTCTTCCGAATTGCATATTATATTGCATCCTCGATATCTGATATCTGGTTCATTATGTTTCTGCATTACATAACCGATTTACATTACTTTCTCAGTATATGATATTAATTTATTATGTTTTTGTATCGCATAGCCTGGAAAGGCTTATGGTATTTATAGACTTACCATTATGTTTCCATATTACTTTGATATTGTACTATTTATGGATTGCCAGTATTTTCCACTTACTCCGATATCTATATGCTTGGCACGTGCATCGCACACACTTTCACCACCTTCTAAGTTTTTTATAAGCTTATGTACGATAGATTCGTACAGGTGATGTTAGGTTGCAACAACATTGAGCATGGAGAGTGCAGCGATCTTCTGGAGCTTTGATTTTGATATATGTATTTCCCTTTCAGCACTATATTTAAATGTTTATATTAGTGGATATGTGATGATGATGTTGCCTTTGTGATTTGGGTATACTTGTGGTTATGCTTCTTATGAGACAAATGTACGTTCGAAAATCCTCCTTGTAGGATCCCAGGATTGAAACTGGCATATGGGCGCTGGGAGTCGAGAATGGGGTACTACGGAAACTGTCGGCATCAGATTTGGCAATCAAAAATTTTGTGAGCCCGATTTCCAGGTTTGGGCATGACATGAATATATTCTGAATTATTACAAATTAATAGCTAACAATAATGCTTATGTAAAATCCACATTGATTAACAAGTATGTCATCCTATTTTAGTTGCGGGGCTAAAAACTCAATCCAATTTGTGATTCAGGTGGACCACATGATTAGTAACAGTATTCGGAGCAACATTCCCTCTAAACCATTTCTCTTCATGTGGCCCACCTCAATTAGGGATGGGCCTTACCTCTTTTTTTTTTTCTTTTTTTTTTTTTATTAAAAAAATAATCCTGAGGCTTAAATTTTAGCTTGGAATCCAATGGTTGAAATGGATTTTATATAATTATTATGGTGGCCATTGAAGGATTAATGGGTAGCATTCTTCTCTCAACTATTTCCTCTTGTATGGTTAACCTAAATTACCAAGGGGACTGATTTTTGGCCCTAACAGCTAAAATGAGAAGACGCACCTGACGATGGGAGTGAATTTCACGTAGATCTCGCGGCGGACCCACCAATTCTTGAAGTGGCATCATCCTACAAAAGCTTACTGATGTCACCACATGAAATCCATGGTAATGGTTTAAAGGTAGAGAGACCAAATTAACTTTCTTCTTTCTGTATTTTTGTTCATTTTCATTTCCATGCATAAGCTATTTATTGAATCCAAGAAATTCATCGGCAATTTGAGCCAGAAAAGATTAAAGTGGTCTCCACACATGTGAAATCTGGGCCATTCATCAATGTACGGCCCATTATATATGAATATGATGTGGCCAAAAAGATGAAGTTTGTTCGTTCATCTGGCTGATCACATGAGTACATTTTCACCTACTTGATAAGTGTACCCACACTATGGGTGGCGTTGCATCAATTGGCCTGGATCAGCCCAAGCCCTGCCCGAATCAAGCATTTGGGCCTGAACCCACTGCATGGACAATTAGCCAAAGGGTCAACCCTGACCAACAGAAATTCACCAATCCTAAGCCCTAGCTAGTAACAGGACTCATTGATTTCTAACTCATAATTTGGTCTGCTTGACCCTAATCATCCTGACCCAACTTCTTTTTTTTTCTTTTTCCTTTTTTCTTTTAGCATTGTCCTAGTCCAGCTACTGTGAATACAACAAGCTAATTTTTTTATTTCTAAATCATCTTTAAAAGTCTGTTTTAACGAAATGTATTTTTACTTTGATTTCCCTAGTAAATAAAAGCTTTTATTGAGTTTTAAATGTTTAGGGCCTGTTTGGGTAGAGGATCCTAATAAATCGGTATTAAGCATAATTCTAACTTTGGTAGACCCCACGCCCTTCACTTTAGATTTGGTGCCATATAGTCGCACTTAATTTTGGACCACATAAGTGGAATTCCTAAAGTTTTCGAGAAAAAAAGAAAAAAGCCTAAATTTTGGTTAAAGGAAATTATGCTAAGAGATGAGTGGTTTTTATCCTCATGATCTGGGTTATAGTAACATGAGCCCTTAGTTAATAGAACAGAGGGTTTTTTTTTTTTTTTTTTTAAATAAAATTAAAAGACACTTTAAAATAGAGTTTTGCTAACTATAGTTTCATTTGAAAGAGAGAGCTGTTGGTATCCGGATGAGTTTCACAGTTATTAGAAATAGAAATATTAAAGAGGGCAAAATCATGTTCGTTGCTTGTACAAGCCAAAAGAAGTCTCTAAAACATGATATCATTTTGCAAAAAGATGGCTTTCTTGTATTCTTCTCCCTCCTATGCAAGAAAACATCTGTTCTTTCTTTTCTTTTCTTTTCTTTTCTTTTCTTTTTTTTTTTTTTTTTTTTTTTTCCTTTTCTTTTCCTCTTTATCTTTTAGCTTTTTTCCTTTTGTTCTCCTTAATGACGACTACTCCTTAAAAAGGTCTATCTTGTCAGAGTAGGTTAGGATAATCTTTTTAAATTATGATAATTTCTTTTGTAAAGATTCCTATACATCTTTACAAATCTTTCACTTATTCTGTATATCATTCCTATTATGAATGAAACAAATGTATTTAAATATTCACAATACTCTCTCTCTCTCTCTCTCTCTCTCTCTCTCTCTCTCTCAGAGAATTTTTCATCTCTTATTCACGAAACGAGCCTTCATCAATCTTGCTTTTTTTTTTCTAGCCATGCATTTTCAAGTATGTCACATTTGCCCGCGTGGGACTTGTTGGGGGCCTTGCACAAAACCTTAGGATCTAGCCTCCCGAAACCAACCAAAATTATGGAATAATAATGCAATGAACTAAATCAAAACATAAACCACACCACACCAGGGATTTTTTACGTGAAAACCTCAAAGAGGTAAAAACCACGGGACCTCGTTCAGATCAACAATCCACTATAAAGCAGAACGTTACAACCGATCACAAGCATACACCGCTTGGATCAAACCTTCTTTACTTACGCAGGAGTAGATAAACAATAAGAGAAACAAAAGAAAATGGAGAGATCTCACTGATCACGAGGACGTAGAAGAGCTGAGATGTAAACTGCGAAGTAGATCACCTCCACGAGCAGAATCTCCCTTCCACAAGCTCTCTCTCTCTCTCTCTCTCTCTCTCTCTCTCTCACACACACACACACACACACACACCTTTTGATAGCCCTAAGCCCTGCTAGAAAACCTTTAGGAAACTTAGAATGCCCTGGAATATATATACCCCAATCTCGTATACACCCCTTTATATAAGAATAGAAAGAGGTAGAATCTAAATAAGAAACAAAATCCACAAAATCTATGTTTCCGCAATCGCATCTGCGGAACTATTCGATGATATCGAAGGTCTCTCGATGACAGCTTTGATATTATCTGAAGGTCTCTCGATGATATCGAGACAGGACAAAAACTGTCCAGCGACCAGGGGTGAAAATTCCAATAATTATCGATGTCATCGAGCCACTCTCGATGACAGCCTCGATATCATTAGAAAGTCTCTCGATGATATCGACAGGACCAAAAAATAGTCCAGCAACCAGCAGTGAAAAAACCTGCAATTATCGATTCTATTGAAACCTGTTCGATTTCATCAAATCGAACAATGAGGAGAAAATCCCCATCGAATCTCTCCCTTTTCGACTTAGGAGGAATCCACATTCTTCAAGCCAGTCCGGTTTCTACAAACCTCAAATTTGCCCTTGAGCAAAGCCTTGGTCATCATGTCTGACCCATTATCGTCCGTGCAGACCTTCTCAAGCTCTGTTCCAAAGTATCCCTGATCTAATGATACCGAATCTCTATGTGCTTCGACTTGGAGTGCTAACTTGGATTCTTGCTCAAGTGTATAGCACTTTGACTATCGCAATAGACCACGTGCTGCTCCTGCTTCAGGCTAAGTTCCTGTAGGAACTTCTTCATCCAAAGTATCTCTTTGCATGCCTCTGTGACTGCAATGTACTCGGCCTCTGTCATGGACAATGCTACGACTTTCTGTAGCTTGCTCTACCAAGAAACTGCTCCCCCTGCAAACGTGAACATGAACCCCGATGTAGACTTCCTGGAGTCTATGTCACCTGCCATATCTGCATCTGTGTAGCCCTTTAACACAGGTTTACCGTCACCATAGCATAGACTCAACCTGAATAAGTCTCTTAGATATCGGAGTATCCACTTCACCGTTGTCCAATGCTCTTTGCTAGGATTGGCAAGATACCAGCTGACAACACCAATCGCATATACTATGTATGGGCGTGTACACACCATAGCATACATCAAACTTCCTATAGCTGACGCGTAGGGTATCTTCTGCATCTTTTCCACCTCTGCCTTCGTCTTGAGACACTGCATATCGCTCAATCTGAAGTGACCATCCAGTAGAGTACTGACTGGCTTCGCTGCATTCATATTGAACCGCTCTAAGACTTTCTCAATATACCGCTCTTGTGACAGCAAAAGCTTCCTTCTGCTTTTGTTACGGGTTATCTCCATTCCTAGGATCTGTTTAGTCGGGCCCAAGTCTTTCATCGCAAACGACTTGCCCAACTCCTATTTCAACCTGTCGATCTTCTTGATGTCTTTTCCTATAATGAGCATGTCATTAACGTATAATAGTAGAACTAGAAAATCACCATCTAAGAACTTACGCGTGAACACAGTGGTCCGACTCCGTTCTGTCATACCCATGTTTCAACATAAACGAGTCAAACTTCTTGTATCATTGCCGTGGAGCTTGTTTCAGCCCATACAAGCTCTTCCTCAGCCTATACACCATACGCTTCTTACACTTGACTTCGAACCCCTCTGGTTGGTGCATATAGATCTCTTCTTCCAAGTCACCATGGAGAAAGGCAGTTTTAACATCTAACTACTCTATCTTCAGATCCATGCTACCCGCCAACCCAAGCAACACCCATATGGATGTCATCTTCACCACTGGTGAGAATATCTCTTTGAAGTATATACATTTCCTCTGACCAAAACCTTTCACCACAATTCTGGCCTTGAACCTCATCTGTGAATTCTTCTGCTCAATCTTCTTTCTGAATACCCACTTGTTGCTCAAAGCTTTCTTGCCCTTAGGCAGTTTCACCATGTCATAGGTGTGGTTCTTATGCAAGGATTCTTTCTTCTCTTGCATAGCTTTCAACCACTCCCCCTTATGCTCGTCGGTTAGGGCCTCAGAATAATCTTCTGGCTCTCCCCTGTTGAGGGTCAAACATTGCATATTAGACCCCAGTTATTACCGGATTTATGCACATGCCACTGTTTAAAATCCTAATTTAATCGTGTTTGTGATGCAAGGTACATTTGCAAGTGTGGACTACAAAAAGGTGCTAAAAGTGTGTATTTGATGCTCAAATCACCACAAGAAGGGGACTGGACTCAGAGGACCGAAATTGATTGATTTGCACGCCGTCGAGGAAATCAAGCTCGTCGCATTTAATGGGCCCGAAACCAACCAGAATACAAGATCACAGGGTTCCCAAGATCCGATAGACTTGAAACTTCATACATGGGATGTGAGCCATAAATTAACCGCTGTCAAATTTCAAATTTCCTCGATCCCCGTGTGGAAGTGACCCAACAGTACGTTCCCATGAATCTATGATTTGGGTCCCACCTGATATCTGGACATGTTTCAAATTTGGACTTAATCCATTATATAAGGTTAGAAATGGAATGGACGGATAGGATTTCTCATGACCATCACGATGGTGGCCCATGAACGTCGCAAGTATAAAGAGTGCATGTGCACTCAACGTGCACCTGATGAGAAAGCCCGGTCAAAGTCGGTGTTGGCCGACTCCTCACGCAAAAACGGAAACTTCTGTTTCTCGCCGCACGCCGATGGAGAGGATGCAAGGACCCCACCCAATGTCCAAACGAATAATCCAAACCGGCCCATTCGTTCCTTAGGCGCCCACAACTCACACCTAGTCGGCATAATTTGAAGAGATCACAATTTTGGTGTTTCAACCGTTCAAAACGTAGAATGGACGGTAGATTTAAAACTCATCCGCATCAACAGATCAGTAAAAAATTGCTCATACTTGGCAATGAAAGTTCGCCACGATTCTAATGGACTTGGATTCCCCAACCGATGAAGAATGTGGACCCCACCATCGAATAACCGCTATCCTCACATTACGTAATCCGAAAAAAAAAACCGGACGTTCCGGATTATCTCAGTCCACCATCTCTGATTGATTCGGAAATCCAAACCGTCCATCATGTAAAGCCACATCAAACGTCCCTAAGGGACGTTGTTTCTTCGGAAGGAAAGTGGAAGTTTTTGTCATTTTCTTGTGCAGGTTGACCGGGCTTTGCTAACTCTCCACTACTTCTCAGCATAAAAGCCAAAGCTAAACACCAAGCCAGACTCTTCAAAGAAATGACCTCCAACAACTTATAAAGACAAGACGAGAGAGAGAGGGGTGGCTCTTGGCTGACGTGGAGGGAAGCTTGGTGAACTGGAGAGAGAGAGAGACATGTTTTGGAGTTTTTTTTTTTTTTGTTCTATTTTTCTTTTCTTTTTCTTTTTCTTCTTCTTTGTTCTGTTTGAGGGATTCAACCCAACATGGTTGGCTAAACCTTTGGCTAGGCCAAGAGGTGAAGCTTGTAGTGTGATGGGACCATTTTGTACTACCAATTCATGCCCGAACCGATGTTGATTCTCGTTTGATTAATAGGGTTATTCCACGCTTTTAATGGTTTATTGTGACTTACATTACTTCTCACCGATAGCTTGAGTATTTCCTTTTCCCTTCTTGTGATTATGAAGCCGTGACGCCTGTTGTTCACCATCGCCCTCATGGTGGAATGACAGAACTCTTCCCGACATTCATACATCACTCAGATTGTTGTTAAATTGGTTTAATTCCGTTGTTTGCTTTGTCTCATGGGCATGGTTTTGTGATGGAATCCATTCTAATTTACACCCGTCTCATCTCTTGAAAACCAGATCAAAAGGAAGTTCAGATTGAGTTCATGTATCAAGCGTAGATCTCCTTGATCTCTACAAGTGGATCCTCTGAATCCCTAGTTTCCTTTCCTTTAATTCTCTAAATTTTATATTACTGTTTTCACCATTATTCCTTCAAACTACACTTGTTTTAGATTTCATCTTAGCCTAGTTCTAGATCTGTTTATTTTCAGGATACGTACAGGTTTCAGTCCCTGTGGATTCGACCTCGGTCTTACCGAGTTTTTACTACATCACAACCCTATACTTGGGGAGTGAACATCCCCCATCAGTGAGCATAATGTACTCATGCGGAGAGTACCTCTTGGATGGCTATCTGTCCTTAAATGACCTCCTCAGCTGTGGCTCAACAGGTGGATCAAGTAAGGGCTACTCCCCTGGTCCATCTTCTGAAGGAACTCCCTTGTCCTCTGCACCTTACTGTACTCCCCCGTCATCAGGCACTACGGGAGGAGTAATTGGATCCATGTCCTCTAGCTCACCTGAACTAGGCTGGTTCTTCTCTGGCTTACCAATGTCTTCTATACACTGATCTTCAAAGAAAAGCATATCTCTGCTCCTGACGAGCTTCCTCTCGGTCGGATCCCACAATTTGTAACTGAACTTTTCATCACCATACCCTAAGAACACACACTGCCTGATCTTCATATCAAGCTTAGACCTCTCGTCCTTTGGTACGTGAACGAATGCCCTACATCCAAACACTCTGAGATGACTGTACAATGGATCTTGTCCAGTCCACACCTTTTCAGACACTTTTCCATTCAACGTGGCTGATGGAGACCTGTTTATCAAATACACCGCCGTGTGCATTGCTTCTCCCCAGAACGTCTTGGGCAACTTCGCATGGGATAACATGCATCTGATTCTCTTTACAATGGTGCGGTTCATTCGCTCAGCTACACCATTATGCTGGGGGGTCTCGGGAACCGTCTGTTCATGTCGTATACCCAGGGACTTGCAGCACTCATGAAAGTCGCTAATGTATTCACCACCATTGTCAGTGCGGATGCACTTAAATGATCTACCTGTCTCTCTCTCTCTCTCGACCATAGCATGAAACAATTTAAACACATTAAAGACCTCGTCCTTGGATTTCAAAGCATAAACTCAAACCTTCCTAGATGCATCATTTATAAAAGTGACAAAATACAATGCCCCACCCAAGGTTTTTGTCCTCATAGGACCACAAACATTAGAATAAACCAAATCTGATGCATGCACTTTATTAACATGAGAAGCAGTTTTGACAAATGAAACTCTATGTTATTTCTCTGATAAACAATCAAGACAGATTTTGAAAGGTGTACCTATCACATCTAGAAGGAGCTACTTCCTCACTAGTAGCTGAAGCCCTCTTTCACTCATGTGGCCTAGACGCCTGTGCCACATGCCAATAGCTGAATCTTCCGCTGCGTTCAACCCACCCTTACACATACTGACACGTGCCTTGTAAAGGGTGCAACACTTCTTTCCTCTAGTTGTGATCAACGAACCCTTGATGAGCTTCCAGCACCCATCAGCAAACCGACTTTCATAGCCATCATCATCCAACCTTCCCGTCGACATCAAGTTGAGGCGATGGTCTGGGATATACCTCACATCCCTGAGAACCAATGTGTAACCCACATCGGTCTTTACACAAATATCACCGACTCCCACGATTTTTAATACGCCAGAATTTCTCATCTTCACAGTCCCATAGTCACCAGACTTGTAGCTTGTGAAGAAGTCCCTGCATGGAGTCGCATGAAACGAAGCTTCCGAATCAATCACCCAGTCGATGTCCTGACTCATAGCCGTGAGACATACATCATGATCTGTAGAAAGAATAACTATAACGTCACCATCTGAAGCGACCGCAGTGGAATCTGATTCATCTTCCTTCCCTTTTCTTTTCTTGTCATTTTTCTTACCACGACATTAATACTTGTAGTGACCCCTCTTGCCACAATTCCAACAATCAACATCTTTTCTATTACTCGACTTGCCTCTTGATTTATCTCAGGCCTTCCCGCCCTTCCTGTTCTTTCCTCTCCCCCGTTCCTCTGTCACAAGGGCCTCTTGTTGAGTAGACCCTTGAGACTTCTTCCTTGTCTCCTCATTGAAAAGACAACTAGTTACCTGTTCCATGAATATCTTTCTGTCTAGCGCGGAGTTACTTAGAGACACCACCAATGTCTCCCAACTGTCAGGCAATGAACTAAGCAATAGCAAAGCCTGCAATTATCATCTAGGACCATCTTCATAGAGGAGAGTTGGTTCACTATATTGCGGACCTCATTCATGTGCTCGGCCACAGAACCACCATCCTTGAACTTGAGATTCACAAGTCGCCTTATCAGAAAAATTTTATTACCAACTGTCTTCCTCTCATACAGCCCTTCTAATTTCAGCCATAGGCTAGTGGCTGAGGTTTCTGTAGACACATGGTGGAACACAGAATCATCCAACCATTGTCTAATAAACCCCACCGCCTTTTGGTCTATCTTCTTCCAATCATCATCAGTCATATCCTTGGATTTTGCTAATATGCCTAAAATTGGAGAATATAGGTCCTGGCAATAAAGCAAGTCCTCCATCTTAGCCTTCCATATGGTCCAATTAGAACCATTGAGGCTGATCATCCTTGATGAGCCACTTTTCATAATTCAAAACTGATCATACCTGTTCAATGAACTTAGCTCTGATACCACTTTGTTGGGGGCCTTGCATAAAACCTTAGGATCTAGCCTCCTAAAACAAACCAGAATTATGGAATAATAATGCAGTGAACTAAATCAAAACATAAACCACACCACACCAGGGATTTTTTACGTGGAAAACCCTTAAAGAGGTAAAAACCACGGGACCTCGTCCAAATCAACAATCCACTATAAAGCAGAACGTTACAACCAATCACAAGAACACACCGCTTGGATCAAACCTTCTTCACTCACGCAAGAGTGGATAAACAATAAGAGAAACAAAAGAAAACGGAGAGATCTCACCAATCACGAGGACTGCAAAGTAGATCACCTCTACGAGCAGAATCTCCCTTCCACAAGCTTCCTCTATCTCTTTCTCTCTCTCTCTCACCTTTTGATAGCCCTAAGCCCTCCTAGAAAATCTTAAGGAAACTTAGAATTCCTTGGAATATACCCCAATCCCGTATACACCCCTTTATATAAGAATAGAAAGAGGTAGAATCCAAATAGGAAACAAAATCGACAAAATTTGCGTTTCCGCAATTGCATCTGCGGAACTCTTCGATGATATCGAAGGTCTTTTGATGATAGCTTCGATATCATCTGAAGGTCTCTCGATGATAGCTTCGATATCATATGAAGGTCTCTCGATGATATCGAGATGGGACAAAACTGTCCAGCGACCAGGGGTGGAAATTCCAATAATTATCGATGTCATCGAGCCACTCTCGATGACAGCCTGGATATCATCTGAAAGTCTCTCGATGATATCGACAGGACCAAAAAACAGTTCAGCAACCAGCAGTAAAAAAAACCTGCAATTATCAATTCTATCGAAACCTGTTCGATTTCATCGAACTGAGCAATGAGGAGAAAATCCCCATCAGGACTTATGTATGTGATCAGGGTCATTTATTAGGTGTGGCTTCCATTTGCATGGTTTGATAGTTAAAAACAATAAAAACCAAAAGCCAGGACAGTCATTACGTGGGTACATTTACATCTAATCCCACCGTTCATTTCTATATGCACGTCCGGTGCACCTGAAGAGTGGACCCACCTGATCCTTCGGTCAAGGGATGCTCACTGGGATCCACACCTAATTAATGGTCTAGATCTCGAGGATATGTGTTAGATTGGCATAAAATGGTAGCCTCCATCTCTATACGTGAGGGAGGTTACATTCCTGTAATCATAAACTCGAGTATAGCCCACTATCCTCGGGTCCTAAGCTTGTACACTCTATCGGTGATTGGGCCACCAGTCAACGGTCTGGATCCCTAAATATGAGCTCCATTGGTGCAAATTCCAGATATCTTTTGATACATCGATACTCTAGATAGAAGTACAAATAAAAGAGGAATTATGTGTCCTCGCCAACACAGAATGAAAAAGTATCCTCGGGTTTTTGCTCTCGAACTGCTTGTAAAAGTGGACCCATGGTTCTGTCATCCAGACCTTTGATAGGGTGGACTGTTCAGAGATGGACAATTGCTACAAAAGTCTGTCCGATAAACAAATCCTAGCCCTTCATTTGGTGGCCTGAAAAATCACTAACCCCCTAGTTGAAGTCAAATGGGCCACATTTGGTATCTCCAAGAGGGAAGCGAATTGCGTACTGAGTAACTCAGTACGCTTAGCGTACTGAGTAAACTTCACGAGGTAGACCATGATTTATGTATTTGATCCACTCCGTCCATCCATTTTATCGGAGAAGTTTAGTACTTTAGCTCAAAAATTAAGCATATCCAACACTAAAATGGACCACACAACAGGAAACAGTGTGAATTAAACATCTACTGTTGAAAAATTCTTGGAGGCCACGTAAGTTTTGGATCAAGCTTGTTTTTATGTTTTACATTCATCCATGTCAATATGATCTAGGAACAGGTTGGATGACAAATAAACATCACTGTGGGGCCTAGTAAGGCTTCAACGGTGGAAATCATTATTCCCACTTCCTGTGGTATGATCCACTTGATCTTTGGATATGCTTCAATTTTGGGTTCAACCCCTTAAATTATTTGGAAAAACGGATGAACGGCATGGATAGACTACATATATTCACAGTGGCCCCAACTGAGTTTAGTCAGTACGGCAATAGCGTACTGAGTAACTCAGTATGCAATCCGATTTCCTCCAAGAGGTTAATTCAGAAACTTTTCTTGTCTGCGAGAGCCAAGCGATTCAAGTTGAGCATAAACTAACAGTCCAGGTAATCTGAAATTGGTGGGGCCCATTTTATGAGCAGTTTGGATCCCGCATGCATGCATATGCCAACCGGAAGTGGATATATATATATATATATATATATATATATATATATATATATATAATATATATGGGAAAAGTACTATCGCTTGTCGTCCGTGAGGTCAAGCTGGGTGGGCCCCACCGTGATGCCTTTCGAAAATCAACACCGTACACCAGATGCAACATTCCATAGTGGGCCTGGACGGCCCAAACTCAGGTCAATCCGTGACTCAGGTGGGCCACACCATCTAAAACCATAAGTATACATGCTAAAAACATATAAAAGCCTGGTGGGACCCACCTGAGTTTTCCATGCACCTAAAACTTGGTCTGAACCCTCGTTCAAGTGGGACACACATAATGGATGGGCTGGATTTGCAAAAAACATCTCGGTGGGTCCTAAAAAATGGTTATGAATGTTTTAATGGTGCACGGCCCCTCTGCACTTTTGTATGTGGTGTGGCCAACTAAAGTCACAGATTGGCTTGGACGGCCCACCATGGAATGGTACATCTGGTGGACAGTGTTGATTTTCGAAAGGCATCACGGTGGGGCCCACCCAGCTCGACCTCACAGACGACTGCTTTACGCTCGAGCGCATAGTACCTTTTCCTATATATATATATATATATATATATATATATATATATATATATATATATATATATATATATATATATATATATAGGAAAGGGTACAATGCCCTCGAGCTGACGATGAGCTCCTATGAGGTCCGAGTTGTGTGGGCCCCACCGTGATGCGTGTCGACCATCAATACTGTGCATTTGATGGGTCCCCTTTAAATTATGGGATACTCCAAAAATCAACCATATACGGAACTCAGGTGGGCCATATCATCTAAAATTATGTGAAGACACCATTAAAACATATAAAAGCACTTAGTGGGGCCTACTTGAGTTTTGCATGCGCCTGAAACTTGGTCTGAACCCTCATTCAAGTGGGACACACATAATGGATGGGTTGGATTTGCAAACCACATCTCGGTGGGCCCTCAAAAATGGTTATGAATGTTTTAATGGTGCACGGCCCCTCTCCACTTCTGTATGTGGTGTGGCCCACACAAGTCACGGATTGACTTGATTTTTGAGACCTAGACCCACGATGGAATAGTGCATCTGACTGATGGGGTAGATGTTCAAAACGCATCACAGTGGGGCCCACACAGCTCGACCTAATGGGACAGACTCGTGAGGTCGAGCGCATAGTACCTTTTCCCATATATATATATATATATATATATATATATATATATATATATATATATATATATATATATATATATAGCTGGTATATTGACGTCAGCAAGTTCTATGGGTCCAATCATGAGGTATGTGTTATATCGAAACTGTCCATCCATTTGGCGAGCTCGTCTTAGGTTTGAACCGAAAAATAAGATAGTTCTAAAGATCAATTGGACCACACTGCAAAAAGAAGCGGGGGATTGAACATCTACCATTGAAACCCTTTTGAGGGTCACAAAAGTTTGACCTTATTAACATATTGGATGTAAAATAAACGTTATGGTGGGCCTACGAATTTTTTTAATAGTGAAAATCATTATCCTCGCTGCTATTTCAGGCCTGGTCTATTTGAGCTTTGGATATGATTCATTTTTTTAATCTAATGCCCTAAAATGATCTCGAAAAATGTATGAATGGTGTGGATATAATAAAAGCATCATTATGGGGCCATGTAACTTTGATCTCCTTTAAATATAAACACTAATTAAGGATATTAAAGTCGATTTAGTAATCAAAATTTAAACTCCTTTAAATATACAATAGAATTTCAATGTGTTTCTATTTTTGGAATCCAGTGCATTTTAATTATAAGCTACCAAAACATAACTAAGGATTCAAAATCACCTTGACTCCGAATCGAAGATATTTAAAATACAAGGGACTTGTTAGGATGTTCATCACAAGTGTTAGTCTTTACATGCTTTGCACATGGGGCCACCGAGGTCATATGACATCTAACTAGTTAATAAAATGAGCCCATCATGAAAGTTTGGAAGGCCATAAAATCATGTTGATCCAACCATCATGTGGACTACCATGTGATTTTAGAGTTTTTAGATGGTTGTCCATGTTTTCATTAGTGGGCCAATTGACTTATGTATATGCCATCCAACTCATGCATTATGTGATCCCTACTGTCATAATGGGATACCTAAAAAAATATGCCTATACAATCATTAGGTGAGCCACATGATAGATAACAAAGGACAAGGAGGACCAGCAATAAAAAAAATAAAATTAAATTAAATTAAATAAAAAAATCTCCAAGTTCACAGTAGCCCACATGTTGGTCGGATGAGCCTAATTTTTAGGCACTTAATTTTAGTTAGAGACCTTGTAGGACAGGTTGGATGAATTTTAAGTGGTCATGTTAGGATTCAATTGATTCTATAAATATTCATTTTATAGTTGTTCATTTTTTTCAATGTAACAATAGTTACGGTTAAAAAATGAGAATGGTCCTAAGAACGTGGTACCTGGTGGGTCCTATTTACACCCAACCCATTATGGCCGGATCAAACAGACGGGATATGCCACATTGTAGCCTTGTACTCCACTTGGTAAAGGTAAACATCAAATCCAAGAGGCTAGAAGTGTGTTTGTAATAAGAAGCATTAAATAATACTCAGACCAATAAAACAACTCTTTACAAAGTAAGACTAGCAAAAGTAAAAGTAACTCTGCATAAAATGCAAGAATCCTACGGAAGCAACTTTCTATTCAAACAAAAATCTAAGAGCATGAATCTCCCTAATAAAGCTCCTTATATGGGTTGCAAGATCGGAAGAGTGGCACATGTAATCATCTTGTTTATTACGAATGTAATTTCTCCTGTACATGTGGCTAAATGCAATAGGTTACACTTATATGAAGAATCAATGAGATTTACATAACCAACCATCCAAATCTTCTACATTGTTAAAGACTATGCACAACCACTGCCTCATCCAAGTTTATAAAAGAAAAATAGAAAGAAGAGCTCCAAGCATCATGCCAATACATCCAATACAACTTATTTCAGCTCAATGATGTCTTTTTTTTTTCTTTTTTTTCTTTTTTATTTATAATCCCTCATAAACACCTATCTCAATTAGCTTACTTCAAATATCTATACTTATGTCTAGCACCATGCTATAGCAATTCCAAAGTGTTTAGTTTAGTTTTATTTTAGTTCCTGCTTCTATCCATCTCATCGTTGCAACAAGCTGGCTAATTTTAAGTTAAATATCCACAAACTCATCATTAGATCCCCTAAAATCGTAAGTTCTTAGTAATTCCCTAATCATGACATGCTGCCCAAATCCTACAACCGTCTCATGATCATCTGAATTTTTCATAACTATCTCACGACCATCCAAGTTTGGAAGACGGTCAGCATTATGGTTGTTTCACTAGCTTGAACCATCATCGATAATTTATTCTTTATTCTTTATTTTATATGCCAATTTTACTTTTATCTTATTCAGATTAATAAGATCGACATGTAACCTTCTTTCTTTTATTATCTATCTTTACATTTCTTTGGATGAGCATGACCATGCTATTAGCATTGTAGGAAGTCCTTGTTTCCGAGAAAAAAAAAGAAAAAAAAAAAAAAAGTCCATTTGGGCTGACCTTTCTTTTTACAAATTGATTAATTATTTTACCAGTAGCTGAATAGACTTTATATAATTAAAATTGAGCCATTTGTCAGGTGTGAGGCCGCGTGTCGGAATTAAATAGCAACATGTCCCATCCGTGGGATCTGCCCATCCATTTAGCGATTCTCATCCGTAGGATGCAGCTCACCATCCAGTGTGGCGTAGGATCCTAAACAGTGCATAATATGAAGGTGAGACTGTATAGAGGCATTGCATGGAGGCGTAAAACAGAGAATTGGAAAATAATAAATGGCCTACCTTGAACAGGAGAAATTGACGGTAGCATCATCGATTGGTGTGATATCAGCTTTGAACCTTCTTTAGACAAGACCCACTGGATAGTTGATCCGGATCGACCAAGTTCTTACCACCCCATCCTGATCAAGGGATCAGCTTCTGCCCCGATATCGTCCAATTGGAGTGGATTTTTTGGTCCAGCTTCTTAGATGGGCCTACCAGAACAACGGTCTAGATCTCCTTACACGTGTGCTTCTTATATGATTTTCCACAAGTGGAAAAATGAGAAGCTTGCACGCAAGTCAAGATCTGTGCGGTACAAGGAACCCCGGCCGCCAGCCGGCATTCACTGGTTAGAGCGGATTCCCTGCTGAGTTACTGGCCACGCTATAGCGTACTGAGTAAGCTCTGTGGGGCCCACATATAGTGTATTTGTCTTATCCACACTGTCCATCCGTTTTAAAGCATCATTTTAAGATCGTATCCTAGAATTGAAGCATATCCAACGTTCAAGTAAACCACACCACGGAAAACAGCGGGGATAACTATGTCCACCATCGATGAAACCTTCCTAGGGCTCACGGTGATGTTTGTTTGTCATCCAAGCTGTTCATGAGATTACACAGATATGGAAGAAGGTTTATATATATATATATATATATATATCATCTCGATCCAAAACTTGGGCTCTAAGAAGTTTTCAACAGTAGGTGTCGAATTCCCATTATTTCCTATGGTGTGGTCCACTTTAACATTTTTTACGTTTCAATTTTGGTCTCGAGTACTAAAATGATCTGGAAACACGGATGGACGGCGTGGATAAGATACAAACATGAGATACAGGGCCGTTGGTAGCATGGCGTAATGTTAACTCATCAGGTGGCCCACCTTGTATGACGATGTGGTTGCAATAGAAAAACGAAGATCAATGGTCTTCGTTATGCATCGCAGCCGGCCAAGTTGTCTACCTGACCTTACCCGGCTTTGGGCCAGGCTTACAACGACGAGGCTTGTGGGGAGGGCTCGGGCCTCACATGCATGGGCTTGGACGAAATAGGCTTTATGCATGTCCCTTTCGATTTTCGTGTCATGGTCGTGATTGTCGTGGACGCGGATTTCCTGCGCAAGGATGCTGGGTGGGGCCATGGAGATGTTTGTGAGAAATCCACCACGTCCATCCGTTTTGAGAGCTTATTTTAAGAAATTAGATAAAAATGAAGTGGATTCAAAACTCAAGTTGGTCACACGAAAGGGAAATTTGGGAAAAGAAATTCTTACCGTTGAAACCTTCCTGGCCCCACTTTGAAGTTTTCATGCCATCCAAACCGTTTATAAGGTCATTACCACTGGGATGAAGTGAAAATATCAAAATAATTCCCTAACGCATTCTCTTTGTAATGCCATAAAACGATCTTTAAAAATGGTTCGACGGCATGGATACAACACATGCATCATGGCGGGGTCCATAGAGCTTGGTGACGTCACTTTAGTAGCGATTTGGAGTATCCAATCCGCGCCGGCGCTCTTGTCATTTTAGCCAGGCCTGTCCCCACTTGAACGGAAACGGATTGGCTACGGCCCCTTCCACTTGCCCGGTGGCTGGTGGTTGGTCCTATGCGGGCCCTGCTATGAAGTATGTCTTTTATCCATACCGTTCATCCATTTTTACAGATCATTTTAGGGCCTGTTACCAAAAACTGATACAGATATATGTCTCAGGTGGACCACACCACAGGAAAATAATAGTGATTAGATATCCACCATTAAAATCCTCCTAAGGCCCACTGTACTTTTTATTTGACATCTAATCTGTTGATTAGGTCATACCTAGATGAAGGGAAAAAAAATAAAGATCAGCTTGATCCAAAACTTTTATGGCCTCCAATAAGTTTTTTAATGTTCTACGTTCAATCAACACTATTTCCTATAATGTGTTCCACTTGCCATCGGGATATACCTCATTTTTGGGGTCATTCCATAAAATTATCTTTAAAAAAATAGATGGAATGGATGAAACACATACATCAAGGTGGGGCCCACATAGCACCGACCACCAGCCATTGGCTAGTGGCAGGGGAGTAGCCAATCCGTTTCCCACTTGACCCGACTTCATATGTACATTTCTTATATCCTACAAACATGCAACTCGGATCGTCGGTTAGCAACCCATCCATTTCTAATGTAAACATGCATTTCGTTTCATTACTATAAAGAGTCTATTTCTTTGTGCTTGCATGGGCTGCTTGATTAATTGATATATTAAGAATATCCAAGTGGGAAACAAGAATTTTTATCAATTTTCCAGCTGGGCTTTTTGTATTCATGTCTGGGCCCAAGGAATTTCCTAGAGGCCTGAGCTTGGGGCTGATGTGCCAAGCACATGCCGGTCTCAGATGGGCTTGTTTAGCTGGGCCCAGACCAAACCCAGCTTTTGCTACCCCTAGCCTTGGGTCTTAACTGTTGGCCTGGTCCGGACCAAACCTGGCCATTGCCACCCCCAGTCAACATGCCTTGGTCTAAGCGTGTAAGGCAAGGAAGCTATGTGAGACCACTATGTTGGTGGTGTGACATCCACTCCGTTCATCAGGTGTGCTCCTAAATGTTAGGCCCTGGTGCAAAATATCAGCTGATATGCAACTTGAGTGAACGATACTGCCAGGAACAACCGCGATGGAATGCCAACCAGAGGCTTGTATGTGTGGCCAACATGGAATGTTTCATCAAACTCATTCATAAGGATGTGGCTCATTAGGATAAGAAGAATATACAAAAATCAACTTAATTCAAAACTCTAGTGGACCATTTGTAGGCGTGGCCCATTTGCAATCCAACTTTAATAACACTAACACTTAATGCTTTCATCGGGTGGGTCACACATGCACCAATGACGTGTACGGATGGCAAACATTCTAAAACTGTCCATATATATATATATATATATATATATATATATATATATATATATATATATATATATATATATATATATAAACGCTCAGCTCACCAGACAATTAATTGACAGGTCTAGATCTTTGTACAGGTGTGGCCAACCTGATGCACGACACATATGTTCACTCCCCAAGTGCAGGGTTGTGATGTAGTAATAAACTCGGTAAGACCGAGGTCGAATCCACAGGGATTGAAACCTGTACGTTATCTGAAACCAACTAGAACTAGAACTAGGCTAAGATGAAATCTAAACCGATTGTAATTTAACGAATAATGGTGAAATAATTAAACTAAAATTTAAAAGAATTCAGAAGTGGAAAACTAGGGATTCAGAGGATCCACTTGTAGAGTTAAGGGAGAACTACACTTGAATTATGAAAATCAACCGAACTTCCTTTGATGTAGTTTTGAAAAGATGAAAGGTATATGAATTAGAATGGATTCCACCACGCTGCAAGCTTCACCTCTTAGCCCTAGCTAAGAGGTTTAGCCAACCATGTTAGCTAGATCCCTTAAATAAAATAAAATAAAATAAGCAAAGAAAAAAAAAAAAAAAAAAAACTCTCCCCACGTCTGCTTCCCACGTCCAAGCCCCCAGTCGAGCTGCTGCCTCCCCACTCTCTCTCTCTCTTCTTGTTTTATAGGCAGCAAAAAGGAGTGAAATCCGTGCTGGAGTCGGCTTACACAGCAACATCGGTGGGTTTACGCAGCACAACACAACCCATGTGTGTTTGGAATAGAATCGTTAGCTACAGGGGCTTCCAGTGCGAGATCCGAGCCATTCAGCCTTCATAACTCTGGTCGATTGGCCCAGGAGAGAATTTTGAACCGTCAAGATCATCGGACCGATCTTCTCCATGCTTGCAAAACGACCCGTAGCGGCCGAGCGTGCGAAGACTGTGTAAAGAAAATCCGCAGACGTCTGCGCTGGACTCTCGGTGGGGCCCACTTCCCTAATCTTTTGAGAAATCTGAACCGTCCACCAGATTCCCCATGAAATTTCGGTTGGGAATGCATGGTTTCAGATTGGATTTGGTGTGGCCCACTGATTCCGTGCTTCAGCCGTCCGAACTGCGCTTGTGTGGTGAAAAATCGATCTTCGTTGTCTTCTTCCATTCCGTCACCTAGGTGCGAGTTAAGCCCTCCCTCTGGACTCCATGGACGGTTCAGATGGATGATTTGGATGAAGGGTGGGCCCCACTGCATAAGATCAGCGGTCGGGTGCGCGAACAGGGCATGCGAAAACTCTTCGCTGTGGTGCTGGTGGGTCCCTTTGAACTGGTGTTTTGAAAAATCCACACCGTCCACTAGTTTGATCTCGAAAAACCATTCTGGGACATATGGTTTTGAATTGATTTCGTCGTGGCCCACAGAACTTTGTAATGCACCGTCCATTCACTGCTGGACGGTTGAAAACCGATCTTCGATGTTTTTCTGACAATTTTTTCACCTAGGCTTGGATCATACATCCTCTGGAAACCTGATAGATGGTCCGGATCTTCAAACCGCATGATGAGTGGGGCCCACTAGCGAAAAACGGATGTCCAGCGTCCGTCCGCTGGCCATCCGCTGGAGAAGGAGAAGGAGACGGGTCTCCTTCCGTTTGACCAAGATCTCCATCCAGTGCTCGTCGTGTGCACTTGTGCATTGTGTACTTGCACTGCCAGTGGGGTCCACTTATGATGTATATATGAAAACTCTGCTCCGTCCATTTTTTCCATCATATCCTTTTATGCGTTGAATCCAACATAGAAGCGAATCCAGAGAGCATGTGGGCCCCACTTAAGGTTTAAAGGGGCTGATTTGTCCGTTGGGCCACTTCCAGAAGGATCCATTAGCTAAAATTTGATGTGTACGGTCAATTTATGGTCCTCAGGCCATATGTGAAGTTTCGAGCTGTTCGGATGGTGGGAACATTGTGATCTTGCATTCTGGACCAATTTCGGGCCACTCGAACTTCAATTTCTCGGTTTTCTTGGATCTCTGGCGTTGATCTTGGTCCCCTGGGGTCCGTCCGTTGCCTTTGTGACCTTTAAGCGTTAAATCTTATACTTTTAGCACCTTTTTGCAATCCATGCTCTCAAATACACCCTGCATTATGTATATGATTAAATCAGGCCATTAAACGGTGTCATGCTCATAAATTCAGGCAATAACTGGGGTCTGATATACAGTATTTGACCCTCAACAACATATCCTGCACAAATTTTGTAGCTGGTGTTCATTCGAGAGTAGCATCATCTAAAAGAGGTCATGGGCTACTTACTGGTTTCAATGGTTGATTGTGTGCTTGAACAAATCAGAGGCCAGTGGCCCACCTTGGTAATCACTAGCCATAAATGAAATTGATGACTTCCTGGGGTAAAAATGTAAAAACTGAGGATGGAGGAAACGGACCAGCAGGCTCAAGGAAATCATTAACCTTAAGAGACTGTAGAGCCTCCGAGACTGGCCTGTCGGATAGACGATAAAGGGGACCCAGCCCTGTCCAGTTGGTCTTCCATAGGTTTCGATCTCTTGTGCCCACTTCCCATTGCACGTTATTCGTCAAAACCGGCAGAAACTTTCTGATTTTCTTCCATAATTGAGAGACATTGCTGGACATCCTGCTCTCTTTCGTCATCTCTATATCGGAATGGTGTTTAACACGCATAAGCTTCACCTAAGGACCTGCGATTACACCAAATTTAACTGCCCACGCCATTTTCATCCGGAGGGCGGCCATAACTTCTTTTAGGTTTTTGATGCCCAAACCTCCTTCCTCAATTGGAGAAGTGATTCTGCCAAACAACTCAGTGGAGTTTTCTTTTTCCCTCAGCCCTTCCCCAAAAAAATTGAGCAAATCTCCATTCTAAACTATCAAGGACTTAGCTGGGGACATGCACAGCTGCCAAAACGTGAAGAGGGATACTCCCAAGAACGTGTTTGATCAACGTCACCCTGCCCGCTTGTGAAATGAATATGGAGTTCCAACCGCTGATTCTTTTATCAACTTAATCTATGAGGAACTAGAAGTTAGACTTCTTCACTCCGCCCTTAGTTAATGGCACACCCAGGTAATTGACCCCTACATTAGATTTGGCAACACCCAAGAGGCGTTCAATGGATTTGATCCTTCTTACGGACAACTTGTCTGAACATTTGTTGTAATTGATTTTTTGACGCCACTTCAAATGAATGGAGGAATTTCTTGATTGTAAGGAGCGAGTTCCGGCTGCCGCTCAGGAATAGAAGTGTGTCGTCCACGAACAGGAGACGAGTTACCAACGGACATCCAAGTTGTAGCTTGAAGGGTTGACACCAGCCCCTAAGACCCTAAGCATGTTTCAATACACTAATTCCTAATCACAAACTCTTAAAAAGGATTAAAACTAAAACAGGAAACAAAACCTACAATTCCACAAAATTGCGCAAGTTGGTCTATGAAAGCTTCAATCATATCGAGTGCCTTCCACGTCCCATCATCGGGATCAAAGCCACCTTCAATCATATCGACTTGGACCAAAAAAAACTATCTAGAAAGCAATGACCAAAAATATGAGATTTTCTCAATGGGATCGAGTAAGCGACATCAACATCGCTAAACCCTCTTATGTACAAATTTAAGACATCTATAATAGTTTATAAAAGTTTGAGACTCTTAAACTTATCTAAAATAGGAAACTTTTTTTTTTTTTTTTTTAACATACGTGCACACACCGCACACACAGACCCGTAGTGGAATTTCACCACCTATGGGTACTCGAACCCTTGACCCGGTGTTGAAGCTCTACCACCCGAGTATGAGTAAGGACCCATCTAAAATAGGAAACTTCTCTTAAACAGGGAACTTTCTCCCAAACAGTGGACTTACTAAAAAATTAGTAAATACATCTAAACTTACTCAATTGACTCAAACAAGTACTTCCAATTTGAAGGTGTAGCAAATACAATATAAGGCTCAATCACTTCCCTACAATTAGTTTCGCCCTAGCATCGCCAGCCTCAATCTGGTACTGTTCTCCTAAGCCGAGGTGAACCATTAGATACCAAACGAAGGTGAGAAGCTCACCGCCTTTACTCAGTCGTTGGGCATGAGCTATCCCGCTGCATTTACAAGCAGCGTAGGATAGCATCTCAACCCACACTTCGCTGATCAGGGCCCATCTCTGGCCTACCTTCAGTTCATCCTTCAGCCTCTTGGCGAGAATGCATGCATCGAACAATACCGATTTGCTCCGATCTCCCTTTACCTCGATGGGCTTTGCTTCGGTATTCACCGATAGAAGATCAGTGCATGCATTCTGGCGGTCTTTTTCCTTTTCTTTCTCCAGATCTTGCAGAGAGCTACATAAGGCGGATACAAGATTCGGGTTCGACCTTTCAAACGGCCTCCGAAGGAAGAAGTTCTTTGCCTCAGCGCAGGTATCTCGGAACCTAATCTGGCCTATTACAGCCGAGGATGACATCATGGAAGGTTGCATGATGAGGAGATACATCATGTAATCGGATATAAGCTTGCTGAGTTGGCGATGCCTGGACGCACTGACGGGGACTGAGTCATTTTCTTGGGAACCTTTGTTTGTACTGCCACTCTCTTTCAAGTCATCCTTCTTCTTGCCATCCTCCTTCTTCTTGCCATCCTCCTCCTTGGAGTAATAGCAAAGGGTGGTGGCGATATGCCACCTGAGCAAGCTCTCATCGAACTCGACCTTGACGTGCTCTTCAAATTGGCTAAGGTAACCCTTCTGCTCAAGGGCCCAGTTGCCTCGACATGAACATAAGCCCCGGGCTTCCTTGGGCTCTTTCATGATCTCAGTCTTCTTCTTCAGCTCATCGAAGATGAACCCCTTCAGGTCTTTTGAGACTTCTACGCGGTCAGTGTATTGCAACTCCCTCCAGAAGTCGCTCGTCATCTTACATCTCAAGAACTTCTGTATGTACAATGCCTCGGAGAACTTCCCGGAAATGGTGGGCCGATAGGCGATCCGCCCAAAGTACTTTTCATGAGGGGGGATGGAAATATCTATGAGATTGAACTGCTTAATAGATACAGACCATCGATTGTGAGGCAAGATTTTAGTGATGAAATAAGAGAAGATGGGTTTGAGCATGGGACTAACCACAGACCAATCAGAGAATATAACCATGATGATAGCCACAAAATCCAAGGTAATAGCACCAACCAACAATGTGTAGGTGATCGCAACGTCGAGTGGGAGGAACTCCCGCTTGTTGGCAAAGAAGAATAGCAAGAAGGTAGCCATGATCGAGCAAGAGCAGATAGCCCGTAGGATGTAACTATAGAAATTGTGCACCACGGCAGCCTTGGTGAAGAGCACATCATAGACAAATTGGAGCTCGTACTCAATGACTCGGAATGCGTCGTCTGAGGACCAACTCAGGAAGTCATTGCGGCTCTCTGCACGTTCATGGAAGCTGAACATGAGCTCGACAATGAGGCCTTTGAAGGTCTTGAAGTAGTGGTATGCCTTGCGTACTGTATCAACTTCGTTCAAGTCCCGGTGCTGCAGCACGACTTCATGGGCTTCTGGCTCTGGGCTAATTACGATCTGAGCTGGGACACCTGCCTCTATCTTTGACTGGTATTCCTCCATGAGCTTAGCGTAGTTCGGGCCAGGGTCCGGCTTTTCAAGCATCGAGTCCCTGAAGCCATCCATGCTTGCAAGATAGAGTGCGTATGTCCGCTCGCCGTACTTGATAATCCCGACAACAAACATCAATAGAGTCGGGACTAAGAGACTGTTGTGTGGAAATGAAAGCACGAAGACATAAACGGCTGCACCGCCCTCGAATATCATCCCAAGCAAATGCCTGAGCCACAGCTCGTTATCTTCCATTGCGAAGGCCGTGATCGTATCCGGCCCGCCGAGGTGTAAAAGAAGGAATGGAGCCCAGAAGGCAAGAATGTATCTGTTGGTGGATTTTTCAATATCATGCTTTTGCCCACCAGAAGAGCCCATGATCTTGACTCCAGGCGGGCTGTTGTTACTAGAGCAATCCGAGTCTTCCCCCTGGCTATTGGCAAGAAGGCCCAGTGCGAAATCAGCCACCCAATCGGCGAGCAGGTAGAGGGACCATGTGATTATGGTCAGCGGCTTGGATGACTTCCGTTTGCGCAGGGGTGTGAAGAAGATGAGAAGGATTTGCAGCAACAGGCTACATAGAATAAAGACTCGAATATCCCAGTAATTCCACAAGTTTC
This sequence comes from Magnolia changhungtana, assembly GCA_030180095.1. NCBI lineage: Eukaryota > Viridiplantae > Streptophyta > Magnoliopsida > Magnoliales > Magnoliaceae > Magnolia > Magnolia changhungtana. The sequence continues at coordinate 738,094 of JASAUF010000394.1, read as the reverse complement.
TCACTGGCTTCAACAAGCGTTCCACTCCTCCTTCCATCCTGATTAAAAAATATATATATCAAACATTTTAGATAGTAGGATCAGTTGTCCAAGATACAAAGATCCAACAGCCGCAAAAACCCGTATCACTGCGATTTCTTATTTTCTTTTTGCTAGCACCATTGAAAGGAATTATAAGGACGGTATTGGGTGTAGAAAATGTATTCTTCATCCAATTTACACCTATTAAAAAATCTGGTTGAGTTCCGTTTAAAATGAGGTCTAGTCAGGTTTGGGCCGGCAACCATCTTGGACCAGTTAGCTACACACATGTAAAGGAGTATGTTTGGCCATGTAAATGATCTTATTTGACCACCCTTTTTATACGCTAGGTTTGTTTTTTTGTCCCGTGTAGTGTATACGGGCATACCTGGCTCCATCCAAACTGATCAATGTCAATCCTACGTGCCAAAATAAATAAATATGTACAATATGAACATATATGACTATATTCTAAGAAAACCAATTGCTTATTCAACCATTTGTAGAATTTAATAACAATCGCGCAATAACATATAACACAATAAGATAATTGAAGGGGTGGGGTCCTTAGTGCCTAGCGTAGATTTGGATTACTACTAAAAACTATAGCTATGAATTATTGCTTTATAAATTGATAGATTTGGTTTGATTTGATTGGTGTGAAACAAAACAACTTCCTCACTTTATAATACATATAAAAATATAACTGATTTATAATTTCTACTTTATTTTAATTTATAATTATTAACCGTCGTGTTGAGTGAAGTGAAGTATCAGGTTTTCAAACTATGTTTTGAAGGATGCTCGAACGGCATCTGTGCTCAAGACAAGACCTGCACAAACCAAAACTAATTTTTATGACCCTGGCTGTGGTTTGTACATTTGAACCCTGCCAGAAACCAACTCATTGACAACCCTTCTGTTTTTACTGTTCAATTTATTATATTATAAGAATTTTTCATATAACCCTCTACATTTTGGGCTGTGGACCAAAAACAGCATACTTTTTAATCATTTCTATAAAACTCCCTACTTTGCACGGTTAATAAAGTAGATGTTTACGGTACTCTCAATGAAAACGACCTCAATGCATTAGCTCGACATTTGCTCGTGACCCGTGATGTAGGTGGGCCCACTGTGCTTCTACTTTTTCTTTTTTGGAAGGGAATAAGGGAAATGTCTATTGTTGCAGCCTTATTGGTTCCGCTGTCTAGTTTATACGCCATCCATACCCCTCATAAAGTCACTCCCATTGGGATGAAATGAAAACCCAATAGTAGCCCGATCCAAAACTTTTGTGGGCCCATGACTGTGCCACACGTTTCAAAAGTTAGTTCTCTTATACCAATTGTTTCTTGCCATATGCCCACTTGAGTTTTGGATCTATCTGATTTTTGGGCCCACCCACTAAAATTATTTGGCTAAAATGGTCGACGGGGTGGATTTCTAAAAGACATCACAATAGGCCCCAAGGGTTTGATTGGTGGCCGTTCAATGTCCACTGTTTTCTACTGTGAGGATTACTTGAGTTTTGAATCTGACTCATTTTTTTTGGCTCACGAAATGGAAAACAAGCATACTAGGTGGATTTCCCCCTACTACTATGTGGCCCACTTGAGTTTTGGATCTGCCTCATGTTTTAGTTCACCCACTAAAATTATCTGACTAAAATGATAAACGGTGTAGATTTTTCAAAAACATCAAGGTGAGCCCCATGAATTTTTTAGCAGTCCCTGAAGAGGTAGAGAGTGTTTCAACGGTGGGCATTCAATACTCATTATTTCCTATCAAGTGAATCCACCCCTTAAAATGATCCAATGAAACTGTTGGACAGGGTGGATTTGTTAGAAAAATCACAGTGGACTTCAAGTGTTTGAACTATGGCCATTCGATCTCCACTATTTTCAATCCTATGGCCCACTTGAGTTTTAGATCTTCCAAAATGTTTAGCTAATGCCTTACAATTATCGGAACTATTGGATGTGGTGATTTCTCAAAAAAAAAACCTCAAGGGTGAAACCCATGTGCCACGAGGTCCACTTGATTATGTTACCTGCTTCATGATCCATCGAAGTTGGTGGACGGGGTGGATTTCTCACAAACATCCCTGTGGGCCCATGATTGTTTCAATGGTAAGTGATTAATGCCTACTATTATGTGCCGTGTGGCCCACTGGAGTTTTAGATTTATTTGATTTCTTTAGCTCATGCCATAGTTTTTTTAGCAAACTGGTGGACGAGATGGATTTGTCAAAAACATCACAATGCGCTGTGAGTGTTTTAATAACAAAAGTTCAATCCCTGCGGTTTCATGCCGTGTGGCCCACTCGAGTTTCAATTTTAACTCATTTTTGGATTCATGCCTTGAAATGATATGGAGAAACTGATGGACAGTGTCGTTTTCTCATAAACATTATGGTGGGGCCAACCTGGGTAATCCATATCCCTCTTTAATGGTGTGTCCAACTACCCTGTCCTCTCTCTCCTGTTAGCTCTCTCCTCTCTACTCCACTCTACCGTTAACCCTACCATGTCTCCCCCCTCTCATCTCTCTACTCCTCCAATCTCTCCTTCCATCCTCTCCCTTTTCTCCTTTACTCCTCCCGGTGTCTCCTTCAAGATTAGGTAAAGGAAAAACAGGGAGCGATGTAGGGGAAAACATAGAAACTTCTACATTGTGGGGGCCCAAAGTTCTGTCAAAACCATGCATTTACATCGCAAAAATAAATAAATAAATAAATAAATAAAATTAAAAAAAATCAAGCAGGCCCTTATATTATATTTTCTATTTTCCAGTACAGAAAACGTGCTATCAAGAAAACATAAACCCCAAATAGATAGCAGAATGCTATTGCGAAGAAGATGAAGTTGGGCTTCCGAATCTGTTTCCAATTTTGTTTTTTTGTTTTTAATTAAAAAGTTATTTAATACAACATATGACTTGGTCTGGGATGTGTCAAAGTGACTGAGTTGTCAAGCCAACCCGATGAGTCTTGTTGGCTAGTCAAAATCGAGCCTTGCTGTCAGCGAGTTTTTCAGAAAGTTAGTTCAAAATCCCACTGAGTTAACTCAACCCAGTTCAACCCCCATAGGGATAAGGAATTAGATCACCCTCTCTGAACCACATGCATCCATGCACTATTCTGTTTTTATGTGCTACGTCGTCATAGCTCCTCTTTCACCCACTAATAAAGCAAAGTGTGAAATGGATAATTCAAACGAAACCGGAATTTTCTACACCACCCATTACCGTTTGGGTCCAACCCGGTGCCTGTAAGCCTTTTACATCAGCTCATGTTAATACATGAGCCCAAAATTGGAATCCAAGACTCAAGTAGGCCACACCATAGGAAACAGTGGGGATGAAAAGACTCACCACGAAAACTGGAGAGGATTAGGTAAGACCCCAGATCCACCAAGGTGAGGGGGACCCATGACTGTGGGGGTCATGGGGCCCACTGTGATGTATGTAATTCCATGCCGTCCATCCATGTTGAAAGCTCAGTTTAGGACAGATCCAAATAATGAAGCAGATCCAAATCTCAGGTGAACCATAATACAGGAAATAGTGGTAATGGATCATTAATTAAAAACTTCTCATGAGCCACAAATGTTTTGGATCCAAATCTTTGTGACCTTATCAACAGGTTGAATGGTAAAGGTGGCCCCATGAAGTTTTTATTAGTGGGGATTCAATCACTACTGCTTGCTGCGGTGTGGTCCACATAAGATTTGGATTTCGTTCATTTTTTTTAGATCATGCCCTAAAATGAGCTTCCAAAACGGCTGGGAGGTGTGGATTTACGGCACCATAATTAAATGATGGCCCTTAGGTAGGAACACGTGTCAAACATATAGGTGAATATCAAACATGTCTGAGATTGAGGACATTATGTACGGTACACAGAAACATGTCATGAAACAGAAAGTGTTGGTACGTTTTAACTCGTATGATAAAAATGTGACAGTATGAAGTGCACACACATGGCCAATTTGATGAGCTGTACTACATGCATACTTCCTGATGAATGGCCTATATCTTTCACAGGTGCCATCTACTCATATCATCCTTGGCATGTGTTCTGTCAGCTCATATGATGTGACTCTCATTGAAAAGTCACCCTAGTGGCCCACCATGATGTCGGTTCGAATTGATGGATTCATTCGCCAAAATCCAGAAGTTGGTGGGGTCTACAGTACAATTTGCTATAAATCCACCCCTATCCATCTGTTTTTCCATTCATTTGAGGCGAATCCAAAGCTCAAAAAGGCAACGCGAGATGGAAAAGTAAGGAAAGAAATGCCTCTCCGAAGACCTTTTTGGTCCGCTTAATGTTTATAGGCCATCCAAACCCCTTAATGTTTATATGCCATACAAACCGTTTCTAAGGTCATTCCCACTGTCATGAGCTGGAAAAATAAAAGCCATGTGTCTATATGAATGGTTCAACGGTCTTCGTTCAATCTCTATGGTTTCCTCTCGTGTGGCTCATTTGAGTCTTGGATGCACCTCTTTTTTGGTCTCTCATGCTAAAAGAAGCTTAAAAGATGGATACATGAAGTCAATTTCCTAGAAACATGGTGGAAGGCCCACCTAACTTTTCAGTGCATGCACCTCCTTGAAAAGACATTGACAGGAAATCTGTGTCCCGCCATTCCCATCACGTCATGGTTGTCAATGGGCTGGGCTCAGGCCTAAAAATCAGATTTTCAATATGGCCTGCCTGACAGCCCAGTCCAAAACAGTTCAAAATCTGAGCCAAGACCAAACCCCAAGCCCAACCCGTTGACAGCCCTTTCCAGATGGGATTGGATTAGCTGTTACCCTGGTAACACTTTAGGGATCGTTTGGGTGCTTGTAATTTTTTTAGTTATAAACATATTACCTCTTAAAAGAGTCTAGGTTAATTGATTTACATGCTATTTCGTTTGGCTTTTAAGTGATAATTTGTTTAGAAGAAAAGATTGATTGTGCGTTTGGCTAGCCTATAAAGTGTTTGCAATAGATAAAGTATGTTTTCATACTACAAAGCTTACACAGCAAACCTTTCAAAATCCACAAATCACAAAAGGACTTGATTTTTTATTTTATTTTTTACGACCTTAAGAGAGCATTAAAGCATGCATGCATCAAATGGATTGAATGTGTTCCACACATCACAGTGGGCCCTATATAAATGCAATTTAGAAGTTTTTTTTTACCGTGGACATCCTATCCTTCCCTTGTGTGGTCCATTTGATAATGAATGGGCTATTTTTTAAGGGCAACAGGAGAGCACCAAGAAAAGTATATGATAGATAGATTAAATGTACTATACGCATTATGGTGGCCCCATACATCATGAGTGCGTATTAACTAACCTATATAATGTTTTTTTATTTGTAAATACTTATAATTTAAAACATGCCTTCTTGTCAGGTTTCATAAAGATGCTCTGTTTACAGCCTTTACAGGCAAACACATGCATCAGTCATCCAAAGGACTCTCAGTAGGTCTTACCCTTACCATGTGGGGCCACCGTTATAAATGTTTTGTACATCACGCTGCCTACTCTGCCCATCCATTTTTTAACTCTTCAAGACTTTATACTAAAATTTAAGAAGATCCAAATACCAGGTGGACCAAACAATGGAGAAGGTGGTGAACTACAGGTAAAAGTTTTTTTTTTGTTAGGTTACAGAAGTTTTGGATGATCTGATATTTGCATTTTACCTTCATCCAGGTCAGTAAGAGTTTGGCCCTATTAAGGTGGGCCCTACAGTAAGGTGGGTCCCACAGTAACAGCTAATTCACATGGACCGTTGGCATATTTCTAAAGCTGACTAGTTTTCCTGTGTTAGTAGCCCATTGGATGAACTGACCCATTGAATTTTCGAAAACGGATTAATCGCCTGTAACCCGGACTGCACTAAAGATCGTGCGGTCGGAAGCTAGGTGGGGCCCACCGTGATGTTTGTGAGAAAACTACCGATTTCATCCATTTTTCCAGCTGCCCTAAAATGAGGCAGATCCAAAACAGTGGGATTGAAAGCCCGAAGCTGAAACCTTCCTGGGCCACAGTTGTTTCTGATCACACTAATATTTTTGAGTTTTCAGTTCATCCCAGCGGGAATGACCTTATGAACGGTTTGGATGGCATATAAGCATCACGGCGGACGCTAGTAAGGTTTCAACGGCAGGCATTTCTCTTCTCACTTTTTTCCTGTCGTGTCGCTTGGATCTACCTCATTTTCGGACTCATACAATCACATGCACTGGTCAAACATCTGGACGGGGTGGATCTCTCACAAACATCACAGCGGGTCCCACATAGCTTCCAACCGCAGTAAGGTAGTGAGCAATCCGCGTGCAGAATTTTGGGCTAGCTAATCTACACAGTCCAGCAAAGCAAACCAAAGGGATGGCTTGGATGTGACTCAAACGCGAATTTATGTTGGGAAAGCAGTAGAAAAAGAAGCTGAGATGGGTCACTTACTAATTTCAAAGCCAGGATATGGTGACCCTGTTTTCCACCGTTCAAAGACAGGCTTTGATTTCACCGCACCGTTCAAAGATACTAATGCGTGATGCTCCACGACGGATCTGGCGTCGCCCGATCTGTTGCCGCTGAGAACAGTCGCCGGATATTAGAACGATGATCGGTGCCGGAGCCAGCGACGAGAAAGGAGAGATCAGGCAGTGGGGACCGTTAGATCAGACATCACGCATGATGGCTTTCAGCACTGAGATCGCCGGCTGTGATGAGTTGCAGGTCATCGGGGGCAACGGAGGAAAAAAAAAAAAAACCTTTCCCTCGCTCGCTCGATGACCAACAGAGAGACAAGTCGACGGGAGAAGGAAGACTCGAGAAGACTTTTCAATGTGGGAGCGGATTAAGTGCGGCCCAGCCTCACTGATGATGGTGCAGCCCTTACTGTGGGGCCTACTTTGATGTATATATTCTATATCCATACCGTTCATCTGTTTTTCCATATTATTTAAACCTATTAGTCCAAAAATGAAGTAATTTCAAATCTTAGGTCGACTATACTACAGGAAAAAGTGTCGATTGATCTTGCCACCATTAAACACTTTCTAGGGCTCACTGTAATGTTTATTAGCCATCCTACATGTTTATAATGTCTCATAAATCTGGATGAAATTAAGGAAAAAATACAAATATCATCTTGATGCGAAACTTGTGTGGCCCATTAGAGGTTTTTAATGGTCAATCGCTACTGTTTCTTATGGTATGGTCCACCTGAGAATTAGATCTGCCTCATTTTTGGTTTAGTTCAGTAAAATGATCTGTAAAAATGGATGGACGGTGTGGATATAGAATATATGCATCACGATGGGTCCCAGAGTAAGGGCCGTACTGTCTTGGTTGAGGCGGGCGGACCAATTCGGTTTCCTCGCAAGTTCCTTTCGTAGTCTTCCCACGTGCTGGTGGAAAAGAGGAGCTGATTAGGTACTACCCCGCCAGTTTGGAGCTTGGTACAGGCGGAGGTTCTGAGGGCGACTGAGCGGCCACCGTGATATATATATTTTATCCACACCGTCCATCCATTTTTTACATATCATTTTAGATAATGACACCAAAAATAAAGAATATCCAACCCTCAAATGGACCACACATTGGGTATTAAATTTCCACCGTTGAAAAATTCTATGGGACTATAGAAGTTTTGGATCAAGATGATTTTTTTTTTTTTTTCACTTCATCCAGGTGTGTATGACCATTGACCGCAAAAATAGAGAATATCCAAGGCTCAAATGGAACACACAATGGGTATTAAATTTCCACCGCTGAAATTCTCGGGACAAACAGAAATTTTTTATCAAGGTGATATTTGTTTTTCCACTTTATCCATCCAGGTGTATATGACCATATCAACAGGTTGGAAAATAAATAACACGGTGGACCTAAGAAGGTTTCAATGGTGGGTGTCCTTGGCACTGCTGCTTTTTATGTCGTGGGCCACTTGAGTGCTGAATCTACTTATTTTTGATCCACTATACTAAAATTATATGAAAATTTTTAGATAAAGGTGGAAAGATTCCACCAAATATCTTTCAAGATAGACTCGACTGTACAGCCATTCCAACGAGTCCCGACAAAAAGAACCGATCCTCGCATATATTATGAAAAACGAAAAGGGACCATACTGCAGCTGAAAGGACCACTCACGTGGTAAAGCCAATTAATCACCGAGCATCGTGACTGGCGTTGCCATTATTGCAGCCTCGTGATCGAAGTTGGATTTTGACTAATTCATATCGCAAATACATCCAATCATCACACTTTAGTACTGTGTAAAAGCTTTCTATTCAAAAATGTTTAGGGAGCAAAGCAACCACTATGTTAAGCTGACCAATTTTACCGTGCATTTATTGCCTGCGTGCCTACAAAACAGAATAGCTACCACCAACGTGAGATATCTCGAGAGAGACTTCTATATGCGGAATAGCCGAATGATCTTTTGTGCATTAGATATGGAGATACGAAGGAATAGATGGCTTACCTGGTTGGGACTTCATTACTGTAATTAATAGGGATGCTGAGGTTGATTGCTAGAGTCTTCCTCTCCTTACACCCTCAGAGAAGATACGATGAGATTGATGCTTCCGTCGATTGTGTTGGATTGGGGACCAGCCTATTCTTATAGTTGCAATGGGCAGAGGAGTTTGAAAGACTCCACACGGGGTCAGGAATCCTACTTCTTCCAAAACACTGTGTATGTATCATAGTTGTAGCACTCCACCCCTTACACAAATTTCTGAATTTATCACAACTTAGTGGGGCCCACTGGTATACCCGATCACATTATCCAACACTTAGGACAATCCAGACTATTGATCAATAAGGCCCACCTTATAGAATTCTTATATCACCGACCTAGTAGGAGTAAGATGTATGCATAACTAATGGCCAACTAATGGTTAGCAACTAGCATATGTTGCGGTATTTGATAGGGTATGATTTCCACATCATGAGATATGAAGAATGGTTAAAAAGATATCTTTTCAACAAACCACTCCTAAACTTCATCAATAGAAGGAAGTTCAAAGAGCTCCTGACTCTTACCAACCCAACACAAATTAAAGCAGCTTATATATTTTATTTTATTTTAGCATAACCTATTTTAGGCTTGGACAACTCGTCTATGTTGCTACATTGGACCGAGTTGAGCATGAGAATAGTGTAATCAAATCTAAACTGTTGTGTTAAACCAACCTAGATTAGGGGTAATGTAATTCCCTTCCATGTATCTAGGCCAAGTTGGCTGGATTGCGAGTAAGACCTTTTTCTTTTCTTTTCAAAAGTGCAATTCCCTTCTTATATGCCCAAGACACTCAACCAAGAAAGACTTAAATTTAAGGTCTCATCATCTACGCCAAAAACGCTAGATCACTTAGGAATATTATTGTAAGTATTTATCTTGATTTCAAATTAATACAATTGAGTTCATTTTACTCTCACATTGCACAAATCAAATTATCTTTATTATCACAATGAGAAAAAATTCTTTTGACCAAAGGTAAAAAAGAATTCATTAAATAGATGAATTGTTTCCTTCACAAGCCATCTGATTTCATTTACGGGTGGCGAATAGGTGGATGAACTATCTCAATTCTTGATGATAGGCAACTGATCAAGGTCTAGCTATCTATCTCAATGCGTGGGATCATAGGCATTTAGTTCTAATCAAGCTATAAAAGGCTCTAACATACCAGCCACCATACACGTGTGCTAGTGACTGAATATTGAGCAAAATACCTCTTCACCCATATACAATGCTTGATCTTATTTTACAATGCAGTGAGTAGAAGGTCAACGAGACTTTCTACTAATTCTAAAGACCAAAAGATGCAAAATCTACGGAAAGAAATTTCTACAAAAGTTGGGCCTCAAATCCCTAATCCATCAAAATTGGCTCCTTTAAAAGTCATCCTCATTAAATAACACGTTTTAGAGTGTTATAGGCACCTTTTATAGTGTACAAGTTGACTTGCAACAACCATCTAAACAATGATAAATCCAAATCGAGCAACCACGGTTTCAAGCCGAGCAAGCAAGACTTCAAGACAAAAAACTTAATAGGCTTATCGACCTTTTGCTGAGGTTTCTTGGCAGTCAGCTTATTAATATGTATCCTTATTTACCAAATCATTTTCATGATCTACCGATCCCTCCTCGACAAGGATTAATAATTTTTTACAATACCATTTTGCCAGAAAATTTTCACCATCCCCTATAGGCATCAAAAGGAACAACTGCAATAACCAAACATACAACCAATTTAACAAAGATGCACCAAATCATTGAACCCTTGGGGACAATACTACCCAGGAGCAAAACAACTTAAGGGGAAACTTCCTTCAACTCTAGTTCCTCTTACGATTTATACGATTACTCTAGTGGTTGACTCGACCTCTTAGAAACATTGAGCTGCCTCTTATTTCCCTTATATGGTCGAATAAGATTTAATTAATTTATCCAAGAGGTTGATGGCCATCAGTAGGGCATCGTATAAACAAACCAACCTATAGAAAGCCCTATGTAAAATGCATAGAACAATGGTATGAGCTGTCGAGAGGATATCACCCTCCTGAATTCACTGATATCTTTTTAGGAGAGTGTGGCCAGTCGAATATAAAAGCATATGGTCGATTCACCATTCAAAGAAGTGAAGTTTTGAACTAGGGTTTTCTAATGCTCTAAGTATTTGGAATTTCTCTTACTAGAACGACCTTACATATATAACACCTTGAACTTTCCAATACTCGGGTATTGGACGTCCTCAGGTGTCAATGTTAATGCCTAAATATTACATATTTATCCCCTCAATTATATTAATTTTTCCATGCAAACTCATGATAAATTTATCTAATTGAATATGTTTTCTATTAACATGAAGATTTCAAAGTGTATAAGCCAGTTATACGCTCAAAATAATGAAATAAGGCCTAAAAGAATCTGAACAACTTTGAGAATCATCCAACCCTTGATAGATAATTAAGGAATAAGGTCTTCTTGTCTTTCTTCTTTTGATCTTTGAGGGTGGCCTTTTGCTCATTGGTATAGGCCGCTTCTTGCTCCATCGTGGGTTCTACATACCCATCGGTGATGATCTCACATAGATCTTGAGATCCAAACAAGGCTTTTATTTGGATGCACCAATTTTCATAGTTGTCCTTAGACTACTTGGGTATTTGAGGTTGTATTGTACTTGTCATTTTAAAATATTTCAATATTGAAATGATATACATTATTAGAACTTGCAAGAGTTCAAAGAATGTCCACCACTTGAGATGATTCCACCACTACTTCTAAGACAGATGGCGATGGGAAAAATGACAGAAAAAAAAAAAAAAAAATCAGCCTCCTTCTCATGGGTGAATTTGTATTTTTTATTTTGCTGCTTGTTGGGTATTTCAAAACCAAAAGGAGGAGAAGTGGCCGGTGCAAGTGACGTTGTTGCTATCAAAGCTCAAAAATCAAATGCTGCTATCACAACAGAATCTGAAAATTTTTTAGCTAGAATTGGTTATAGGTGAAGGCTGCTGCTTATTTGGAAGGGGACCCGCTTCTTGCTGATGAGGCCCAAAGATCGGAAGCTCTGCTACCAATTTGTAGACACTGGCTTATTGGCTTTGCCTAGACAGGAAGACAAGATTTCTCAAATGTTGCTGATATACCATGCACAACAGGAAGGATGTTGCTGGCTTCAGCCAGTCACACAGAAAGAAGCTGCTGGAATTATTCTTTTGCAAAAGAAGTTGCTGCTGGAATTTGTTTTTTTATTTTTCATTACTATAATCAGATACAGGGAAGTCAATTTATAGGCATTTGGAGTCATTATGAAATTATAAAAATATCATATCTAAATGCATTTAGCATTCATTGAAGAGTTGAACACGACAAGTAAATGTAATTTTATTTATTACAAATACTTGTACACAACAAGGGTATACTTTACAACACTAACAAATTATCACTCTTAAATAATAACTCTTACACACAAGGAAAAAACTCTGTTGAACTCTTAATACTTGGACACCTTGCTTTCATTCTTGAACTCACTATTTGTTGTTTATATATGTACATAATGAGACTCTTCCCATATTTATAGAGGGATATGGAAGATTCTAGAATCAACACAACTCTAAAGAGTTCTGGAAGCTTCCAAATATCCTATAAGGTTCTATTATATTCCGAAACATTCTAAAAGAATCCAGAAAGTTCTAGCATAGTCAGAAACATTCCGAAAGAGTCAAGAAAACTCTATCAAACTTTAGAAGTTTCCGGAAGATTGTAGAGAATTCTGGAATTTTTTGGAAATGTCAGGAAGTTTTCGGAAGACTCTGGAATATTCAAGAGAGGTGGTGATAACATTTAACACTCTATCCCATTCACCATTTTACCAACATCGTTTTAGGACATTGGTAGAAAAATGAAGTAGATTCGTTATTCTGATGGGCCATACTATCATGAACAACACTGACCGTTCTTCCACTATTAAAACATATACATTGCTTATTTCAAACCCTCCTAACTTTCTATGTAAGATCTGAGTTGTTCATTGGTCCACCTAATTATTTTTTTAATGGTCAAAATAATTGGTATCTCCATTGGAACTCCTTGCGGCCCCAATGGATATTCCAACGGCGAGTACATCATGAATTCTATTTTGCATATTATGACCTACCAAAATGTTAATTTAGCCTAACATTTGGAGGTTTTCCATATTTTGGTCCTTAGAGCCTAATGGACTGAATTGATCGGGCCGTATATGCAAAATAAGTTGAATATGTAATTCAAGTAAAATAAATAAAAAGAACTTCGGGTTTCCTTTTAATTTTTCTTACATGCGTAAGCTGTTCCAAGGTGCATCGTGCATATGTGCACATATTGATATATGTGCACATGCATTACACTCATGGTATATCTACACCTTCCATCACATAAACCTAAAGCATAATAGCATATTAAAAATAAAAATCTAAATTAAAATAAAATAAGTACCAACCTGTTCAAGCCGTTCTTCTACTAATTTCCTTCTTTTATCTTTTCTCTTATTTTTATTTTTTCTCTCTATTTTTGATCGGCGAGAAATGTCCATCTTTATAAAGAAAAGAGAGTTGCTTGGATAAGATGGATAAGATAATGATAAGGGATGTTGCAACCGGTTTGATCTCTTTTTTAAAAAAAAAATAAAATTAAAATTTTAAATTTTAAGAAACCGAACAAATTTGGAGTTGTTACAGATTTAATTTCCATTGATATATGGGGTCCATCCTGTTGCTTATGAGAAATCTACTCGACCCATCCACTTCATTATATCATGTTATGTTATGGGTTGAAGGATGAGACAAATATAATATTTCAGTGATCTGCATGATAGGACAAGAAACTCTCAAGATTAAATATGGATTGTTGACGGCTTCTTAACTAGTAGGTGAATGGCCAAGATCATGCATATGTTGGCTTAACAGATGGTGGACGGTGAAGGATGGATTGATATTAGACTAGGTGGACGATTGCTACAGAGTATTGTTGGTGTAGTCTTGAAGAAACGTGGGTTTTTAGGCGTCTTAAAACGTTGTAGTTGTAATATCTGTATTACTCGTAGAGACAGATGAGTCTTATCTCACATTTAAATATTTTCAAACTTAAATATTTTTTATTTAGACCGTCTATTTAGAGTAAAACTTTACCAAAGATTACCATTTTGTGTGCTCTACAAACAGACCAAGTTTGGGCCTTGATCTCTTAGGGATGACCAAGATGCCTATTTAACGGCTTATGTCTATTTATAACTCAAAACAACGTCTACCAACATCGTATGTAAAAATTAACCGATAGTTTGATATACACCTTATGATCTACCTAATGAATGGTTCATTTAAATATTTGGATGGCCCATTTGGCAATCTGACTGTGATGGATGATCGATTGACGGTCTAAATTTTAAATAAGTAGATGGTTAAAATGTTAATCATATTTATGGGTTATTGTACAGTCATTTTTGTAAATGGATATGTATAAAGTAGTTTTTAGATACAATATATATTAGAAATGTATACTATTAGATTCAAGTTATTGGTTTCCAGGTGTAAAATACTTACACCACGTAGATCATGATTTTGACGGTAAATTAAGCATATTCATAATTGACAAATAAGGTGAACGGATCAGAATGTTAATTTGACGTGTGTACGAGTGAATATGAAAATCTAGTAGTTACTTTACTTAGATCAAGTCGTCCAAATTTAAAGTAGTCGATTAGATATCCTCATCTAGTGGTAAATAGTTAATTTAACGATCGGTTTGATGAACGGGTGAGAATACTAGGGTATTCATGGGTTTATCATATTAATCAATAGTCGGTTTACGTGATCTAGGGGTGAAAATTACTTTCTATGGTTGAGATTCAAGTTAAACTACATAAATATTATTGGATCTATAAGTGTACAGTTGAACAAATGTAAAAGTATAATTGTACATCCTTATGTATAGGTAAACTCGCACCTAAAATTTTGGGTTGTTATATTCTACCCCCCTTAAAATAAAATCTCGTCCTTAAGATTTGAAATCTAGTAAACAAAAAAAAATCTAGTCACATTAATGTTATCGATAGTTTTAGATACTAGATTATTTTATAAGATTTATTTTATATATATATATATATATATATATATATATATTGAAGTATGGGACCAATGTTCATCTAAAAAGAAAATTTTAAATTTAGTAACGATTATGATTTTTCTTTTATAAAGTACTTTGAAAAAAATTGTTAATTTAAACAAAGTAAATTATCAAAATAAAGAATAACAGTTAAATGGACAAGACACCTGTTTGGGAAGATTGATTATTTGTTTGATGACTGTTGTTTCTATCATATTCTCCTATACTTTAAGATTAAAGATTAGTTTCATTTTTTTTCTGAAGATCCTATTATAAGTTATATTATCTCTGTAAAAATTTACCTTATTCCGCTCATTATAAATATTTCAAAAATTCCCGCGGTTCGATCTGTCGAAAACAAACAAATTCTGGCTAGACTGTACCGACACCCTAAATCAGTATATTTAATATTAAATTTAGATTTTCTAACTTTTTTTAACCTAGACATTTCTACTTACAAGTAGGCTTTTGAATCACCTTGATCAGAATTATATTTTTATAGTTACGAATTTTATAATTAGAATGAATAATGTTGTCCATTTCCGTCCAACAAGATTTTGGGGAATTTAATATTTTAACATAACTTTATGGTTTAAATATTATTAAATCAGAGTACATGGAAACATCCTAACATTGTTTTGTACATTTATTTTTATTTTATTTTATTTTATTTTATTTTGTGTTTGGATTCTATAACAAGTACACAGTCCTTTTATAAAATTTTGGCTTAGTAAGCAATTCACATGAATTTCTAAAATTCCTGCGGTATGACTTTTCTAGAATTTGACAAATTTTGACAAGTCTACACTAAGTCCCCAAATCAGTATAATGACTATCTGATTACGATTTTCTAATTATTTTAATTTTAATTTAAACTTGTATATCTTCGATCAAGATTTTGAATCGCCTCACTTGGAGTTATACTTTTATAGTTATGAATTTTACAAGTTGGGTGATCCAAACTGTCCAACAGTACTTTGTCGACTAAATATCTTTAAAATTTATATTGGATTTAAAATAACACATTTTAATCTAAAATATATTTAATTAAAAGTGTAAGAAACCTAGATTTTTATTTTTATGTCCTACAAAAATTTAGAGGGTATCTATTTTTTAGTATTTATGATCATCATTCCATATATCAATCAAATGAGAAATTTTAATGTCAAATTTCTAATTCCAAGGGTCTACAATTTATGAACTATAGTGGGGTACATAACCTAAAGGTCACTTTACATTTTAAGAAAGCCTCTCTCTGATATCATTTTGTCTCGCCCCGAAATTCAGGTACCGAGTGTGCACCCTCAGACCTGAGTTCCGGTCCATGACTCGTATACTTAGTGTACTTAAATCAGTGAGTCACATTATTTAATAGAGGCATAATATAATATGAATTCTATATTCTCATTAATATCCATCAATACATTCATATCAACTTAATCCATTCGCAAACATTCACTACCACACATCAAAAAATAAAAATAAAAAAATAAAAATCAAGAATACAAGTGAAAACTAAATTGAGACTTTTATTAAGTTATTAGAATCATCAAGTTATTCAAAAATTTAAAAAAAAAATCTAAATTTGAAGTCATTTAAAAATAGAAATAAAATAATAATAGGAAACACGTCCCATTTAATTATTCTAATAATTCAACGAAGTAATCTCGTCTTCGGTTAAATGCGGCCACTGATCTATAGATAATCCACTGGTTTGGATTTATGTTCTTGCTCTTGAATCATTGTATATACTTCAATTCTATCAGTACGGTTTTTCCATCAATAAACAGTCAGCTGGCCAGGCCCAGTGAGTGAACCCATCATGATTCGTGCACAATACAATTAAAATAATACATACAAGTAAAACAAAAAAATTGAAAATACAATGCAAATAATTAAAGCGTATGCTATGAATGGCATTGATGATGCATCAAGTGGATATAAATAAACACCATCTACTTACTTAAGTTGGATATCAACAACCCGTATCTGCACTCGGCAGGCTTCTACCGTTGGTAGGCATGGGCAAGACCAGCATCCCCCCCATTGGGCAGGCTTCCATATATAGTGGGCTTCTAGTGGGTACAATGGGTTGTCCCCTGCACAAGAGTGTTAATGATGTCAGGCATGAATGTTTGATGCAACAGTAATCATATTAGCAGTCACATACATCTCTTTCTATGAGAGGCATTTCACATGTTCATAATCCAAGAATGTCTCAGCACCAATCAATTCAGAAGCAATTTAATCAAATCATTCACAACAACAAATTATTTTAATCATATGGAGAAGAAGCATGTTGGGATTACTCACCTGATGATTTAGGAAAAAATCCGATGGAGCAGATCAGAGAATACCTATAAATAATCCATATGCAGTACACCATAATATTAAAAAATATTAAGTTCATAAAGCATTAATTAATTTGTTTTGATTACTAATTAAGGTCATACTTGGGAGTGATACTTAGGTTTTACAAAGTAACATACCTAATAGATAGGGTTTATCTTATCTATCTTGACTAAAAAAGGGTAGGCTAGATGTCTTATAAGATGACCCACCACATGGATGACTTGGATCTTGTAATAGCATGTCGTGATGATACAAAATTTTAGCCTATGTATGTTTTGTCCTAAATATGCATGTACCTTATATAAGTTTTACCATGCATTCGAATACTGAAATATATTAAATTATATATATCTAACACATTTTTTATGTGGATCCTACTTATAGGGATCTGGACTGATTATATGGTTACCATCACTATATTGACCATTGGAAAGAAATTTCAATCCAATCTGAAATTTGTGAGACCCGTAATAACCTAAACGATTATTGTACAACTATCATTATTTTCTTTCTATATGGGTCGCACACATTTTGGATATGTCATAAATTTATACTTTAAATCCACAATACCCTTCTAAATCAAATAGATGGAGTAGATAAAATAAATATATCATTGTGGGTCCACAATCTGATGACCCAAGATGGGTTTTAACATTAGAATCCGCACTTGGTTTCAACGCTGTAAACCAAACTTTATTTTTTTTGTACTTATTTATTTATTTAATTTGTTGATAGGTCCATCTAAACCATGGATAAGATGGGTAATCTCCTCATAAAGGACGAGCCCTAAAATCTCCTCAAAATAACACTTTTGTGGCCCACACGAATACTCAATGGTGACAATTTAATTTTCACTTTTTAAGGCGTTGTGGTCCACGTGAGATTTCTTTCGAATAAAATTTTCAACCACATGTCTCTTATTAAGTGACGAGATTATTAAACAGTACGAATTTGATACTTACATCAAGAAAGCCCCGCATAAAAGGCCCATGAATCCGGACTAATTCTGGTAACGTAAATAGATCAACTTTACTTTTGCACGCTGGAATGTTTTTACACCCATTTTATATTATTATACTTTTGTCATGATGACCTATACGTAATATGTGTGTATAAGATCTATCTCATTCACCATTTTACCAACATCATTTTAGGACATTGGTAGAAAAATGAAGTAGATTCCTTATTCTGATGGGCCATACTACTATGAACAACACCGACTGTTCTTCCCCCATTAAAACATATACATTGCTTATTTCAAACCCTCCTAACTTTCTATGTAAGATCCGAGTTGTTCATTGGTCCACCCAATTATTTTTTTAATAGTCAAAATAATTGATATCTCTATTAGAACCCTTGCGACTCCGATGGATATTCCAACGACGAGTACATCATGAATTCTATTTTGCATATTGTGGCCTACCAAAATGTTAATTTAGTCTAATATTTGGAGGTTTTTCATATTTTGGTCCTTAAAACCTAATTGACTGAATTGATTGGGCCGTATATGCAAAATAAGTCCAATATGTAATTCAAGTAAAATAAACAAAAAGAACTTAGGTGTTTCCTTTTAATTCTTATTACATGCATAAGGTGTTCCAAGGTGCGTCGTACATATGCACACATATTGATATATGTGCACTTGCATTACACACATGGTAGATCTACACCGTCCATCGATCACATAAACCCATAGCATAATAATATATTAAAAATAAAAATCTAAATTAAAATAAAATAAGTACCAACCTGTGCAAGTCGTTCTTCTACTAATTCTCTCTTTTTTATCTTTTCTCTTGTTTTTGTTTTTTTTTCTCTTTTTGATCGGCGAGAAATGTTCATCTTTATAAAGAAAAGAGAGTTGCTCGGATAAGATAATGATAAGGGAGGTTACAACCGATCTGATCTCCTTTAAAAAAAATTGAAATTTTAAAATTTAAGAATCCGGACAAATTTGGAGTTGTTACAGATTTAATTTCCATTGATATATGGGGTCCATCCTGTTGCTTATGAGAAATATACTCCATCCATCCACTTCATTATATCATGTTACGTTATGGGTTGAAAGATTAGACAAATATAATATTCCGATGATCTACATGATAGGACAAGAAACTCTCAAGATTAAATATGAATTGTTGATGGCTTCTTAGCTAGTAGGTGAATGACCCAGATCATGCATATGTTGGCTTAATAAATGGTGGACGGTGAAGGATGGATTAATATTGGAATAGGTGGACGATAGCTATAAAGTATTATTGGTGTAGTATTGAAGAAAATGTGGGTTTCTAGGCATCTTAAAATGTTGTAGTTGTGATATTTGTATCACTCGTGGAGACGGATGAGTCTTATCTCATATTTCTAATAAATATTTTCAAACTTAAATATTTTCTATTCAGACCGTCTATTTAGAGTGAAACTTTACCAAATATTACCATTTTGCGTGCTCTACAAGCAAACCAAGTTTAGGCCTTGATCTCTCAAGGATGACCAAGATTCCTATTTAACGGCTTATGTCTATTTATAACTCAAAACAATGTCTACCGACATCGTATGTAAAAATTAACCGATAGTTTTGATGTACACCTTATGATCTACCTAATGAATAGTTCATTTAAATATTTGGATGGCCCAGTTGGCAGATCTAATTGTGATGGATGATCAATTGATGGTCTAAATTTTAAATAAGTAGATGATTAAAATGTTAATCATATTTATGGGTTATTGCAGGGTCATTTTTGTAGATAGATAGGTATAAAGTAATTTTTAGATGCCATATATGTTAGAAATGTATACTATTAGATTCAAGTTATTGGTTTACAGGTGTAAAATATGTAGATCATGATTTTGACGGTAAATTAAGCATATTCATAATTGACAAATAAGGTGAACGGATCAAAATGTTAATTTGACGTGTGTATGAGTGGATATGAAGATCTAGTAGTTACTTTACTTGATCAAGTCATCCAAATTCAAAGTGGTCAGATAGATATCCTCATCTAGTGGTAAATAGTTAATTTAACGGTCGGTTTGATGAACGGGTGAGAATACTAGGGTATTCATGGGTTTATCCTATTAATTAATAGTCAGTTGGCGTAATCTATGAGTGAAAATTACTTTTTATGGTTGAGATTCAAGTTAAACTACATAAATATTAATGGATCTATAAGTGTACAGTTGAAGAAGTGTAAAAGTGTAATCGTACATCCTTATGTACAGGTAAACTCGCACCCAAAATTTCGGGTTGTTACGGAAGTCTTCAGACAGGGGGAGTTCAATCCGACAACGACACAAATAAACGACGAACCTTTGTATATCGAAGGTATGATATAAAGTGTTTCAATTGTGGCAAGAAATGTCACTTTGCAAAAAAATGTTGGTTCAAGAAAAAATCAGTCGAAGGTAACTTGGTGACTTCTAGAAATCACCAAGAAAACAATGAAGATGACTGGGACTTTCAGGCATCCTTAGCGATGTCTAAATCTATCAAAGGAGATTGTTCAGAGAAGGAGATAAATTTTGATGAACCACTCAAGAAGTCTAATACAGTCACTGACGAAGTAGCTGCTTCCTCAATGGTGACAGAGATGGGTGAAATAGCCCTTGTCGCAGTTTCCAATCAAGGAGCTATCAACTACAGTGATGATTGGATCGTTGATTCAGGGTGTTCAAATCACATGACAGGTAATAAGAAAAAACTGTCAAGTTTATCTGTCGACAAAGGAGATCGGGTGGTGGTAACAAATAATAATTCAAGGTTGCCGATAACTCACGTAGGTACGACTACTATCACACCTCGATTTAGCCCTAATCAAGTAAAGTTGCAAGATATTTATCACGTGCCAGAGATGAAGAAAAACCTGTTGTCAGTATCACAACTGACATCTTCTGGTAATTATATGGTATTTGGACCGGAGGATGTTAGGTGTACCAAAACCTTAAACCGTTAGGTACAGCTATCATGGAAGGATGATGTTTGGAGTTAATCTACGTAATGTCAGCTGAATAAGCTTATGTAGATAAGACTCAAAAAAATGAGACCGCAGATCTCTAGCATGCACGTTTAGGGCACGTGAGCTATTATAAGCTGAAGATAATGATGAACAAGGCTATGCTCAAAGGTCTTCCTCAGCTGGATGTTCGAGAAGATATAATTTGTGCAAGGTGTCAATATGGCAAAGCACACCAATTGCCATATGAAGAGTCAAAGTTTAGAGTTGAAGAATCCTTGAAGCTTGTTCACTCAGACATATTCGGATAGGTAAAACTGGCATCGGTTAGTGGCATACGTTACATGGTGACCTTCATTAACGACTTCTCAAGGTACGTTTGGGTTTACTTCATGAAAGAAAAGTCAGAAACTTTATTAAAATTTAAAGAATTTTGGGAGAAGGTCGAAAGTGAGTTAAATAGAAGGATCCGATGCTTGCGAACGGATAATGGTGGAGAGTATACGTCGAATGAGTTTTCAAATTATCTAAAGGAGTGTAAAATCTGAAGATAATTGACTTGTTCG
This sequence comes from Magnolia changhungtana, assembly GCA_030180095.1. Taxonomy (NCBI): domain Eukaryota; kingdom Viridiplantae; phylum Streptophyta; class Magnoliopsida; order Magnoliales; family Magnoliaceae; genus Magnolia; species Magnolia changhungtana. The sequence continues at coordinate 716,531 of JASAUF010000394.1, read as the reverse complement.
GGCATTCCACAACAAAATGGCATTGCTGAAAGAAAAAATCATCACCTTATAGAGATATGTCGGTGCATGTTACATGCTAAGAATATGCCCAGCCGATTCTAGGTAGAGTGCATGCAAACGGCAACTCATGTGATCAATAGGCTACCACAGGCAAAACTAGACTTTGTCTCACCCTTCGAGAAGCTATGGAACATAAAGCCCAAAGTGAGTCACTTTCAAGTCTTCGGATGTGTATGCTATTTGTTTGTGCCCGATCACTTGCATAACAAGTTCGATAAGAAGGCAATTCGTTGCATCTTTTTTTGTTATAACAGTGAAAAGAAAAGGGTGGAAATGTTGCAACCCTGCAACTTGTTGGTGCTACACATCAAGGAATGTTATCTTTGATGAAGCCTCATCATGGTGGTCACCACTGAAGGAGGAGCTGCCAAACTCTCAAGACTTAGAAGATGAACTACATGAGAAGATGGGAGAGACAAGGGAAGGAGAATAATCTCCTAATTCAACTAAGGAATTGACGCCTACAGCAGGAGACGGTGAACAAATGCCTAATCTGTCTAGAACACCAGATAAATCTATGGGTCCATGACAAACTAGAGTATATCAAAGTAGTCCAGAAGAGCTTCACAGGAGGTTGCGGTAGACAACCCACCACTTAAGAGGTCGACTAGACAAAGAAAGCCTAACTCAAGATACGTGGATGCTACCTTAGCAGAAGAATAGACTGTGAAAGAGCAAACGACATTTGAAGAAGCATCCCGAGACATAGAATAGCAGAAGGCAATGGAAGAAGAGATTAAGACATTGAACCAAAATCAGACTTGAAAATTAGTTCTAAAACTCAAGGATGTGAAGCTGATATCATGTAAATGGGTGTACAAAGTCAAGACTCGCCCCGATGGATCAATAGAAAGGTACAAAGCTCGACTAGTGGCTAGAGGATTCTCACAAGAATATGGGTTGGACTATGATGAGACTTTTTGCCCAGTAGCAAAAATTACAATGGTGCGAGTACTACTAGCACTTGCAGCGAGCAAATCTTGGAAGCTGTGGTAGATGGATGTGAAGAATGCCTTTCTAAATGGAGAAATTGATCGAGATATCTACATAGATCAGCCAAGTGGTTTCCAGAATAAAAGGCATCAGGATTATGTCTGCAAACTAAAGAAGACCTTATATGGGCTTAAACAAGCACCAAGGGCATGGTACGGCAAGATAGGGAAATTCCTAGTGCAAAGCAAGTTCTCGGTGGCATCTGCGGATTCCAGTCTCTTTATAAAATTCCAGGAAGGTAAACTAGCAATAGTGCTAGTGTATGTGGATGACTTGATCATCACTAGAGATGATGACAGTGAGATTGAAAGGACAAGAGAGAACTTGTCCGTGCGATTCCAAATGAAGGAACTTGGAGAATTGAAGCATTTTCTTGGGCTGGAGATTGATCGAAGCAACGAAGGCATATTCCTCTGTCAACAAAAGTACGCTAAAGACCTATTAAAGAAATATGGGATGCTCGAATGCAAGCCAATTGACACACCTATGGAGGCTAATGCCAGGCTATGTTTGGAAGAAGGAAAAGACTTGGAAGATGCAACTATGTACCGATAAATAGTTGGTAGTCTAATCTACCTTACATTATCGCGACCAGATATAGCTTACGCAATTGGTGTGGTTAGCTGGTTCATGCAAACACCAAAGAAGCCGCATCTTGAAGCAGTACGTATAATATTGAGGTATGTGAAGAGTACAATAAACCTTAGTCTATTGTACAAGAAAGGTGGAGCATACAAAATATTTGGGTACTGCGATGCTGACTATGGTGGTGATCATGATATACAACGATCAACTACTAGATACGTATTCAACCTTTACTCAGGAGCAATCTCTTGGTGTAGCAAGAGAGAACCTACAGTATCTTTATCAACCATATAGCACCAACTCTCACAATTTTGCCTTAGTCATCATGCCAAGTTGTTTTCTGAATTCAGTGAACTTAGCGTTGCTAAGTTCTTTCGTGAGTATATCTGCAACTTGGTCGTCGGTCTTCACATGACTCATCTCGATTTCTCCTTGAAGTACCTTCTCTATTACAAAGTGATAGTGTACCTCCACATGCTTGGTCCTGGCATGAGACATTAGATTCTGAGCCAGGCAGATTGCTGATTGATTGTCATAGCGTAATATCATTGGATAATCATTTGCTTGATGAAGATCCCTCATTAACTACATAAGTCATGTGCTTTCTTGTGCTGCCATTGTCATTGCTCTGTATTCAGCTGCAAAAGTAAAGTTGATCTATTTACGTTACTGGAATTAGTTCGGATTCATAGGCCTTCTATGCGGAGCTTTCTTGATGTAAGTATCAAATCCGTACTGTCTAATAATCTTGTCACTTAATAAGAGACATGCGGTTGAAAATTTTATTCAAAAGAAATCTCATATGGACCACAGCGCCTTAAACAGTGAAAATTAAATTGTCACCATTGAGTATTCATGTGGGCCACAAAAGTGTTATTTGGAGGAGATTTTAGGGCTCGTCCTTTATAAGGAGATTACCCATCTTATTCATGGTTTAGATGGACCTATCAACAAATTAAATAAATAAATAAGAACAAAAAAAATAAAGTTTGGTTTACAACGTTGAAACCAAGTACAGATTCTAATGTTAAAACCCATCTTAGGTCATCACATTGTGGACCCACAATGATATATTTATTTTATCTACTCCATCCATTTGATTTGGAAGGGTAATGTGGATTAAGAGTGTAAATTTAGGACATATCCAAAATGTATGCGACCCATATAAAAAGAAAATAATGGTAGTTGTACAATAATCGTTTAGGTTATTACGGGTCCCACAGATTTCAGATTGGATTGAAATTTCTTCCCAATGGTCAATATAGTGATGGTAACCATATAATCAGTCCAGATCCTTATAAGTCGAACCCACATAAAAAAATGTGTTAGATATATATATATATATATATATATATATATATATTTTAATATATTTCAGTATTCGGATGCACGGTAAAACTTATATAAGGTACATGCATGTTTATGACAAAACATACATAGGCTAAAATTTTGTGTCATCACGGCATGCTATTACAAGATCCAAGTCATCCATGTGGTGGGTCATCTTATAAGATATCTAGCCTACCCTTTTTAGCCAAGATAGATAAAATAAACCCTATCTATTAGGTATGTTACTTTGTAAAACCTAAGTATCACTCTCATGTATGATCTTAATTAGTAATCAAAACAAATCAATTAATGTTTTATGAACTTAATATTTTTTAATATTATGGTTTACTGCAATGGATTATTTATAGGTATTCTCTGATCTGCTCCATCGAATTTCTTCCTAAATCATCAGGTGAGTAATCCCAACATGCTTCCTCTCCATATGATTAAAATAATTTGTTGTTGTGAATGATTTGATTGAATTGCTTCTGAACTGATTAGTGCTGAGATATTCTTGGATTATGAACATGTGAAATGCCTCTCACAGGGAGAGATATATGTGACTGCTGATATAATTACTGTTGCATCAAATATTCATGCCTAACATTATTAACACTCTTGTGCGATTACCTAGGGGACAACCCATTGTACCCACTAGAAGCCAACTATATATGGAAGCCTGCCCAATGGGGGGATGCGGGCCTTGCCCATGCCTACTAACGGTAGAATCCTGCCAAGTGCAGATGCGGGTTGTTGATATCTAACTCGAGCAAGTGGATGGTTTTTATTTATATCCACTTGATGCATCATCAATGCCATTCATAGCATACGCTTTAATTATTTGCATTGTATTTTTAATTTTTATGCTTTACTTGTATGTATTATTTTAATCGTATTGTGCACGAACCATGATGGGTTCACTCACTGGGCCTGGCCAGCTGACGGTTTATTGATGAAAAAACCGTACAGATAGAATTGAAGTAGATACAAGGACTCAAGAATAAGAACATAAAGTTAAACCAGTGGATGATTTATAGGATCAGTGGCCGTATTTAACCGAAGACGAGATTACTTCGTTGGATCATTAGAATAATTAAATGGGACATGTGTTTCCTATTATTATTTTATTTCTGTTTTTGAATGACTTCAAATTTTGATTTATTTTTTATTTTTGAATAACTTGATGATTCTAATGACTTAATAAAAGTCTCATTTAGTTTTCACTTGTATTCTTGATTTTTATTTTTTTATTTTTATTTTTTGATGTATGGTGGTGAATATATGTGAATGAATTAAGTTGATATGAATGTATTGATGGATATTAATGAGAATATAGAATTTAGATTATATTATGCCTCTTTTAAACAATGTGACTCACTGATTTAAGTACACTAAGTGTACGAGTCATGGACCGTAACTTAGGTTTAAGGGTGCACGCTCAGTACCTGAATTTCGAGGCGTGACAACTTCTTCCTTGCTCTTCTCTCTTCTTGGACTTTCCAAAGTTCCGCTGACTTTGCTTGCCCTTTTTGTTCTGCTGTCGATGTCTGACTTTTTTATTATTGCAGTAGAGTGCTTCATCTTCCTTGTTTATTGACACTCTAGCCATTTGTTTGCATAAACTTTCTTGATTGGCCAACAAATTCTCCAAATCTATAAGAGTAGGTTGAGTAGGTCAACCTCATATTGCCGTGATAAAAGCATTATACTCGGGCTTCAACCCATGTATAATGATCCTCTTCATTCTTTCCTCATGAATATTTGCTTTAAGATTCAATTTTGAAATTTCTCGGCATAAATCATTTACTCTTGTAAAGTATTCGCTTATAAACTTATCTTATTGGGTGACGGACATTAACTCATTCTCTAAATATTGAAGTCGAGCATCATTTGTTTTTAAAAACAATGATGTAAAGGTGTCCCATGTCATCTTGGGTGTGTCGTCATCCTTGATTCGCCTGAGCAACTCGTCCTCAATGGTTGACTTGAGCACGTACATTACCTCCCGACCTTAATCTTTCACTTTCGAAGTGCTTCAACATTTTCCTTAGGAGGTGGGGTAATCTCATTCCCATTAACAACCTCCCACAAGTCCTGCCCTTCAAGGTAAGACTTAATGCGACTCCTCCAACTTTGATAGTTGTAGTTGTTAAGCTTCGTAACTCCGCTTGTTGTGTTCACAAAATCCGCTATCGTGGCTTGGTGTGATTATCACTCCCTTTACTAAGCGGGCCAACAAACTTCACAGTCTCCAAACCGTGCACGATCACCTTAGAAAATGAATCCCGACCAAACCTCACTCTGATACCAAATTGAATAGTTGAACACGACAAGTAAATGTAATTTTATTTATTACAAATACTTGTACACAACAAGGATATACTTTACAACACTAACAAACTATCACTCTTAAATGACAACTCTCACATATAAGGGAAAAACTCTTTTGAACTCGTAATACTTGGACACATTGCTTTCACTCTTGAACTCACTCTTTGTTGTTTATATATGTACATAATGAGACTCTTCCCATATTTATAGATGGCTATGGAAGATTCTAGAATCAACACAACTCTAAAGAGTTTTAGAAGCTTCCAAATATCCTATAAGGTTTTATTATATTCCGAAACATTTTAAGAGAATCCGGAAGGTTTTAGCATAGTCCGGAACATTCCGGAAGAGTCAAGAAAACTCTATCAAACTCTAGAAGTTTCCGAAATATTCTAGAGAATTCTAGAATTTTTTGAAAATGTCTGAAAGTTTCCGGAAGACTCCTAAATATTCAAGAGAGGTGGTGATGACATTTAACATTCATTAGGTACATGCATGTAATAGAACTTGAGAATTCAAGAATCTTGAAACGGTGGATGTGGAAGATACTTCTGAAAACGTATTAACGGTCTAGATTTCAAGTATTCGTTGAAGGGTCTAGATGACAGGGTAACGTCTGTTTGGGTTTGACGTTTCCAACAGTGAGAAGACGATGAGGAGGATTTGCAGAAACAGACTACAAAGAACGAAGACTTTAATGTCACATAAATTCCCCAAGTTTCTCACTGGCTTCAAAATGGTTGCTATGCTTCCTTCTTCCATCCTGATAGAAATATCAAACATTTTTGAAGTAAGATCGGCAGTCCTGGATACACAGATCCAACAGACACAAAAACCCATATTGCTGCAATTTCTTATTTTCTTTTGCTAGTACCATTGAAAGGAAATATCATGAAGTATGGTGTTGGCTGAAATAAAACGTATTCCAGATCCAATTTTTAGACCGTCAGCAAATCGGGTTGGGTTGCGTTTAAAATGAGGTCTGGTTGCGTTTGGTCCAGCAACCATCTTGGGGTTAGCCACACGCATGTAAGGGAATATGTATCCGGCGGACTCGGATTTCCTGCTAAAGCCTTTCGCAAGAAGTTACTGCACTGGAAACCTAGCTATGGCCCACCGTGATGTTTGTGAGAAATCCACCCCGTCCATCCGTTTGGTTAGCTCATTTTATGGCATGGATGAAAAAATGAGCAAGATCCAATACTCAATTGGGCCGCACTAAAGAAAGAGGTGGATAGGGAAATTCCTACAGTTGAAACCTCCCTGGGGTCGACAGTGATATCTACATGCCATCCATACCATTCATAAAAGGTGGCCAACTGGATGACGAGAACGGATTGACTATTCCCCCTGCCACAAGCCCCGTGGCTGGTGGTAGGTGATCCGTGGGCCCGACCATGATGTATGTGTTTCATCCATTCCATGTATCCAATTTCCTAGATCATTTTATGGTATGGTACCAAAAATAAGGTATATCCTAGTCTCAAGTGGACCACATTACAGGAAACAGTGTTGAATGAACGATGACCATTAAAATAATCGGGGCTATAAAAGTTTTGGATCAAGCTGATCTTTGTTTTTCCCCTTCATCTGGGTCTGTATGACCTAATCAACAGATTGGATGTCAAATAAACAGTACAGTGGGCCTTAGGAGGATTTTAATGGTGGATATCCAATCATTATTGTTTTCCTGTGGTGTGATCCACCTGAGATTTATAGCCCCTCATTTTTGGGATCAAGCCAAAAAATGATCTTCAAAAATGGATGAACGGAATGGATGAAACACATACATCATGGTGGGGCCCACATAGCACCGACCACCAGCCACCAAGCTGGTGGCAGGGGGAGTAGCCAATCCGTTTCCTATTTCAATGGCCATTTGAGAAACGCTGACCGACGATTGCCGGTTGCCATTCCAATGCAGCAGGAGGCCCACCTCTGGTGATTTGTTACACATGTGTAGGTTGGCACACGTACATCTCCTATTTCTATTGTGACCACGTGGGCGCTTTAATGTCAGAGAAAATTACAGAGAAGTGATAAAGGTGATTTTGGTCCACATGCTACGTTTGTGCGAGATATGAGAGCCGTTGGTAGTATCTCTCGTACTGCCAACTCCTCAGGTGGCCCACCGTGTATGACGATTTTGTTACAATGATAGAGAAGATCACTGGTCTTCTTTATAAATACTAGGCCTAACCCACCTGACTGGGCTGGGCTTCGACAGACAAGTGTTGTGGGTTGGGCTAGGCCTTACATACATGGCCCATCAATTTTCTGATCATGCCTGCACTCAAGTAATTTTAGTCAGGCCTGGTCCGACCTGAGCCAATATACATCTCTTATAAAAATATTCCACTCCAATAGTAGGTTAGCAAACCATCCATCTCAAAATGTAGACAGTTTGTTTCATTTCTCTAAAAAATCTATTTCGTTGTGCTTGCATGGCCCGCTTGATCAATGGATGGTGTTTATGCAAAAATCTAGTCCATCTCCAAGCTCCTGGATCCGAGCACTTGCACATATGAGTTACAATGGAGACCCCGGCTAGAGCAGGGGATCCTCTAATGCCAAAGTCAGGCCTGAAATCTGGGTCTAAGTTGTGTGTATGGGGTTTGGGTGAGAAATTTTGTGTACCTATCTCAATGGTATAATTCTGTATTTATAGTGTAGGGTAGGACGTGGGAGTCCATTGATCTCGGTACGATCTCAGCCATCAGCCTAGACGTGCGTGAAAGGTGACGCTGGTGGTTACACTAAGATTGTGCACCGGATGTTACTCCTATCATGAGTTACTGGAGTTGGTTTCTGGGCGTGATTCTAGGTCATCTATCTTCCGAGCCGAGTTTATCAAGTCCGAGCCCGATAGCTCTTTTGGCGAGGAACTGATCTGAGCTGAGGTCGGAATATATAGTTTGCGTTGATTCCTTACCAAATCTGCTTGGTTCTAGAACTGGTTTATATTTGAAGTTGGTTCAGTAGAGAGTGACTTTCGTAAGTTACTAAAGGATCGGCCAAGTCGACGTTGTTATAACTTCACCGAGCTGCATGAGATGAGCAGGACCATATTTCCCATAACAGATGGATAAGAAACATCCAAGTGAGAAATAGGGATTTTATCAAATGAATGGATTAGGAACATTAGACATTCACCTCAACAGGTCGGACCATGGTTTCAGCAATCCATTACTCCAACCAATTTGTTCGGTCGCGGGCTGAGTCTTGACTCGCGTGAGTTAGGATTCAAATATCAGCTGAGTTGAAGAGGGACCATGGTTTAGGATTAAGCAACTTTGACCAACTTATCTGATCATGTGGCAAGTTGTGACTAGGTTAATTAAGTCAGGAGTGATTCGGCTGTTTCGAGCCGAATCAACTTGTCATTTGATTTCTAAATTGCAGTGGCCAAAGAGATCGGGTCCGAGTCCGAGCCAACTTGAATGAGTCATTTTCTCCTGTTGCCATACTTAATCAAATGACACATTTTCTCCTTAATCAAATGACACATTTTCTCCTGAAGTTAGGTGTCAACTATCATGACACATTTTACCCTGTTTCCATACTTAATTCAGTGCATGTATTATATATTTCATAGCTGCTAATTGCTCTTTTTCCTCAATGGGGATCTTAATGAAGAAAGCTGCATGTCCTCCTCTAGGATTCCTACATCAAAGATTGAATAGAAAATTCTATTGCCTCAAGAAAGCATTTTATGAGCTCAAGCAGTCACCACGCACATAGTTCAAGTGTTTCAGTGATGTGCATCTGATCACTATCTTTGTCCAGTGGCTTGGTGGTTGTCTGTTGATGACATTAGTGATACCAATACCTTAATGGTCGAGTCTTTATTTCAAAAGGTGGATTTCTGCCCACTACAATATTTTCTTGAGATTGAGGTTGCTTATTCATGACAGAGTATTTTCATTTCCTGGACTTTTGTCATGCTGAGTCCCCAAATGATTATTTGCAATCCTAAGATGTATATCACTTTAATGCAGGGGCATTTTCACACTGGGCTCGAGTGGGGTCGCCTGTTGGATACAGGTGCACACTAAGGGTGGGTGACCCATGCGATTTGGTGCCCACGGGGGAAGTCTCGTGTTCGAGACTCCTTACTAGGGGTGAGTAATGCGCATTTCACACCGGGCTCGAGTGGGGTAGCCCGTGGGATGCGGGGACACACTTGAGGTGGACGACCCATGTGATTTGGGGCCCACAAAGGGAGTTCGGCCGAGGTCCTAGCCCATGAGATATGAGGCTTTGGTTATGAGATAAATGGATTAATTCGCCATACTCTAACAGTTCGAGCTTTTAGAGCAAGTGGTTAATTGTCCTGCATCGAATTTGGTATCAGAGCCTAGGGTTCTTGTAGATGAATTCACCACATATTTAGGGTTTAGTTTGTTTGAGTCCTTCATGCATTCAGCCCATCATATATAGCTGAATTTTAGTAATGTTGTGAAGTCTCCTTCATATAGAGTCACGTACAGGTAATGGTTTTGGTTAACACCCTACATTAAACATAGAACAACTGCCAGAGTTACTAAACAAGCTGTCCCAACAGATCGAGTCTTGGGATAAGCGCTTGGAATAAGACATCAACGCCTTGACTAAATAAAGGCCTCCCTCAAGATAAACCCCACCATTAGGGAAGATGACCAATCTCAGGCAGGTGGCCAAGAGAATAAACTAATGAATGGAGGTGGCCAAGAAATCAGTCATGGGCGTGCACCCGTACCCCCACCCCATAGGGACATCAAGATCATTATTTTGAGGGATACAATATGTGAGGCCTCGTGGCTAGAGAGAGTGCACCAGAGGCTAGTATAGAGTTACTTGCTGAGGCTATTCCGGTAGTGGATGAGTTTCATGATGTTTTTCCTAATAATCTACTAGATGAATCTTCCCCTAGGAGGGATATAAAGCACACCAGAACATGGGATACCGTAATACCTACAGCCGAGTTTGCGTTTAATAGTTCTGTCGATAGGTCCACAGGTCTCAATCCTTATGAAATCGTTACTGGTTACAAACCTGAGAAACCTATTGATCTTGTCCCTATGTCACTGTCACATAGGCCGTTAGAGCCTGCAGAGTCTTTTATGCATCACATTCATTCATGACATCAAGAAATTAGGCAGAAGATCACTACTAGTAATGAACATTACAAATTTTCTGCAGACCAACATAAATGGAAGTCACGCCCGGCTTACCTTTCCCACACCTAGAGAGGAAATAGAGGATATTCTGGACCATCAGATAATATCCACATTGGATGGCGGGTTTCAGAAGTACCTGGTTAAATGGAAGTCACGCCCAGCTTCAGACAGCACGTGGCTCACTGAGGAGGAGCTTTAGAGACTTGATCTTGACATCCTATATCAGTTCAAAAGTTTTATTTCGTCAGTGGCGAAATCTTCGTAGCCGGGGAGAATTGATGGGGACATCATGAGTACACGTGCACGCACACTACCCCCTACGCACGTACCTATGCAGAAGGAGGGCCCCACCATCGATCTGACTCGATGACGACGTCCAGGGAGGGCCTCCTAACTAGAAGAAGAAGTTTTAGTTCAAAAGGGTGGGCCCGATAGTCAAGAAAAACCCATAATGGGATCTCATGATCGTGGCACACTCGTTGGATTAATTTCATATTTTAGGTTTTGCTTATTATTATTATTTAGAACATCATGAACACTTTAGATTTCTTCGTTTGGCTTTTATTTTAGTTTACTTTATCGCCAAGTAATAGCTTGCTTACATGGTGCGAGTTTTTGGAGTATAGGATTTTCCTATAAATAGGCATCCATTGTAGTTTTTTTGATTCATTGAAGTTGAATAAAAATTCCTGCATGATTTTTCTGCTCTCTGAGTTTTTGAGTTATGAGAAAATTAAAGTGGGTGCGAAGCCATCCCTTTTCGAAGGGCTGAGATTAAAGTGAGTACGAAGCCCTCCCTTTTCAAAGAGTTAACTACCGTGGTGCGAAGTCACGTTTATCCCCATCCACCCCTCCATCTTATTTCATCCTCCTCACAACCATCTTCGTGCAAAATCTGTTTGTTTTACAGTTGTTCATCCCTCCATAGCCAGTTTTCAGAATCTGGCCCTGCAGGAGGGCTGAAACTTCGACGGAGCACCACGCCCAGACCACAGCCCGGATCGACGTGAGATTTGGAGGTTTTGCAGCCCCAGCTTGACCGATTAGGGCCAAGAAGCCGATTTGGGAAAGAGGGCCTTCATCGCACATACGGTCAGCCCATCTGCGCACGTGCGTCAGCCCCGGGGCACCGTCTGCACGCGAGAGCTATTTCTGGGTTAGGTTTTTCTCTTGTTTTTCTCTTTCCATCCCTAATTTTATAAACCCTAACCCTATATTGTCATAAATCCCCAATTTCTATCTCTTTTCTCACCCTAGAGTTCCTTGATTTGAAATTGGTGAATTCTTTGGATTAGGGATTGATTGCTATGCATGTGTGGATGATTTCTATTTTCCTTTGACATCGTTTGGCTTATAATTTTTATTGGTCCAGCCCTAGCCTGTCGGCCTGGACCCTCATAGATTCCCCTTTCATTGAATGTTTGGACTATCATGTGGGAAGTAGAATTTGTGCAATTGTTTCTGAATTTGTATGATTTAAGCCTGAATTCTTGCACATCATACTTGAATTTCACGTCCTGCATCACACTTAGCAAACAAGTTGCTTTATTTGTTTATTACTTGCACGGTATTGCCGTTAGTGTGATCAGTCCAGTCTCTGACCTCCCTGCTTCCATCATCTTAACACTGTATTGCATCCTCCATTACAATAAGCCTGCTCCTTGGAAGGGTTTTTTTTTTTTTTCTTTGTGCCTCTCATGATCATTTCAATATTTGAGCCTAATGCAACATTGGTTGGACTAGCGAATGCATCCACTAGATTAAGACTTAAAATAAATAAATAACATCACACAGGGAGGGTTGGGCGTGCTTGATTTTTAGGGCACCAAAATCCACACACTTCCTATCTGCATCTCAAATTTGAACAATCTAACACGCTCAGACCTACTTAACACAAAGGACCTCATGGACATCAGTTAGAATTCAATGGATCAGCCCCAGATGCACTGAACTGGGACCAGTGCAGCTACAATTCACTGCAATGAGGTGGGCCACAGAGGGCCTTGAATCTCTGTAACTGATGCTAGTGTTTTCCAGCCTTTGACCAGTGACTTCAAGCTGTTGACATGATGCTTCAAGCTGTTGACATGATGCTTCGGCAAATTCTATATCTCTATCCTTCCCAGCAAGCAACAATACAAGCAGAGGGATGATCCTCTTGAGAGAAACCGATTCCCCTACAGAGATCTATGCCCCAACCAAACATTTTGCTGGTTCTATGAGCTATGGCAAATGTTTGGAGATCCGTGGTGATTTGCATCCGTGGAGTTATCCGAGTCATCCACCATACATAATTCTTCTCTCTTTGCAATGATGATTTCATTGCCCAATTGTCAGATTTTCGTGTTGAAAACCTGGGGAAACTCATTGTTTGCAGGTTCGAAAAATGCAGTAATTAGAAGGGTTCGGTCATCGGGAGAAGTGTGGATGTCTGTGCATTGGGAAGCGTGGAGAGTCTATGGCTCACTGATATTGCCAACCTAAAGCATGTGTGCAGGGGGTAGTTCGGGCTGGAAAGCTTTGGCATGTCTTAGATACATTAATGTTGACTGTTGCCCAAAACTTGTCAGCTTCTTCCCTTCAGATGTCCGCTTGGAAAAACTAGAAACATTAAAAATAAAATTCTGTGGCAGATTGGAGGTGGTGCTTGGAGAAAATGGTGAGGTGGGGCAAAATGCATTCCCACTACTTAACAATCCATGCGTTTAGGAGCTACAGAAGCTGAGCATTTGCAATTCAGACTTGCCTGTGCAGAAGAAGTTCAGAGTCAGAGAACATCCAAAGCTACAGAAGCTCCCTCCTTGTGTCATCAACAGCAGCCTGGACGCTCCATCTTAAGTTTTAGAGATTGGAGGTGAGTCGGAGTGGCTGGACAATCTAGAATGGGTAGAAAGAACTAGTCTTGGGAGAATCTAGAATGGGTAGAAAGAACTAGTCACCATTTTATTTAGCTTTTTATATGGCTATTCTCCTTATTGAACCTTTTAACAGCATTTTGTGTTTGTCTGTCTTCTTCTTCCAATTTGTGAGTGCTAGGTGGGCTTCAGCATCTCGAAAACTGATTGGCGAAGGTTTGAACCTAGACTCGATGAAAACCCTTATACGTTCCAAGGCGCAGGCCATTGCACCCTTAATCCACACTCGGTGGCCTGACTGCTGTTCCTGGGAGTTTAGAGATTGGAGGTGAGTTGAAATTGGTGAAACAATCTCAAATGGAAAGATAATTGGATCAACCACTGGATCAGTGTCAAAGATAGCTGCCACAGTCTTAAACAATTTGATGCAGGACAATTAATCACTTGCTCTAAAAGCTCGAACTGTTAGAGTATGGCGAATTCATCCATTTATCTCATAGCTCAACCCCCACATCTCATGGGTTAGAACCTCGGCCGAACCCCGTCGTGGGCCCCAATCACATGGGTACCTCCCCGCATCCCACAGGCTACCCCACTCGAGCCCGGTGTGAAATGCGCATTAATCACCCTCGATAAGGAGTCTTGAACAAGAGACCTCTCCCATGGGTCCTGCCCACCCCGAGTGTGCCCCTACATCCCACGAGCAACCCCACTCGAGCCCGGTGTAAAAATGCCCCTGCATTAATCACCCCCGGTGAGGAATCTCGAACATGAGACCTCCCGCTCTGATACCAATTTGATGCAGGACAATTAACCACTTGCTCTAAATGCTCGAACTGTTAGAGTATGGCAAATTAATCCATTTATCCCATAGCCCGGGCCCCGCATCTCATGGGTTAGGACCTCAGCCGAACCCTCCTCGTGGGCCCCAAATCACATGGGTACCGCCTCACACGGGCTGCCCACCCCGAATGTGTCCCTGCATCCCACAAGCTACCCCACTTGAGCCCGGTGTGAAACGCGCATTAATCACCCCCGGTGAGGAGTCTTGAACACGAGAGCTCTCCCTTGGGCCCCGCCTATCCCGAGTGTGCCCTTGCATCCCACAGGCGACCCCACTCGAGCCCGGTGTGAAAATGCCCCTGCATTACAATTGGTTCTTTTTCTTTCTTTCTTTCTTTTTTTATTCTTTTTTTCCGGTCTCCTCTTCCTTCAACTGTTTAGTAAATGTTTGTACATTTATTATTCTTTATAGCATTTAGTTGATAGAAGCAAATGACGTTGACAGTTTGCTATTTTGATATCATATATGAGATGTACAATGTGCAGCATCCTATTTCAGATATTTGTTTTCCAGTCAACATTTGCAAATGTCAAATCTTGATTATTATTATTATTATTATACTTTTTTGCTTTTTTACTTTTTCTTTTGTGTGTGTGTGTGTGTGTGTTCTCATCAAGGGGGGGGTGCATGATTGTTGATCTAACTCAGACATCAATGGATTCCATTTAAATTAATGGGAATAACAAGTAAAAAAGGTCTGGTTGAATAATGGTTCAATGAATTATTTCAAGCAACCAAGATGTTGATACTTACAGCCTGTGATTATGTACACGACTTGAGAACCGAACACCTCTGGCTCTACACTGCACAGAATTATTGTTGGGGATGGACCAAGATGAGACTGAATGCACAGAGGAAGCAAAATTTCTGCACGTAATACATGCGAGTGGTGAAACTGTAACTTCGCTGAAGGATGCCATAGAGAAAGATTTCCAGCTATGCAAGGGAAAAGGATGGCAGTTGAGTTAAACAGAGGATGAAGGCATCCAAAGAACCTCCTGCTTTCACGGCCTCTTCTCTTCAAGTTGAGTATTGTCCCTGAGGAAATGCAGAAATGGATGAGGAATGTGCACCAAAATCTCTATGGGTATGAAGAATCTGTGACTCAAGTTACACCAAATAATGTTAAAATCAACAATAAGCACCATGGAATCTGGATTAGGATAAATAAGACAATAGAAATTAGGGGAGATATATAGCAAGTTGATTTCTTCAAGAGTAATTTACAAAAACATATGGCATTTAGTGATTTTCTGACGATGCAAAGTTACAAACAGGAACTTATTGGGAAAATGTCCAAATGGATGCATATCGCGTGCACAGACAAACAAGGGGTCCACAGTGATGTGTGCACGATATCCATTCCAACCACGAGGTGTGCCCTCCCAGGTTTGGCCCAAAGTCCAAATACCTATTTGAGACTCCGATGGGCCACACTACAACAAAATGTTGGGATGGGGATGCCCACCATTACAAGTTTCAAAATTCCCACCATGGTGTGCATACGCCATCCAATCCATTCATCAAACGCACCCCACCAGGACAACGGAACATCCCAAAAATCAAGCCATTCCAAAACTCAGGTGAGCCACGCCACATGAATTTAGAGGTTTTAGGAATGACTATACATCGTTCCTTATGGTGTCGCCCAATTAGTCATACACACATCATGGTAGACAGAATGTATGAGGCCTCAATCGTGGAGTGCCCCATCCCCACACCACTGCCATGGCAGTTTTGGAGGCCCTGCAGAGCAAAGCTCCTGGAATTCTTTTGATGGAAATACTCATTTGGTGTGGGGAGCCCATTTCCTCTCATCCTCATCAAAGGAAGAAGATGAAGCATATAAAAAGTCAAGCAGCTCAACCAGTGCAACAATTTCGGGGTCGTAGAAACTAGATCATTTGATCTTGTTACCTATTAGCTTATAAGAATCTATAGCCAGGGTGTTTTGTGAAGCTAAAGAGAATGAACGGGGGAATTTTTCAGCTGGAGGAATGTCTTCAACCCAAACATCCTTCCAAAAAAATCTTTCCCCATTTCCAACCTTGAATCTCACACCATGAACATTTTCCCCACTCTCTGTGAGATCCCAAACTTCAATGTAGCTTTCCCTATGAAAAAGATGTTCCCCTGGTTATCCCTTTCAGGGTCCAACCCCTCTCCATTTCCCCATATTTAGGAGCAATAACTCTCTTCCATAGAGCAGCTCGTTCTTTATGATTATTTTTTTCCGAAAGATACTGAAGTTTTTTATTAAAGCCCAAAGGCAAGGGGGAACACAACAAAGAATAATGGCAAAAAAATACAACAGGAGGAAGGCATCCTGAACCCAAACAAACGTCTAGACATCCAATCTCTCACAAAAGACTCTACTAGAAACCCCAGAAATAGAGCTCCTTCTGTCCTTGAAACAGCGATCACTCTTTTCGGCCCAAATGCTCCATATAAAAGACAGAAGTGAAAGGTCCCAAGCAGACTTCTTCTCACCCTTACTCCCGGATCTAACAAATCTTTGATCATTGCCGGCATAACCCAGAGGACTCGATGACTGCAAAATATTGTTCCGGACCTCTCTAGAGAAGGCACAGTGAATGAAAATGTGATTCACTGATTCTTCATCTTTGTAGCATAAAAGGCAGATGTTGGGAAGAATCATGGCTCTTTTGAGCAAATTGTCATGAGTTAATATTGATTTCTTCCAACTAACCAAGCAAATGTAGCCACTTTCGGGGGAGCGCCTAGGAACCAAACTGGAGAAGTATGGCGATCGTGAGGATGGGAGGATAGGCTAGAAATTCTGTTATATAGAGATTTAACCAAAAGTTTCCCAGAAGGATGAAATTTCCAGAAGATCAGCCTTGTCTGAAATAGGCCTGAACCTGTGCAAAAAGCATAGGAGAGAGCTCATCTGCTCAAACTCGACATCCTCCAAGTTATGCCGGCAAGGGTTGATCCACACTCTCCTTTCCCCAGACCCGCAATAGCAATCAGCAAACCGAAATCTAAGGAGAGAAGCAAATGGATACAAGAACCAGAGAAGAGATACTAAGGGGCAAGTCACTTGCCCAAGTGTCCTCTCCCAAAATCCGAAGCAATTGCCATTCCCAAGAGAGAAAATCATGCCTTCATACACAAAATGAGCAACCTTCGCTATGGATTTCGAGATGTGTGATGAGGAAGATTGCTTAATCTTCCAACCCTTGAAGAATTACCATATTTGGCTTCAAGTATAGACCTCCACAAAGACAATCTCTTAATACCTCCTTCCAGGAGAGCAAACCTCCTTTCGGTTCAATCAATGGAATTTACCAGAGAGAGCACCCCCATGCCACAAGAAGTCTCATAAAGGTGCACTTTTTTAATGTTGATGTAGAAGCACTTGTCAAAGGACTCCGAAGATAAGGCCCAAATGATTAAGGTGTTCCTTGTCTTACTGTAGATAAGAATGTCGTCAAAATATACAACAACAACATTACCGATAAAAGGGTGCAACAACTTAGTCATGAAGCGCATGAAAGTGCTAGGCACGTTTGTGAGACCAAATGGCATAACCAACCACTCTTAGAGACAATCCTTTGTCTTAAATGCCATTTTCATTCATTACTAGGTCGGATGTAGATTTGGTGGTATCCATTGCGAAGATCAATCTTAGAGAAGACACCAACACTTGCCATCAAGTCCAGCATATCATCAAGAGGAGGAATGGGAAAGTGGGACTTTTATTGTGATTTTATTAATAGTTCGACTACCTACACACATCCGCCAACTTCCATCCTTTTTAGGAGTAAGGAGAGCTAGTAGTGGTACAACACATGAGCTTGGGCTCTCTCAGATGCATCCCTTTTTTAGCAACTCGTCAACTTGATGCTTCAACTCGGTGTGCTTGAAAGGACTTGTTAGGTACGTATGCTTCGGAAACCAAATCTATAGTGTGTTGAATATCCTACAATAGAAACAACTCCTCAGGCAGATCATTAGTAACCAAATCTTGGAAGGCATGCAACATGAATTTGACTTCATCAGGAATAGTCTCATCCTAGTCAGTAATAGGCTCCTACACCTGTTTTGTGACTAGAACCAATATTACACTTTTCTCCCGCTCTCTTCCTCGAACTTTCACATGATGAGAATCTAGGAGTTAGAGGGAGAAACTGATGTCAATGATGGGGGCGTAAATGAAGGAGGTGACATAAGTTACAATGGGCGAAGGTGAATCCAATGACCTCGCCATAAGAACGTATGTGTGTTAACCTCACCATTACTTTGTACCTTCTGATTTAAAAATAAATAATTTTTTTTTTTTTTTTTTTAAAAGCAAGCTTAGACGAAAAGGATGTGGGTGACATTCATCAAAATATGTCACACCAAATATCGTCCCCATATATGCCGATTTTAAAGGACACCAAACACTTTCAAGTCACGGGGATGGTTGTGTCATCAACTCACGCGACCTTATGTGGTTTTGGACACCTTTTAGTTGACAACTTAAGCTTATCAATTATCTCCTAAAAGATGATGGTCACGGCACTACCACCATCGATGATCATGTTACATAACCTACTTTGGCATTTTACCCATAAATGGAAAATAGTGGTCTGTTACTAGTCTTCCTCTTCCTTGATGGTGATAAGGAGGCGGCCTATGATAAATGTAGGACCTTCAAACTTAGCTTCGACCGCAATCTCAACAAGGGTCTAGATGTGATGCAAGTTTTACATAGGGTTTATCCATCTCGATGTGCTCGTTGTAAATTGTAATACTCATGGCCGCCCAGGTGGTAGGAGACCGTAGTAATGGAGGTTCTTAACTTGTGGACACTCATTAGAAAGATGCCTATCTATCCGCAATGATAACAGTCAACACCTCTCCGTCTCACCTGAGGAGAGGATTAGGATTAGGACCTCACCCCATGGTGTCATGTCTGTGCAATGCTGATTGCCTTTGGTGCGAGTTTTGTGGTGGAGGCCACTACAAAGTTTGTAATGGCATTAAAGACAAAGTCTACATCTATGAGCACGGTTGAAAAGGGTAGGGACATGCATGGTAGCTCTACAGTGGAGTCCGATTAAGGTGTGGATTTAGACCTTTTTCACTGAAGGTTCACAAACCTGAGAAGCAAAACATTAGAGAGTGATAGAGTTGTACACGAGTCGAGCTTAGCACGACTTAGCTCTTGGCCAACAGCTAACCCCAGTTCGAACTCGGCTCGGTTCGGTCCTCAAGCGTGACTTGCCAACTCGGCTTGGTTCGATCAGCAGCTCGGGCCAACGCAAGCTGAGCTTGAGCTTGTGCGACATTTTCTCAAACACATAGAATGCATCTTCAACCTCCCACACTTCGAATGCAAATCAACAAAAGCATTTTGCAAGCATTTCATGAAACACTCAGCGAGCAGCATTAAGATCAAGATATGAGAGTAGACCTATAACATAAATTTTTTTTTTTTTTTTTTTTTTTTTTTTTTTTTTGGGGGGGGGTTGTTCCTTCAATCTTCCCTCAGATACCCATTTCGAGAATACCCTCATATGAGGGCAGTCCAAAAAACAACACTTCGTTGAGGCATTTCATCAAATACTCGACCAGCAATATCAAGATCAAAATGACCGAGTCATCAAGCCGATTTGATGCAAGACAATTAGCCACTTGCTTTAAAAGCTCAAACTGATAGAGCATGACGAATCAATCCCTTCATCTCATAGCCCAGGCCCTGCATCGCATGGGTTAGGACCTCGACCGAACCCCCCTGTGGGCCCCATTTCACATGAGTTCCGCTTCAATGGGCCACCCACCCCGAGTGTGTCCCCGCATCCCACAAGCTACCCCACTCGAGCACGGTAAGAAAATGCCCCTACATTAATCACCCTTGATGACGAGTCTCAAACACGAGAACTCCCACTCTGATACCAATTTAATACAAGACAATTAGCCACTTACTCTAAAAGCTCGAACTGATAAAGTATGGTGAATCAATCCCTTTATGTTATAGCCTAAGCCCCACATCGCGTGGGTTATGACCTTGTCCGAACCCGCTCATGGGCACTACTTCACAATGGTTCCGCTTCACATGGGCCACCCACCCCAAGTGTGTCCTCCCCACATCCCACAGGCTACCTCACTCGATCCCGATGTGAAAATGCCCCTCAATTCGATGCGAGTTGAATCGAGTCAGGGTTCGAGCCGAGCCGAGTCAAGCTCAGGTAAGCTCGAACTTAGTTCGAAATTTTTTCTAGCTCCAAAACCTAGCTCGACTAGATCCGAATCTAGTTTCGAGCCATGGTGAGTCAAGCTTTTCCGAGTCGAGTCAAGCGAGCTGACTCGACTCGTGTACAGCTCTACAGAGTGTGTTGCTACAGTTGTTGTTCAACCCGTCAAGCCTTTCGAAGAACATCATTAACTGACTTGAA
Organism: Magnolia changhungtana; assembly: GCA_030180095.1. Classification (NCBI taxonomy): domain Eukaryota; kingdom Viridiplantae; phylum Streptophyta; class Magnoliopsida; order Magnoliales; family Magnoliaceae; genus Magnolia; species Magnolia changhungtana. The sequence goes on along the minus strand of JASAUF010000394.1, from coordinate 695,968 downwards.
ATCATATGTGACCATCTCATGTTGGATCTCTCGGTGTAACCCTGTCCGATAGCAGTTAGCTATTACACAGTGTCTCCGCAAGCTTCCAATAGACAAAAAGCTCATTGAACTTCTCAGTGTAATCATCCATCAATAAAGTTTCCAATTTGAATGCAAGGAGCTCCTGGAGAAGAGGATTCATGTAGTCTGAAGGAAAATACTTACTTTCCAGCTTCTTCCTCATGTCAGCCCACCTGGTGATAGCAGGACAACTCATGATGAGCTTGTTGTCGTCAATACTTTGCCACCGAATTCTTGTTGGGCTCTTCAACTTGACATTGACAAAGGCCAGTTGTTAGATATTATCCATGTCGTACCATGCAAAATAATATTCAAGCATTGTAATTAAATCGACGACAGCCTTTGCATCAAGTCAACTAGTGAAGTTCGGAACTTCAACTCGTACTTTCTTGATAATATTGTCTTTCTTAAGCGTCTCTATCAAGGTGTAATTGGCTCTTTGTAAAGACTCATTGCATAACGTCATCAACAAAATCCCGAGGACCCATATCATTTTTATTCACCGAACGTTCTAGTTAGAACTCTTGTTATGAATTTGGATCACCATATAAAACTCAGGTGGGTTCAGGTTGTTCTCCATGTGGTTCTCCACGTGGTTGGTCAGCAACAATTTTCAGGCTAGCTACCCTTGCGGATAGCTAGGTGATGCAATTATCTCATTGTTGATCGGTAAGCTTCCCTCGATAGATGTGACCACTACGGGTAGATATCATATCAAGGGGTGACGTCAAGAAACTAATGGATAAAATATAGGGTGGTTTCTTATTAGAACAAAAGATTGTTAATGAACTAAGATTGTAGGCTTTAATGGGGTGAAACAAGGCTAGATTTGGGACTGTTAATGGTTTGGAATTTTAGACTTTTAATAAGGGTTGTAATGGGGGTTGGAATAGGGCTGATCTTTTAGGGTTTTAATGAACTGGAATAGGGCTTATTTTTTTGGGTTTTAATGGGCTAGAGTGAGGCTAATCTTTTGAAGTTTTAATAGGCTAGAATTGGGTTGTTTGGGGAGGCGAGTTAATGGGCTGGAATAGAGCTGATTTTTGGGGTTTTAATGGACTAGAATGGGGTTGATTTTGGGTGGGTTTTAGTGGTTTCAAATAGGATTGATTTCTTTTGGGTTTTAATGGGTTGTAATATGGGCTAGATTTAGACTAAAATATGGCCGATTTTTAGGCTGTTACTAAGTTGGATTATGAAGGGTAGATGGCTGTCAAAATTACAGCAGAGTCTCCCCTTGTCAATTGAACTTTTGGGTTTTGTAAAAGAAAAGAAAAAAGTGAATGTAGGGTAGGGGGATGGATGCAATGAAAAAAATTAAGGAAATGATACAATTTTACCATTAAAGAACTTGGAAAACAATATGGAGATTATTGTTGATCTAGGACTTCAACCCAACCGCTGAGACCTACTTTGATACCAAACTTGTGCAGCAGGCTGATGGTAAGGATCTGCCTAGGCACCTTCAACCAGGCACAAGCAATGCTGTCAAAATTGTTATCATATCGAAATTGTAAGAGGGGTTGAATTGTATTGAATCACAAATCATATCGTAAGTTGTAAGAATTTTTATGATTTTCTTAAAAATGTGAAAAATATAAATAAAACTATAAAAAATTAAAAACTCAGTGATCATCCTATGGCCATCACTATGCACCAAGTAATAGCATCTCATGATCGTGTTAAAGGATTCTTATCCTTCCTTTTTTTCCCTTTTTCTTTTCTTTTTTTTTTTTTCGTTTTTTTTTTAAAGAATTTCGTCTTTCAAGAAATTTTCCTTACAAAACATACAATGATCCTTTAATAATTTAAGTTCTTGTTGCCTATCTTGACTGTAGAATTGCATTGGAAAATAAGCATTTGATCTTGTAGACCAATAATTTGATTTCTAACCATCATTCCACAATACATGTAAGTCAACATGAACGTAAACATCCATAAAAACATTCAAGATAAGTCATACATCAATTTGGTGTTTCGACCAATTAAGAAGTGAGAAATCATTAAAAAAAGGAAAAAGATCTACGATTTAACATTAAGAGAATATATATCATTTAATCTCTTATATAAAAAAATAAAATAATTTACTTTTTCTAAACATTTTTTTTCTTTTTTTTTTTCAAGTTTTTTTCTTTTTGCTAAATAATTCTTCAAGCCCCTACCAATTTAAAAACAAAAAATGAAAGCCAAACGAAGCTTAAACTAGAAGAAAACAAGTATTAATTTGAATCATCAATTGAGATTTGAATAAAAAATCGTAGCATTCAAATCATAAAATCGTAGGATTAATATAAAAAGAGATTCAAAGGTGGGATTCAAATCGTTTTGCTTAAGATTTGACTTAAATCATAAATCGTAGGATTTGGACAACACTGAGCACAAGAATCATGAGCAAAGCAAAACAATAATTAGAAATTTTCATTCATTTCCAAGATACTACTCATGCTAGGCCCTCAAATAAGCTTTCATATGTACAAATAAGGAAGATTCACAATGTCATTGACAACCAATGACTTATCACAAAAATGAAAAAGTAACAATGAGATGACTAAGGGATAAGAATGCAAATAAGAAGAATTGACTTATTGATTATTGCATAGCAAGCTGATTGATTTTGCTAGTTAGCTACCTAAATAGAAGGCTTCGGCCTCCTTATTGATGGGCCAGCCATGGGGCTTTGGCTTGGGCTTAATGGGCCCGAGCCTGGCCCATGGATCAAGGGCCCAATTCAGCCTGCATCACACCTCTTATTTTGTTAAGGCAAATCGACCATAAACCAGCAAGAATTCAAAGTCTACAATGGATCCTCTCAGAGCCTCATCACATGATTATTGTTTCGACAATACGACAACAGAGTATGACTCTTCTAATTATTATTATTATTATTATTATTATTATTTTGGTGAATTAGGTTAACAAAATGTTGATCATCATCTATTAAATTAAAAATAAATATAAAAAACTAAAATAGCAAATTATTGCTAAATTTAAATACACATTTCAAGCATCAATCGAACCCACTCTTATGAGTACTGACTAGAAGCTTATTAAATAACCATGAAAATAAAAATCAATTACTCACATCTGGAGAGCAACTTACATCGCACTTCGTGTCAATTCTTGAATTTCCTTAATCGCTGCACTAATACCATAGAGGCTCATTTTCTTCACCTGTTTTACATATATATATAAATTAAAATTTTTTTTTTTAAAAAAAAAAAAAAAACGAAGAAGATACTGGAAGTAATAGTGACAAGGTTCACCTCTAACTTGTCTTCCTTGGCTTTATGATTGTTAGGTAGCAGATGGAGTTCATCGATCAACCGAATGCACTCGCTAACATTCTCAGGAGATACAAAATCCAATGCCACGTTCATACAAGACTGCAAATGCAAGGAGATTTGGCACCAAATGCAACATTGGTGATAGACTTCAACCAACAGAAGCTTTTGGAACACATCAAAAGATCAGGCAAGTTACCTCACCCATATTACCTTAAGATTTCTAGTTTGATATGGACATCCAGCAGGAACAAGGACTGCTTCTCCAACGTGCTGATCAAAAGTCCAAGGCTCGATATCTAGATGGGAAAACGTAATGGGAAATTAGTTTGACCTGATTTTAGTCTAATTACAACAAATCTTGAATGAAACAACTACTTACGGAACTCCTCCTTAAGCCTCCTTTTATGAGTTGTATCAAGAAAGAAACTCTGATCATGAATCGGATGAGCAGACTGTAAGAGAAGCAAAAACACGACAACATTATAGATGAGTTATTGATAAATAATAATAATAATAATAATAATAATTTCTTATTCTAATAATCTTTACATGTTCAACTGGAGAGCAATAAGTGTGCCTGAACTCATTAGAGTGTTTTCTGAGGTATGCCTGCAACTTTGGAACATCTTCTCTACGAAAGACATCCCATCGAACACCGCATGATTTAGCTATTGATTCTTTTCCAAAACCAAGGGGGCTCCCTCTACTTTCTTCCTGAGCAGCCTTCTCTCCATCATCAGATATTTCAGAGCTTTGGGTACTGGAACACTCCTTTTGGGATTCAATATCAGTGCCATACTCTCCAGCATCCAACATTTTTTCCTCTTTGGCACCAATCTCATATTCTTTAGGCCTTTGGATGACAGCAGACAAGCAAGAAACACCAGAAGCTCCTCTTAATAAGGTAGACTCTCTTCCAGTAACATCTTCTGGATCAACAACATCTGGTTCTTCCACAACAACCACAGATGACTCCTGTTTCACCCCATCTACAACTTCTGGAACAAATACAGTCCGCCTGAGGAACTCCCTTTCATCCTGAGCCCTGTGCCTTCTCTTAAGCTTTTCGATTTTGATAAGTTGCTCTGGGGGAATTATAACCTCTGTAGCATGTGTCAGCACATTCACCTGTGATAAAAGGACAATAAATTATAGGGTCATTCACCTGACAATGAAAATACTTGCTGCTATGGATGTTGTATTGCATTCATGGGTGCAATTCGAGCAGGTGGGGTCGGGTTGAGGGTCAACCCAAGCCAAACTTGACCTTAAGAGGACCCAACCCACAACTAGATCCAACCGGAGATGCCCAACCTGGATTCCTCAATATACTCAATCCTAACCTGACCCAAGCCGACCCAGATACATATGATTATTCCCAACCTGACCTGAATTTGCTCAACCTGAACCCAACTGGATTTCAAACCATGTTAGAATTTTCCAACCCTAACCAACCCAAGGACATTGACAACCCGACCTGAACTTTGGTTCCAGCCTAATTGCATTTTAATAGTGAAATTAATGATAATCATAGCCTAACAGTATCATGAAATAATATGGGAAAGCCATACATGATATATATTCATCTAGATAGAGACTGCATTGCATGCAAACAAAAATTACGGACATCAATACAGAAAAGTACAAGTCATAAATCAACAGCTTGCAATCAACAAATCAGTTCATGCCTCGTGCATTAGTGTGGATTATAACTAAAAATTCACTGACAAAACATTATAAAGTGACTGCATTAGTGTACCGAGTACATCAGTAAAAAGAGTTGTAGGACGCTAAGTTATAGTTGCATGTTAAATGTACTACAAATTTATGAGCATTTGAAGATAAAAAGATTATCCAAAACACTATGTAATGGCACATGTGGTTTCATCTTGTTTTCTCTTTCCTTTTCCACAATTACGGGACATCAAAATTTGGGCTTGCCCATTTTGAATTCCTTCGGTAATCCTGGGTTTTCTAGGATTAGTTGGTGCATTCATGATTATCAGGGAAAAACTCTCGTAGAAATCTCAGGGCCAGGTGGAACCCAAGACTCCAGTCATGGAGAGGCAGCAGAGCTTCTGCAAAAGGGTAAAGCTCCAGGTAGAGTTCAGTTTCTTTCCAGCTGTTGCTGAAGGAAACTCCAAAAACACAACCATGTGGGCATCATCAGGGAAGGGTCTGTGGAACTTGCCTGATATGCTTTAGATGTTTAGGGCCTCTGCAGAGGAAAGTAAGTTTCTTCCTCTCATGTGTGGAGAGATAAATGACATGGCTGATGCTCATGCCAAGCAGGGAGCGACAAGACAGACTTTAATGGTTTTCAACTGCAGTCTTGTTGCTCATATCCTGAGAAATAAGTGGATTTTATTAAAATAGCTTGTTTTTTTTTTTTTTTTTTTTTTTTTGTAGGATAATAAGTGGATTTTATTAAAATAGCTTAAAAGAACAAGCAAAGAAATAGAACAACAAAATAATTACAACCCAAAAATTGAATGTGCAATGAAGATGTAATGATGGGACATCACGCACACATGCACGCCCCCTACGCACGTACGCAAGGAGGGCCCCACCATCTATCTGGATCTATGACGATGTCCAAGGGGGACCCCCTAGCTAGGGGACTGTGTTTTGGTTCCTTAGAGTGGACCCGATTGTCATGTGAATCCCACCATGGGATCTCATAATCGTGGCCCACTATTCGAGATAATTTAGTACTTTGAGTTTTGCTTATTATTGTTATTATGAATATCATGGACGGTTTAGATTGCTTTAATTAGTTGTTATTTTTTATTACTTCATCTCCAAGTAATAGGGTGCGCACATAGCGCGAGTTTTAGGGTATGTGATTTTATTATAAATAGGCACCCCTTATAGTCTTTTTTCTCATTTATGATTGAATAAAATTTCTGCGTTTTCCTGCTCCTCTCCAAGTTGTGAAATCCAATTGGGTAGGAAACTCTCTCTTCTTCGAAGGGCTAACTACCGTGGTGCGAAGCTGCACCCATCCCGATTTGCCCCCATCTACCATTCATATTCCTCTTCTCTTACAGTCATTCCACCTGCAAATCCATCGTTATTTTACAGTCGTTCCTTTTCTACAGTAGATTTCTAGAATCTGGCCCTGCAGGAGGACTGAAACTTTAGTGGAGCACCACGCACGTATAGTACGTCAGATCGGACCAAAACTTGAGGAGTTTATAGTCCAACCCTAGCCGACCAGCCCTAAGAAGAGGGTTATTGGGTTCGTGGGCCCCACGCAAGTGTGGACTCAACGCACGTGCGTCAGGCGTGGCCTGCTGTCCACACCCGCGGGCGGTCTTCAAGTTCACTTTCTCCTCTCTTTCACTCATCTCTTACCTGATTTCCCTAACCCTTACCCTACATTGTCTTAAACTCTCAATTCTTTCCCCTTTTTCCAACCCTAAGGTTTCCCAAATTGAAACTTGTGAATCCCTTAGATTGGAAAAATTATTCTTGTGCATGTGTGGCTAAATCTACTCTCCTTTGAGTATTGTTTGGTCTATAATTTTAATTGATCTAGCCCTAGCATGTGTAAGCCTGGACCTGCATAGGTTCCCCTTGATTGAGTGCTTGACTTTGTCTGGGATGTGGAATTTTGTGTTATTGTTTTGAACTAGTATGATCTAAAGCCTGGAATCATGCATATCATGTTTAATTTCCATGTCCTGCATCATGTAACATTGTTGTATTATTGGTTTTGCTTAATGAAAGCCAGATTACCCTTTGAAAGAAATTATGTAGTCCATGGATCCACCAAAACAGAAGTTTGATGTGACTGACAATCTACAAGGAACCACTGAGACCAACTTGTAATATTCCATTTTTCCTCGAGACTAAAACAAAGACTTCATGTCCATGTTTAGTTGTTTCTTTTCTATTTTTTCTTTTTTCTTTTTTGAAAAGACAATAGTAAAAAGTATAGCTTCTGAGTAATGTCCCACCACATCATGAAATCAAGAAGCTATCATAACTTCATAAATGTTATTCAAGCTTCCGGTCTGAATTACTTACAAAAATCAAACTTCAACCAACTCCATGAGCATAACTACCCTTTCAATGGGATTAATAGATAATAAAATTTTCAGATTAGCCAATAACAATGACCCATTCAATGGATGTATTCTTCATCAAAATAAACACAAACAGTTAGGGCCTGTTTGGATGCATGAAATTTAGCAATTCATGAATATGAAAGTTCATTAATTGGTATCTTCATAAAATCGGAAGTTCATTAACTAGCAAATTTGTTGTTTGGGGTTTTTCTTGTCAAATTTATGAGATTTCTAGATTTGTTGTTGGTTGGGCTAACCAAATTTACATTTTCGTAGAGTAGTTCAAGTCCCTTGAAATCAATTATGATTGGACTATCCAAGCCATCCAATCAACGGTCATCTAAAGATTCAAAACTAATGGTCAAAATCGTATAAAATGGTCAAATAATGGATTTAAGCCATCCATCATGTGTCCTAACCTTGATAGGATAATTCTAAACATCCAATCAATGGTTAGGAAAATAGATGGTCCATATTGATTATAATAGTGAAATTTTCACTCACCTATCTTGATCGTCCATTAGGGGAGGCAAACTCATATTGCCCCTATAAAAACACACTCCAATATGGTGATCCCAACTATACCCTCAATGATTCAGAAATGGATGGTCGATGCTTATCATAATAGAAGAGATCATACACGTGATCCGGACCATTCATTTGGGACCCAAATTTTGTCAGCAATCTATCCTAAAAATCACTTTGATTGGATGATTCAAAACCATCTGGTATTTGCCTAGGAAATGGATGATCCGTATTTATTATACCTAAGAATGTCTAACCACTGTCCATCATGTGGGCCCACCTTTGAATCATCCATCTCTCTTATACATGCTATGGATTACCCACCATAGATTGCACATCCCTCTCAAAAGCCACTTTGATTGGATGACTAACCATTAGATCAATCTATAGGCAAATGGATGATCCATATCGATGATAATAGATCACTGATCTAGACTATCCATCATGGTGGGTCCACCTTTGATGGCTCATCTTTTTTATTTTCTTTCTTCTTTTTTTTTAGCCTGAGGCAGAAAACAGAACAACAAAAAGAAAGGACAGAAAAAAACATACAGTATAGCTGACCTGGTAGGCTAGGATGCCCACTCCTCAACAAGCAACAACACCTTCCTAGCAACTGAACCCAAAGGTTGCCCCCTATCCCAAAAACATCTTTCATTTCTCTCCAGCCAGATACACCATAAAGAGGCCAGCAGTGCCTAATTCAAATCATGCTTATCTTTGGAGCTTGGACCCCCACATGCCACGACAAGAAAAAGACCACCAAGAAGTTCGGCATTACCCAAGATGTTAAAGGCCAAGAAGATGCAGTCCCATACACAAAGGGACGATGAAGAAAAAGATGAACAACAGATTCCTCATTTGTCATGGACAATAGGAAAACATTTGGCAGCGCCATCTCTCTCTTACAGAGATTATCAACAGTTAACCTATTTCTCCCCACAAGCTAGCTGAAAGCTGCCAGCTTCGATTTTGGGGAAGGGGGAGGATATCTCCAAACAAAACCAATGAAGGAACATCCCACTGCATTGTCTGACTACCGGATCGCCTCAAGAAGGGAGTGAACTAAAAATCCACCCGACTTATCCCTGAGCCAAAACGGCTCGTCACTAGCATGCAGGTCGGGGCAAATGCCTTCCAACAAGTAACCTCGCCAACTCCTCAATTTCATCATTGGACAGATTGCACCGGGAAGGGAGACGTCACACTCCACCAAAGCCTTGGTTGGTGAAGTAATCAGCGATAGAGACTGTTTGGTCCGAAATCGGCCTCGCAAGGTGATGGAATTGAGATCTTAGGGGTGAATCCCCTATCCAAATGTCATCCCAGAACTTCACACTAACCCCAGTGCCCATAGAGATTCCTATTTGAGCAATGTGTTTCTAGCAAAGGGGGGGAAGCCCTGTACAATAACTCCTTTATCCATCTACCTAAACTAGAGACAATACTTCCCCGCAATAACCTTTCTCCACAAACTCTCCTCCACCCGAAATCTCCACACATTTTCCGAACAACACCTAGTTAACCTCTTCCAACACTTTTATTGTAGCTCCACCCACATTGTAAGGCCTGCAAACATCCTCCCAATTACGGAGGTAGAATTTTCTTTTGCTTGACAACCTCTTGCCAAGGAAAAAAAGTCTCTACGAAGCGCATCAAACCTCATGAGAATTGATTTCGCACAGCGGAAGAGAGACGTATAATATAAAGGTAGATTTGAAAGGGCAGGCTTAATAAGAGTGAGTCTTCCTCTCAAGGATAGCAATATACCTTTCCAAGAGGATAGTTTCCTTTCTATTCTTTCAATCACCTCAACCCATAGATAGGTTGCTAGTTTTCCGACACACAATGGAAGGCCCAAGTAGGTAGAGGGGAATGATCCTGCCCGACATCCCAAAACGCCCGCGAGAGAGGAGGTTTTCCCTTCTTCTAGATTTATCCCCAACATTTCGCTTTTCAAAAGGTTCACTTTGGACCCGAGACGAGCTCCAAGCACCAAAAGATCTTGTGCAAGTTACCTACCTTATCCGACTTAGCTTTGCAAAAAAACAAGTGTATTGTTTACAAATTGCAGATGAGAGATAGGATTTGCAACACCCAGAACCTTAGAGCCCCCAAACAGGCCCACCGATCAGCTCATCTCTTTTACGAGTAACTTTGATCAGATGATCCCAACCATTCAAAATGGCTGGGAAGATGGACAATCCATATTGATTACAATAGAGGTCCAGGTGTTGATTTGAACCATCCATGAAATAGAGCCCACCGTTGATTCTCATCCCCTTGGAAAATCACTTTGATGTAATGACTCTGGCTACTACCAAAAAAAAAAGGGAGGTAATGTAGTGGATGGAGCATGCCACAACTGAAGGACCCATTTGGATGTACCTCCAAATCGATATTGGATCAGCATCATCAAGGTAATCCATCCACTTCATGTTTGAGATGACACAGAAAATGGGAACTGCATTAAGCGGGTTCCTATCTTCATGCTTTCTCAACCCCAAATCCATAGTCAGACAACAACAGGCAATACCTTTTCTTAACTCGCTATCATTTTGACAGGAGATCATCCCATCCCCTTGGAAAATCCCTTTGATATAATGTTTCTAGCTCCAAGTAATATGTATCTAGGGTAAAAGTTCGCACTATGATCCCATCAGGGAAGCGGGAATAAAACAATTCTCCAAAATTTCCCCCCACTACTTATTTAATAGAAACACCCAAGCACTAGGCAGCATGATGAGGACATTCGAGCAACATACAAGAGTAGGAGGAGGCTATGCTAGTCTCCTTATAGCTAGACAACCATTACATGAGGCCCACTTGGCCCAATTCACATTCCTAGACACGTTTAAGACCCCACGTGTATGTTCGTGTATCTTTGAACACCCCACACTAGGAAAATGCCCGTGGGCTGCATTTAGGAGCTTGATGGACTCATCGGACCGTTGGATCAAGTGGACATGATGATCGGACCATTGGATCATCATCATCAGACATCAACGAAATAGTTTAGTCGTTTAATTTGTTTATATGTTTCGTTATTTTTTGCATAGCTCGTATTTGTGTTGAGATTATGGAGTTAGGAACAACTTTTAATTTATTGAGCATCTTTATGTTGAGAATCTTATCTAAGAGTGTATTTTTTTGTAGAAGGTATTTTCTGATACTATAAAGGGTTGGACGTCCCCAACCTAACCACTATGGATGTTATGAATGAAAGAGATTTTTCTAATTTTAATCTAAGATTAAGTGAAAAAATAAAATAAAATAAAATAAAAATCCTGTGATTGGATTGGTGGTGCGAAACCATGGGGAGTGATTCCCTAGTTATATTTTTTACTTTTCTCTCTTCTCAACAAGGTATTATCTTCTTTTTCCTCTTTTTTTTTCCCCTTTCTCTACTTTCCCCAATCTCTCTTCTTTTATCTTTCTTTTCTCCCTAAAACCCCAACTTAGATTCTAGAATCCCAAACCCTAATTTCCAAAATCCCCAATTTTTCCAAACCCAAATTCCAAATTCTAGAAACCCTAACTTCTAAAACCCTTAACCCAAAATCTGAAATCCCAACCTGAAACCTCCCAAAACCTCAACCCTAATGTTCCCACCTTAATGGCTCTAAACCTAGATACCCCAAACCCATCGCCCACATTCCCTAGCCTTTAAACTGCCCTAATATGTCAAAACTCGTACAAGACACATGATTTCCATTGGATTCAGATTAAACCCTATGCTAGGATGGGAGTTCTATCTCCCATAGGTCCCGGTTAATCAGTAATTTATGAAATTCGCATTGTGGGACTGTCGTGGGCTTGAATTTGGATATGTCATGAATATGAAATTTTTGAATTTATGGTAAATTAGCTTTATTTTATCGTTCTATTTCTCTAGTTGATCTATCTTTTAATATCATGGTATCATATTAGGTTAGATCATTCTGTCCTGCATCAAAGCATTACTACATTTCTATTAGAAAGCACCACAATACTATAATATAATTATACCCAACATTGGGCTTGATATAATTGTATTTAAGAATTGCAGGAAGGGAATACTATGTATTCTTCCTTTGCCCAAATGACCCTTGTGTCAAGAAAATTTGATGGATGTAGATTATTCTTCTTTTTTTTTTTCTCTTATTTTATTGTATTTTATTTTTTGGAAAGGCTGGATGTAGATTATTCTCAAGCATCAAAATATTTGAAAGACAAATGTTTGCAAAAACTACATTTTGATGGCACCTAATCACTCCACTCTCAACTGAAATGGAACTTAAGAGCACAAATAGAGAACACACTTTGAACACAACAACTCAACGAGAAAGAAAGTAGACAAAAGGGGAAAAGTATATTTTGGAATGCGAAGTATAGAAACAGAATTATAGGAAATTACAAATGAAACTGAACTTTGCAAGTATTATACCTACCACATCATATATATCATAGTGTAGCTTAGTTACAGAATCGCCACGGCGGAGCTCCTCAGCCACACCGTAAGAGATGTACACCCGTGGACCCAGGTCAGGCTTGAGGAATTCCTTTGGTAACTTCACAGCTAAGTTGAAAAGGCCAGAATTGGGATTAGTATATTCTTGGAACGGTAGACTACAAATAAATTCAGCATTATGAGCGGGCAACTGTTCCTGAAACCAACTAGGAGGATGCCAATCCTTCAATTTCAGCATCTCAGGCCACATATTGGCATGTGTTCTTCCCTCTAAATATCCATTAAGAAAGTGGTGAATACTGATTTCTACCTGCATCACCAGTGGCAGGATATCAACAACAGGAAAACCTTTTTTTTCTTTTTTTGCTGGGAGAAAGGCTGAGATGATGATAGGTAGAAAGATAATAAACAAAAAGTTACTGAAGCTGCATGATAGAAAAATGGCATAGATGTGAACTAAATCTCAGTTCAAGAACCAAAAAAGCACTCCCCCGGGTGATGGGCACCTTGGTCACCAGCATCCCCCACCCAACTATCCAAAGCACACTCAAGAACATTGTCCGGGTAAAGCAATTTAAATCATTTTAAAATGAACGGTCATCAGTAATATTAATCCTCAATAACAGCAATAGTAAACAAAAGCTCTAAGGCTGCCACATGAACTGCTACAGCTTCATGGAATGAAACTAATCTTGATGATGGAGCTCTAGGATTGCATTCAACTCAATTTAACATTACTTATGATAAAACTTTATTTTTTTGGAGAATTGATGCAAGAAACATCAAGAAAACGTACCTCACACCAATCCAAGCAATCAGTAGCTTTAACTGACTTCATATCATTCCCGTGATTGGTACTGTTCCTTTCAAGCAAAGGACGGAAAAATACCAAAGGATCCCAGCTTAAATCAGATTTATCATGAAGCACATTGCGTACTACAACAGGCTGGCCCTTAATCCAATGCTTCTGAAAATGTTCAAGATCTTCACCCTGAAGATCCTTTGCAGTAGGACAATATAAATAGTTATCATAAAACTCCTCTCTAGCAGCGGCTTCTCGCAACTTCCCATCAAATCCCATTGCTTGATCATGCATGCCAACACAAAAGGGACAGTAGGAAGAAGCATCTAACATTTCAGGAAAGTCATAACTGCAAGCTATTTCTTCTGCACTTATTTCCAGCTGTTGTATCCAATCCAATGGGAAAATGCATCTCAAATTGAGATTGCAAGCACCACAACCTCCAAGCTCCTTGGGAGGACAAGGAACGCTGCCATTGCCATCATTAGCTTTCCATTCGGGCAATGCAACTGAAGAAGGTAACAAAGAATTACCATTTCTTAACAGAGAGAGCCTTGTTCCCAAAACAGGCTTGCCACCATGAACATAAGCTTTCCCTTTATTTATGTAGTTGAATGTAACTGCTCCAATGCCTCCAGGTAGGCTTCCTCCACGTATCTCACGACAACAACTTAGGCAAAGGTCAAAAGAACAATTTGAGCAGCTTCTATGGAAATCCACGATGGAAGCTTTACAGTTGTCACTGCTCAAATATACACGATGCATCAGTGGAACACCTAAAAGCCAATGGAACTCTTTGTTATTGAAGGAAAACCTTTATGGGTGTATTTAACTTACCAGTACAGTTTCTCATCATAGCCACATTCCGCCTGACAAGGCTGATTAGAAGATGGTTTTTCCCCTCCTACAACAAAAATCCATCAGAGGAGAGACACGTTTTAAAGGCGATTTATTAAAAATAATAATTAATAATAATAAAAGACAGGAACATCATGCACCTACCCTGTAGCTTTGCCTCTATTTCCAGCTCAATTCTCTGTTCCTGATTGATTTGTTTCAGTACTGGAAGAAGGATACAAATCAAATAATGGGCATGTAGAATTTTGTCAATCTTGTCTATACCCCTTGCAGGACCCTGAAAGAGATGGAATATCAGTAGGCAAGTTGCTGCCACTACCAAAAAAGAAAACAAAAAAGGGAGGCAAGGCAGCAGATGGAGAATGCCACAGTTGAAGGGCACGTTTGGATGTACCTCCAAATCGGTATTGGATCAGCATCATTAGTGAAACGCATCCACTTTATGCTTGAGGTGATACGGAAAATGGAAACCGCATTAAGCGGGTTCCCATGTTCGTGCTTTTCAACCCCAAATCCATAGTAAGACAACAGCAGGTAATACCTGTTCTTATCTCACTATCATTTTGACAGGAACTCATCCCACCCACCACCGATAATAGGAACTCTCAAAAGACACCCCAAATCTTAAAAAAGAGACACCTGGAAATCAGACCTTACATCCGCCATCTATTGATTCACTGGACAAGCATGTCTTACAATTGCAAGTTCCGCGACAAACAGGACAGGCCATCTTAAATTCTTTTTCTGGCATCTCAGAGTACCTAGAATGGGAATTGATGTTAGAACATGGCAAAACGGAAAGTACTTGGATATAAGCATCAAACAATTAATAGTATATGATCAGGGTCGAATATTGCATATCAGACCCCAGTAATTACCCGATTTTACATACATGATAATGTTTAATGCCGGATTTTAATTATATTTTTATTACAGGACGAAATCAGGAGCGTTAATTGGAATTTGATGTTAAAAGTATGGATTTCACATTCTGAAGTCATCAGAGCAAGAGAACGACCCCAGGGAACCAAGATCAACGCTCGAGATCCGAGGAAATCAAGAAACTGAAGTTCAAGGGGCCCGAAAAGGGTCCAAAATGCAAAGATCACACGTTTCCCGCCATCCGATCAACTCGAAACTTCATACATGTGATGGGGGCCGTGAATTAACCGTACATATTAAATTTCAGCTATTGATGATCTCCGGAAGTGCTCCAACTGACAAATCAGCCCACAAATCGTTGATTTCAGGCCCACCTGATAGCAGGATATGCCTCTACTTTGGTCCCAACCCATTAATTAGGGAGATACAGAGGATGGACGGTGTAGATTTCTCAAAACCATCACATTGGGCCCCATGTAGGATGCGTGTACACCGAGTACACGTATATCAACCGTGCACGGCACCAGAGGACAGTCAGCGCGGGCGCTGACCCGCGCCCGTCTCTTAAATACAAAACCGCGTTCCAGCGGTAACGCCGACCGGCCGCTATCTTCAGTTGTAGGGCCCACCTACCTTCCAGAACACAAATCCAAGCCGTCCATCCACTTCCTGGGGCGGCTGTTGCCCACGCCTAGGTGGCAAAAATCGAAATGAAAGCAGATGTCAGATCCCAGCCGTTCAAACATGCAATGGATGGTAAGTTCAAATCTCTGGTGGACCACACCTAAATCAAACAAAAATGTGTACTCCCGACCGGATTTTCGTCCTCCATCCAATGGACGGAGTGGATTTCTCAAAATAACATCACAGTGGACCCCACCATCTTTGCAGCGGAAGGAGATCCGCGTCGTTCGCCCGCGTAACGCACGGCCGCTGGCCGTTTTGCGGAAGACAGTGGGCCCCACACGTCAATCTTCCGGAAGATCCGATCCATCCATCGTGTAGAGGGCCATGAATACTACAAAACCATGCTGATAGTTCACTCCCATGCGTACACAGGTGCGTGATACAGAGGCCACAAAAGGGCTATCCCACGACGTTCAAAATCGAGTTTTTGTGATTTCTTCTGGGCGCGTCAATGGACGTTCAAAACCACCCATTCTTGATTGAAATTTCGTCCCGAATCCAATGGACGGGGTGGATTTTCCAGAAAACACCTCTGTGGGGCCCACCGATCACGGCTGCGAAAAATTACACTTCGAGTCCGTCTACGACTCTGCCATCGATTCCAGCCATCCAGCAGCTATAAAAGTGGAGTTTTGGACGTGGGAAAGGGATTCAAAACTAGGGAATTCGAGATCCAGAGCCAGGGAGAGAAGAAAGAGAAGGAGGAAGAGAGAGAGAGATCGATTGGTTTGGTGTTTAATTTTTATGAATTTTATTTAATATTTTTTTATGGATTTCATAGGTCACTAATCTCTCAAATGAGATGAAGCCCTAATTTGATCACCTTGATTGGTTGATTTATTTTGAATTTTAATTAATTTGTTTTTTTTTTCTCTAAGTGGGCTTAACGGGTTTAAATTCCATATTTCTCCATCTATGAACTTGATCAAAGTATATAGATGGATGTTGTTTGGATGCTTATTACAGTGCTTGGTCTGATCAAGAACATGTTTCCTATAGAGGAAGAAACAGGGTGCTTTAATGAATGTACATCCCTTATGCCCGACCAAGGATATGGGATTTGTTATTCATGGCATTGCTTAAAGGAATTAGACAGTCTGTATGCCCGATTAAGGACACAGATTGTGCTTTCTCTATTTAAGTGGTATCAATTTAGATCAAGGTGAATCAACAGACAAAACAAGGGTTAGGATAATTAGGGGTGGATTCGAAAGTCCTAGTGCTCTCTCTCTGATTGAATTTTCTTCCCAGTTCTTAGTTATTTTTTCCTAAAATTGTGCTTAATAGTTTAGTTCATTATTCATTGGATTAGTTAAGAAGAATCATAGATTTGAATTGCGACAACCAGTCCTCGTGGGATTCGACCTCGATCTTACCGAGTTTATTACTACATCACAACCCTATACTTGGGGAGTGATCAGTATATAAGTGCATATGATGTTGGGGTCATCCTACACTTATGATCAACATAAAAAAGAAAACAGAGACATTCTGATTCAATTGTTTGAAAATTGATTTGGTTGCCTTGAAATGGCTATTAATTATCCAATCGTCCATCAGGAAAGCCACACATGCACAATAACAAACCTTACAAGTAGAAATATCTAGTTCCAGAAATTCTTGAGCAAGACTAAGACCATGTCCATATAAACCAAAGGTTCAACAGGATCCCACCCTTTGGAAGGAGATTATCGTCATTGACACAGCTCATCGTCACTCCAAGCAAAACTTATAGCAGGTACCAGATCAGCCAAGAAAATTGACAGGATGAACATGATCTGTAGTTTCATCGGCATTTGCATTTTGGATTATTTTTTTTCATGATACAACCATCCCTTGAGATGATAGATGGTGAGGTTTTTATCAAACCCTGCAACCCAACAACAAGGCTATGGATCTTGGATGATGGGATGGATCATATCCTTCCAATAGGGAGCACTGCATTACTCACTACAAGTATGACCCGTATAGCAACCTAACACAAATGACTGTTGCCAGAGAATTCCTGATCAAACCTAACAAGCTGAAATGACTTGAGGCAGAAATTTCTTGACCAAAACTACAAACAGCTAAGATAGATTCCCAAAGGATCCAACCTTTCAGGAGGGAAAAACCTGACCCCACCCCAAAGAAGGCATACATCATCCTCGACATAGCCCACCATGACTCCAAGCAAGATTTAAAAGAAGTACAAAATTGAACTAGAAAAAAGATAGCATGAACATGGTCCATGGTTTCTACATTAACATTCCATAAGATGCATATCACTCTCCACTAGAGATAACAGATGCCAAGGATTTTACCCAAGGTTCCAAATATCAGTACTAGAGGGCATATCTGCCAGGACCAAAAACAATACACTATGGACCATGTCAGACCCATACTGGACCATATCGAGGCAATTATCTGACAAAAAAGAAAAGAAACAAAAAGAAATTATCACAAAGGTTTTTTTTTTTTTTTTTTAAATGAGAAGCACAAGAATGTATCATTCAATGGCGTATCCAAAACATTCTTTTGTAACAAGGATGTCCACCTGACCTATTGAAAATTGAGCTTTATACTCTGACCTCTAAATTTGATGTTAATAAAGCATTTGTGAATTAGAAATTTTGTGGTTGATCATCAATTCTCATTCTAATGGGTTTTGTTAGATATTCAGGTTTTTAACCGAACACCACAATAATCATCAAATTCACCAAATATTATCCAGAATCAAAACATATGTGATTACAATCACAAACATGAGGAATGCAACATAATGAATAGCATACTGTTGTAAGTGATTTATGCAAGGTATATTGGTATCCCAACTTAGTCCAAGGTCATGGAGGGGCTTGCCCCTTGCATATTTTACTGTGAAAGGTCCAAGGGCTTCAAGGCTATTGGTCCCAAAGTGTAATATGCACATTGTTTTCCCTATCAGTATCAACAAATGTATCACAACCTGGGATACAGAAGCTGCATGGGAAATATCAAAAGTATGACGTAATGTTTGGCTGTTTTTGGGAAACATTGGAAAATTGGTCGAAATTTTCAATGAAACTTCAGTAGAAGATGTTAAAAAAGATATCATTGCACACCTAGAAACTTAAAAGCAAAAAAATCACAAGAAACAAATGCACAGAATAAGTTTCCTTTGTATAGGGTCCAAAATTACATAAGTGATGCAACTATATTTAAAGTTAATTCATATAATTTATAAATCATAGAAGATATGTAGGAAAACACAATCAATTAATTATTTTTAAAAATTGCACACATGGCATACAAGTAATTGAAATTAAATTCTCTAAATTATGTCTCATAATCCAAAAATTAGGTTTATTTCCTTGTCCAAATAAGATTGGTGGACATTTATTGGACAGTTAAGAATGAAAAGTATCCAATGGTCCGGTTTCAACAAACAAGTCTCCACGAATCAAAGGTCAGGATCAGTCAAACAATCTGATTTTGGGACCGTGACTTGCCACAATGGGTTCCACAATTTAATTGATCTAATTTGAGTTAATATTAACATGTGTACAATTTCATAGTACATGCACATCCCAATGTTATGCATGTGAGTATAGTACAAATTTGAAAAGTTAGCAAGCAAGAGGCAGCAGCTCAAGTGGGCCCCACAGTGATGTTTATGTGAAATCCAAACCGACCTCCAGGTGGGTCAACCCTTTTTAGGCCCAGTGCCCAAAAATCAGCCCTATCTATGATTCAAGTGTACTGCATGATTGGAAACAATGTACAAGGCAATGTTCACCCTTAAAACTCTTTACCTTGGTGTGGCCCACCTGAATCACGTTTGGGCCTGAGTTTTAGGCTCCATGACTCAATTCCGTTGTGGCATCTAATGGTTCAAGTGAATTTCATATAAACATCACGGTGGGCCCTGTAAAACTCAAGGGTGAACGTCTCTCTCCAAATTGTTTCCTTTGGTGTGGGCCGTGTAGCCTAATTTTTCGGCCCCGAGTTAATGTGAGACTGCACATCTAACGGTTGAAGTGGATCTCACATACACATCAAGGTGGGCCCATAAAAAAATCGAGGGGGGCCATAACAAATCAAGGATCCTATAACTTGTTTTAAATATATTAGCTTCTAAACGGTTGGTTGAGGGACACCGACCCTTATTTTTTTATAAGGGCCATCATGATGCAGTATGTGAAATCCACTCCGACCATTAGATGTGCAATTTCATGTTAGACCTAAGGCCAAAAAATCAGGCTAACCCTGTGATTCAAGTGGGCCATGCCAAAGAAAACAGTTTGGAGAGAGACGTCCACCCTTGATCTTTACAAGGCCCAGATGATTATATGAAATCCACTCCAACTATTAGATGTTAGGCATGGGGCCCCAAAATCAAGCCTAAACGTGATTCAAATGGACCACATCAAGGAAAATTGTTTCAAGGGTGATTGTTGCCTATACATGTTTTCAATCCTACAGTCCACCTAAATCACAGATGGGGCTGATTTTTAGGCCCTTGGCCTAACATTGGGTGACGCACCTGGCGGTTGGGGTGAAGTTCGCATAAACATCATTGTGGAGCCCACCATTTAAATACCATGTCGTTCACCATGAATGAACGACACATCATTGAAGCCTTTTCATTTGGATTTTTCTCATAACCTGGTTCATCCCTATTTCATATATTGGTACCAGCCAATATGGATCTGATATGGATATATTGTCCAATACGACTCAAATTTTAAAAAACAAGGCTTTCCCAAACCATACTAGTATATGCCCCAGGTCCGCTACTGGCAATGACTATGGTATTTGAGGATATTTCACACGAGATGTTTTTTTTCCTGAATGAGATCTAGACTTTTATTGAAACCAAGAAACTTCACAAAAGTGGTGATGAATGGGCAACAATGAGTGAACTTCTTGTCACTCCCCTAAAGGTGACGTCCTTGGCTACCTTAATAGTTCCTATGGGGATAATGAAAACACTAGATACCAATTGAGATAAACTGAATTTGATTTCTCATAAACAAACGGCAAGCCTCTATGCGCCCAACCTTTCCCAAAAAAGGCAAAAACCCACCTTTCATTAGACTATAGCGTCCTTCATCAATCACCTTCCCCCTCCCAAGGAAAGATCCACCTAATGCAACCCTACCTTAAGCACAAATAGGTTTACTATATTTTGATCCTTGACCTAGCAAGGCCTCCTACAAACCCACAAGATCTAGCCCCTTGCATCACCAAGGTAATTCGTAATGGTAACGGTGACTGTAATGGCCACTACCGTTACCATTATGATACGGGCTGTAATGGCTTCTTCTTCTTTTTTTCTTTTTCTTTTCTTTTTTATCTTTTTTTTTTTTTGAAAATAAACCTGAAAAATGCTTTTGTCAGCCCCATAACTGACCATTGTGGGCCCATTATGGCCATTACAAGGTCAATATGGGTCTTTTTTGTGTTACAACCCGGTAACATGTAATGTTGGCCACCGTTACTGTTACGTAACGGCCGTATCAGCCGTTACATAGCCGTTTTTTGCATAACTTGCTCATCACATAATGTCCCCGCCTTGAGGTGCTAGAGGAATCCACGTAGCCCCCGCAGAAATTTAGCTTGAAAGACCACGAACATGAAGGCACCTGAACTGATTTGGCTTGATTTGAATTACCCTTTCCCCTAACAGCATCTCACTACACTTCAGATGCCCTCATGGGTTACAACTTTGAATACTAGGAAAACATGAGCCCACTTGGAGATCATTGAGAATATTTGGTCTCTAACCCAATGCATTGCTTAGTCCTCATTTTTTAAGATCCTCCTTTTCTTTCCTTCCACAACCCCATAGAGTGATGCCCTTTTCTCGAAATGGCCCAGGGAGACGCCCATCAATCACCTCTCTGAGCTAGACAGCCCAGGTAACACCAAATGACATAAGGGAAAGATTCCATACAACCATTGCCACTTCTCAGCGAGGAAACATATGATCAACGGTCTCCTCATCCTTCCCAGCAACATGATTTCTGGTGCCATAGTGGGGTGGTTCCACGTGTTTTTTATGGTTGCTCTTTGTTAGATTTAGACACCTATTGTTTTAAGCATTAGAGATCACGCCTTGGTCTATAGATGTCCTATACTTTTATTTTGTTTAATATGTCTGGCTTCATTTGATAATAATAGAAAAGGTTCTCATCTTTCTGAGCTACAAAACCCAGGTCACACCAAGTGACATAAGAGAGATCCCATACAACCATTGCCACTTCTCAGCAAAGAAACATATGATCAACCCTCTCCTCACCCTTCCCAGCAACATGATTTCCAGTGCCATGGTGGGGCCGCTGCATGTTTGTTTATGGTCATTCTTTGGCAGATCTAGGATAACCTATTGTTTTTTTAACAGTACAGCCCATACCTTCATCAATAGATGCCTTGTATTTTCCTTTTGTATAATATGCCTGGCTTCATTGGATAATAATAGAAAAAAGACAAGAATTACTTTCGGAATAGAAAAACCAAGGTTTAAAAGAAGGAAGATGAAGAAGAAAAAGAACTTTCATGTTTAATTAGAGAGTCAAAGAGAATAGAACGAGGAATCTTCACAAGTGTCAAGAACTAGATAACTAACCAAAGAGCGCATCTTTATGGAAAAGGTTATTGTCCTAAGCTCCAAAAAAATTCAGGGAGAGTTGTTCTTGTTCAAGACTTTATCTTATATGTTGCCTGCCTCCAATCCTACTCATGGAACCTTTCAAGATTAAGGAACTCACCATTCCTTTATGCAGTCTATGCAAAAGAACTCCCTTCGACAGCTCAAACACCAGATTAGCCTCGTTGCATTTCTCCTCTGGCACTGATGGCAATTCTTCTTTCCACCTCTCCTCGCGCCCATCACTTTGCGAACCCGAGGAACAATCTAAAGAAACAAGCAATCCAAATTAAGATAAAGACAAAGAAGAAGAATACCTACAGAACATAAATAAAACAAAAGGCTACACTTGGATGCAATGGTGAATTGAATTGCAATAATTGCTTCAATAACATCATGTTTGGCCACACGATGGAACTGAACATTCTATTCAATAGAGAGGATTGACCAAATAACAATGAGGTTTCCAAGCATTCAGATTCACATGAGGAGGGTAGCCCTCAAACTTTAGTTGCATTTGTATCAGTTATAACTTGTAAATAACGTGGCTACGATTTTCCAGATGGTTGAAGCTCAATTGTCAATGAATCCTCTTTTGGCAATCCAAGACCAATTGGCACACAGGGAGTGGTTAAAGATGAAAACCTTTTGATTGTTTTTTCATTATTGAGTACTAAGGGTGAAGGTGACATGATTGGAGCCAAGGAGTCGGCCCTGAGAGAAGGCTTCATCTTTTCACTTCAAAACTCTCTAGTCGTGTTATAACTGAATGGGGTTCCACAAATATTATTTATTGCGCCAGGAAGGGTCACAATAAGTCATGGAAACTCTCTTTCATGTTCGAGGAGATCCAATGTATTGATTTTTATTTTTATTTTTTTCTTGAACATTATCCAATGTATTGATTGTAGGTTTTGTTTGTCCATGTCGGTAGAGAGCCAAAAGCCATGGCGGACTCCTCAACTTCCGGGGGAGGAGTGGGGTGGCCTGTAGGATGCGGGGGCACACTCGAGGTGGGCCGCCTCACACAAACCCATGTGATTTGAGGCCCACAAGGGGGTGGAACCCATGGATTTGGGGCCCACGAAGAGGGTTCAGCCGAGAACTTAACTCATGGATGTGGGGCCTGGGCTATGAGATAAAGGGATTAATTCGTCATCCTCTATCAATTCGATCTTTTAGAGCAAGGAGTTAATTGTCCTACATCAAATTGGTGTTGGAGCGAGAGGTCTCGTGTTCAAGACTCCTCACCGGGAGTGATTAATGCAGGGGCATTTTCACACCGGGCTTGAGTGGGGTGGCCTGTGGGATGAGGGGGCAAACTCGGTGTAACGACTCGAGATTTTGGGTGCATGTATAGACGCACGTGATTATGTACACTTACATTAGCTTAGGCATACAAGTGGAAATCCATTTCTAATCCCACCTTTTACATGTGTACATAAAACTGACCATGCATATATAAGATTAAAGTTTTAATAATTCGATTAGTTCACTTGTATCTAGTCATCCAGACGCAAATCACACTCGTATTCGTCAACTGGCTCACCTAATTACCAAAACAAACTATTCAATTTAAAGCTCACGGTGTACACTTCAAATTCACTAGTTTAGCTTATACATAGGACTGCACACTTCCTTAAGGACCATGATTAAGTGAGAGCCGTTAAAATGAATCTTAAACACCATTGAAAATCGTTGGTCAATATTGAGCTCATTAGATAGAACTGAAGTAGGACGTCAAGTTTCGCCCAAATCAGGCAGTTCAAACTATGGCCATCTACGATCTAAAATTTTGAGTATATATTAGGATTAAGGAACCCAAAGTCTCTGGACACTGTCACTTTTCCAATGAATTACGTCCGCTTTTGTATAAAAATAAAACTAATAATAATGATTAAAGAAATTTAAATTTAAATAAAACATAATCCCTATTTAGATGCATTGCCACACATGTTGTTTCAAAGCCTATATTATCTAAAACTCTTCCTTGCTTTTGAAATGCCGGATTTTGTGGTGAATCTAAACTACCCATCATTCGGACGTTTTTTGCGGTGGATCTAAAATACCCATCTTCTGGACCAACGATCCAAATTGTCCAGTAGGTGGACCCATTGATATGCTCTAAGCCAATCTCCTAACACCAGCCATCCCAAAGTCCCCGCCACACATCAATCTATCATCTCACCAAGCTCCACCATCCATCCACCATTTTCAAATTTCAACCCTCTATACTTTGAGATCCATCAATCTACACTATCTATTAGTGATGCCACTAGTTTACAGATATGCCTTTCTTTTGAGTTATACTCTAACTTAATGTTACAAAACAAAAGATCGGTGTGGATATCCCTCTCTAGTGGACCCCACCACTAAAAAGAAAAAGAAATGAGAGATAGCAATATATGTTGCTAGGAATTAGGATAACCAAGCAAACCACGCTATCTAACGTATACCTATCTTCTCAGCATGGGAGTTATGCAAGCCGTGCAGGAGGACCGGGACCCGCCAACCAAACCCAATCTACTCTAGGGGCTGGAGCCCAAGAACCCATCAATCTGGTCCGTACATCATTCTAAACCCACAAACCCAACCATCCATTTTGAAATAATCCAGCAAACTACATCTACATTGTTGAAATTAGTAACCACTCAAAGGTAACTCAAGATCAAACCACCAAGGTTGTCCAAACATCTCAGCCCTTGCCTTACCATCCAATCATCCACCCCTGCATTATAACCATCCAGCCATCAAAAACATTTCAAAAGTCTAGCCGATTATCATTCACCTATACAAAACTTAAAGTTAATGTGAGTAGCAGGGAGGTTCAACGTTACGTATTTCCCTACCACTTTTCATATTTTGCGGCCCACTTAGATTTTGATCCACCTCATTTTTTTGTGTTCATGTCCAATCATGATCTAGCAAAACGAATGATCGGGGTGGATTTCTCATGGTGGACCCCACCTGATTTTACGGTTGCAAGGAAGACCCTGCGAAAGATTTGCTTCATCAAGCCAGCCTCCCTGTTTTCTACGCACGCTGCCTTCTTCCTCAACTACTTCTCCTACTTCTTCTCTTCTTCAACTTCTAAGTTATAAAACCACTTGTTGTGGGTTCACAACCAATTAAGCAGAACCGTCCATACAATAGAGTGTACAGCATGCACTGGTAGAATTTCCAACACCCTTACCTTCTTCAATTGAGAAACAAGATGTCACGCTTCTCACCTTCCTCATATCTTAGAAACAAAGGCTATCTCTTATAAATCCAACCACTCAAAGTCTCAAACCATCCAGGTATTCAAGCCATTCATCAACTGGACCCTTCGATGTATCACCAATCTCGGCCATTCAAGTTAGGAAATTCATCATCATCAGACTGCCCACCAACTCAAGACACACAACAACAACTCTAGCTACTTGTAATCATATCACATCCCTATTCACCCTGGTAAACACAAAGGCACCATAGCTAATGGCATCGGTAGGGAAATAGCACGTCGCTGGAAAGTCCTCATTTCTTTCTTTCTTTCTTTCGATGTCCATTTAAATGTAAAAGGAATGTCGCAACAACCACCGATCGGTACCGTTCAGATCCTAAACCTCGCCATGATATCCTAAACCAATCATCAAATCATGTAAGATGCTTTTCATCGAGTATGACTTTAGCAAATCAAACCAACTATCAACCCAAAAATTTTCAAGGGATTAGTGTATAGACTCCAGTGGCTTCATGTTACAAAGATTGTCGAACGTGTCAGTACCAGATTGGCGATATCTAGAGAGAAGTCTGTGTGTGGGGTTCGTTCCAGAAATCAAGGTGAGTGATCCCGATGTGTTTCCCATCCATCAAATTAAAATAGATTGATTGTTTGATATGTTGTATACTTACGTTGATATAATTGTCATTTACTCTTAGTTGATTTATATGAATGTGTGATTTCTGTATTAATATAATAATAATGATTTGATTTGATCAATGTGATATAATCAATTATTTGAGTTACTGTATTAATGCAACTTATATGTTGAATTAATAACTGGACAAGAATTGAATAATATATTGGATAGTATGGGACTATGTTGATTCAAATGTGATAATTGAAATGATCTATGCAATACATGACTCATGATTACTTGATATGCTCGTGCATCTATCAATTGCATGCACAACAAGTGTTGAAATCCTGGGGAACCTGCCTGAACGGTATACCTGGTATAATCATTACCAGAAGCCCACTATACTAGTGGAAGCCTGCTTAAGGAGTAGATGTGGGCTTTGCCTATGCCTACCAAATGATAAAAGCCTGCCAAGGGGCGGATGCGGGTTGACGGGTTTCCAACTAAGGCAAGTGGACGGATTCCCACTTGATGCATTCATACATTGCATAATAATTGCATTTTTTTTAAATTATATTGTGTATGATTATTGGCATTCTATTATAATTTAATATAAAGAATCATGTCGGGAATTCTCACTAGACCTAGCCAGCTTACCTTTTATTGATGTAAAAATGTACAGATAAGCAAGTAGTTGATGAGTTGGCGCAGGAATAAGAAGTTGTGGTTGAACTGGTGCACGACACACGTGAGACGTAGTCGTGCCTATCAAAAGAGGAACTGGCCGCATTTGAACCATTCCTAATTATTTAATTAGAATTTTATTTATTATGATGATCTAATTAGTTGTACAATTTTAAGCATTTGATTGATTTTATTTAATTGAATTGTTCTAGGTCTATAGCAAGTATTCATAGGTAAGCTGTATTGACTAATGAATGATGCCAAATTTATGTTGATTGAATGTTTATGGATGTTGAGAATGAACAAATGTTGATAATTAAATCATTTTGTGTGAATGGTTGTGAATGGACCTAGTTGGAATGTAAAAATAAATATTAATTTTGCCTCTGAAAAATCGTATAATGGAATGAAGTTAGTACACTTTGTGTACGAGTTACGACTCAAAACTCGAGTCTGAGGGTGCACACTCTGTACTCGAATTTCGAGGCGTGACATTCAGGGTAGGCAGCCCGTGTGAGGTGGAACCCATGTAATTTGGGGCCCACGAAGGAGCAGAACCCATGGATTTAGGGCCTACGATAAGGGTTCGGCTAAGGATCTAACCCATGCGTGTGGGATCTGGGCTATGAGATGAAGGGATTAATTCGCCACGCTCTATCAGTTTGAGCTTTTAGAGCAAGTAGTTAATTACCATGCATCGAAGGGGGGGGGGGGGAGTATTCATCTATTTTATCATTACTTTGTTTCAGCTTGATTACTTTGTTTCAGCTTGATGTATCTTTTTCTGCCCATTAATTGAAAGCATTATTCTTGCAAATTTTAACTAAAAAAATTACAACACATTCCATTGATGCGAATGCTAAGGATTTTTCTTTTTTAGAATGTGATTACAATCTAGTCACCCACCTTTAGGGTTGTGTGATACCCTAAGGCACCTACTCAGCCGTTAATGTGCAATTGGGAAACTTTAAATTCCCATCAAGCTGCCTTGTCGTTTACTAAAGTGCCCATTGACCTTGTTTCTCATTTATCAGGGGAAACCCATTAAGCACACTCCACTGGGAGCCTGTTTGTTTCACCAATTATCACAGTAATGTAAAGGAAATGTGCAATGATTACAAGTTACTTTACATGTCTCAACATCTGCATTTGACCATTGATTCTAGTGTTTAGTTTCTCACGGTAAAATCTTAGCAATGGCATCTTTACAATACTTTAGTGTCAAATCATCACCAAAATACATTAATGTCATTGTTTGGATTCGAGATTTTCATGATAATGCCATGACAAAGTCTAGTGATAACAAATTCATTTACCTCTCTCCCTAATACATCTGCATTTCACCAAAGATTCCCATGTTTGGTTTAGCAGTGGTAAAACCATAATGATGATACATTACTGGGGTAATTGGCAAAAAAAAAACATGCCCTACGTGTTGTCACTCTTTATCAAACAGATGCATTTCCATATTTAAAGTGTATGGTCTAGGAATCAAACCTATGTTATTTATTTGTGGAACTTCTACAACCGAATTATTGCAAGTCATTTCAGTGGTGCATCCAAACACATCCTAAAATGGACATATCCAAATTGAGTTGTCAAAATCCTGTGATTTGTGATTTACGATTTACAATTTGAATTGAATATTAAGGGTTTGTTTGTTTTACCATTTACCATGGTAAATGGTGGTAAATGGTAATTATTATTTACCATGGTAAATTCATGCAAGACGCCCTTATGACGTTGACAGTTTCACTAAAATCGAGGAGAAGAATGAGATGCATAAAATCTGTGGGGCCCACCTAATGTATATATTTGTGGGGTCTATCTATCCACGAAATGAGCCCAAAATATGAAGCAAATCCAAAGCACATGTGGACCACACCACCAGCTATAGTGGGAATTGAACACCAACTGTTGCAAACTTTTTGGGGGCAAAAAAATTTTTGGATCAAGTTGATATTTATGTTTTTGGTTCATTTATATCTTTCTGGCCTTATGAACAAGTTAGATGATAGATACATATCACTGTGGGCCCTACACAAATTACAGATTTTAATGGTGGACATCATTATCCCCCTCTTTTCCTGTGGTATGGCCCACTTGAGCTTACAATCTGCCTCATTTTTTTGGCTCATGCCTTAAAATGAGCTAGTAAAACAGATGGGCAATGTAGATCAGACACATACATCAAAGTGGGAACCACAAGCTTTTTACATAGGCAATCCCATCCAACACAATCTCAGTTCTCGCATGATTATTCAGTGATTTCCCTCTCTTCCAAATGTTTATGAGAAGTAATCATTATTTATTTACCACCATTTACTAAGGTAAATGGTAAAACAAACAAACCCTAAGCAAAACAATTTGAATCCCACCTTGAATCCCTTTTTAGATGAATCTTACAAATCTATTATTTGAATCCTACGATTCCATTATTTGAATCCTACAATCTACGATTCAAATTACGCTTGCTCTCTTCCTTTTAATATTGGATTTCGTTTTATGCTTAAAATGGTGGGGCCTTTAAGAATCGTTTTAAGAAGGTCTATTCTTTTTGTTTGTTTTTTTTTTATAAGAGAAAGATTTGTGATTGTGATATTCAAAAACCCAAACCAAAGAAATTAGAAATATCTTTTTCTAAAGTCAACAAAATCAAGTACTGGTATTCCCTATATAATCCTACACTTAATAAAGGTAAAATTACTAAAGGACACTTGTATATTTTTTAAGGTAAATTTCTTGAAAGAAAAATCATAAAAGAAAAATAAGGGTCCTTTAATTCCATGACATAAGTAGATCTTATGTAAGTTCTCGATTGCCAATATCATGAAATGTATTACTTTTCATGGTGCGAATTGATGGGAAATAGATGATTGATGTGTTTTTATTTACTTTGACTATAAGATTTTTTGATATTCTAAGAAAATCATAAAAATTCTTACAATTTGTGATGGGGACATCACACGCACACGCACGGCCCCCTACGCACGTACGCAAGGAGGAAGAGGGCCCCACCATCGATCTGGATCGATGACGACATCCAGGGAGAGCCTCCTAGTTAGAAGACTATGTTTTGGCTCGTTGTAGTGGACCCGATAGTAATGAGAATCCCACCATGGGTTCTCATGATCATGGCCCGCTATTCTAATTAATCTAGTACTTTGGGTTTTGCTTATTATTGTTATTAGGAATATCGTAGATGGTTTAAATTGCTTTACTTAGTTGTTATTTTTTATTACTTCGTATCCAAGTAATAGGTTGCACACATGGCGCGAGTTTTGGGGTATAGGATTTTATTATAAATAGGCACCCTTTGTAGTCTTTTTTCTCATTGAAGATTAATAAAATTTTTGCATTTTTTTTTCTGCTTCTCTGAGTTTCTGAGTTGTAGAAATCCAATTGGGTGTGAAACCCTCCCTTCCTCGAATGGCTGATTACTATGGTACAAACCCACACTTATCCCGATTCGCTCCCACCTTCTAACTTCCATATTTCTCCTCCTACAGCCATCCTCCCTGTAAATCCATCAATATTTTGCAAACGTTTCTTTTCTACAGCAGATTTTTGAAATCTGGCCCTACAAGAGGGCTGAAACTTCGGCGAAGCACTGCTCACAGACCGATCATCGGATCATCGCGAAACTTGAGAGTTTTGTGGTCCACAGTCCACCCCTGGCTAACTAGGGCCAAGCTGACCGTTTTCTGATTCGTGGGCCCCACACACGTGCGGGACACCACCAGCACACGTGCGTCTGGGCCTTCACTGCTGTCCACGCGTGTGGTGCTTCTCTTGTTCGTCTCTCTCCTCTCTTTTACTCCTCTTTCACCCAAATCCCTAACCCCGACCCTAAATTACTCAAATCCCCAATTTTATGCCCTTTTCTTCAACTTTAAGGTTCCCCGAATTGAAATCTGTGAATCCCTTGGATTGGGGAATTATTTTTGTGCATGTGTGGATGAATTTACCCTCCTTTGATTATTGTTTGGTTTATAATTTTGACTGATCCGGCCCTAGCATGTGTAGGCATGGATCTGCATAAGATTCTCCTTGATTGAGTGCTTGAACTTTTGTGTGGGATGTGGAATTTTATGTAACTGTTTCTGAATTAGTGTGATTTAAAGCCTGAAAATCTTGCACATCATACTTGAATTTCATGTCCTGCATCAAATTTGGTATCTAAGCCCAAGGTTTTTATAGGGGAATGTATTGCATGTTTAGGGTTTAGTTTATTTGTATACATTATGCATCAAATATCATCATATAGAGCTGTTTACAGGTCCATAATTCCTAATATAAGCTGCTGAATTTTTTGCTATCAAAAAATCCCCATATCTCTTTGTTGGATTTTCTGTTGACAGATTCTTTGGGCAAATACGTTGCTGGAAATTGAGTAGTATTGTATCGTTTTCCCCATATAGAGTCCTATAGGAGCATTTAGTCCCATCTAGGCGCATATAATCGTATTAGAAGGTCCTCAAGTTGAGTTAGTAGTTGTATGCCCTCATGTACGGGTCATGATTTTGGCTTGTACCCTACACTAAACACGGAGCAATTGCAATAGTCAATGAACAAGCTGACCTAGCAGTTTGAGTCTTTGGATAAGCGCTTGTAATAACATATTGACCAACGCTTTGAGCAGTTTAATGTGCGCGTTACCCAACTAGAGACATCCGCCTGGGCAAACCCCACCATTGGGGAAGATGCCCAATCTCAGGCAGGTGATCAAGCAATTAGACCAAGGAATTGGTCATGGGCGCGCACCCATGCACCCACCCCACGAGGGAGATCATGATCAATATGACCCAGATGCACAACTCCTCAAGGGAGTTAGAGTAGATGCTCCTACGTTTGATGGTGACTTGGACCCTAAAGCCTTTTTAGACCAGCTGGCGGATATGGACCATTATTTTGAGTGGTATGACATGTCGGATGCTCGTCAAGTCCGATTCGCAAAGATGAAGCTTGTAGGCCAAGCGAAGAGGTTTTGGGCCACTGTAGAGTGAAAGAAAGAGCGAGGGAGCTACTAATAGTCCACTGGAGAGAAATGAAAGAAACTCTTAAGGAGAAGTACATTCCTCTCTTATCGCTTACGGTTGATTGAGAAATGGTAGTCTCTTCGACAAGGTTCCATGAGTGTGGCGGAATACATTGAGAAGTTCGAAGAGTACTTGACCAGGTGTGAAGTTGATGAGGATCCCGTACTCACCCTTGCTCGATTTAAAACGGGCCTCTGTTCTGACATTAGGAGAGAATTGCTCGCCAAAGACATAGACACTATTGAACAGTTGTATCAAGTAGTGTTGGAGGTCAAGTAATACCTCAAAGCATATGTGGGAAGACGGTTTGACTTTCGCGATTCTAGTGCTAAGGCCAACCCTTTTGGGGCTAAACCTAACACTGGATATCAAAACAAATCTTCCAACAATTCTCAGTCCAGGCCCAAGGATGATAAGGGTAAAGAGATTGTCGGGTCTAGCTCACGTGGAAGTGAGGCAACTAGGTGTTTTAGGTGTCAAGGGTTTGGTCTCTTTGCCCACCAATGTAGCACGAAAGAGGGCACCAAGGTACTCCTTATTGATGAGCAAGTAGAAGTAGTGCCCCCAGAGAGTGACGGTGAAGAGGAAGAATACGAGCCAGTAGAAACCCCTAGTGATGAGGAAGAGAGCGCATGAATCTGCTACCCTCGCAGTTGTATGTTGTGCCTTTGCTCAAGCCAAGAACACTGACGATTGGCGCCGCAACACGATCTTCTATACTTATGCAAAACGTGGGGAAAAGACTTGTAAGATGATCGTGGATAGTGGTAGTTGTGCCAACGTAGCATCGATTGGCACTGTGAGTCGTTCGGGCTTAAAGCTTGAAGCCCATCCTCAACCCTATAGAGTGTCCTGGGTTGATGAAACTTTCATTCCAATCTCGCATCATTGTCTTATTCCTATTTAGTTTGGATTATATAAAGACACACTTTGGTGTGATGTTGTTCCCATGGATGTTGGTCATATCATTATGGGTAGACCTTGGCTCTATGACAGGGATGTCACCATATATGGTCATTCGAATGTGTGAACATTCTAGTTTGAGGACAAGAAAGTCAAGCTAAATCCACTTCCACTCAAGAACACGAATGGAAAGGAGGCCACCACACAAAGTGGTGTGAGCGGCTCAAAAGAATTGAAGGAGTCGAAGTCCACGTCCAAACCTCTCCATATTCTAAATGCTAAAGACTTTGAGCGAGAAACTGAGGCGGACTCGATGTTATACACCCTTGTGGCTAGGAAAAGTGTACTAGAAGCTAGTGTAGAGTTACCCACTGAGGTCATTCAGGTAGTGCATGAGTTTCGTGATGTCTTTCCTGATGATCTAACAAATGAGCTTCCCCCCTATGATGGATATATAGCATGTCATTGATCTAGTCCCTAGGGCGACTCTACCAAACCTCCCTCATTACAGAATGAACCCAAATGAGCATGTAGAGTTGAAGAGACATATTGATGAGCTCCTAGAAAAGGGTTTCATTCGAGAGAGCATGAGCTCGTGTGTCTGCTCGCCTTTCTTACACCCAAGAAGGATGACACAAGGAGGATGTGTTTTGATAGTAGGGTCATTAACAAAATCACGGTCAAATATCGATTTCCCATACCGCGTCTTGATGACATGTTAAATATGATGGCCAATGCTACTATCTTCTCGAAAATTGGCCTTAAAAGTGGTTATCACCAAATCCGTGTACGCCCTGGTGATGAGTGGAAGACATCCTTCAAGACAAATGATGGGCTATACGAGTGGCTAGTTATGCCTTTTGGGCTGACATATGCCCCAAGCACTTTCATGCGTGTGATGACCCAAGTGTCGAGGCCCTTCATGGGGAAGTTCTTAGTCATATTCTTTGATGATATCTCGATTTATAGCATGACTAAAGAACAACACCTCAACCATTTGAGACAGGTTTGTGGGATCCGAGTCGAGAAATTGTACGCCAACTTAAAGAAGTATGCGTTTTTGTCTAATAGTATTATCTTTTAAGGTTTTGTTGTGTCAGCTGATGATGCAGGGATGAACGTGATGAGGTTAACTACTCCGAATCCACGGAGCTTCTCTGGACTCCTCACAGAGACTTTTCGAATCCACGAGGAAAGAAAAAAGAAAATAGAAATAAATTCGAAATTGATTAATTAATTAATAAAAACGAGTTCACAACCCTTTAAATAGGGGTACCAAGTAATGGGAAAGAAATCAGAATCAAACTACAACTAAAACTCCTAAAATCCGCGACTTACTATAAATAGTAAACTTACTATTTATAGACAGTTGGGATGTCTACTAGTGCACAAGGTTTTCGGCCAAAAATAGTGTCCTATTTGGCTTCACCAAACCGTTCTCCTAATTATTCTAAAGCTCTTTTCACATTGGACGCAACTCCTAAGGCCCGACGGATGAAGAGTTATAATCAAACTAAAACTTACTATTTATAGTAAAAACGAAATTAAAACAGGGAAACAACCGTCGATCCAAGGGTATTTCGCAAATCCGGGTTGCGTAACCCGGCGTAGCTGGGTTGGTTGGCTAAAGTAGCTCGTTCTACCCCAAAATCATATATTTTACACCTAATAACTCATTCCGGATTGTGAGATACGCCCGATCTAAGGTTCGACAGTCCAGATCACTTCTGTCGTCGATCGGGCCTTTTCTGATCCATCTTGGCCATGAAACTGTCCGCGACCCGCTCTACATCAGTCCCTTCCACTTCAAAAGAACTCGTCCTCGAGTTCTCATCCTGCTCTGGTTCATGATACTCGGTCAGGTCCGCGACGTTGAAAGTCCGTGAGATCGCCATGTCATCTGGAAGATCAACAACATAAGCGTTATCATTGATCTTTCGAATGATTGGGACGGGTCCAATCTTCTTATTTTTCAACTTGTTGTACATCCCGGTCAGAAATCTCTCTTTGCGCAGATGGACCATAACGCGGTCGCCCACCTCGAACACTTTTTGTCGTCGATGCTTGTCCGCTTGTTCCTTATACTTCTCGTTCGAGGCATGTAGCATGGTCTGCACTTCCGCATGGATGCCCATGATCTTGTCTGTCATATGTTCTACTGCAATGCTTGTGCCTGGGTGCTTGGGCAGAGGGACCAAGTCAAGTGTGTAGCGAAGCACTTGTCCATAGATAATCTGGAACGGTGATTTCCCTGTCGAGCAGTTCACCATGTTGTTGAATGCAAACTCTGCTTGAGACAAGGCCAAATCCCACTGCTTTGGTTTTTCTCCTAAAATACAGCGAAGGAGGTTTCCCAACGTGCGATTCACAACTTCAATCTGCCCATCAATCCGTGAGTGGTAAGCACTGTTGAATTGAAGTCGTGTATCGAATCGAGTCCACGAAGTCCGCCAAAAGTGGCTAATGAACTTCGTGTCACAATCAGAAGTAATGGTCTTGGGGACCCCGTGTAACTGTACGACCTCCCTAAAGAATAAATTCGCCACGTGTGTTGCATGAGGGAATACAGTGCGCCATCTTGGAGAAACGATCTACCACCACAAACACCGAATCCATGCCACATTGTGTTCGTGGGAGACCAAGCACGAAGTCCATTGATAAATCCTCCCAAGGACCGTTAGGCACAGGTAACGGGGTGTAGAAGCCCGTATTATGAGATTGCCCCTTGGAGGTCTGACAAACATGACAACGTTGTACGGCTTCCACATCACGTACTAATTGCAGCCAGTAATACGGCTCTTCCACAAGAGCTCGCGTCTTGTCTCGCCCAAGGCATCCACCGAGGCCACCTCCATGTAGCTCCTGAATAATCCGCTCCCTCAGAGAACTTTGACGGATGCATAATCGATTCCCTTTGAAGAGAAAATCATCTTGTACATGTCCTCATCCTCGGCATACAGCTCCTTGAGACAGTCAAAGCTGACCACCTCGTTTCTCATCGTAACAAGTAGTGATGCACGACGACTAAGTGCATCAGCCACTTTGTTCTGCTGCCCTAACTTGTACTTCAAAACGAACGTTAATTCCTGTAAAAACGCAACCCATCTAGCATGCACACGATTCACGTTAGTCTAACTATTAATAAACTTTAATGTTTGATGGTCAGTGTACAGAACAAACTCTCTTTGAATCAGATAATGCCGCCAATGTCGCAACGCTTGAACAACTGCGTACAACTTAAGCTCATAAGTCGAACACTTCTTTCGGGCTTCGCTGAGCTTCTCGTTGTAGAAGGCTACTGGCCTGCCTTCCTATGATAATACTCCTTCAATTCCGACGTATGAAGCGTCACACTCAACCTCAAACAATTTGTCGAAATTAGGAAGCACCAAGACCAAGGTGTGCCGTATCGGTATCGGTAGGCGTAACGGTGACCTCCAAAACCGATCTGGATACTGGTAATGTAACGGCTCGTAACGCAAGCAAATTTTTTTTTTTAAAAAAATATGAAAAATATGGATTAAATCCGAATATTCTAAGCATTCCAAATATGCATTCATTTATAAATTGGAACATGTTTATGGTGGTGTAACGGTCCACTCTTTAGTGAGAAGTTGTATCGGATTGTCTAATGAATTTATGAACTAGATAACCTGAATTTGACTACTGAAATTCATATATTTAATTTTCTAACTATCTACTATCAATGATAAATATATTAGAATGAATGTAATATGAAAATATCTTACATTTGGTGTTTGCAATTATTTTTGAGGAATTTCTCGAACATGTGTAAATAGAAAAAAATATAAAATGGCACCCCAAATCTATAAAATGCACATTAACATGTTCTACTATGATTAACACATCACATGGCATGATTAAAACAGCAAAACAATCATTAAAAAATGATTATTTGAATTTTTTAAAAAAAGGCCATAATTAATGCGTAAATAGAAAAAAATATAAAAAATTATAATATGGCACCCAAAATCTGTAAAAATGCATATTAACATGTTCTACTATGATTAACACATCACATGACATGATTAAAACATCAAAACAATCATTAAAAAATGATTTTTTGAATTTTTAAAAAAAGGGCCATAATTAATGCGTAAATAGAAAAAAATATAAAAATATATAAAATGGCACCCCAAATCTGTAAAATGCACATTAACATGTTCTACTATGATTAACACATCACATGGCATGATTAAAACATCAAAACAATCATTAAAAAATGATTTTTTGAATTTTTAAAAAAAGGGCCATAATTAATGCGTAAATAGAAAAAAATATATAAAAAATATAAAATGGCACCCCAAATCTGTAAAATGCACATTAACATGTTCTACTATGATTAACACATCACATGGTATGAATAAAACATCAAAACAATCATTAAAAAATGATTTTTTGAATTTTTAAAAAAAGGGCCATAATTAATGCGTAAATAGAAAAAAATATTAAAAAAATATAAAATGGCACCCCAAATGTCAGAAAATGCACATTAACATGTTCTACTATGATTAACACATCACATGGCATGATTAAAACATCAAAACAATCATTAAAAAATGATTTTTTGAATTTTTAAAAAAGAGCCATAATTAATGCGTAAATAGAAAAAATATTAAAAAATATAAAATGGCACCCCAAATCTGTAAAATACACATTAACATGTTCTACTATGATTAACACATCACATGGTATGATTAAAACATCAAAACAATCATTAAAAAATGATTTTATGAATTTTTAAAAAAAGGGCCATAATTAATGCGTAAATAGAAAAAAATATTTTAAAAAATATAAAATGGCACCCCAAATCTGTAAAATGCACATTAAAATATTCTACTATAATTAACACATCAGATGACATGATTAAAATAGCAAAACAATCATTAAAAAATGATTTTTCGAATTTTTAAAAAAATGGCCATATTTAGTGCGTAAATAGAAAAAAATATAAAATATATATAAAATGGCATTTGTTGTATATCCATGTGGTCCATCCTTTTTGCCCACTTATTTCAGGTCATGGACCAAAAATGAGGTGATCCAAAGCTTGGGTGGATCACAAAATGGGCCTTAAGAAGATTTTAACTCGGCATTCAATCCCAACTAACGTGGTCCAATTGAGATTTTGATCCCTTCATTTCAAGGATCATGCTTTAAAATGAACTTGAAAAATTATGAATGGCATGGATTTACCATACATAAATCAAGGTGGGCCCCACCGCATGTAATAAAATGGCGAGTGTGCACCATGCAAAGTGTGCCTTTATGCAATTATACAAAAAAAAAAAAAAAAAAAAAAAAAGCTGCGTGGCTCAAAAATACATTGTATCGATTTTCTTTGGAAAAAGAAAAGAAAAGAGAGGGAAATGAAAAGAAAAGAGGGAAAACAAAGAGGGGCCGAACCGAGAGAGAGAGAGAGAGATGTCTGCCATTGTATAGAAGAAGCCAAATAAACACAAGAATGCAGGAATCAGCAAGAAAATGACCAGGCAGTTAAGCATTAACAAGAAGTTGTATGTCTCCAGAAGAATGGCAAATGAATAATGCCAGCCATACCATTAGAAGAATTGAAGAATAAGAAGAAAGAGAAGAAGAAGAAGAAGAAAAGAAGAAGAAGAAGAAGAAGGTAAGTTGGTTTTTTTTTTTTCTTTTTTTTTTTTTCAAGGCCATGCTGTACATTTCCTCAAAATGTGCCGCGGTTATGAACGCCGTTACGGTCACAAAATTTCATAACGGCCGTTTCGACCAGATCGCGTAACGGTGTCGGTAGATTACTGGTGCGTATCGGCGATGTCGATCGTAACGGATACGGCACACCTTGACCAAGACCGGTGTTGTAGACAAACGATGCTTGATCTCATGAAAGCTCTTGTCAGCTTTATCGGTCCACTGGAACGGTCCTTTTTTCATGCAATCTGTTATAGGCGCGACTATGGTGCTAAAATCTTGCGCAAATCGACGATAGAAAGTCGTCAACCCGTGAAAACTCTTCACCTCATGAATGTTTGTCGAGATCGGTCATTCGCTAATAGCTCGCACTTTTTCATCGTCCACACGAATGCCTGTAGACGTTACAACAAATCCTAGAAACAACAAGCTGTCAGTTAAAAAATTACGCTTCTTCAAGTTAAGGTACAACTTGTTAATTTGTAGGACCTGCAGCACCTGCCTGAGATGTTTCCTGTGCTTCGCCTCATCCTAGCTATATATCAATATGTCATCAAAATATACTACCACAAATCGGCCAGTGAACGGCTTTAGAACTTGATTCATCAAACGCATAAAAGTACTTAATGCGTTCGATAGGCCGAAGGGCATGACCAACCACTCATACAACCCTTGGTCTTGAATGTCATTTTCCACTCGTCACCGGGTCGGATACGAATCTGATGGTACCCGCTCCTTAGATCTAGTTTAGAGAACACATTGGCCCCTTCTAACATATCGAGCATGTCGTCCAACCGTGGTATTGGGAACCGATATTTGATGGTAATTTTGTTGATTGCCCGGCTGTCGACACACATACGCCAGCTTCCATCTTTTTTTGGCGTTAATAATGCTGGTATGGCACATGAGCTCATGCTCTCTCTCAAGAGACCCTTACAGATCAATTCCTCCACTTACACCAGAAGTATCTCACACTCCTTCGGACTCATCCGATAATGAGGGCGGTTGAGCAGGCTAGCCCCAGGGACGAGGTCTATGTGATATTAGATGTCCCTCATGGGGGCAATCCATCAGGTAAATCCTCAAGCCAGACTTCTTTGAATTCGTTTAGCAACAGTCTTAAACTTGTGCCCTTCACCACTATGGTGTATACCTCGCCGGTTTCCTTGGATTCCTCCATGAAATCCCGAATGGTCAAGAGGGAACTCCCCTCTACTTTAGAGGCTTCAGAGTGGTTCTCTGGTGTCATAGGGGCAAAGATTATTTTTCGACTATCCTTGACGAATATGTAGCATCATGGTCCAACTGCCAGGGTCGACCGAGTAGCATATGACGAGCTTCCATGTCGACTACGTCACAAAGTATTCCGTTGACAGTGCACCGAGTACGAATATATTGTGTTGCTGTATATGTAATTCTTTTCGTAGGGCATACAGTAATCGCCTCACAACTAGAAATTTGCCACGATCCTCACCCGTCACTTCATCGCCACCTGCTATTTCTTCAGTGG
This sequence comes from Magnolia changhungtana, assembly GCA_030180095.1. NCBI lineage: Eukaryota > Viridiplantae > Streptophyta > Magnoliopsida > Magnoliales > Magnoliaceae > Magnolia > Magnolia changhungtana. The sequence continues at coordinate 656,068 of JASAUF010000394.1, read as the reverse complement.
TTTGTTCATGTTCATCAAAGCCATGGTCTTCTTCTGCGGCCTTATCTTCAGTGCCCCCTTCGTTTATAGTCTAAGTGTGCTACAGGACGTTAGGGACAAGTGTTTGATAAGTGGCATGGTTGGCCACAGCGGTAACAATTGTTCGACCTTGGCCGAGCATAAGGATTCGAAACCTACTCGGGCCCACTGTTGTGGGTGCTGCACGTTGAGGTCTGGATGAGCCGCTCCCCGTATCACGGTTTGCGGTTGTAAGAGGTTGAGGACGTTCTCCTACTGGATCTTTTCCTCGTGCCAGCACTGAATCCTGCGTGGGACCCGTCATAGGGGGTTGAGTTGAAGGATATGGACGAGCAAGAGCTCTAACAAGTTGTGTTTCTGCCCTACCCGCCAATTGAACTACTTCATCCACGGTCTCGACTGGGTACATCTGAACTCGGTCCTGAATTGTTGATCGCAACCCACCTATAAATCGTGCCACCTTCTGTGACTCAGATTCTAACAGATCATTTCGTGTAGTCAACCGCTGGAATTCTTCAGTGTAATCTGTGACGGTTCGATTTCCTTGTCGACAATTTTGATATTGCTGAAATAATATTTGCTCATAATCACTGAGGAGAAATCGTGATCGAAGAAGACGTCTCATCCGTGGCCATGATGAGATGGCGCCTTGTTCTGACAGGCTCGTGAGAGTTGTAATTGTTCCTACCATGCAGAAGCACCAGATTTTAATTTAAACGCTATCAATTTTACCCTTTTATGATATGGCATGTCCATATAATCAAAATATCTCTCTACTTAGGCTAGCTAATCGAGAAAATCTTCTATATATAATAAACCATTAAAACTAGGAAATTCAGCCTTACCTCAATAGTCTCTTTCAGCAAGATCTAGATGATCGCCTCCATGGATTAGTCGTCGGGCAAAATCCTCATTAAGGTCCTCGTCGCTAGAACTTGAATCATCTGGTATAGCCCTACGATTTGCCACTGGTAGTGCTCTACGAAAATCGGGGTTGCGTCGTACAGCAACCACGGGTGGTGGAGCAACCATAAGTGGTGGAGCACCGCCTAGGGCTTGGGGCGGAAGTAACGCATTTGAAAGACGGTCGAGGGTTACCTGCAGCCCTTGCATGGTTAACTGACTCTCCCGGTGGAAAGCTTCCATTCTTTCCAAAAGATTACGAATCCCTGGATCACCGTCCACAGGATTTTAATTCATACCTTCATTGTTTGCCATCGGCCCGAGGGGAATCCTCGCTTTGATACCATAATGCAGGGGCATTTTCACACTGGGCTCGAGTGGGGTCGCTTGTGGGATGCAGGGGCACACTCGGGGTGGGTGCGCCCACAGAGGTCTCGTGTTCGAGACTCCTCACCAGTGGTGATTAATGTGCATTTCGCACCAGGCTCGAGTGGGGTAGCTCGTGGGATGCGGGGACACACTCGGGGTGGGCGGCAATGTGATTTGGGGCCCACGAAGGGGATTCGGCCGAGGTCCTAACCAATGAGATGTGGAGCCTAGGCTATGAGATAAAGGGATTAATTCGTCATATTCTAACAGTTTGAGCTTTAAGAGCAAGTGGTTAATTGTCCTGCATCAAATTAGTATCAGAGCGGGAGGTCTCGGGTTCGAGACTCCTCACAGGGGGTGATTAATGCATGGACATTTTCACACTGGGCTCGAGTGGGGTCGCTTGTGGGATGCAGGGGCACACTCGGGGTGGGTGTGGCCCACGGAGGAGGTCTCGTGTTCGAGACTCCTCACTAGTGGTGATTAATGCGCATTTCACACCGGGCTCGAGTGTGGTAGCCCGTGGGATGCAAGGACACACTCTAGGTGGGCGGCCATGTGATTTGGGGCCCACGAAGGGGGTTCGGCCGAGGTCCTAACCCATGAGATGTGGGGCCTGGGCCATGAGATAAAGGGATTAATTCGCAATATTCTAACAGTTCGAGCTTTTAGAGCAAGTGGTTAATTGTCCTGCATCCTACTAATTGACGCAGGGATGAACGTGATGAGGTTAACTACTCCGAATCCACGGAGCTTCTCTGGACTCCTCACAGAGACTTCTCGAATCCACGAGGAAAGAAAAAAGAAAATAGAAATAAATTCTAATAAATTCGAAATTGATTAATTAATTAATAAAAACAAGTTCACAACCCTTTAAAAAGGAGTACCAAGCAATGGGAAAGAAATCAGAATAGAACTATAACTAAAACTCCTAGAATCCGCGACTTACTATAAATAGTAAACTTACTATTTATAGATGGTCGTGATGTCTACTAGTGCGCAAGGTTTTCAGCCAAAAATAGTAAGTGTCATATTTGGCTTCACCAAACCGTTCTCCTAATTATTCTAAGCTCTTTTCACGTTGGACACAACTCCTAAAGTCCAACGGATGAAGAGTTATAATCAAACTAAAACTTACTATTTATAGTAAAAACGAAATTAAAACAGGGAAACGACCGTCGATCCAGGGGTATTTCGCAAATCCGGGTTGCGCAACCCGGCGTAGCTGGGTTAGTTGGCTAAAGTAGCTCGTTCTACCCCAAAATCATATATTGTACGCCTGATAACTCATTCCGGATTGTGAGATACGCCCGATCTAAGGTCCGACGGTCCGGATCACTTCTGTCGTCGACCGGGCCTTTTCCGATCCATCTTGGCCATAAAACTGTCTGCGACCCGCTCTACATCAGCTGAGGGCGTATTGGCAGACCCTGAAAAGGTCAAGGCCATCGTCAATTGGCCTGAACCCCGCAATATTCATGAGGTGCGCAGCTTTCACGGCTTAGCCACCTTTCTATAGGCGGTTCATTCAAGGTTTCAGTTCCATTATGGCTTCCATCACAAATTGCATTATAAAAAAAAAAAAAAAAATGAGAGTTTCAATGGACATAGGCAAACCTCGAAGGCCTTCAAGAAGATAAAGGTCAAGATGACCAAAACTCCCGTCACGCGACTTCCGGATTTTTCAAAAGCTTTTGAAGTCGCATATGACGCGTCAAAAGTCAGTATAGGAGTACTTAGTCAGGAAGGGCACCCTGTCACCTTTTTGGGTTAGAAACTAAATGAGGCGAAACAGAAATATTCCACCTATGACAAAGAGTTCTATGCGGTAGTGCAATCACTGCGTCATTGGCGTCATTACCTATTACTGCAAGAATTCGTCTTATTCTCATATCACGAAGCCTTGAGATATCTAAACTCTCAGAAGAAATTAAACCCTAGGCACGCTAAGTGGGTTCAATTCCTTCAAGAGTACACTTTTGTGCTTAAGCACAAGGCTGGTGTAGAGAATAAGTTTGTCGACGCGTTGAGTCGTCGAGTCGCATTACTCAATTCCATGAGTGTCGAAGTCACGAGCCTCGAGTGCATCAAAGAAGATTATTCTGAGTGTCTAGATTTTAGAGTTGTGTACGCATCGTTGTTAGAGAGTCCGTCAGGAGCTAACAGTGAGTACTTGATTCTAGACGGATATTTGTTTAGGTGTGACCGCTTGTGCATACCTCGCACCTCCCTACGCGATTTTCTTGTCTGCGAGTTGCATTCAGGAGGGGTCGCAGGTCATTTCGGTCGAGACAAGATCATTGCCCTAGTAGAGGATAGGTTTCATTGGTCAAGCCTCAAGCGAAACATGGCAAAAATTATAGGGCAATATCGTACCTGTCAACTGGCAAAGCAGAAAAAAGAAAATACAGAATTATACACACTTTTGCTAGTTCCATCCATCCCTTGGCAGGACATTAGTATGAACTCCGTGCTTGTACTTCCCAAGACTATTCAAAAACACAATTCCATATTTGTTGTCGTGAACCCTTTTTTTTAAATGACACACTTCATTCCTTGTTCTAAGACCTCTGACGCATCTCATGTTGCCAAGTTGTTTTTTAGTGAGGTCGTCAAACTGCATGGGTTACCAAAAACCATAGTGTCTGACCGTGACGTGTGATTCATGAGTTACTTTTGAAAGACACTATGATATATGATGAATACTAGGCTCCAATTTTCTTCTGCCTACCACCCTCAGACCGATGGTCAGACTAAGGTGATTAATAGGAGCATAGGGAGTTTACTCAAATGTTTAGTGGGGGAGCACACTAGGACGTGGGACACCGTACTACCTATAGCCGAGTTTGCGTTTAATAGTTCTGTTAATAGGTCCACGGGTTTAAGTCCTTTTGAAGTCCATATTGGTTATAAGCTTAGGAAGCCTATTGATCTTGTCCTTATGTCACTGTCCCCTAGGCCATTAGAGTTTGCAGAGTCCTTTGCGCATCACATTTATTCATTGCATCAAGAAATCAAGAGAAAGATCAATACTAGTAATGAACATTACAAGTTTTCTGCAGACCAGCATAAACGTTTCAAGGAATTCAATGTGGGGGATTCTGTGATGGTCCGCATTAGGCCCGAGTGGCACCCTCAGGGGGTCGTTTGTAAATTACACGCGCGTAGCGCTGGACCCTTCAAAATTATAAAACGAAACGGTCTCAATGCATATGTGGTAGATCTTCCACCTTCCATGGGAATTAGTTCCACATTCAATATGGAGGATGTGGTTAGTTTTTAGGGGACCACTGATACTTCGTCCAGCCCTTCACCCAACCATCCTGATTTCCCAGACCTGTCCCTTGATCCATGGTCTCTTCTCGACCCTTCGTCACACCCTCTACCTCCCATACCTACCCTTCCCACACCCAAAGAGAAAATAGAGGATGTTCTAGACCATCAGATAGTATCAACGTTGGACGGCGAGTTTCAGAAGTACCTGATTAGGTGGAAGTCATGCCCAGCTTCAGATAGTACGTGGGTCACTATGGACGAGCTTCAGAGACTTGATCCTGACATCTTGGAACAGTTCAGGAGTTTTATTTCGCCAGTGGCGAAATCTTCGCAGCCGGAGAGAGTTGATGAGGACATGCACATACGCCCGTACGCATGGAGGGCCCTACCATCAATCTGGATCGATGACGACGTCCTGGGAGGGCCTCCTAGCTAGAGGACCGCGTTTTGGTTCGTTGGAGTAGACCCGGTAGTCATATGAATCCCACCATGGGTTCTCATGATCGTGACCCACAATTCTAATTAATCTAGTACTTTGAGTTTTTCTTATTATTTTTATTAGGAATATCATGGACGGTTTAGATTGCTTTAATTAGTTATTATTTTTTATTACTTCGTCTCTAAGTAATAGGTTGCACACATGGCACAAGTTTTAGGGTATAAGATTTTATTATAAATAGACACTCCTTGTAGTTGTAGTTTTTTTTCTCATTGAAGATTAATAAAATTTCTGCATTTTTTCTGCTTATCTGAGTTTTTGAGTTTAGAAATCCAACTGGGTGTGAAACCCTCCCCTCCTCGAAGGGCTGACTACCATGGTGCGAACCCACACTCATCCCGATTCGGCCCCACCTTCTACTTTCCATATTTCTCTTCTCCTACAGCCATCCTCCCTTCAAATCCATCAATATTTTGCACACATTTCTTTTCTACAGCAGATTTCTGGAATCTGGCCCTGCAGGAGGGCTGAAACTTCGGCGGAGCACCGCGCACAAACCGATCGTCGGATCGTCGCGAAACTTGAGAGTTTTGTGGTCCACCCCTGGCCGACCAGGGCTAAGCTGGCCATTTTCTAATTCATAGGCCCCACACACGTGTGGGACACCACTAGCGCACGTGCGTCTAGGCCTTCACTGTTATCCATGTGTGTGGTGCTTCTCGTGTTCATCTCTCTCCTCTCTTTTACTCCTCTTTCACCCAAATCCCTAACCTTAACCCTAAATTAATCAAATCTCCAATTTTATGCCCTTTCTTCAACTATAGGGTTCCTCAAATTAAAATCTGTGAATCCCTTAGATTGGGGAATTATTTATGTGCATGTGTGGATGAATTTACCCTCTTTTGATTATTATTTGATATATAATTTTGATTAATCCGGCCCTAGCATGTGTAGGCCTGGATCCGCATAAGATTCCCCTTGATTGAGTGCTTGAACTTTTGTATGAGATGTGGAATTTTGTGTAACTGTTTCTGAATTAGTGTGATCTAAAGCCTGAAATTCTTGCACATTATACTTGAATTTCATGTCCTGCATCAATTTGCAATTCGATATGATTCAACCTCTATTGCTATTTGCAGTACGCTCACGATTTTGACAACATCCTAACTAGTATGCATATAAAGGGGCTAGGCTCCGAATTAAAATTATGTCACTTTCAAAAGCCAGATTTGAAAGTAATGTAATGACAGTTCATGGGCTACTTCTTCATTATGGATCACAGTGACGGTAATTATGCTAATGTATTATATGATGCTCAATCATTAGAAACAGCTTTCTTTATCCATGATATTACAGAAGGCACCCACCTTTCAGTAATCTAAGACATCGATCCAGTGAAGCCTATCAAGATAGAAGCCATAAACAATGATCCCTACTTTCAGATGATCCTCGACATCCTACAAAGATGGGCAACTACAACCAACAGTCCCCATTTCACAGAGCCATGCAAATGGTTAAGACCACCCCAAGGGGGTGATGCAATTGCAAACCATCCAAAGCATGCATGCTCCACACATGCACAAGATGAGGCCCATATGAGGTCCCACTTCAGCAAATGTGGCAATTAGCCTCTAATTAGAATAATTCATGTGCATGGTTTTGTTAGGAGTCTTTTCTTATTTGTTGTTTCCAATATCTTAGAAGGTCCAAATGTAGAAGTTCTATTTTTAAGTATGGTTTTATTAGGAGAGGGAAACTACATACACACCTCTATAAGTATGGGTCATAGCCATATGCATTAGGCATTTTTTTCTGATAATTTGAATGAAATTCATGAGAGTTTTCTCAACAGTATAAGTATTGGGAGAGGGGAGATTTGTGAACTCTGGAACAAAACCAGAGGGCTCTTTAGCTTGCTCAGAGTCTTTTGCTTGCTTGGGATTCTAATCATTCAATCTGGTAAGAAGATTTCTCTTTGTGCAATCATTTTCCTTTTCTATTACATGAGGGGGAGATTTTAGGGATATTCTCCCAATCCACCATAGGGAATGCCTAGCGCATACATAGTTAATCGTAATTATGTATTAGAGATGATATTTCTCTCGTCATGTGTTAGGCCCAACCTAAAAATAAGCTCCTCTCATTTAGGGCCCGTTTGGATACCACCAAATAAGTTATTTTTTCTACTTACAGTAGTAGATAAGTAACTTACTTGAGAAAAGTAAGTTTGGTTTATGATCAATTATAAGTAGCTTATTTAAAGTTACTTAATCACTTCAGTTTAATAAGTAGAAATCAAGATAAGCTACTTAAGGCATAAGTAACTTATCTTAAGTAACTAATGATCCAAACACCCTCCTTAGTTAATCATAATTATGCATTAGAGATCATATTTCTTTTTTATACAGATTAAAAATAATATAAGAACCGACAACATAATTACGATTAACTAAAATGAGAACAATTCATTTTTAGGCATCTGCCAAATAGGCCCTTTTGAGACCAAACAAAACCTCAGCACTGTATTTACATTTCCTCAACCGAAATTCAGCCATTTGCTTTCAACCAGAAACAATTGCAATTCAACTCGATGGCGCATCCAAACGCACTCCAACCTTCTACAAGTAAATAGAAAAGCGAATTACCTGGAAAGAGCTCAATGGAAGTGACTCCACATTCTTGGACCGGAAACACCTCCTCAGAAGCAGAGTCAAATCAAACCCCAATTTCTTCTCGTGAGGCATAAAATCAACCCCCAAGCAAGGAACCGGAGCCGGCGAGATCGCCATCACACCATTCGGCAGATCCTTCATCAAATCCCCACCATTCTTCTTCGCCTTGCTCGCATTCTTCTCTGAATCCCGCCGATTCTTTTTCCTCTCCGCCTGCCACTTCAACACCATCCTTATCAGTTCCACCTGCAATTCCCCCCTCTTTGAAGCCTTTGACAGCTTGAAAGGCGGCGTCTTGACCCGTATTTCTTGATCCTGGCAGCGGCGGCGTTCAGACTTCTTGCGCTGGAGCTTGATCGAGTCGGGAATGGTCCGCTTGTTCTGGCGGTGGCGGGCCTGGAGGTAGTGGAGTTCGCAGAAGCTCAGATTCTCCATAGCCCTGCGGACGCAGCGCCATTGCCGACCGTCTGTTCTGCGGCAGCGGAGGTGGTCCGGTACCGCTTCGTCGTCCTTCATGGAAGCTGCAGGGGAACGGCTGTACAGTGAAAACGAAACGGAGGCCCGGTTCGAACCGGCCGGTTCGGGCATTGGAGTGGGAAACGGAGAGAGGGTTTTTGAAGACCTAAACGATGGCTCTGTTCGCTCTGGGTTTGAGAGGGAGAGGAGGGGACGCGTACCGCACAGGAAGTTCCTGTCATCGGAAGCTGTGTGGGGCATACAGAGATTTTCCTGACAAATCCACTCCGTCCATCAGTTTTTGGAGACCACAATAGGACAGGATTCTAAAATTCAGGTAAATCAAACGCCTGTGGGTCACACAACACGAAAGAGCAGAGATTGAACACCTACCAGTGGAAACTTAGTGCGGGCCAGGAAGAATATTTCAAAGGTGGACGTTTCCGTTCTCACCTTTTCGTGTGGTGTGGCCCATATGAGTTTTGCATCTACTAAATTGGTAAAGCGTATCTTATCGTGCTCTTTCAAAACTAATAGACGGAGTGGATTTGTCAGGGAATCTATATGGGCCACACAAAACTTCCGGCTACAGGAACTTCCTGTTGTTCCGTAGGCACAGGCAATCCGCGTCCGAGACTGGGGGATAATGCGGTGGATACGGGGTAGATTACGGAATATTGGGGTGTCAATGGGCCGGGTTCAGGCCTGAAAATTAAGAATATTGTATCTGGGTAGCAGACAGCCGGGCCCAAAACAATTCAAATCGGGCCGATACCAACCCAGGCCCAGCCTGTTGACAGCCGCGAATATACCCGCCGCTTTGGTGGATCCGCGATCCACCGAGGTGGGTGAGACCCGGTAGAGCTCAAAATGACGTACGTGCATTGAATCCACCTTATCCCAACATTTTAACAGCTCATTTTAAAACATGATCCAAAAAATAAAGCTTACCCAAACAAAATAAAGATTACCCAAATCTTAGGTGGACCATGCCAAAGGAAACAGTCGTGATTGAATCCCCACCTTTAAAAACTTCATAAACTCCGTGGGAATACTTGCGATTCAAATTATTGATAAAGTTACAAAGACTTAGATGAAGAGATTACATAAATATCATCTTCATCTAAAGCTTCCGTGGCTGGCAAGAATTTTTTTAATGATTAATTACCATTATTTCTTGTACCATGCATACAAAAAAATGATTAAAGTGGATGGTCATATGGTCGCCGTGGGAGTTGCCAACTGCTAGCTAATCACAATAAACCGTTGGTGCAAACAAGGGATTATTAACCCCTTATTTTGGGTGTTACCCTTGCCTTAGGGGCCACCTTGATAATTTGATATATGTCCAAGTTGTCTATCTTTCTTTTCTAGCCTATATTAGGATGTGGTCCAAAAATTAGGTAGATCCAAATCTCAAGTGGACTACACCATAGGAAACAATGGGGATTGAAAGCTTACCATTAAAAACTTCTTTAGGCATAACATAATGTGTGTGTTTTATCTGAGCCATCCATCTATTTTGACAAGTCATTTTAGGGCATGAGTCCAAAAAAGTGTTAGTGCATTGATTTCTACATCTTGTTTGTCAATCATGTGAGTATATATGTCATGTAATCGGTTGAGCCTTTAAAAGTTGAAGACCAAAGATACGAGAGGACGAGACCATCAAGGAGCAAAGAACAGGTAAATAAGGTGTCTTGGTGACCCTAACCCTTGACCCAAAATCCTCGAATCTCTAGATGATCTTGGCTTAATAGGTAAACCTTGTTGATCATCTCTTATAGCTTTAAGAACTTAATTGGAACATGAAAAGTAATGATTAAAGAGGTGCAAAGCTACTACGAAAACATACGCCAAAAACAGCAAATTTTCAAAGGTGCTCGATCCTATCGAACAAACCTCGAGGGGTCTTCAATGGCATTAAAGATCCCCTCGATGACATTGAACAGAGAGTCATACATGTCTAGTAAGAAATGATCATTTTATCTGATTTTCTCGATGGCATTAAAGTCTTTTTAGATGGTATCAAAGATCACTCGATGACATCGAACGGATAACTTAGATATGTCTAGCAAAAATAAGTCGTATTATCTGATTTTCTTGGTAGCATCGAGATACCAATATTCGATGGCATCGAGGTAACCTTCGATAACATCGAAGGTCACCTCGATGGTATCAACAGAGCCATTATCTACTCATTAATTTTTAACTGTTGGAACGCAAACTTATTATAAAGGGCATTCGGTTCTTAGGCATGTAAATAGGTTTTTGGTGTAATAGAAGTTTAGGTGAATTCATGATCATATCCCTTATCTCGAGCCTATAAGCCAATGAGTTCTAAGTCGTCTTCTTTGATATTAACACTCTAATAAGAATTCCAACCTCCAACTTAAAGATGTGCTTGAACTCATATAATTTTTAGAAATTAGTCTTAACCTCTATAGGCATACCATTGTCTAAATCCTCTAAAAGACACATCTAGGTGAATTCCCTAGGAAATACAATTTCTCATTGTTGTAAGAGATTCAATCAACCTCTCATCACATTGGTCACCTCAAATATGCACTACATGAAAGTGTTTGATCTTGGAGCTGAAGTCTTGGCAAAGCATCAACATCATGATCGGGGAAGCAAATGGGAGCTGATTGAAGCACGTAAAAGTATCGATTAAGCAACCTGAGACGACGCTATGAAATGGACTCAATCTAACAAGTAAGTTGTCAACTGAAAGAGTTTGTATACTCTCATTCCTTGTGTAGGATTGATGGTAAGAATTTGTAACCCAAACTTGACTAGGTTCTTATGTAGAACCTTCGCTCTTGCGTAAGACCTAAATCATAAGTTCTTGTGTAGGACCTTAGCTCTTATGTAGGAACTAAAACCTGGGTTCTTGTGTAGGACATTGGCTCTTATGTAGGGCCTAAATCAAGTCCTTGTGTAGGCCACCGGATACGGGTACATTCGTGTTAGTCTTTACAGGAGCCGCCGATATGAGTAAACATAGGTCGACTAGGACTGTGGTTGTTCGTTAACCTATAAAAAATAAACTAAAGTCTCTAGCAGCAGCCTCCGAAGAGAGTATACGTCAGTACGTTCTTGTGTAGGATCTGCAGTGAGCCTATAGAAAACTACATAAAGTCTCTTGTGGGAGCCTTTCCTTATGTTAGATTATAAAGGTTAGATGTTAGAGGTTAACCTAATTGTAAAGGTTTGAGTGCGTCCGCCAGTAGTGGAATAGGAAAATCAAACTACTATACATGCTTGTGTTTGAGATTGTTATTTGAGTACTTGTTTAATTATGCTTATGCGATTGAATGTTTAAATGATTAGATGAATTATAGAAATTGATAGTTAGCACATCCTACATTGTATACTATCATGTTTATAGATTAGTTGTTTAATTTGCATATCATTGGTAGTCTATGCGATTTGACCCCTATTGCTTTGGAAGCCTTACAGGTAATTGTCTTGCTTAGCTTAATTTGTATATTAGCTTAAAGTAGGCAATTGTGATTTAAGAAGACAAAAAAATTATTTGGTCCTAATCACCCCCTCTAGGACATAGCCTTCATTCATTTGCATCGTCAAGCTTTTGTATGTGCAACTATGGTAATCCCATTACACCACATGTGAATTTTCAAAAAGTTGGTTCATGGCTCAAGTGGATCACACCATAAGAAGCATTAGAGATTAAGTTCTTACCGTTGAAAAATTTCTTCGATATGCCTCCTTTTTGAGATTATGTCTTAAAACGATTCCTCAAAATGAATGGACGACGTTGTCACGTTGTCTAATGAAACACCGTCACTTTGTCCAGCAACCTCATCAATTTATCTTGTGAAATCTCGTCACTTTGTCTAACGAAATCTTGTCACTTTGTCTAGTGGAACTCCATCACTTTATCCGGCAATCCGGTCACTTTGTCTAGTGGAACCCATCACTTTGTCCGGTAGAATCTCTTTAACAGTATACGTAGTGTACTTAGAAAAAAAATTGCACGGGACACAACTATTGACTTAGACAGAGCCTACTGTGATGTTTTTATAAGATCCATCATGACCATTTGTTATTAAGTCTCATATTAGGCATAAACACAAAAAAATTATATTGACCCATGATTTTCGTGGACCACACTAAAGGAAATGATTGGGAGAGAGATGTATACCCTTGATTTTTAAAGGGTCTACCATGATACTTGTATGAAATCCACTTTAATAATTAGATTGCACAAAAAAAAAAAAAAAAACTTAGGCTAGGTTGCGCCCTAAAAATTGTAACTGGACATGAATTGCTTAGGATACACTAACGGAAATAGTTTGGTAGGCCATGTACACTATGTACAAGTCAACGTGAATCATAAATGGAATTGATTTTTGGTCTCATGGCCTAACATGAGGTGAAAAACCTAGTGGTTGGGGTTTATTTTACATAAATATCACAGTAGAGCCCACCTCGAGTCACCAACTAACCATTTGTTCTTACAGGTGGCTCCGAGGGACGGTACTGAAATTGCCTAAGATAACATGCAACATGGATGGTTGTGTGCCACTGGAAAGACTTTGTAGGCCCTACCATGATGTATGTGTATTATTCATACTGTCCATCCATTTTTACAGATAATTTTAGTACATGAGGACAAAAATTAAATTTGATTTATATCTCAGGTGGACTATACCATAAGAAATTGGTGATTGGATGCCTACCTTAAAAAAACTTATTTTGGCTACAAAAGTTTTGGATGAAGCTGGTATATATATTTATATTTTCTCTTCATCCATGTCTCCATGACTTTATCACCAGGTTGAATGGCAAATAAACATTATAGTGGGCTCTAGGAAGTTTTTAACGAGGAGCTTTCAATTACTATTGTTTCGGTGTGATCCACTAGAGATTTGGATCTACTTCATTTCTGGGCTCATGACCTAATATGAGGTGAAAAAAATGGATGGACAGTATGGATAAGACACATTTATCAAGATGAGCTTATGGAGATTGTTTAGTAACACATAACACCGACATGGGTGCATGCTACTTGCTACTCTATGCAATCTAATAATGCATCTCTGTTGCAACCTCAGATCCAAGAATGTGAGCGAGACGTGACCATGAGACATATTTTATACATGCATTGTATATCCACGCGGTATTTTTGTTTTGCCAGCTCATTTTAAGGAACCGACGAAAATTGAAACAGATGCAAATCGCAGGCTGACCACACCCCAAGAAATACTAGTCATTGCTGTGTAAAATTTTTATGTAGACTACAAAGGTTCTGGATCCAGCTGATATTGATCCCTGCATCTGGATCCCTGTGACCTCGTAAACAACAGGTTGGAAGACAAATAAACATTGCGGTGGGCACTACAAAGTTTTCCATGGTGGCCTGCCCATTATTTTCTGTGGTGTGGTCCAACTAAGATTTGTATCCGCTTCATTATTGGGACAATGAATGTGGGAAAAACAGATGGAGGGCGTAGATATATAAAAGCATACATTGAAGTGGGCCACGGTCAGGTCACATTGATGTCACCGGATCCTGGGTCGCAGCTACGCGTCCGGTGAAATAAAAACGTAACATTTGTTATTAGTGAGGCAATATTTTGTAAACGGTTATTTATTTTATGATGACGTCAGCATAAATGATGTGGGCCAATTCAATTCAAGGAAACGGGAAGCAGCTTGTGTTTCTCATCTTCTCTTGAGTATGCAAGATTCAATTCAATTGCACATCCAAACGCGTCTTTCATTAAAGTAATGCAAATGCCTACAAAGAAACTCACACAATCAAACCACAAAAACACACACACAAACCAAAAAAAAAAAAACAAACAAACATCAGCATAGATCGTTTTGTCGACGACGATCTGATAAGATTACAAGCCAAACAATCCATCAGATGTAAGCAAAAAAGAAAAGGTAAATGAGAACAGCTAATCCAAAGGCAAATAGCATAATGAATCAGCCATCGTGATCGGAGCCTTCTTCCACAGCCTCATCCGCTTTCTGTTTCTCGGCTTGAGCTCCATCACGAACGGCATGACTAGAGCCTTCCTCCGCTTTCTGTTTCTCAGCTTGAGCTCCATCACGAACAGCGTGACCAGAGCCTTCCTCCGCAACAGCATCCTCTGCTTTCTTTTTCTCAGCTTCTTCTTTCTTTTTCCCAGCATGCGCTCTATCACCAACAGTTTGCCCGGAGCTTTCCTCAGCAACAGCATCCTCCGCTTTCTTTTTCTCAACCTCTTCTTTCTTTTTCTCAGCTTCAGCTCTATCACGAACAGTTTGCCTGGAGCTTTCCTCAGCAACACCCTCCTCCACATTCTGTTTCTGAGCTTGTGCTCCATCACGATCAGCGTGAGAAGATCCTTCCTCAGAAATATGATCATCCTCCGCTTTCTGTTTCCCAGCTTGTGCTCCATCACGAACAGCATGACCGGAGCCTTCCCCAGTAACAGTGTCCTCCGGTTTCTGTTTCTCAGCTTGCTCTCCATCACGAACAGTGGCCTTGTCTTTCTGTTTCTCAGCTTGCGCTTCATCTTGAACAGGATTCTTATCTTTCAGTTTAACATATTGCGAAATCTCCATCCCAACATTCTCCCGTTCCGTCTTCAATTTCTCGTGGACCATCTCCTTCCCGGCTGTGATCAATGCCAACGGAAGGCCACCGCACTTGATAGTGATCTCCTGTTTCAAGTCTTTCAACCACTCAACGGTCAACGTCTTCGCATCTTCAGCCGTCAACGTATTCACCTCTTCTTCAAATGCGCTCTGAAACAAGGTCCACCCGTCATCTCCTATAAGAGGTTTGGGAGTATATATCTTCCCCCTGCCAACCATCTTCCTCGCATCGTCTTCCTTCCTACTCGTGATGATGATCGCACTCCCGTTACCCTTTGGCAACCCATGAGCCAAACGGTCCCACTCCTTATCTTCGGGTGGTTCATCTTGCAAGTTGCAGTACCAACCATTGAGGTTCCGAACGTCATCAAACACTATGAGATACCTCTTGTCTAGCAGCTGGAGGTAGAGGATGAAGAGCAACACGCCGAGCTTGTTCTTGGTCGGATCGATCTTGAGAGTCTCTTCGATTTCCTCCTCTTCCACTCCAAGATTATCAAGCATCCTACGAACGAGCTCTTCTTCCGTGCATTGTGGCGAGACCCACACCCATAATCTGAGCGGGAAGGTGTCGAGCACCTCCTCGCTCACGAATATCTTCTGCGCCAATGTGCTTTTTCCACTGCCAAACATGCCGACGATCCCGACTTTGTTGAGAGCGGTGTTCTCCTTGATGAGTTCCTTGTTGATTTCCACCACTTCATTGTCCCACCCATATATCTTAGTCTCGTCGATGGCGCTCGAAGTCCATTGAAGAGGTTTTTCCTTTCTGTCTGGTGCACCACCGTGGATGGAATCCCCCTGTCCAGGCGGTATCCTGCTCTGGATGCCGTGGAGATCCTGCTTGATCGTTTGCAATCTTTCATTGAACTTGCGTAGAGTGCACAGCTCGTGGGGAGAATACAAATTCATGCAGATTTTCCCCCTCTGCTTACGCTTCTTGGACAGCATCAGGCACTCCCTCAAGATCTCGTCGAGGCTGTACATAGACTCTCGTAAATCGTCAGCATTTATTTTGTGAGCAGATGTATCATTGGTCTTTTCTTCGGAGAGAGCAGATGGATCGTCGGTCTTTACTTTGGAGAGAGCAGATGGATCGTCAGTCTTTACTTTGGAGAGAGCGGATGGATCTTCGGTCTTTGCTTTGGAGAGAACGGATGGACCTTCGGTCTTTACTTCGGAGAGAATCGATGGATCATTAGAGATCCAGTTGCTGACCTGTTTTAGATCATCCTTGATCTTCAAAAACATGCTTTTGTAGGGGAAGTTGGATTTTGTTTCCTCGTTAACAGCATCAACGAACTTGTTTATCAGAAAAAGGAGGATTAGCTGTGACATTTTAGCAACAACTTGCATGGTCTCGACTACAAGAGGTGCATATATACTACTTAAAAAAGAGAAGCTTGAAGAAAAGGTGCCAATGGAACTGGGCCTGGGTTAGATAATCAGAAACCGGGTCCAAAGTCACGCCCAAGCCCAGCCCCTTTATAAGGGGACTTTACCACGTTATATCATAAATGGGCATGTTCTCGTTATGGCTGTCAATCGTCAGCCGCGGGTAACAGATGGACCCGAGCTAGTTAAATTTAATAGTGAATTATATTATTCAATATAATATATATTGATTATCCGAGAAAAAGGTTATTTGAGAGGACGCGGTTTGGCTGGGGAACCCAACGTACAGCAGCCAGCTTATGTGTTTTACAGGCGCTGTCCATGCATTTTTACGGCTTATTTTAGGGCATGAGCCCAAAAATAAACAATTCCAAGGCTCAAGTTAATTACCAAGGGACAGGAAACAATGGGGATGGAATGTTACATTGAAAATTTCTTTAGCTCTACAGAAGTTTTGGATCAAGTAGATATTTGTGTTTTCCACTGATCCATGTCTGTGTGACCTTACCAACAGGTTAGATGGCAAATATACTTCATGATGGTCCCTAGGAAGTTTTCAACGGTAACATTCATTTATCCCAGGTGACATTCAATCCCCACTATTTTTTGTGGTGTAGTCTACTTGTGGTTTTGATCGGCCTCATCTTGAAAAAATGAATGAACAGGGTTGATAAAACACATATCATGTAGGGGCCCATTGATCTTTGACACTAGTTAGTTGGCCTAGTGTTGGGTTCACAAACCAAAGCACGTCTTCTGTGAGGGAACTTTCCTAAAATTGAGCTCTATATGCCTAACCATGATGTATGTGGGATATTCACCCATCCTTCAGATTTGCACTTCATATGGTGAACCATGGGCTTAAAAATAAAGCTAATCCATGACTAAGTGGGTCACAATAAAGGGAATAGTTGAGTCCATGTCCGCCTATTAAAACTCTTCTTGATTATCTGTTGGGCCATTGAGATGTGGTTGGTACATCCAACATCGAGGAGTCACACTTAATTTCAGGCCATTTCAAAACTCCAGTAGCACCACCAAAGTGATTTTAAATGTTTTAAGCATGATTTCACAAAATTCTAAAGAAGGTAACGCACTTAATTTGTGGATAGGACTGATATTGGGATAACCCAAGAACTGGAGGGACACACCAGATGCATGGTTCAGATGTCCAAGTTCGCAAAGCTCAACCTTAAGGGAAGCTCCCATGAAGTCCACTTAGTAGTGTCATTTTCCAATTACTCCAGCAGAATAAATAAGGTTCCCAAGTCACACTCACGTCAGAGAGCCAGTTGACAGGCCATGCACATGTAAAAGTGACACGTATGTGCAATCTAATACTTTCATAGGGTAGGCCCAACCATCTAAATGCTATTACTTTTCCTTAAACCAACAACAAACATAGATCCGATTACCTGATCGGTACCCTAAAAATTTGATCAGATCCGGCCTGTGTCGTCAAGGACTAGACTCGGACCTGAAAGGACCCGGACATATCAATGCCTGAACCCGGTTATCATGGGTATGGATGCTATAGGACCCAACCCCAATTTGACTCATTGACATCCCTATGCCTTCATAGGTCGGGCCTTGAAAGTATAGCAAAACCAAGGCCCGGCCTACACTTCAGATTCAGGTCCGGGCCGGTCTATCGCGGCCATGAAATGGGGCCCACATCTTGCCTTGTGATGGAGGCAAAGGGAGGCATCTTCGCAATACGAAAAAGAGAGGTAAATAATTTTCTAAAAAGAAAAAGGAAAAAGAAAATAAAAGAAAATAAAAGAAAGGAAAAGGGAAAAGATCATTTGGATGGCTGAGATTTCAACTTTGTAATCGAAAGAGGGGAAAAGATACAGAAGATTGGGTTCCAACTTCTTAGCACGACCATGCATTGCTATTATTGGAGTGGCCCACCACTCCATGGATCAAGGCGATATTGGAAGGGAAATGGAGAAAAAATAATAATTTAACTTCAAGATCCCCTTCATCCAACGGCTGTCCATTTATCGATCTTTTAGTCAAACTAGTTAGATTTTCATGAGCATTTACATCTGCCTGTGCATGGCATGCAGGTGCACGTGTATGCAGATAACAGTATGCGTTGGTCCGTTGAGAGGGTGGACCGAAACATCTCCACCCTTCGCGTGGAAATTTTATATGGTTATGAGGACCACACTAATAACGTGGATTGCTAGCTTATAGCCCATAAAGAAAGGCCATTTGGCCATTATGGTCATCTTGCCATTGGCTTCCTTAGAAAGCTTTCAGTGGCTTCAGCATGCACAAATCTACGGTCAGGATTGCGATATCTCCATGCTTACTGGACCATGCCTCATTCAGTGCCTTTCTATTTATTTATTTATTTATTTTTATTTTTTTTCATGCTTACCATTGAGCTCGAGGTTCAGGCAAGCTGAACCGTCGATCGTTTGAAACGGTCAGTTCTACTTATCCGACCATCTCTCTACGTGGGTCCCATCATGCGAATGATTATAATGACAAAGCTAACTTCCTTTAATAAAAGAAAAATATATCATGTGCTTTTCCTTTTCCTTCGGTCTCTCGGGGGCGGATTAGATACTGACAAGGTCAGAAGCCAAATCACTACTGAAGTCACGTCACCAACTCCATGGACCCCATTAAGCTCCGTGGACCCAACTATGATGTTTGTGTTGTATCCATACCGTCCAACCATTTGTAGAGATCGTTTTATGGCATTAGAAAAAGAATGAGATAGATCTAAAGTTCAAGTGGACCCACCACAGAAAACCATGGGATCAGTCACACCCACCGTTGAAACATTTATAGGGCCCACCATGATGTATTTTTTAGATTCAACCTATTCATAAATTAACATAGAGATAGATGAAGTGAAAACAAAAATATAAGCTTGATCAGAAACTTCCGTGGCCCCTAAGAAGTTTTGAACGGTGGATGTCACTGTCCCCACTGTTTTCAATGGTGGGTCCACTTGAGCTTTAGATCTATCTTATTATTTTTATCATGCCATAAAACGATCTCTCCAAATGGTTGGACAGTATGGATATAACACACGCAACATGGTGGGGCCCAGAGAGCTTGGTGACGTCACTTCAGTAGCGATTTGGTTACTGACCTTGTCATTATCTAATCCGCGCCCCTAGAAGATGGACAGGTCCAATCATCAGACAAATCTCCAACGCATTGATTGAGTAAAATATCACCTTCGACGGTTGGCACCACACAAGTGTAATATTCTTGCATTAGTGACGTATGACTGATCGTCAAGCATACATGAGCACGACTCGCTGCGACCCCAACCGGCGTGGGCGAGACCATGACCTGGTTGATTGATGTCTTAAATATGTAATTTAACATGGTTGTGGATGATAGTTGGAAGCCATCGAAATCCGGCTCGATATCATCGAGAAATTTTGAATTTTCTCATGTTGATCACTGAACACTTTGGTGTCCTGTTCGATGCCTTCGAAGTTAGTTTCGATGACATCGAGGGCATGCTCAATGCCATCAGAGAAATCCAGGAAATCTATGATTAATTGTTGGAGTGTTTTGGTATTAGTTTGATGTCATCGAAGTGGGTTTGATGTCATTGACGGTCTGTTAATGCCATTGAAGTTCCATCGAAGTGTTATCAAACGGATTGCGTAGAGTTACGCAGATTTGCGTATCTGCAGGATTTATTTCCGATTTCGATTGTGATTCTACCTAAGGCTATAAATAAGGGGTGATCGAGATTGGGGTGTATATATATTAGAGCTTCCTAATTTGTTCCTAGAGTTCTCAAGGGTTTGTAAGGAAAAATTCGAGGCTTGTTCGAATCGGGTATTCTTTTAATCTCTTGTATTTTCTGTTTTCATAGTGATATTTGTCGCTTTGTACCATGGTTTTTTTCTTGAAAGGAATTTTTCACGTTAAATTAAGCGTCTTTGTGATTGTGCTTGATTGTGCTATTGAAATTCTCTACTTGGTTCTTCTCTGTGTGCTTCCGCGGTTGCTCAACGAGTGGTATCAGAGCTTAACGTTGGGGCGCAAGTTGAATCTGAAAGTAGAGTATCAATGGCATCCAATATTAAGTTCGATGTTGAAAAGTACTTTGGGAAAAATAATTTTAAATTATGAAAGGTCAAGATGATTGGCCTATTAGTTCAGCAAGGATTGAATGAAGTCCTTAAAAAGCGACCAGAATATATGTAAGATGATGAATGGAACAAATTGGATAAGAAGGTGAGAACCTCCATCCAATTGTGTTTAACGATGAGGTCCTCTATAATGTCATGAGAGAGAAATCTACAACAAGTTTATGGATGAATTTAGAGGACATCTATGCGAAGAAATCTCTTGAAAATTACCTATACTTGTGGTTGCAGTTGTTCAATCTTAAGATGACAGAGGGAGATGATGTTGAGGTCCACATTAACAACTTTAACAATATGATTTGTAAATTGTTAGATGTGGAGGAAACGGTTAAGGATGAAGATCAGGCATGTATCTTGTTGAATTCTTTCTCAGCTTTATATGAGTCTTTCAAAGACACGTTATGCATTGGTAAAATGTCTCTTAGTGTCGATATTGTTATCTCAACCTTTCAAGGAAAGGTGATGAGAAAGAAAAACGGTAACACGGGGGCCTTTACTGATGCATTATTTACGAGGGGGAGAAATTCTTAGCGAGATAGGGGATCTTCTTGATCGAGATCCAAATCCAAGGGCGAGGGTAATGAAAAGTTGAAGTGAAAAAACTGTGGGATGTCATGGCACATGAAGAATGATTATACAAATCCTAGGGTAAGGAAAGAGAACATAGAGGCTTCTTCTATGGAAGCCAACACTGCTGAGTCCAATGTATGTACGAGCAATAGTGATGTGTTGCTGGTGTCTATAATCGGACACTTATATGATGATCGTAGGGATGGGTGAATTTTGGACACTGGGTCTTCATATCACACGACTCTTCATCAGAGTTGGTTCACCAGTTACAGAGAGTACGATGATGACCAAGTATTTATGGGCAATGATAATGCCTACAATGTAGTGGGTGTTGAAACAGTGTGTATCAAGATGTTTGATAGCTAGGAGCGTACCTTAACCAAAGTGAGACACGTTCCTGAGATGAGGAAAAGCTTGGTATCTCTTGGAGCACTCGAGGTTCTTGGGTGTAAGTTCGCTGGTTTTAATCTCGTCTTTAAAGCTTTAAAGGGGGTGCTCATTGTTAAGAATGCATAAAGGAGTAGAAACCTTTATAGGTTGATCGGGAGTACTTCATTGGGTAAAACTATAGTGTCTGCAGCAGATTCCACATCTACACGTATGTGACATGCACGTCGGGGCCATATGAGTGAACGGGGTATGAAGGTACTTTCTAATCGTTGTTTAATTCTATCTTTTAAAACTTTTGTTTTAATTATATGCCAGCATTATATATATGGTAAACATTCAATGTTTTCTTTTAAATCTGGTAAACATGTATATAAGGGAGTTCTTGATTATATGCATTCCGATGTATGAGAATCATCGCCCGTGGTTTCCGTTAGAGGATCGTCATGGTTTATCACATTCATTGGTGACTATTCCAGGAAAGTGTGGGTTTATTTTATGAAAAGTATATCAAATGTTATTTTCCAGAATTGTAGCGTTTCTGGCCCGGCCAAATTATAGCTTAACCATCGGAAGGTTCTGAAAGACGAATCATGATGGTGATTAGTCATCAACATCAAGGTCGTGAAGCTCAAATTTGGGTCGACGAAAAGTGAATGTGAAAAATAAATCTATACTTTGGCCTGTAGGATCACATTTGAAGCTCATCTGGAGAGACTTATGAATGTAAGAAATGGCAGGCGGTGAACTTAGTTTTGAGAAGAAAGAAAAAGATGAACTGTAAATATTGTAATAATTACATGCATGTTTTAAATAATTTCAAGTAATGAAAGCGATGGTGGAAAAATAGTCAAGGCGAAAGGTGAAGGTTCTAAGAACAGATAACAGTGGTGAATTTAATCATTACTGTAAGGATGAAGGGATTGTGAGGTACAACATAGTGAGCTACACATTTGAACATAACAGTTTGGTTGAGCGGATGAATTGGACTCTCTTGGAGAGGGCCCGACGTGTATGATTAGTAATGTTGGGCTAGGCAAAAAAATGTGTACTAAGGCCGTTAACACGGCTTGTTACTTGGTGAATCAATCCCCTTCTACGGTCATTGATTGTAAGATTGCAGAGGTAGTATAGAGTGGTCAACAGGTAGACTACTCGAGACTAAGTGTGTTTGGTTGTGAAGCTTGCTCTCATGTACCCTTAGTTGAGAGAGATAAGATAGACCAAAGAGCCAAAAAGTACATCTTTGTTGGCTATGCTGGTAGTGTGAAGGGATACAGGTTGTATGACTGAGTCACACAGAAAATCATCTTTAGCCGTGACGTCAAATTTGACAAAGTATCCTTATTTCGTAAGGATAAGCAAGAGGAACCGGAAAGGTTAGTTGTAAATATTCAGGTGGATAAAGATGATACTCAGGTTGAGACATAGATTCAAACAGAGGTATAAGTGTAGGTGGAGCAACCATCTGTGAGAAGGAATCTCCCTCGAGATCGTAGGTTACTGACGAGATATAGGGATGACTCAAATATCGCATATGCCCTCATTATAGATGAGGGGGATCCGTCTACTCTTCATGAGGCTCTTGATGAGTCGGATGCAGAAAAATGAAAAGTTACGATGGATGATGAGATAGACTCCTTGTACAAGAATGAGACGTGGGAGCTAGTAGAGCTTTTAGTTGGCTAGAAAGCGATAAGGTGTAAGTGGATCTTCAAGAAGAAAGGGGATAGATACAAGGAAAGGTTGGTAGTAAAGGGATATGCTAAGAGGGAAGATGTCGACTTCACAGAGATATTCATGCTGGTTGTAAAGCAAGTGTTTATCAAATTCTTGTTGACACTACTTGCCCAATATGATCTCGAACTAGAACAAATGGACGTGAAGATTGCATTCTTACATGGAGAATTGGAAGAGCAGATCTACATGAAGCAACCAAAAGGTTTCGAGATGAAATGGGCAGAGAACAAGGTTTATAGGTTACAGAGGTTGTTGTATGGACTGAAACAGTTGCCTAGACATGGTACAAAAAGTTTGATTCTTTCATGTTGAGTCAGAAGTTTATCAGAAGTGATTATGATCACTGTGTCTATTACAAGACACTAAGTGATGAGAAATTCACCAGTCATAACATGTTTGAAATCAATGTATTGAAGACTCAGCTATCACGAACATTCGAGATGAAAGATCTGTGGGTTGCAAAGAGGGTTCTCGGCATTAAAATTCATAAAGACAAGAAGATGAGCAGACTTAGGTTATCTCAAGCAGATTACCATGAGAAGGTGTTGATCAAGTATGTGATGGATAAGGCAAAGCCGATTAGCGTTCCCCATGTGGCTCACTTCAAGATTTCTTTAGAACAGTCGCCTAGACATGGTACAAAAAGTTTGATTCTTTCATGTTGAGTCAGAACTTTATCAGAAGTTATTATGATCACCGTGTCTATTACAAGACACCAAGTGATGACAAATTTACCAGTCATAGCATGTTTGAAATCAATGTATTGAAGACTCAGTTATCACGAACATTCGAGATGAAAGATCTGTGGGTTGCAAAGAGGGTTTTCGGCATTAAAATTCATAAAGACAAGAAGAGGAGCAGACTTTGATTATCTCAAGCAGAATACCATGAGAAGGTGTTGATCAAGTATGTGATGGATAAGGCAAAGCCGATTAACATTCCCCATGTGGCTCACTTCAAGATTTCTTTAAAACAATGTCTAAATAGATGAAAAAAAGCAGGTTATGTCTCATGTGCCTTATTCGAATGTGGTGGGCAATTTGATGTACATCATGGTCTGTACTAGACCGGATATTTTACATATGGCTAGTGTTGTTAGAAAATATACGTCCAACCCTGGAAGGAAACACAGGGAAGCAGTGAAATGACTACGTTGATACATTCAAGGTACACAAGACTATGTCTTATCTTTTAATAAATTAGGAGCCAAGTTAGTTGGTTATGTAGATTCTGATTACGCATGCAATGTGGATTCTAAAAAGTCAACTTCTGGTTACTTATTTGTGCTAGCAGGTGGAGTGATCGGTTGGATGTTGAAGCTTCAGTCTATGGTGGATCTTTTCACAACCGAAGAAGACATAATGAAATATGGCAGTGATGGAGGCATTCAAGGAAGGTGTTTGGTTGTGGGGGATGATAAATTAGTTGGGACTTTAATAGGAGTCCGTGTCGGTTAATTGTGAGGGCGAGAGCACTATCGATTTGACTAAAAGTTCTGTTTATCACTCACTACCAAACACATTGATGTTTGTCACCATTTTATCTGACAGGTGTTAAAGGAAGGAGGCGTGACTCTGGAGAAGATTCACACCAGCGTAAATCCACCGAACATGCTCACTAAGGTGGTTCTCTCAGAAAAGTTTAAGTACCATGTGTAACTTCTCTGGGCTTGGCAAAAGCATAAAAGGAGGACAAAGTGTGCACATGAAGCAATGGTGGAGCTATGATGCAAGGTGGAATTAGAGATAAGAGAAAAATGAGCTATGGAAAAGGAAGATGGAGTGTACGCGAGAACCAGAAGATTGCATGTAAAAAGGTCACCTGCACATATCTAAGTGTGAATGCCTGTGCAACTTGATTAAGTCCAAGTCGGTGTGGTGAATTTCTCGTAAGGTTGATTGCAGGGCGGCTTACCATTTTGACAATCAAGCAAAACAATTACTCCTAGGGTGATCTAGGAAGCAACATCCATTTTAGCTTAGGTCAGTACCCTCGTCAGGCCGTATAAAGCATAACGGCTCTACTATACCTTTACAATGTTAATATCGATAAGGAGAGAAAGGGTTGTAAGTAGCGGGCTACGTAAGGACAATTGCAAAGTTTTCCTCAAACCCTCATGACATATGCGAGCTATCTATTTCCATTCACTACCAAAAAATTGAGCAAAGGCTACGGACTATGATGGCTTTTTGCTATGGATATAAACCGTAGCTATATTTGCTATAGATTTAATCCGTAGTTAAAAGATTGCCACACCATTAATAACTAATGGCCATGTAAGGGGCTGCCCACCAAAATATATGTATTATATCTAAGCCGTTCATCTATCTTGAAATATCATTTTAGGGCATGAAACTAAAAATCAAGTAGATCGAAGGCTCAAGTGGACCACACGGTAGGAAACATGGAGATTAAATCACATGTGCATCCTATGGTGTGGTCCACTTGGGCCTTCAATCTACCTAAGTTTTGGGATAATAAACTAAAAAATATTATTAAAATTAATGAACAACATAGATAAACCACATACATCATGGTGGGCTCCACGGAGCACCTGACAGGACTGTCATACACGGCTCTTGAAATTCGACGCCCGAAATGGGCGCGCGCTCAAAACAGAGCCGCGCCCATCCAAAACTCCATTTCCCTTTCTCTCTCTCTCTCTCTCTCTCTCTCTCTTCTCTGTTCCCTAACCCTCTCTCTCCCGATCTTTGCTCCCTATTCTCCTTCTTCCCTACCTCACCTACTCCATCTCTCTCATTCTCGTTCCTCTCTCTCAGGTGCATCTCCACCATCTCATTCTCCTTCCTCTCTCTCCAATGAAGTTGTGAAGCTCCTCCCCAAATCACAACCCTTGCCCTTGTCAAAATCGCAGCCCCTGCTCAAATCACCTACCCAAATCGTAATCCCAACTCGATCTCACTGCCGCCGCCGTAGAGGATAAACCCCCCTCAAATCTGCCTACCCCTGCCGCTACTTCTAGCCTCATTTCTCTATTGCTGAAGAAGTTAAAGAATCCACAGACATGTATTTGATTTTTTTCCCCTTTCTTTGTTCTAGGGTTAGTGTTTTTTATGCTTTCCTTTTTTGAAGGATGGAATCCGTGTACCAGAGATAGAATCCACAGACAGGTATTTGATTTATCTTCACCTTGTATTATTCATGGGTTATGGTTATTTTGTATTGATTATTCAGAAATTTCAAGAGGCTTTCAAATGAGTTAACAGAGTGACTTGCAAGGGACTTTGGGAAGAGATCTCGAATGTAATATGAGACAAAGGTAAAGCATTGGGGTTTGATGATGTCACCATGGATTTCTTCTAAACTTGTTTGGATGTGATTGTAGCAACAAACGTGCATCATGTTCCTTGTTTTTCTGTATAGATTTCAGAAGTTATATGGTCTATGGGGACCATTTCTAGTGTTCCACACTGTTGATATGATGGGCATTCTTGTGGATGGACCATCTGTGGAAAGCCTTGAAGATTGGTAGAGGTGATTTCCTTATTTCATTAAGTTTTCTTTAATGAGTTCATAAGAATGCCTAGTAGATGTTTGTGGAAATGCCAAGGAGAAGGTCGGTAGCCCTGGGGTGTACTGCCTTGATCAAAATTTCTTCTCTTTGAATTTGATCAGTTTGGATTCAATTAATTATGTGAATTTGTTGATTTTTTTTTTTTTTAAGTACGTTGGTCAGTTGATTTCTATTTCTTGTTGGCTATAGTGGATGTTACTATCATTCTCTGTAAGATGCTATGATTTGGTCAGCAAATGGGATTAGTGGGTTGGTTTTGAAGAGTCAGCAAATGGATTAGTGGGTTGGTTTCTTCACTGTCTTGCTGGTTTTTTTTTTCTTAATTTAATTTTCAGTGGTAAAAAATAATGCAAATTAGTTGCTATCTTTGCTCGTTTTGGATTAGAAAATTATGGTAGCATTTTGTCATTTCATTTCCCTTATTATTATTATTATTATTATTTGTTGAAATATTGTGTGATGAAATCTGTTATAGATATATGATCTTTTGCTGATTTTGAAATAAAGATAAATTAGTAGATCAGTTCCACTTTTATGCAAATGAGCTTCATTATAATGTATTCATGGCTTTAAATCAGAACATGAGCTCACTGTACATGTCATTAGATAAAGGATCATATAACTCCTCTTGGTTTGTTTTCAATCTCATAAAAGATTACTGATTTTTCAAGCTTCTTCCGACTTACAGAGTTGTTAGGTGCCTTCTAATTGGTAACAGATTTTGCAATTTCTCATCTGGTAGCATTGATTGTTTAAATATCTTGCTTCCATATCAAGATTTCTCATTTTTCTGTTCCCTCTTTTTCTTTTCCTTTTTTTCTTTGTGATTTTCACTATTAATAAGGATACTAATTCATATACAAAAGAAGGAGAATAAGAAGAATAAAGAAGGTCCGAATATCATTTGCCTCTATACATTTGCTATTTATTTCCTCATACATTTGCCTCTATAGTTGTAGAACTTTTTGCCTGACAGTTGTGTTCATCCATGTTATTCGACATAATAATTTCTTTGGATATAATTTTTAAGGTGTTGAACTAGCATTTTTTCTTCTTCCGTTTTTTTCTTTTCTTTTCTTTTCTTTTTCTTTTTGGTGCTGAACTAGCCACTCAGGAAGGAAGAAGTGCAGCCACTTCAGCTGCTTACAGAACATTGGCACAGGAGCTCACTGAAAAGAAGTTTCTTGCTCCCCGTATCCTGGCATTCAAAGTTTGTTTTCCTCCAATGTTTCCTTTAAAAAACTGCCAATGGCCTCACTTGTAAAAACTGAAAAATCCATTGTATATAATCTCCTGTATGTCATGCATGCTAACTGTTTGATGAAATGTCTCAACAAGGAATGTTTTGTGTGGATTGCATTTGAGTCACATTTTTTTTCTCTACCCATGAGTCGGTTGTATGGTTGGATGACCTACATTGAAACTTGATGCTGCAGGACATGCCTCAACAATTGAAAGTGAGGCTTCTAGAAGAGGTGGGAGAGCACGATAGAGAACGGATTGTCTGTAAGCACGATATTTTCATGCCTTAGATTGTGTCATGAGTTTCTTGGGTTTGAAACTATTGATATATGATTTTTTATTTGATTTCTTTGTTGATATATGTGTGGATGTGATCTTTTATATTTTATTTTTAAGTATACGACTTCGAACTGAGGCTTGAAAAATCAGTTGTTGGCCTTGAAAACTCAACCCAAGTCCAGCCCTCAGACATCTAGGGTCAACCAAAACTCAAACTGAGGCTTACCCCTTCATAGTTCAAAGGGAAATGTGTGGTTAATATTATCTTCTTAGTGCAATTTTTCAGTTATGCTCCCCTCATAGTTCAGCGATTTAGATGGATTGGATTGCCAGACAACTACCCTGTGTGTATGTTCAGAGAGTCACCACCTTAAAAATAAAAAAGAAGAAGAAGAAAAGAAAAGAAAAGAAGAAAGAAAAAGAAGAAGTGGGGCAAATCTAGTGAGCAATCAACTATCTTGTCTTTGTGTGTTTACGCATATATTTGGGTGTAACTCCTTTTTCTGTCGAAACAATGATGACCCAATGGCAGTTTTTCGGATCTAAGACATGTCCTGTTGGTCTCAAAGAAAGGGTGCCTACTCTTTTATGATCCATATTATGACTAAAGGTCCATATGGGTGTTTCTGCCTCTTTCAGCAGATGAGCTGTCTTCCCGCAAATTTCAGTATTTCACCTAGATAGCTTCAAAATCTGAATTATCTGGATGTTGATTTGGGGGTAGAAAAGAGACTTCCTTGGCTAGCTTATTTAAATCGCTCCTTCACCAGACATACTTCCAATGGAATGTTTTTCCAACTCACAACAGACATAAGGCACGATGGTGATTAACATCCAAAAGGTACTTTATGTGTCCAAGAAAGTATTCAATTAAGTATGGTTGGTCTTATCGATATCCTATAAATTCTCCCCTTTTGTTTGATTAGTATGGGGTGGTTGCATATAACTCCAAAGGCACGTCTGCTCTTCATCCACGCAACTATAATTCTATGTGCAACATCCTTCTCAATTTATCCTCTCTCATGAATTAACAACCCAAGATATATGTTTTGTGCCTTTACACTACATACTTGTAATCTTGTCTTGCAGGCCATATTGAGCCGACGTCTTCAATTCTGCAATCTGTCATAGATCATCTGGTACAGTGGCACCTAATTCCAGAGAGTAGGAAACCAAACAGTTGTATTATCAGCTTCTTTGATGAGGTAAGTCCTAATCCTCTCTTTTTTCTTTTATGGTTTCTTTCTTCTTCTTTTTTTTTTTTTAGGGATGAAGAGTTGGTAATTCCTACTGCTTATGTCTCTTTTTCTTGTTTATCTTTTTTAGAAGGATGGTCAGCCATAAATGATGTTGCCCCATTTGTTCTAATTTTCAAATATTTGTTTTGATTATTGATTTTCCTGAAAGGACTGAAGTTTTGATGTTACAATTGTTTTGCAAGGGGAATACTCGCAACCATATCTGAACGTATTTATAGTCTTAGGCTCCATTTGGTCATCACATTAGTATTTATGAAAATATTTAAAAAAAAAACTAAATGGAGCCTAAGCCCTTTTTAAACTCTACCAATGTAACTCCTTGCATTGCCGGTCCCACGTTCGGGTAAAGGAGGAGGGAGAAGGGCCTTAGAATGAGATTGTTAACTATGGAGGAGATCCTGAAAATGCAGTGAGTATCTTTGGTTTTATGGTTTTACTTGTACATTCCTATATTAATTACTCAAGCATGACAGTTATGCGCATTCTTTCAGGTGGATGTTGCATATGGGAGGATTGGAACTGCATATTTCAGATTCAATCATCTGGTACGTCTCTTGTCAAGAATGCAAATGCGTAGTTATCATTGTGGTTACAATTATTCAATATGTGACAGGTTTTCGGGTGAGATGAACAAGTTTCAAAATAAAACAGTCTGCAATTTTGAGAAGCGATTCCCAATGCCATTTTATGTGTAAATGCATATTTCAGATTCAAACATCTAGTACGTCTCTTGTCAATGCACATCATTGGAGTGGCCTGGCCATTTGGACAGGCCGTATTTATGTATTTGCTCGAAATTGATGGAGCAGACCCGGATGTGCGTCGGAGCTATCCGGAAGAGCAGGGGTCCCTGGAAGGTGGGAACCGCTGTTATGACCATGATGAAGTTGTTCATTCCCTATGGA
Organism: Magnolia changhungtana; assembly: GCA_030180095.1. NCBI lineage: Eukaryota > Viridiplantae > Streptophyta > Magnoliopsida > Magnoliales > Magnoliaceae > Magnolia > Magnolia changhungtana. Next base: position 625,869 of record JASAUF010000394.1, on the reverse strand, counting down.
CGACATTGGAGGGGCCTGGCCATTCGGACAGGCCGTGTTTATGTATTTGTTCAAAATTAATGGAGTAGACCCTGATGTGCGTCGGAGCTATCCGGATGAGCGGGGGTCCCTGAAAAGTGGGAACCGCTGTTATGACCATGATGAAGCTGTCCATTTCTTATGGACGACATTGGAAGGGCCTGACCATTTGGACAGGCCATGTTTATATTTGTATTTGCAAGGACCACACCCTTAACCTAAACTCGAATCCATTCTCTAATCCAAAAACCTATAACATAAACCTAAACCTATAGCCTATAACATAAACCAAACCAAAACCTAAACCTATAACCTATAACCTAAATGAAAACCTATAACCTAAACCTAAACTTTAACCTAAACCTATAACCTATAACCTATAACCTAAATCAAAACCTAAACTTAAACCTAAAAACTAAACCTAAAACCTATAACCTAAACCAAAACCTATAACCTAAATCAAAACCTATAACCTAAACTAAAACCTATAACCTAAACCAAAACCAAAACCTATAGCCTAAACCCGAACCCATTATCAAATCCAAAACCTATAACCTAAATCTAAACCTTAACCTAAACTTGAAAACCCAAACTTAAATCTAAACTTGAAAACCCAACCTAATCTCAACTCCCTAACTTAAACCTAAACCTAAACTTGAAACCCAAACTTAAACCCAATCCCGAACCTGAACCCGATTTCCTAAACCTAAACCATAACCCATTCTCAAATCCAAAAACCTATAACCAAAACCTAAACCAAAACCAAAACCTATAACCTAAACCCGAACTCATTCTCAAATCCCAAAACCTATAACCTAAACCAAAACCAAAACCTATAACCTAAACTCCGAACCCATTCTCAAATCTTAAAACCTATAACCTAAACCAAAACCAAAACTTAAACCTAAAACCTAAACCTAAACCTATAACCTAAACTCAAATCCCTAAACCTAAACCTAAACTTAATCCTATAACCTAAACTCAAATCCCTAAACCTTAACCTATAACCTAACTTAAACCTATACTTATAACCTAAAACTATTCTTAAATCCCAAAACCTATAACCTAAACCTAATCTTTCCCTAAACCTATAACCTAAACTCAATTCCCTAAAGCTAAACCTACACCTAATCCTAATCTCAACTCCCTAACCTAATCCTAAACCTAAACTTGAAAACCCAAACTTAAACCAATCCCGAACCCGAACCCAATTTCCTAAACCTAAACCATAACCCATTCTCAAATAAAAACCTATAACCTAAACCTAAACCAAAACCAAAACCTATAACCGAAACCCGAACTCATTATCATATCCTATAACCTATAACCTAAACCTAAACCTAAACCTTAAACCTATAACCTATAACCTAAACCTAAACCTAAACCTTAAACCTATAACCTAAACCAATACATATAACCAAACCAAAACCAAAACCTATAGCTTAAACCCGAACCCATTCTCAAATCCAAAACCGATAACTTAAATCAAAACCAAAACCTAAACCTATAACCTATAACCTAAATCAAAACCTATAACCTAAACTTAAACCTTAACCTAAACCTATAACCTAAATTAAAACCAAAACCTAAACCTAAAACCTAAACCTATAACCTAAAACCTAAATCAAAACCTATAACCTAAACCAAAACCAAAACCTATAACCTAAACCCGAACCTATTCTCAAATCCCAAAACCCAAACCTAAACCTAAACCTAAACCTAAACCTAAACCTAAACCTAAACCTATAACCTAAACTCAAATCCTAAACCTAAACCTAAACCTAATCCTATAACCTAAACTCAAATCCCTAAACCTTAACCTATAACCTAACCTAAACCTATACTTATAACCTAAAACTATTCTCAAATCCCAAAACCTATAACCTAAACCTCACCTTTCCCTAAACCTATAACCTAAACTCAATTCCCTAAACCTAAACCTAGACCTAAACCTATAACCTAAACTCAAATCCCTAAACTTAACCTATAACCTAACCTAAACCTATACTTAAAACCTAAAACTATTCCCAAATCCCAAAACCTATAACCTAAACCTAACCTTTTTCCTAAACCTATAACCTAAACTCAATTCCATAAAGCTAAACCTACACCTAATCATAATCTCAACTCCCTATCCTAAACCTAAACCTAAACTTGAAAATTCAAACTTAAACTCAATCCCGAACTCCGAACCCGATTTCCTAAACCTAAACCATAACCCATTCTCAAATCCAAAACCTATAACCAAAACCAAAACCAAAACCAAAACATATAACCTAAACCCGAACCCATTCTCAAATGCCAAAACCTATAACCTAAACCAAAACCTAAACCTATAACCTAAACCCGAACCCATTCTCAAATCCCAAAACCTATAACCTAAACCTAAACCTATAACCTATAACCTAAACCAAAACCAAAACCTATAACCTAAACCCGAACCCATTCTCAAATCTCAAAACCTATAACCTAAACCTAAACCTATAACCTATAAGCTAAACCAAAACCTATAACCAAAACCAAAACCAAAACCTATAACCTAAACCCGAACTTATTCTTAAATCGAAAACCTATAACCTAAACCTAAACCTTAACATAAACCTATAACCTATAACCTAAATCATAACCTATAACCTAAACCAAAACCAAAACGTATAATCTAAACCCGAACCCATTCTCAAATCCAAAAACCTATAACCTAAACCAAAACCTATAACCTAAACCAAAACCAAAACCTATAACCTAAACCCGAACCCATTTTCAAATCCCAAAACCTATAACCTAAACCTAACCTTTTCCCTAAACTTATAACCTAAACTCAATTCCTTAAACCTAAACCTACACCCAATCCTAATCTCAACTTAACCTAAACCTAAACTTGAAAACCCAAACTTAAACCCAATCCCGAACCCGAACCCGATTTCCTAAACCTAAACCATAACCCATTCTCAAATCCAAAACCTATAACCTAAACCTAAACCAAAACCAAAACCTATAACATAAACCCGAACTTATTCTCAAATCCCAAAACCTATAACCTAAACCAAAACTGTAACATCCCGAATTTTCACGGCCAGAGTATGTACTCGTATTCGAGGAAACCGGGTGTTAATATTGTAAAGTGAGAATGTCTCAAGAACATGCCCTGAGATTTCCTCCCATCAACAATCCATTAATTTACATATTTGTTGGAAACCAACCATAAGAATGAAATTAACTATCTTTCTCATTCCAAAAGAAAATAAATATAAGGTTCTCACAATTAGGAGCATAACACAAGTTCCATCAATAATAAAAACGTAAGTAAAACTAATTCGTATTCTCGATCTTAATCATCGGGTTCTCCCTCGAGTCGGTGCTCCTCTGGTTCTTCTATCTGTTCGTCACCTGCATCATCTATGTGGTTGGGAGAGGGTCAATGCCTTACTCATAGTGAAAGTTACCCTTCAAGATTTACAATAATTCAAGAAATTCACAACAGGTAAAGTAAGGAGTCTGATATGTCCCGTGCTCCACTAATACGAGGTATCAGCATGCACAAACAACCTACGTGAGATGCATGCCTAGAAAAGTGAGTGGGGCTCATCATACATAGTGATCGTCACAATATGAAATATAATTCATAGAAAACCCGGCTCGACCCGCATCCCATAACTACGGATATTCGCCGGCATGGCCAACGCTAACGTGGATTTATGCGAACATCTTAGGGCAACACAATACGCGGTTGAGGGATTTATGTAACACGATGTGTTTATGGAGCGACTAATTGCGACATCCAATCCCGAAAAGTTGATGTAACACATATACCGATTTACATACATCGATTGTGCACCACGCCAACCAACCCACGGAATTACGTGCCGACCAAGAGGGCCGCTACCCGTAACGCATTACGTCCATGATAAGATAATCGATTCACTAGTTGTGATACCTCATAACACATCACTTGCACTTACAGAGAATATAGCTGAATCATGAAGAATATAAACTGAATCATGGAGGTTCTGGAATAACAAGACACATGCCCATGCCTTTAAATATAAATGGCACAAGACTAATATAATAAGAGAAGAGTGACAATGGTCAACTCAGCAAAAGTGGGAATGGCCAACATAACAAGAAAAGAGTGACAAGGGTCAACTCAACAAGAGGGGAGTGGCAGAGCCAACTTAAATAAAACGACGAGTGGCATAACCAACTCAAATATAAGGATGAGTGGCAGATCCAGCCCAATGATGGATAAGGCAGAGGCAAGGCTTGTACCCATGGCCTTACATAAATTCAGAGAAATTCTCTTGTATTTGATATCATGTCATAATCCCAAAAGGGCCAATATTATAGAATAACTAATTGATAGGATAATTCCCACAGAACATGTAAATATGAGATACAGGATAATTCATATCATAAAAGGCACGAAAAAGGCCAATAATTGATGTGAAACATATAATAGCATGAAAAATTCAAAGTGATATGTAATGTCCAGATGAGATACATGTAAAGATGAATTCAAATTCATGAAGACAGGAAAAGGCAGAATTTAATTATCAACTTAAATTATAGTAAGCCTAAACCCTCACCTTTGGTTATCCGTCTGTTATTACCAAAGTTAGATGTTCAGAAGCGCACCTTAGGATTAAATCTTGTCCTCATTCACAAGGCCCAAACGATTAAGATTAAGGCTTAACTCATATTACTATTGAATTCAATTTAATTTGGCAAATTACAATTTTGGCTTTATATCTTCCAACTTAGAATATATATATCTATCTATCTAGATATTTCTAGGTTATACGAGTGTTATTCCACCGAGTCGACTCAGTTCGCCTCAGTGGAATTCTCCACCTCAATTATTGGGATGAAAGGAAAAAAAAGAAGAAGAAGGAAATCAATCCAAATAAAGTCAGCAACCTACCTGACCTCGAGTCAACTCAGTGAGTCGACTCGACTCAACTCGGATTTCTCCCTTTCTTTCTTCCTTTCTTTCTCTTTTTCTTTTTCTTTCTCTTTTCTTTTCTTCCTTGCTTTTCCTTCTTTCTCCTTTCTCTTTTTCTTTTCTTTTCTTTCCTTTCTTCCCTTTTCTCCCTCTGTACGGACGGCAAGCAGATTTCAAAGAACAACCGCCTGACTCTCTCTCTCTCTCTCTCTCTCTCTCTCTCTCTCTCTCTCTCTCCCTCACTATCTCGCTTTGCTGTGGGGTAACCCAGGTTTATATAGAAGTGTGAGGATTCTTGAAGCTTCCGTACGAAAGCCTTACGCACGGCGTTTCATACGCCGTCCATGCACAGCTCTGTTCTTGCGCAGCGAACCTGCTTGCGTTGGATTTATGTTTGGCGTAAATGGCTCGCCAATCCGACCAATCTGAATCCAAGGCAACAGTTGGATTTCACTTTCCCAGCATTTGGACGGTATGGATCTTCCATCCCATCAGAGGTGGTGGTCACACATTCCCAGAACGTCCGGGAATCACGGACGTGCGCACAGGGGCTGCGCTGAGCATCCGGTGGGCCCGTGATTGGTCCTTTTAGAGAAATCCACCCCGTCCCTTGGAATCTTGGCGAAAAAACGGTCGGGAAGGGCTGGCCTTACTTGAGTTTGGTGTGGCCCACTAATACTGATCTTCACGTCATCTGTCTTTCATTTGGATCACGATCTACATGTGTACACGTCCTCGGACGCACAGGATCTCCATGGTTGTTATCAGCCACACCGTCCGGACTCAGTGAACGGTTCGGATCGACCATCTGGTCGAAGATGGTGGCCCACCACTTGTCACAGCGGACGTGCGTCCGCTCGTGCACGAGGAAGGAGAGAGTCTCTCTCTGTTTAAAATTTCACGAGGTCATCCCGTATTGGCCGGGTGTCCCGGTTCCGTGCGCGTCGAGTGCACTTGTGGACGTGCACACAAATCACACGTGGGTTCCACAGGTATGTTCCTTGTCCAATCTATACCGTTCATCCTTTTTCTCATATAATTTAAACGTTGGTGCCCAAAATGGACGCAGATCCGAACTTCAGGTGGGCCCCTCAGTAGTGTTTAAGGGCTAATCTCTATCTGACCCATTTGTACTAAGATCTGGTGGTTGAAACTTTAAACGTACGATTGATTTAAGGTAATTGAGCATTGTATAAAATTTCGTGGTAATTGGATGCTAGGAACTCCATGATTTATAATTCACGGGTGTATGAGTATTATCGATTTGTAAGTTTTTTGGGAAAAAATCTAAAGGTTCAGTGTGGTTGAGGCCATGTTTCTAAGAGATTCTTCTGAAGGGCCTATGTCTAAGCCTTACGATGTAAAATCATACATTGATTTGGTTTGAGGGAGTGTACATTTACTGTTTCATGTGATCACGGTCAGATGTCCAGGGCTCATGTTAATCTTCTTGGTAACGCTCGAGAATTTTTCGATGCTCGAGCATTAAAAAGTTCGGGGCGTTACAATCTACCCCTCTTAAAGAAAATTTTGTCCGCGAAATTCTTTACTCCTTGTTGCGGGATAGAAACCAAGTGGTTTAGTAATACTTTACCCTTTAGTTAGTGAATGTACTTCTCTATGATGCGCATTTGAAACTATTACTATCTACCCCTCTTAAAAAAAAATTTAAATCTTACCTCCCGCACTAGCCTTTGTTGAAGAGGTTGGGGTGCTTTTCCTTCATTTCTTCCTCGCGCTCCCAGGTTGCTTCTTCTTGGTCGTGATGTGACCACAGAACCTTGACCAGAGGAATGACTTTGGTTCGAAGAATTTGGTCCTTGCGATCGAGGATCTGCACGGGTTCTTCTATGTATGTGGCGTTATCCCCGCTTCTATTTGTTCCCAGTTGATAATGTGAGAGGTGTCCGGTTCATACTTCCTTAGCATAGAGATATGAAAGACGTTATGAACATTGGCCAGCTGAGGGGGTAGCGCAATACGGTAAGCTACCTCTCCTACTCTTTCTAATATTTCGAATGGGCCGATATACCTGGGTGCTAGTTTGCCCTTTTTCCCGAATCGCATCATGCCCTTCATAGGGGAGACTTTGAGAAACACCTTGTTTCCTTCGAAGAATTCAAGATTTTGTCGTCGAACGTCCGCGTAGCTTTTCTGTCTGCTTTGTGCCGTCTGTAAGCGTTTCCTTATCAAATCGATTTTCTCGGAAGTAATTTGAACAATTTTCGGCCATAGTGTGCTCCTTTCTCCTACTTCTGCCCAACATTGCGGGGTTCGGCAAGGTCGTCCGTATAGAGCCTCGAATGGGACCATGCCAATACTTGCTTGGAAACTGTTGTTGAAAGTAAACTCGGTGAGGTGTAGATAATCATCCCAGCTGCCCTTGAAATCCAAAATACAGGATCTTAATATGTCCTCGAGAACTTGATTCACCCTTTCTGTTTGTCCGTCTGACTGGGGGTGGAACACGGTACTGTGATTCAGAGAAGTTCCTAGTGCTGTTTGTAATTTAGCCCAGAGGTTTGAGGTGAAGGGGGAGTCCCTGTCTGATATGATCGTAGCTGGAGTTCCGTGGAGTCGTACCACATTTTTTATATACAACTCTGCTAATTCGTTCATTGATGCGGTGATTTTCATGGGTATAAAGTGAGTCGACTTAGTCAGCCGGTCCACTATTACCCATATTGAATCGTGGCTTCTTCTTGTTTTTGGGAGTCCTACTATGAAGTCCATCGATATAGAGTCCCATTTCCATAAGGGTATCTCGAGGGGTTGTAGTAGCCACCCATGGTTTTCGATGTTCGACTTTTTACCCGTTAAGCGGGTGAGGCATTTAGCCACATAAGTGGCGATTTCTCGTTTCATATTATTCCACCAATAATGACGCTTTATGTCCTGGTACATCTTGGTACTCCCGGGATGGATGGTTAATTTGGATCGGTGGGCTTCGTCCAATACAGATAATCTAAGCTCTGGCTTATTGGGTACGCATAATCTATCACAACATCTAAGTCCACCATCTGAGCCCACGTGCCATCTCAAATCCTGGTTCTCTACTGCTTTCATATAACGCTCCTGCAGTTCTTCGTCCTGCCCCTGTGCTTCTATGATTTGACGTAGCAGCGAGGGTTCCACAGATAGGTTTCCAAGTAGGGTGTTCCCTTTTCTTAGGTCTAGCTGGATATTAAAATCCTTTATGAAGTCCAGCATTTTCCATTCTTCAAGTGCGATTACGGCTGCCGGAATGCGAGTCTTCCTGCGACTAAGTGCGTCGGCCACTACGTTCGCCTTCCCTGGGTGATACTGTATCTCAAATTTGTAGTCCTTTAGGGTTTCCATCCATCGGCGTTGACGCATATTTAAGTCCTTTTGGTCGAACAAGTACTTAAGGCTCTTGTGGTCTATGTTAAGCTTGAATTGTTCCCCATATAAGTAATGTCTCCACATTTTGAGAGCAAACACCACGACCGCTAGTTCTAGGTCATGTGTTGGATAATTTTGTTCGTGTACCTTTAGTTGTCTGGAAGCACACGCGATCACCTTGTTGTTCTGCATGAGCACGCATCCCAAGCCTTCGAGAGAGGCGTCTGTATATACGGTGAATTCAACTCCCTCCTCGGGTAGGGTGAGTATGGGAGAGGAAGTTAACCTTTTCTTGAGTTCTTGGAAGGCTTCTTTGGCTTTTTCATCCCATTGAAAACGTGTATTTTTTTCGTTAGGTTGGTTAACGGTCGGGCTATTTTGGAAAACTCCTTGATGAATCGCCGGTAGTACCCTACTAACCCCAGAAAGCTCCTAATCTCGGTGACGGTATCCGGCTTGGCCCATTGAAGAATGGCCTCTACCTTGGCTGGGTCCACTGCGATGCCTTGACGATTCACTACGTGTCCCAGGAATCTGACTTCTTCCTTCCAGAACTCACATTTCGAGAGTTTAGCGTATAATTGATTCTCTTCCAGTAAGTTTAGGACCTTTCGTAAGTAAACCTCGTGTTCTTCTTTACTTCGCGAGTATATTAAGATGTCATCGATGAAGACTATAACAAATTGGTCGAGGAACGGTCTAAAAATACGGTTCAAGAGATCCATAAAAACAGCTGGGGCATTCGTGAGACCGAAGGGCATTACTAGAAATTCGAAATGTTCGTACCTTGTCCTAAATGCGGTCTTATGTATATCCTCATCCTTAATTCTCAGTTGGTGGTACCCCGATCTCAGATCAATTTTTGAAAAGAGTTGAGCTCCCTTTAGTTGGTCGAATAGGTCGTCGATACGGGGGAGGGGATACTTGTTTTTTACCGTTGCTTGATTTGGGTGACGATAGTCAATGCACAATCTCAGGGATCCATCCTTCTTTTTGACGAACAATACTGGTGCGCCCCAAGGAGAAACGCTTGGTCGGATGAACCCCTGATTCAAGAGTTCTTCTAACTGTTTCTTAAGTTCTGCTAACTCGACTGGTGCCATACGGAAAGCGGGTAGGGCAATTGGGGCGCCCCGCATTAGGTCGATACCGAAGTCTACCTCCCTCCTGGGAGGCAGTCCAGGTATCTCCTGGAATACCCTGGTGAATTCTTTGACCACCAGAATTTGTTCCACTAATACCTCTTCCAAGCTCATTATTCGTTGTAAGGGCTCCTCCCTCCTTCCTCGTATTGTGATAGGAGATCGCCCCGTTGTGGTGAAGGTGATCCTCCTGGTCCTAATCTCAATGATTGCCCTAGTTTCATCCATCCAGTCCGTCCCGAGGATCACGTCGAAGCATTTCATGTTTATTATCACTAGGTTAACAGATATTACGAGGCCTGCGACGGTGATGGGGCAGTTTTCACAGTATTTGTTTAATTCCACCACCTTCCCTAGAGGCGAAGCCACAATGATTGTCTCCTTTGTGCGCTTTAATTCCAAATTTAACCGTTCTACTATCGAACTTGAGATAAAAGACATGGTAGCTCCGTAATCGAATAAAAGTACAATGGGGGTATCTTGGATAGTAGCCGTACCTTCTATTAGACCTGAGGTAGTATCTACGTCTTTCGGTGACCTCATGGCATATAGACGGCCTTGGGATTTTTGAGGCGCACTTGGGCCAGATGGTTGCTTCTGTGATGGAACGGGGCGCCATTCGTCTTTCATCTTCTTGTAGCAATTCTTCATATCATGTCCTAACTTCTGGCAGTAGCCGCATCCCGGGCGACTGTCTCGCGGCTTTTTGTCCTCGGCGGTTTCGACTTGTTGCGCGACAATCCTCGGTCTTTTGTCTAACAATGGTGGCATTCCAGGGTTTGCTCTGAGCCTCTTTCTGGTCTCGTGTTGCCGTAACCTGGCCCGTGATCTACGATCATCATCATTTTCGGCTCGAGTAGCCTTGTCGACCGCGTCGGCATAGCTTTCCAGATTTACGCAACATATCTTGGAGTGGATCGAGGGTTGAAGGCCTTCTTTAAATCGCCTGATTTTGAAATCTTCGTCTTCAACTAATTTTGGCGCATAGCGCGATAACTCCGTGAACCTAGCCTCATACTGGGCGACAGTCCTCTCGCCTTGAGTGAGTTTCAAGAATTCAGACATCCTTTCATCTCGGTACGACCTTGGAAAGTACTTCTCAAAGAATCTCTTCTCGAAGTCTTCCCAGCGCAAGGAACGGTTCTCAGGGATGGCCCTTTCTATTGTCTCCCACCAATTGGCTGCTTCCCCTTCGAACTTGAACGTAGCTAGAGAAACTTTGAGGTGATCCGGGCATCCCATGGTCCTTAGTATTCTTTTGGTCTGTTTTACCCAATGTTCGGCCGTCTCTGGGTTTGGGGTACCTGAGAATACTGGGGGCCTTAACTTTAAGAATTTTTCTAACATGTAGGTTTCATCGTGCCGCTCGGTGCGAGGGGGGTTTGATGCAGGGGTGTGAGTAGGCGAAGGCAGAGATGTTGCGGCTCGTGGGGAGTCATTGCCAGCCTGTTGTTGTAGTCTGTCCATGGCCTGCTGGGTCCTTTCCATAAACGTCTCTATCCGCCCCAGGATGGAGTAGAATGGTGCCCAAGCTTGGGTATCTGGGGGCACCTGTCCTAGGGGTGGCCTTGGGAGCGTAGCCCCACGGTGGGTTGCCGATTGCGAGGGCGTAGATTCCCCCATGGCTGCTTCCTGAGGGATGTCTCCCTGTCTTGTCTGCACTGGAGGCAGGGAGTTGGATCGGGTAGTCTTCTTCTTAGGCGCCATCTCTCCTGTGGATGGGAAACATATGTTAGCATTGAAAAAAAATATATATATATTGCCCAAGGGTCCCTAGATTTATTATGGGGGAGCCCTATATGTGGTTTCCTGTTTCCTAAACCATATAATTCCTCTGCGGACCTAATTTTCATATATATATATATATGTGTGTGTGTGTGTGTGTTTAATTCACAACCCTTTTTCTTAGACATCCAAAGCTTATGATGGTCCATTCCCCTTAGGCCCAGTTAATCTCATTCTTGTGCTCTGATACCAACTGTAACATCTCAAATTTTCACGGCCAGAGTATGTACTCGTATTCGAGGAAACCGGGTGTTAATATTGTAAAGTGAGAATGTCTCAAGAACATGCCCTGAGATTTCCTCCCATCAACAATCCATTAATCTACATATTTGTTGGAAACCAGCCATAAGAATGAAATTAACTATCTTTCTCATTCCAAAAGAAAATAAATATATCGTCAAAGGTTCTCACAATTAGGAGCATAACACAAGTTCCATCAATAATAAAAACGTAAGTAAAACTAATTCCTATTCTCGATCTTAATCATCGGGTTCTCCCTCGAGTCGGTGCTCCTCTGGTTCTTCCATCTGTTCGTCACCTGCATCATCTATGTGGTTGGGAGAGGGTCAATACCCTACTCATAGTGAAAGTTACCCTTCAAGATTTACAATAATTCAAGAAATTCACAACAGGTAAAGTAAGGAGTTTGATATGTCCCGTGCTCCACTAACACGAGGTATCAGCATGCACAAACAACCTACGTGAGATGCATGCCTAGCAAAGTGAGTAGGGCTCATCATACATAGTGATCGTCACAATATGGAATATAATTAATAGAAAACCCGGCTCGACCCGCATCCCATAACTACGGATATTTGCCGGCATGGCCAACGCTAACGTGGATTTATGCGAACATCTCAGGGCAACACAACACGCGGTTGGGGGATTTACGTAACACGATGTGTTCATGGAGTGACTAATTGCGACATCCAATCCTGAAAAGTTGATGTAACACGTATACCAATTTACATACATCGATTGTGCACCACGCCAACCAACTCACGGAATTACGTGCCGACCAAGAGGGCCGCTACCCGTAACGCATTACGTCCATAATAAGATAATCGATTCACTAGTTGTGATACCTCATAACACATCACTTGCACTTACAGAGAATATAGCTGAATCATAAAGAATATAAACTGAATCATGGAGGTTCTGGAATAACAAGACACATGCCCATGCCTTTAAATATAAATGGCACAAGACCAATATAATAAGAGAAGAGTGACAATGGTCAACTCAGTAAAAGTGGTAATGGCCAACATAACAAGAAAAGAGTGACAAGGGTCAACTCAACAAGAGGGGAGTGGCAGAGCCAACCCAGATAAAACGACGAGTGGCATAACCAACTCAAATATAAGGACGAGTGGCAGATCCAGCCCAATGATGGATAAGGCAGAGGCAAGGCTTGTACCCATGGCCTTACATAAATTCAGAGAAATTCTCTTGTATTTGACATCCTGTCATAATCCCAAAAGGGCCAATATTATAGAATAACCAATTGATAGGATAATTCCCACAGAACATGTAAATATGAGATACAGGATAATTCATATCATAAAAGGCACGAAAAAGGCCAATAATTGATGTGAAACATATAATAGCATGGAAAATTCAAAGTGATATGTAATGTCTAGATGAGATACATGTAAAGACGAATTCAAATTCATGAAGACAGGAAAAGGCAGAATTTAATTATCAACTTAAATTAAAGTAAGCCTAAAGGATAGAACCCTCACCTTTGGTTATTCGTCTGCTATTACCAAAGTTAGATGTTCAGAAGCGCACCTTAGGATTAAATCTTGTCCTCATTCACAAGGCCCAAACGATTAAGATTAAGGCTTAACTCATATTACTATTGAATTCAATTTAATTTGGCAAATTACAATTTTAGCTTTATATCTTCCAACTTAGAATATATATATCTATCTAGATATTTCTAGGTTATACGAGTGTTATTCCACCGAGTCGACTCAGTTCGCCTCAGTGGAATTCTCCACCTCAATTATTGGGACGAAAGGAAAATAAAAAATAAAAAAAAAGAAGGAAATCAATCCAAATAAAGTCAGCAACCTACCTGACCTCGAGTCAACTTAGTGAGTCGACTCGACTCAACTCGGATTTCTCCCTTTCTTTCTTCCTTTCTTTCTCTTTTCTTTTTCTTTTTCTTTTCTTTTCTTCCTTGCTTTTCCTTCTTTCTCCTTTCTCTTTTTCTTTTCTTTTCTTTCCTTTCTTCCCTTTTCTCCCTCTGCCGGACGGCAGCAGATTTCAGCAACAACTGCTGGACTTCTCTCTCTCTCTCTCTCTCTCTCTCTCTCTCTCTCTTTCTCCCTCACTATCCGCTTTGCTGTGGGGTAACCCAGGTTTATATAGAAGTGTGAGGATTCTTGAAGCTTCCGTGCGAAAGCCTTACGCACGGCGTTTCATACGCTCGTCCATGCACAAATACCTTTTCACTTGTGATAACACCTTGCGTTGGATTTATGTTTGGTGTGAATGGCCCGCCAATCCGACCAATCCGAATCCAAGGGAACAGTCGGATTTCACTTTCCCAGCATTTGGACGATATGGATCTTCCATCCCATCAGAGGTGGTGATCACACATTCCCAGAACGTCCGGGAATCACGGACATGCGCACAGGGGCTGCGCTGAGCATCCGGTGGGCCCGTGATTGGTCCTTTTAGAGAAATCCACCCCGTCCCTTGGAATCTTGGCGAAAAAATGGTCGGGAAGGGCTGGCCTTACTTGAGTTTGGTGTGGCCCACTAATACTGATCTTCACGTCATCTGTCTTTCATTTGGATCACGATCTACATGTGTACACATCCTCGGACGCACAGGATCTCCATGGTTGTTATCAGCCACACCGTCCGGACTCAGTGAACGGTTCGGATCGACCATCTGGTCGAAGATGGTGGCCCACCACTTGTCACAGCGGACGTGCATCCGCTCGTGTATGAGGAAGGAGAGAGTCTCTCTCTGTTTAAAATTTCACGGGGTCGTCCCATATTGGCCGGGTGTCCCGGTTCCGTGCACGTCGAGTGCACTTGTGGACGTGCACACGAATCACACGTGGGTTCCACAGGTATGTTCCTTGTCCAATCTATACCGTTCATCCTTTTTCTCATCTAATTTAAACGTTGGTGCCCAAAATGGACGCAGATCCGAACTTCAGGTGGGCCCCTCAGTAGTGTTTAAGGGCTAATCTCTATCTGACCCATTTGTACTAAGATCTGGTGGTTGAAACTTTAAACGTACGATTGATTTAAGGTAATTGAGCATTGTATAAAATTTCGTGGTAATTGGATGCTAGGAACTCCATGATTTATAATTCACGGGTGTATGAGTATTATCGATTTGTAAGTTTTTTGGGAAAAAATCTAAAGGTTCAGTGTGGTTGAGGCCATGTTTCTAAGAGATTCTTCTGAAGGGCCTATGTCTAAGCCTTACGATGTAAAATCATACATTGATTTGGTTTGAGGGAGTGTACATTTACTGTTTCATGTGATCACGGTCAGATGTCCAGGGCTCATGCTAATCTTCTTGGTAACACTCGAGAATTTTTCGATGCTCGAGCATTGAAAAGTTCGGGGCGTTACAAAAACCAAAACCTATAACCTAAACCCGAACCCATTCTCAAATTCCAAAACCTAGAACCTAAACCTGAACCTTAACCTATAACCTATAACCTAAACCAAAACCAAAACCTATAACCTAAACCCGAACCCATTCTCAAATCCCAAAACCTATAACCTAAACCTAAACCTATAACCTATAAGCTAAACCAAAACCTATAACCTAAACCAAAACCAAAACCTATAACCTAAACTCGAACTCATTCTCATATCCCAAAACATATAACTTAAACCTAAACTTAACATAAACCTATAACCTATAACCTAAATCAAAACCTATAACCTAAACCAAAACCAAAACCTATAACCTAAACTCGAACCCATTCTTAAATCCAAAACCTATAACCTAAACCTAAACCTATAACCTATAACCTAAACCAAAACTTATAACCTAAACCCGAACCCATTCTCAAATCCCAAAACTTATAACCTAAACTTAAACCTTAACCTAATCCTATAACCTAAACTCAAATCCCTAAACCTTAACCTATAACCTAACCTAAACCTATACTTATAACCTAAAACTATTCCAAATCCCAAAACCTATATAACCTAAACCTAACCTTTTCCCTAAACCTATAACCTAAACTCAATTCCCTAAACCTAAACCTACACCTAATCCTAATCTCAACTCCTAACTAAACCGAAACCTAAACTTGAAAACCCAAACTTAAACCCAATCCCAACCTGAACCCGATTTCCTAAACCTAAACCATAACCCATTCTCAATTCCCTAAAGCTATAACCTATAACCTATAACTTATAACCTAAACCTAAACCTAAACCTATAACCTTTCCCTAAACCTTTAACCTAAACCTAAACTTAAAACCTAAATGTATTCTCAAATCTTTAAACCCGAACCTACACCAAATCCTAATCTCAACTCCTTAACCTAAACCTAAACTTGAAAACCCAAACCTAAACCCGATCTCAAACCTGAACCCGATTTCCTAAACCTAAACCTTAACCTATAATCAAGTTCCCAAAAGCTATAACCTATAACCTAAACCTATAACCTAAACCTAAACCTTAAGCTAAACCTAAACCTATAACCTTAACCTAAACCAAAACCTATAACCTAAACCTTAACATATAACCTAAACTTAATTATAACCTATAGCCTAACCTTAACCTAAACCTTAATCTAAACCTATAACCTAAACCTAAACCAAAACCTATAATCATATGGTGAGACCATTTCTTTTGTGTCAATTTCATTCCTCTTTGAGTTTTTTTTTTTTTTTTTTTTTAATTCATTGATAAAAAAAAAAGTGGTTATACATGATGCACTTCTTTCACTTTGTCTTTCTTTTCCCCAATGGGCATTCTAATTTATGAATGACATGACTGTTTGTAGGATGATGGAATATACGAAGGTATTGAAATTTCAGGGTGAAGTCGAGCACATTTCTCTAATGAAGCCAAAGATTTATATTTTTAGCATTATTGTAATTGTAATTGTAATTGATTGAATGAATTGGATTGTAATTGATTGAATGAATTGGAATTGTAATTGATTGAATGAATGGATTGTAATTGATCGTAATTGAATGAATAAATGATTGTAATGAATGAATGAATGATCAATTGTGGTAATTGAATGAACAAATGATTATATATAATTTTTTAATGTACAAAATAGCTACAGATATTGACCATAGCCACTAATCTGACAGGTGTAGCCTTTTCAATTTTGGCATATTGCTATGGACTTTTAACTACAAATAATATCCGTAGCTGTTTGAAGTTTTCGCTATAGATATAATTGGTACGGATTATATCCGTAGTTATTGTAACCTATAGCTACGGATTAAATCCGTAGCCATAGGTTCCAGACCTATTGTTATGGCACCTACGACTACAGTCGTGCCACGGACTAGCTACGGACTAAAATCGTAGCCATAGGTCTATGGCTACGGATTTTATCTGTAGCGTTTGCCCATTTTTTTGGTAGTGATTAACCAGGTGATACAGATACAAAGGCAGGCAATGAATCCAAACCACAATTCATGATTGACCAGCAAAGGTGGGGGTTCACTCGCTTTCGCATTCGGTTGAACATAACCTCTGCCAAAGAGGGGCATCTGTATACACCTCAACCTAGGCTAATAAGATTATTGAGTTTGCACCGACGGATGATCAACCAAACCCCAATCCTAAACTCTAATCCTAGATGCCTAAAACCTAGGAACCTCAATCATAAACCCTAAACTCTACCCAATCAACCCATTCAAACTAGCCAACCCAGTCAACCTAGTCGATCTAATCTTGAAGCCTATGAACCTAGAACCCTAGAGCCTTGACTTAACTCGACAAGTTAACTCATATAATTAACTCGTTGAGTTAACTTATCCGGTCTAATCCTGAAGCTTATTGAGTTTGCATCGACGGATGATCAACTAAACCCCAATCCTAAACCCTAATCCTAGATGCCTAAAACTTAGGAACCTCAATCCTAAACCCTAAACTCGACCCAGTCAACCCATTCAAACTAGTCAACCTAGTCGATCTAATCCTGAAGCCTATGAACCTAGAACCCTAGAGCCTTAACTTAACTCGACAAGTTAACTCATCTAATCAACTCGCTGAGTCAACTCATCCGGTCTGCCAACCCAATCAACTCACCTACTTAAGCCCAAAACCAAACCTGAACCAAAGCCCAAAAGTAAGACCAATTTGAGTACCATACAAAACCTCAACATAATGTCCTTCACAGCAGAGCTTCCACATGAGTGAGGGAGGCTTCTTGCCAACGCAGGAAGTCCAAATGGGTATCAATGGCAGACAGCTTGTCATCGACCATGTGTCATGCCCCCTCTTTCAAGTGGCATCCCTGAAGCATGTGGGATCACTCCTTTCCATACCTTAAGTGTGCGAGTGATGTACGTTTACTCTGATGCCCATCTCCTTGCTCAAAATTATCCTTTTACCATATCATCCAACCCATGAGATGATGCCATCTAGCAATCTCTAATTACAATCTTTCAACCGCCTTTTACGCATGGACTTTGCAGGAATTATAAGAAAAATGAGTTTGGAGGCTATAAATAGCCCCCTCCACTTCTCATTTTAAGTATCCACTCCCATCCTAGAAACATCTAGTAGATTCAAAGGGCATCTAGAAGCCTTATCCCTTAGGGATTTAGCCATCTAGTCATCACATCCCTCCATCGAGTAAAGTGACAGTGAGAGAAAGAGAGTCCAGTGTTCACAACCCCAAGTGTAAGGTCGCGATGTAGTAATAATCTCGGTAAGACCGAGGTCAAATCCACAGTGTCTTCTGAAAGCAACTAGAACTAGAACTAGAAGAAGATGAAAAGGTAAATCTAGAATATTTGAGAGAGTAATTGTGAATTATTTAACTAAAACTTGTAAATTCAAAGGTGGAAAACTAGGGTTTCCAAGGATCCACTTGTAGAGGTCAGGGAGATCTATGCTTGATTCACGAACACAACTGGAATCAGAGTCCCATCTTCATCCTATTAGAAGAGATCTTATTAAAAATCAAGTCTGAACTTTCTTTGATCTAGTTCTCAATGGATGAAAGGTATTAGAACTAGAAGTGATTCCATCACAAAACCATGCCCATGAGACAAGGCAAACAACAGAGTTTACCAATCCACAACCAATCTGAGAGAATTGTGAAAGTTAGGGAGGATTCCATCATCCAACCATGCCCAGGGGATGATGGTGAACAACAAGATTTCCTAATTTCACACTCTCAATAACGAAAAGAACATACTCAGAGCTATCATAGATCCATTGTAATTTAAGTCACAACAATCATTAAAAACTAAAAGTATTTCCTATAATCAAACTAAAATCAAAGAGAGTTCAATATAAGCATAAATCAAGGCCATAGAAAACATCATATCACGCTACAAGCTTCACCTCTTAGCCTTATCTAAGAGGTTTAGCTAACTATAGACGTGGCTGAACTAAAACCTCTTAAGAAGAACATAAGAACAATGTAAGGAAAAGGGAGAAAAAAAAAACTCTATGCGATGGCCTCCCACGCCTGTTGCTCTCCTCTCCGCTTGCTCACATCCGTTCTTAGCTAGAAGAATAATCGACCAGCCCTCTCTCTCTCCCTTTATAGGAGTGATGTCCGTAGGTCGGCTGGAGTCGGAGAACCGACCCTGTTTCTGCACCTCTGCTCCTTCGCAGTGAAAACACAAAAACACGTTGCATTCGATCCAATTTTGGGAAGAAAAGTCATCCAGTCCGCTCAATTTGACTGCATAGGAAGGGTTGAATCCTCTTTTCTGGCTTTTGAACAGTCTGGATCATCGGTCCGATCTTGGCCATGATCATTTAATGGTTCGCAGCAGGCCGGGCGACGTCCGCTCTTGCCATTCGCACCCACTTGCGCACGATCTTGCCCTGTGATGTTTGGTGGGCCCATGATCAGTGGCGACGAAGAAATCTACTCCATCCATTGGATTCCCCTCGGAATCTTGGCTCAAGAAACCGTGTTTTTTATTCGAGTTTGGTGCGGCCCAAGGAATTAAACCCACTGCAACTGCTTTGAACATTGCAGAATGGTCTTCTTGTGACTATTGTAGCGGGCACGTGTGCGTGCATGGGTGCACAGGGTCAACAAGGGTTTGACCAGTTCGAGCTCCTCTACAAGATGGACAACTTAGATTGTCCACATGGGCCATGATGGTGGCCCACAACATCTCTTAAGAGGACGCGGTCCATCCGTTACACAGCAAGAGAACAGGTGGATTTCGTTTACAAGGAGAAGTCGGGTAAGCATGCGCTGACCGACTTTCCTATTTTGGTGTGAAGTGGGAGCACGACAGGATGTGCACGTGCTTCCCAGGTGGGGCCCACCGAGATGTCTATGGAAAAATCTATTCCATCCATCCGCTTTCCCATCTAATGTAAAGGGTTACCTCTAAAGTTGAGGCATATCCGAGGATCCGATAAGCCCCAAGATCAAGGGTTTATGGTTGATCTTTCTGTTGGACCACTTTCATAAATATCTAAGGGCTGCAATTTTACGTGTATGGTTACTTTATGATACTCAGGCCAGATATAAGGTTTCGTGCCAAACCGATGGTGGGAGCCTTGTGATCTTGAATTCAGGATAATTTTCAGGCTTCCTTATCTTCAATTCTTCGATTCTCTTCCTTCATCAGTTTCCGTGGATCTTTGGCATGGGACTTCTTCAATCTTGGTCTCCTGAGATCCATCCTTTGCCTTGGCGATTCTTAAGCATTAAATCTATGCTTTTAGTATTCTTTTCAATCCAAGCTCCTAAATTCACCTTACAACACAAACATGATTAAAATAGAACATTAAGTATTATCATGTACATAAAACCAAGTAATAACTGAGGTTTAATATGCAATATTTGACCCTTAACATCTAGCCCTCGTCTAGCCTAGCCTATCCTAGCTAGAGCATGAGTCTCTTGAGTCACACAAGTCCTAATCCGAGTTAATCAATATAGCCTTTGTGATACTACCATCCATCCAACCATTCAAGTCTAAATTAGCTGCATATAAGCCTGAACATTAACATCGTGCAATACTTATCTTCACTACATTATATTTCATCGTTTTCTCGTATCTAATTGGCGGGCATATGCTCTATAGCTTTAGAATTTTCCCACACGCCATTTAGCCGTCATTTTGGCATAAGTAATAACATAGCATCGAACATCTTATACATCACATTTTTACATTCTTTGCACTCTATACTCGATCTTTTCAAACATATGTTATGCGACTTGCCGATATAATTGGATCTTGTTCATTAAAAATTCAAATTGATTAGCTATCATTAACATTGCATTATATAATTCAATCTTTTATGTGTAAGAATTAACCATATTCTTTAGAAATTAATCAGATCTTGTGAAGTAGAGACTATACATCTGTATGGGTAGAGTAGGTACCTAACACCTCCCATCTTTGTAACCGTGGTCCCTTACTTAGAATCTATAGAACGTAAACTCAAGAGTAATCTTAGAGTTAATGATCTTCGAAATTTAAATCCTAAGTGTTTCTAAAGGGTCTAACCGACTGCACGATCGAAATAATTAGTTAGTAGTGACTCTAGTCAAATATATTACCCTCTTAACCCCCAACAAAAAAAGAATCCCTAGAGTGAGGTAACCCGTGGAAAATCGAGCCATTCCTCCCACCCAAGATCTAACGTCCACACATCTACTCAATGCATACTCATATGTGATTAAAGTGACATCATTAATTAACTAATGCACCATAATATATCCATCAATGACATTTGGTCATCAAAATTTACAACCTAAATTATCCCTATGATATCCATATGACCGGTGTATATAAAGCTCATATTAATTTTCCAGGCGCTAGTAAAAAACATCTCTCACTTACTCTCAAAATCAATTTGTACTCAAATCCATTGTACACACATAGAATATGACTTCTTAAGAGGATTAAAAAGTTATACTAGCCCTCTCATAGTTCAAACTATCTCTTTAACAATAACTCCCACTATTTACCCCACACGGCTAAATGTCATATTAGTTCCCTAGTTGTTATATACCCTCTTTGCCTTTTTAACCCTTGTAATAAAATAAAATAAAATAAAATAAAAATCTATTGCCTTACAGTTTTGGTTTAATTAAGAACCTCATGATCCATTGAAAGCATCCCTTGATCAATCTTGTACACTTGGATAGTTTTAGAACTCATTAGCATATATATTACATGCTAGCTTGACCGTGTTGGCGTAGAGTGACATAACTTATTCAATATCTAAGATATTATCACAGTAACCAATAAATCAATCTCAGAGTAACTAAAGCGTAAATTCGAGTGGACCAAGATCCAAGGATATTCTAATTCAAACTTCCTCTATAATCAACAGGTAAATGGTGTATCCTTTTCCTTCCATTGAGAAATGCATCTGTCTCCAGGCATATACTGTGAGGCTGAAATATTCAATCTAATAGTTTTTTAAGACATCCCCATTAAACTGTTTGGGTCACTCAAATCCAACGGTGAGAGTTCCGAAGTTTGGGATATATTTGAGCATAAACGTCTTGAACAAAATAACATCTTTATATATAATACTAGTAATTTTAGACAATTTTGCCACCCAAGTTAGTTTTTAGGAGAGCTCTAAACCTTACTATTTGAAAGGACATAGTAGAGATTTCTAATATGAGCAAGTATTTGGGGTGTTAAAAACGCAAGTCATAAACTGAAGACATTTTTATTTTATCATTTCGAAAGTCCCCCAGCACTTACTATTCCTCTCAATGATACTCCAGCACTACTTTCTCTCTTACCTCTTCTCTCAATTTTTTTTTTTTTTTGGTTAGGTTGTTAGTTCACACCCCATTGTTAATGCACACCACACTGTTAGCCACCCCCACGAGGGAATCAATGCTAAGACCTCAGTGTTGAAACGAGGTTATCTTCACTCAATGTACCACTCAGAGCTATGGATCGAGTTGTAAATACCAAGCCATTTCTTAAAATCTTTACTCCTCTCATCCCTCTCCTATTTGTTACACTTGCCACAACTCTAGTGACATATAAAAAGGTTTGCTAAGTGCACACACCGGCCAATCCTACCTTATCCACAAGCAACCACACATGCAAATATTGTGAACGTTTGTTTGTTTGTTTGTTTTTTTTTTTTTTTAAAGGGAGAACTCACCTCCAATATCTTTATTAATAAACGTAAAAGAGATTAGCAGTCATTGAGGCAGCCCTACCTATCATTTGAACTCCCCAACCACCATCACCAAAAGAAATTACAAAATAAACAAAACTAGGCCTCAACATCTTGAAAACGAATAGTCAAGACCTCAAAATCCCGGCACCTGCTGCTCCTAATCCGAGGAAAAAGCCTTTCAAGACACCACATGCAAATATTCATGAGTTCTTCATCAGGTCGGCCGCACAGTTTTGGTCAGATGGCCCATAAATCATGCCATTATTCTTCTTTAGGTGGGTCGTACCATATGAAGAAAATGAGGCTAAAACATTTTTTTTAGCCAAAGTATGGCTGCCCGCCAAATGATGGAAGGCTTGGATCTCATGCCATGCCATATATTGGCAAGTGACACACTTGCGGTGTTAGAAAATTATGCTCTTTTTCGCAACAAAAAATAATAAATAATTAAATAATATTTATTTATGTAAATGAGATGTAAAGGTTAGAAGAATACCATGTAAATGCATTCATTCGACTTATTACACAAAAGTATCATTATTGAAATACTACATAAAGAAAAGAGATAAAACCCACAAATTCCTGACTTATTCAAGAATAACAGAAAATAAAAATTAAAGAAATGGCAACTACACGACCACTTTTTGAGATGTGCACCCAATCATACTTATTTTTTTAATTATTATCATCAAAGTATCCTAATCTCATCTCAGCATTTTTTTTATTTTTCCCTCATGGTTGTATGGATACGGGATTTTGCATGTAGTGACCAATCTGAAACTGTAGCATTCATTAGCTCATGCAACTAAGAGCAAGCCATGATGAAGAATCACGCGATCGGATCTAGTCCTTTGAATGGAGCCAATTTATTACGACGTCTATCCACTGCGTACGAGCTATAAAACACATCACTTGCTCTAGCTGTATGAAAACCGTCAACATTTCACCTTGCGAGGCACTTCAAAGGACCAGGGATGTTGCTGACGTCCTCGTCAGGTGTGGAAATTAGCAAAACCCATGCATAAGTTACTCGGGAAAACTAGCAGGACTAAGAGAGAGAAGAGGCCATTGAAGGGGATTTTTATTTTTATTTTTTTAAATTTATTAAGGTAGAAGGATCGAGCACAGGTGGCGCGGAAGCCAGAGAAATTGCTAGCTGAAGGGCGGCCAGATCGTAGAGAGAGTATGCATATGTGCGAAAGTGCGGTTAGAATGGATGAATGAAGTAACAATCGGAGAAGAGGTGTGGAAAAGCGAGGAGGAAAGCGGAGAAACAAGGCTGAAGCACCATCTAGATTGAGATGGACAGAAGAAGAAGAAGTCTGCGGAGATGGAGCAGCAATAGTAGTAGATGAAGTCGAACGTTGGTCCACACCAGGAGTCGTTCATGGTGTAAAACAAGTAAAGGGCCAGAATCAGAAGTTTGCCGTGGAAGTAAGAGCAGTTGTGGATGCAGATGCAAATCTTTTTATGTGGTAGTAGGAGCGGCGGATGCAGGAGAAGCTTGGGTAGTAATAGGAGCGGCAGATGCGGGAGTAGCTTCTGGGGTGGTAGCTGGAGCGGCGGATGCAGGAGAAGCTTCTGGAGTGGTAGCAAGAGTGGCGGATGCGGCAGAAGCTTCTGGGGTGGTAGCAGGAGCGGCGGATGCGGTGGTAGTAGGAGCGGGGGATGCGGTAGGAGCGTCTGGGGTGGCAGTAGGAGCGGTGGATGTGGAAGAAGCTTCTGCAGTGCTAGTAGGAGGGTGGATGCGGGAGAAGCTTCTTGGGTGGTAGTAGGAGTGGGGGATGCGGGAGGTTCTTTTGTGATGGTAGTAGGAGCGGCAGATGTGGGAGAAGCTTCTGGGATGGGAGTAGGAACGGCGGATGCTGGAGGAGCTTCTGGAGAGGTAGTAGGAGCGGCGGATGCGGGAGCAGCTTCTGAGGTGGTAGTAGGAGTTGCAGATGCAGGAGCAGCTTCTGGGGTGGTAGTAGGAGCGGTCGTTGCAGGAGCAGCTTCTGGAGTGGTTGTAGGAGCAGCGGATGCAGAAGAAGCTTCTGGGGTGGTAGCAGGGGCGATGGATGCCGGAGGAGCTTCTGGTTTGGTAGTAGGAGCGGCAGATGCAAGAGGAGCTTCTTGGATGGTGGTAGTAGTAGCAGCGGATGCAGGAGGAGCTTCTGGGGTGATAGGAGAAGCAGCGGGTGCAGGAGGAGCTTCTGAGGTGGCAGTAGGAGCGGTGGATGCAGGAGAAGCTTCTGGAGTGGTAGTAGCAGCCGCGGACGCTGGCGTAACCGTAGTAGACCCGTCCAGCGCCACCCACACCCCATCGCTGTCGAGCTGGTAACTCTTATCAGTCAACTTAATGTTGTCGCATTTGTACACCTCTAAATATTCGAGCTGCGGGAACAATGCCTGAATGTTGTCGTTTTCCAGCTTCATCTCTTTTAGAAACTTCAAGCGTAGCATTTTTATCTTCCAGGTTTCTCCACAATCGAGCTTCGCCAGCTTTCCTCCCCGGATGTAGAGCTTCTCCAATTTTTCTAAATGCTTGAAGTCGAACCAGGACGACAGATCGGATTCAGGGAAGCATCGGAGGTCCAGCTTGACGATGCTGGGAGGAAAACTGGTTTGCGTGATGCTGGGAGGAAAACTGGTTTGCGTGAACGCACCCGCGCTCCATGTTATGGCAACGGATATTAGACCTTCTATTTTGTACAATTCATTCAAATCTACGTTGCTTTCCTTCACCTGTTTCCCGATGCTGACGCTCAACTTCCTCAACTTCTTCAATATCTGTAAATCGGCCAGCTTACATGGATCGCGGCTCCTATGGCCCCCGAACACGAACCCCTTCAGCACCTGGAGCTCTGATAGGAATCTGAGCCCCTTTGGCATCGATTCGAGCATGTAACAGTCCGATACGTCTAAGTGGGTAAGCCTATGTAGCCACGTTATCTCCTTCGTCAATTTCTCGAGGTTCTGGCACCCTCTGAGATCCAAAATCTCCAGATTCTGGAGTGCCTTAATCGAACTCGGCAGCTCCGTGATCCTAGAGATGCCTCGCAGGCTCAGATATCGTAAGTGCACTAAAACGTCAAGCCTGTCTAAGAGTTGAGTCCCTTGGATCTCGATGTGGTGGTTCGCAACGTCTTTGCTTTTGGACTCTTCAACGTCAATGCGATCGTTGCCGGACCCCTGCCAACTCCCCAGTTGCAAAACTACTAGGGTTTTCAGCTTCGGCAAGGCTTCGATGCTGAAATTCAATTTCAGATACCTTACATTCACGTTGTGCAGCGATAGTAAGCTGGGTTCGTCCAGAATTGGGCAGTATTCTTCGAGTAGCCCGGCTTCATTCTTTGACATTAGGCATGCATGGCGGGATTTGGAGGGAGATGAAGATGGCATACCTGAATCATCCAAGTTGAAGAAATGTTCGTTCCTCGACAGCTTGATGATCATCCAACGGATCCAAGGGTGCATCCTGCACCGCAGGATGTTCCCCCGGCGCCTGTTGTAGACGGGCTGGATGAACTCAAGCTCCACTAGCTGTTGGAAGCACTCTTCCCCGACCTCCTCGGCGGTCTTCCCCCCTTTCGCTGTCACGAACCCCTCTCCAATCCACCAATAGATCAAGACCCTCTTCACGATCTCGGCATTCATTGGGAAGATGGAGAAGCATAGCAAGCACATTTTCAGTTGCTCGCTTAGGCCTTTGAATTCCTCCATCTTACTCTTGATGGACGCGTCTTCCAGAATATGCTCCAGCTTCGTGTCCATCTCAAGATTTTTATGCTTTAATTGGTACTCCCAATTCACCTTTCCCTTTCCCTTTGAAGCTGAACCCTGAGATTGGTGATCGAAGGGAAACCACTTCTTGGGTTTCAGAGTCTCCAGACAATCCTTCAGATCCTTCTTTATTTCTTTCATTTCCTTGATCTTCTCTGTCGCTTCCACATAGCTCTTAGTGAGTTTACTGGTTTCCACACCTTCAAAGTTCTCCTGAACTTGTCGGGTTATATTTCCGAGCGCACAGTTCACATATTCTTCGTATTCTGTGAAGATCTTCGCTATTTTTTGACGAACATGTGCCATTTTCCGTTGTGTTGTGGTCATCATGATGTTCATATGGGCCGTCTTCTCTGTGGCCGCCATGATAGTCGGTTGTGAGGGTCTGAAGATCATGCACGTAGTGGTGTTATACGATGCAAGTCACTAACAAAGGCGCCATGAAAATTCTTAGTACGTGTATGAATGACGATTAAGAATGATCAATGCACTCGCACCTGCGTAATTTTTAGGCTTCATTATCTGGGTTTCCAAAGAATAGAATTTTTCTTTTCGTTTCTTTTTTGCGTAGCAACGCAAAGCATAGAATTTTTCTTTTTTAGCGTAGCAACGCAAAGCATAGAATTATGAGGGGGGAGTTATTTGATACTCTGGCAAAGTATAATGCTTATACTCAGTCATTAAATATTGCACCGGTGGCCTGGCGTGTTGTAGCTCAATCAATTAAATAGACCAAAATTGTTCCGCATACTTTCGTTAAGAAAACAAAAATCCTAAAATCAAAATTGTTAAGCGATCCTAGCTTTTGATCCAATTTGTTTGTCAAAATTAGTCCAGAAAATATCGGCCGCTCGAATGGTCAAATGAACAAATAGGTTTAATTTTGGTTCACGATGATACATGGGAGTCATAATTTGTACCTTTTAAGTTGAATTTTCTGCCTGCCGCATTCCGTGCTTTTCAGTGATTTCCGAGTGCACGTGTATCATCCATCACATTCTTTTAGAATATCAAAGTTGGACGGGTATTGATTACTGACACTAGTGGACCCTAACATGATATATGTGTGTTTCATCCATACCATCCATTCATTTTCCAGATGATTTGAGGGAATGACTCTAAAAAAAAAGAAGAAAAAATCATATCCAAATCTCATGTGGACGACCAAGTAAGAAAGCTTTGATTGAATGCTCATCATTAAAAACTTCCCAGGGGCCACAAATTTTTTTAGCTGAAGCTGATATTTGTACTCTCTCTCTCTCTCTCTCTCTCTCTCTCTCTCTCTCTCTCTCTCTCTCTCTCTCTCTCTCTCTCTCTCTCTCTCTCTCTCTCTCTCTCAATTTCATTCACGTTGGGGGAAAGGCACAAAAGCTCCCACACCTGTCATATACCCCTACTAACACATAAGCTCAAAAGAATGAAAAAACAAGAGGCAAAAATCTCGAAAGTTAGGATATCCTGATATTCCCAAGCCACTTCGCTAATGGCAACGTACTAGGCAGTCATTGGAGGATCAAAGGCTTGAATAGCTTTGCGCGTTGATTCCACTAATGCACCTCGAAGGTTCCTTCTTCCATTAAAATAGTAAGTGTGTATGTGAATTTGGTTGAATGTTCATCTATTGTAGCAGATTAGTCTGAGTAGTACCTGCCATGATGACTGTCGTTTCATTGCTCCTTGGTTGGCCAGATATTAAAGGACCGTCATTAGTAATATAAAGGAAAATGAACAACTGATAGACCCAGAACTAGCATATTGCTGTCTTGTCTCAGGAAACTACTGGACTCGGAACGCGATGCTTTTGGTACAGAAGCTCACGCTTAGTTCATTACTAGTGGTAAATTCGATTTATATATATATATATATATATATATATATATATATATATATATATATAGAGAGAGAGATACTAAATATATTAAATATTATATTCAAAAAGTGTTTGAAAAACACCTTTTTCATGGTTTTGGGAATAATCTCACGTTGGAGAAAGAGAATGAATTTTTGTGATTTATATGAGAAGTGTAAAGTATTATAATACTTACCCACATGGACCAAAGGAGAAGGGAACTTGCGTGTTCCAGTGCATAGCACAGGAACACCCGTGCGCGCTTGGGCTCGGACACGGGCACGGGCTCGGTCTTGGTCTCGGTCACGGTCACGGTCACGGTGGTGCACTTTGCACTTCGCACATGCACATCGTGTCGCAGATAGTCGCTCCCTTCGCGAACCAGAGCGAGATGGATGCGAGTCATGGTGCGATTAACTGGTCAACTCGGATAGCTGGCTGAAGAGAAAACTAGCTAGCCCAACAGCTAGAAAACGGCTAGCTGCTATCTCACAACAGTCATATGCAGGAGTGGTTATGGCTCATGCACAACAGTCAGAAAACGGTCATAAAACGGCTAGTTTTCCAACAGTTAGAAATGGCTTAATGGGAAATACTAACTGGTCAACTCGGATAGCTGGATGAAGGCAAGACTAGCTAGCCGAACAGCTAGAAAATGGCTAGCTGCTGTCTCACAACAGTCACATGCAGCAGTGGTTATGGCTCATGCACAACAGTCAGAAAACGGCCATAAAACGACTAGTTTTCCAATAGTTAGAAATGGGTTAATGGGAGTTATTTCCATGGACCATAACCCCCCAGCCACCACAGCCTATATAAACAGGGTCTAGATCGGTTTCCAAACCATCTTAACACACTCCAGCAATACCAATACGAATCAAAGCCTCTCCTCTCCTACAAACCAAAAATCAGCAATATAGCAAGGTTGATCAAAACCATTGCTTGAAGAACAGACCAACGGTGTGGTCTAGAACGGTTCAACTGAACCAGTAGCTGAAGAATAGACCAGTGGAGTGGTCTAAAACACAAAACACAAACTTCTCTTCTCTTTTCTTTTTGGAATTTTTCTTTTACTGTATTTCTGTCAGACTGTGTGTAATAGAGTTCTAGTAGCCATCGTGTTTGCTGAACGCAGACTCACATCAGGCTCGTCGTATCCTAGGAGCTCTTTGCCTGTAACCTATCTGCATACTCAATTCACTTGAGTAGGGACAAATAACGCTTTAAGGACAGCGTTTCAGATGTGCTTTAGCCTGTCCTTATTTCAGATCAATTTGCAATTTTCAAATTCCATATTTTACTGGAAAAAAAATATTATTCTGTAAATTTTTCAACAATCTTAAAGCGTTATTTAGATGGAAGCTGATAGTATATCATCCATCAAGCTGATGAATCAGGACTTGATTCGTCTTGATCGGTTCAAAGAAACCAATATCACGCGATGGCAAGACAAGCTGAAATTTCTTCTGACAGCGCTGAAGATTTACTACATCTTAGATCATAGTCTTCAGCCACTACCTGAAGCAACTGAAGCTGACACACCTGAACAAATAGCTGCCCGCACCAAATGAACTGAAGATGACCTCTTGTGTCGAGGACACATTTTGAACGCACTCTCCGACCGCCTTACGATCTATACCAATAGACGTCATCAGCAAAGGAGATCTGGGTTGCTCTGGAGTTCAAATACAAGGCTGAAGAAGAAGGTACCAACAAATTTCTCATCGCTAGGTATTTTGACTTCAACATGGTAGATAACAAACTGCTGCTGCCCCAAATCCAAGAACTGCAGCTAATAGTAAACAAAATCAAAGCCATCAAAATTAATCTTCCTGAATCATTCCAAGTCGGGGCTATAATCGATAAATTGCAACCGATGTGGACAGACTATAGAAAAAAGTTACTGCATAAAACTGAGGACTACACATTGGAACAAATCTAGAAACACCTCAGAATTGAGGAAGAATCCCGTAACCGCGACAGAAAGAATGATAACGGGAATGCCTCGTCCAAGGTACATGCAGTAGAGAACACTAATAACAAGAATCCCGAGAAGGACGATTCCCTGAAATCTAATAAAGGAAAATTGAAGAAAAATGCTCAAAAGAAGAACGGAAAGTTCAAAGGCCAATATTATGTTTATGGAATACCGGACACTATGCTAGAGTATACCGATATCACAAATCTAAAAAAAAAAAGGCAAGTGCAGTAGAAGAAGGCGATATTGTGGTTATGATCACTGAGGTGAATATCATCCAAGGCAAAATTTCAGGTTTGTGGTATGATACTACCGCTATATTACATGTGTGCTACGACAAATTAGCCTTCCAAACCTATGAGAAATTGACCGATGGTCAAGAAGTCTAAATGGGTAATGAAGTCCGATTGAAGGTTGTCGACAAAGGAATTGTCGAACTAATATTTACCTTTGGGAAGAAAGTGATTCTGACTAATGTACTGCACGTCCCAGACATAAGGCGAAACTTAGTTTCTGGAGATTTTCTGGGTAAACCAGGCATAAGGGTGGTGTATGAGTCAGGAAAACTGATTCTGTCCAAGAATGGAAATTTTGTCGAAAATGGATATGCTTGTAATGGGATGGTTAAGTTTTGTCTGAATGAAAGTAGCACTTCTGTGTATATGGTTGAATCTGCTGAACCGTGGCATGATAGACTAGCGCATATCGGGTATAGTACCTTGAAGTTCATGGCTAAGAATGGTTTAATCTCATACACAGATAATGAAACTGATAAATGTAAAGTGTGCATACGATCCAAAATGACGAAGAAACTTTTTCCAAGTGTTGAAAGATCATCTCAAATATTGGATCTTATGCACAGTGATATTTGTGAATTAAACGACATTCTTACTCGTGGAGGCAAAAGGTATTTCATAACCTTTATTGATGATTGCTCTAGATATGTGTATGTTTATTTGTTAAAGAGCAAAGATGAAGCAATGAACATGTTTAAAATATATAAAGCAGAAGTAGAGAATCAACTAAATAAGAAAATAAAAATTCTCCATAGCGATAGAGGAGGAGAATACTTCTCCAATGAATTCGATAATTTCTGTGAAGAATATGGACTAATACATCGATGTACTGTACTATACACACCTCAATAAAATAGAATAGCTGAAAAGAAGAATAGAACGTTAGTAGAGATAGTCAACTCAATGCTAATAAAAGCAAAGTTGCCACTAAGTCTATGGGGTGAGGCACTGCTTGCAGCGTGCCATATACTAAACAGAATTCCGTCTGAAAAATATAAAATATTTTCATATAAAACATGGAGAGGTAGAAAACCTAACCTAAGCTATCTTAAAGTCTGAGGGTGTCATGAATACTGCAGAACACCTGATAAAAAAAGAACTAAGTTAGGACCTAGAGCTATTATGTGCGCCTTCATAGGATATGCATAAAATAGTAAAGCTTATAGACTTCTAGATATAGAGTCTAATACAATAATAGAATCAAGAGACGTTGAGTTCTTTGACAAATCACTATCCTTGAAGTCAAAGGATAATAAAATCTAAACTCCTAATAGAGAACTAGATAGCAAAGCTCCACAGATAGTGGAAGCTCCTATTAAACATCATAGGAGTCAAAGGACAAGAATAGAGGAGAGTCTAGGAGATGACTACATAGACTCACAACGCATCATTTTCCATCTTGTATAGAAGGAGATAGAGAAAATGTTATAAGAAAAATACCTATAATGATGACTATAGAAGATGATCATAAAACATATAAAGAGACTGTATCCTTTATAGACTCAGCTTTCTGGAAAAAAAACTATAAATGATGAAATGGAATACATAATGTCAAATCAAACATACGAACTAGTAAACTTACCTTCAGGTTCTAGACCCATAGGTTGTAAGTGGGTATTTAGGAAGAAATATCATACTGATGAGACTATCCAAACCTTTAAAGCTCGACTAGTAGCTAAGGATTTTAGATAAAAAGAATGGATAAATTACTTTGACACATACTCTCCTATAGCTAGGATAACATCCATTAGGATATTATTTGCACTAGCTTCCATACATCATCTTCACATCCACCAAATAGATGTAAAAACCGCATTTCTGAATGGTGACCTCAATGAGGAGGTATACATGGAACAACCCGAAGGATTCGTTCTACCGGGAAATGAAAACAAAGTATGTAGATTAGTCAAATCTTTGTATGGATTCACTACAAGAAAATAGGCCTTTAGCCACAATTTTTTAGCCTCAGTTGAAAAAATGGAGGCTAAATGTGTCTTTTAGCCTCGGTTGCTAAGGAACTGAGGCTAAAAGTTCATCTTTCGCCTCGAGCATAGAACCGAGGCGAAAAGTCTACCTTTGCCTCAGTTGCATAGGAACCGAGGCGAAAAGTCTACCTTTTAGCCTCAGTTGCATAGGAATTGAGGCTAAAAATCTACCTTTTAGCCTCAGTTGCATAGGAACTGAGGCGAAAAGTCTACCTTTTAGCCTCAGTTGCATAGGAACCGAGGTAAAAAGTCTACCTTTTAGCCTCAGTTGCCAGGAACCGAGGCGAAAAGTCTACCTTTTAGCCTCAGTTGCATAGGAATAGAGGCGAAAAGTCTACCTTTTAGCCTCAGTTGCACAGGAACCGAGGCGAAAAGTCTACCTTTTAGCCTCAGTTGCATAAGAAACGAGGCGAAAAGTCTACCTTTTAGCCTCAGTTGCATAGGAACCGAGGCAAAAAGTCTACCTTTTAGCCTCAGTTGCCAGGAACCGAGGCGAAAAGTCTACCTTTTAGCCTCAGTTGCATAGGAACCGAGGCGAAAAGTCTACCTTTTAGCCTCAGTTGCACAGAAATCGAGGCAAAAAGTCTACCTTTTAGCCTTAATTGCATAGGAACCGAGGTAAAAAATCTACATTTTAACCTCAATTGCACAGGAACTGATGCGAAAAGTCTACCTTTTAGCCTCAGTTGTACAGGAACCGAGGCAAAAAGTCTACCTTTTAGCCTCAGTTGCACAGGAACCGAGGCAAAAAGTCTACTTTTTAACCTCAGTTGCATAGGAACCGATGCAAAAAATCTACCTTTTAGCCTCAATTGCATAGGAACCGAGGCTAAAAATCTACTTTTTAGCCTTAGTTGCAGAGGAACTGAGGCCAAAAGTCTACCTTTTAGCCTCAGTTGCATAGGAACCGAGGCCAAAAGTCTACCTTTTAGCCTCAGTTGCATAGAACCGAGGCTAAAAATCTACTTTTTAGCCTCAGTTGCAGAGGAACTGAGACCAAAAGTCTACCTTTTAGCCTCAGTTGCATAGGAACTAAGGCCAAAAGTCTACTTTTTAGCCTCCGTTGCATAGGAACCGAGGCTATTTTGGAAAAAATTATGGATATACTTATCGTGGGCCTTGGAAAGTTTTTAACGGTGAACGTTCAATCAACACTGCTTCCTATTTTGTGGTCCACATAAGATTTGTATATGCTTAATTTTTATAAATAATCAATAAAATGGGTGGAAAAAACGGATGGACAGTATGAATATACAAAAAAAAAATATCAAGGTAGATCCTGCGGTAGGGGAAACACCTACTTAGGTGTTACCCGGTAACACTTGACCACGGAGAGTGAAACCATGCAACTAATTTGCAGTGTATTACAATGTAAATAATTTGTATTGTAAATGTTATAAATTTAATCTCAATCTGGACCGTCCAGTATGTTCAACCAACTATTTAAGATCTATTGATAAAAAATAACAATGATGGGATGATCCTAACCATCCAATCAATGGTCCAACCAGACATTTATAAGATACAATGGCTATTATGACATACCTGTTCTTTTACCCAACTATCTCACATATGTAGAATATCATATCCGTGGAAAATGTGATCCATACAATGAAAATAACCTGGTAGGAAAATCAAGCCCATCCCATCATTAGGTGGGCCAGGACATTACATTAAGTTATTCCATCGGTTGCTGTCTGTTGGTGCCAGTAGCCAGATATATATGTGGATCAACCTGTTTTTCATATCAAGTGATCATCATGGTTTGTCCAACCTGCTGGATGGAGCGGATCAGATACATAAATCACGGTGGACCTCACCACGCAATCGACTTCCATCTTAAGCTACCTTCGCCTACCTATAAAAAAAAACCCTAAAACGTCATTTCCTATTCTCTGCTCCGATCCATGCACTCGCGCTCTCTGTCTCTCTAGGTTGGGGAGAAGATGTTTGTTGAAGAAGGTCGAATCTCTTTCATCTTGATCGGGTAGAACCTTTTCGATCCATACTCTCTCTCTCTCTCTCTCTCTCTCTCTCTCTCTCTCTCTCTCGATTGGAAGAAGGAGAGCTGCTCGAAGATCTCCTTATCATTTAGATCCAGATCCAAATCAGTTAAGCTTGATTCTTTTCTCTTTAACGATTTTACAAAAAACTAAAATTCAAAATCAGAATCGAATTCGATTTCACTATCTATGCATTGAAATCCCTTCTGTTTCTGGTTTGAGATTTCAATCGATTCATCTGTCTCTGCTGAATAGCTGGTGGCACTCCAGGAAATAGTAGGATGCAATCCGCTTTCATCAGCTCTCCATCTTCTCTTCTTCGAGATTTCCATCTCCAAAGGAAACGCCTCTCCATCTCTTCCATGAGCTTTCGATCTCTAAAGGAAGCCTGCAAAATCCATGTCCGGCTCTACCATATCCTCCGAACCCTTGAAATCGTTGGATCATTAGATCTACGCTCTCTCTCTCTCTCTCTCTCTCTCTCTCTCTCATTAGATCCTTAAAAGACGATGAGCTTTTTTCCAATTT
The DNA here is from genome assembly GCA_030180095.1 of Magnolia changhungtana. Lineage (NCBI taxonomy): Eukaryota > Viridiplantae > Streptophyta > Magnoliopsida > Magnoliales > Magnoliaceae > Magnolia > Magnolia changhungtana. Next base: position 590,902 of record JASAUF010000394.1, on the reverse strand, counting down.
CTCTCTCTCTCTCTCTCTCTCTCTCTCCAATCATTAGATCCTTAAAAGACGATGAGCTTTTTTCCAATTTTTTCCACTTAGGGTTTATTTTATTTTATTTCTTGATTTTTGGTGCTTGATCTGTTTTGATTTGAATCCAGCTCTTGTCTCTCGATTTTGATAGATTTCGATGGATTTTGATCCAATTATTTTTTATGGATTTGTTTTGCTTTCGGATCCAATTGTCTGAAGCTTTGCTTTTTTTATTTTTGTTTTGAGATGATGATACATGGTGCCTTCCTTTTCGATTTTGTCTCAATTTGGTTATTCGTTTGAAGCAGGTACTCTGATTTGCAGTTTGCATTATTTGAGGACAGAGGAACGGTTTTAACTTTCAATCAGGTGAGCTTCCCCCCCTTTTCTCCAATTTTTTTCCACTTAAGGGTTTGATTTTTCTAAAAATTTTTTTGTCGATTTTTGGTGCTTAATCTGTTCTGATCTGAATCCAACTCATGTCTCTTGATTTCGATAGATTTCGTTGAATTTTGATCCGATTCCTGCTGATTTAAGTTGTAATTTAGGTTTATATATTTAGAAATTAGAGATTTATCATTGATTTATGTAATATCAGGCATTTGTAATACATTACTATGCATTGATAATTTCGATACAGTCATAAATCAACATCTGTTTGGGGCATGACAGGGCCATAACATTCAACTGTTACATATTACCATGTCCTGTTTTTCTCTTGTTCTAAACTGTAGTAGTGGAGAAGGTTAAGCTTGATATGTTCTTTGTCTATTGAGATTCATTTCTAATGTTTATGGGTTTTCATTTGTGAATTTTGAATGGGCCATAACATTTAACAGTGTTTTTTTTTTTTTTTTTTAACCCATAACTGTGATAGAATTACTTTTGAACAAAAAGTTGCAACCAAACACACCCTAATCTAGTTATGAAGAAGTTTGATTTTTTGTTGGACTTGTTCCCAAGTGCTCAATTCATAGCTGGATCACCTGACCCACCTAGCTGGAAAATCACTGTGTCCAGATCCTAGCCATTAAGAAGAAGAAAGTCTGATTTTTTTGTTGGACTTCTTCCCAACTACCCAAATAACTAGAAGAGATTTGGATGGAAGTTCTCGTCATTGTTATCGTCGAATGCCACCCACCCTGCTGAATTATTATTTTTCTTTCTGGCGGCATTTCTCAAGGAGTCCATCTCACCAACTTTCTGTTCAAAAGTCATTCTATCAAACTGCTTCATAACTAGATTAGGGTGCTCTCTCATAGGTTGCAATAAACTCACAGATAGAAGGTTTGTTGTTTGATGTACTAGTTTCCATCTTATTTTGGATTATCATGTGCCTAATGCGTTATTTGAGGCACTAGTATTCATGTTAGTCTCAAATGTCATGTGCTTCTTCTCAGTTCACATTAGACTACTTTCGGTTTCTCTTTATTCAATTTATAGGAAATATAATATTACGAGGCTTACTTCACACATGAACTGATTTTTTTGAAAATTTTTTGCTAAGACCTCTCCTTAAAAAATCATCACCCATCTTTCTAGCAGATCTGCTTCCTAGCTGTTTGTACTTGCTATAATTTTGAAATAGATGCTTTCCCACCTCTATACATGATTTGCTTCCTGTCATATTATGGTTATCAATTTTGTTCTATTGTCTTTTTACTGAAATGGAGTAGAGGAGATGTACTGTTTGGTTAGTATGGAAGGCGATCTAGCATATTAGTAGCTTTTCTGATGATGCAATGGAAAATTATAGATCTGTTTTCCTTTCAGATCTCATTGTTTGGAGTTTTGATTTTATTTATTTATTTTCTTTCTTTTTCATTTCAACCATCTCCACTGTATTGAAAGGCAAAGGAAAGGCCCTATTGAGGCACTCTGGCAAGTGCCTTTTGAAAATTTTGGAGAATGGGTACTTTTGATTCATGAGAAAAAACGTGGGTAGAGTAGGACAATCCGGGTAAAAAACAACATCTTCCATTCGGAGGCCTGCAGAAGCAGCTAAGAACGAGAGACAGAGAGGCTTCTGCCTTTTGCTGGAAAGGAAGTGGAAAGCCAGATGTACTCGACACGTGGCAGAGATGAGAGGGTAAGTGGAGATGGGCGGCTGATATTGAAGAAAATGGATGGAGGACGGTGGGAAAGAAAGTACCAGAATCGTCCACCACACCTGTTTTACGCAGCTCCGTAAAACATCCAATCTCTGTGGGGATCACCGTATTATTATTATTATTATTTTTTTGTGTAAATCCACTCCATCCATAAGGTGAGAAACATTATTCTAACCGCACATACAAACGATCTAAATGATTAGAAACTCTCATGGGACACACCAAGGGAACAAAACCTTGAGGCCTGCCCAAGGTTTTGTGCCACTGATCTAATTAACCCTACAGTGGATAGTCCATCCCTAAAAATCTTCTAGATGAAAGATCCTAGCCACCAACCTCTGACATTTTTTTCAATTGAAAGTTGGTTTTGGTGGGCGATGGTAAAAGAAAGTGTTTTAGTGGTCAAAGAAACAAGTCGCTGAGTAATTCATGTTCCAAAACCGGACTGTGTTGGAAGTTGGAACAAGTCTTAGTGAATTATACTGATAGGGCTGTCAACAGGCCAGGCCTAGGGTTGTCTTTGGCTTGGATTTTGAGCTGGTTGGGCTGGATCTATTCAAAATTTTTACTCTGTCTGGCCACGCTCTAGCTCCTGTTCAAAATTGAGAGGGCTAGCCTTATTCTCATAATTGTCACAGTATGTGTGACTATTGTGGGTATGTATTTCTCGCTGAATGCTGAGAACTATCATTAAAAACAGCAAGACCTCAAACTTGCTTAATTCATCCTAGTTTTTATTGATTTCATCTACATCAAGATGATGATTGAAATTTGGCATGATTGCAAAATCCAAATGCAGGCTTCGACACTGTATTTCTGATGTTGCTGCAAAGATTTACTTTCAAACAGCTCGAGAAATGGCAAGATAGTCAATCAGTATCACAAGCTATGGTACAACCAGTTTTACAGTATGAATGTATCTTTAAAACAAAAAGAAAAAAGAAAAAGAAAAATCAACAATCCAGATAAAAGAAACAACAAGGAATTAGAACAAAGATTGATCTAATATTAAGTAATGCATGTATGGAATAGGACAAGATGTATAGAAGACAAATAGAACAATAGGTGTAAAAGACATACTAAATTTAATAAAAGCATAGGGCCTGGCAGCAGTTTCTATTTGTCTCCCATTGACTTTCTCAAATTCGTTTTTGAGGTCTTCTAGGTATTGAAAAGCAAGTTTCTTCGGATAAGAACGATCACACATGGTTAAATAACATACACTACCTTTAATAATATAGCTGCAAAATTAGGTCAGGGTAACAATTACATTTGATTTAAATGGACTGGACATGAAATGCCTAACATATAAAAATAGGGAACAGGGGAGAAAATCCATGTTGTTTTCTTAAGTAGCCAGTTCTGCTACATGGATCAATTTGAAATGCTACTATTTCTTGTTCTGCAATTGGAATCCTTAGGAGAGCACTTCTTATAAACAGGTGGTGTGAGTTGGCCATTTTTCTTATTTGGTGCAATTGTTCTTAGCTATTAGTACATGTGACTCTGATCTCCTGTTAGAAACTATCTCTGCTCATCCTTCCCTGCTCTCTCTCTCTCTCTTTGTTTTTTTGGTAAATTCTTGATGTAGTTTTTTTCCATTCAGCATTGATTTCTTTCAGGGATTGGCACTATTGATTTGTGCATTGCAGGCCCTTTATCTGAATTGCCCAGAGCTTAACGACCTGAATCTCAATTCATGTACAAACTCGCATCCAGGTAGTTACTGAATGTTCTACTTGTAGGTAGCTGACATGGAGACTCTGTGTTAGACACTACAAACCTTGAGAATCTAAATGCAAACATATCTGTATGGGTTATATGTTATTGTCAAAACTCGAAGATACAATCATCATCTCCATAACCTTGTCCTAGCCATTTGTTGCGTGATGTGAGATTATACATGCGTACATATAGAAAAAAATGTTTCTAGTTAAATAGGAATTTGCCTAGAACTACGTAGTTAGAATGAGGATGGTGCTTGTAAATGAACAAGACCATGAACTTAGATTTTACCCTACCAGCTATTTCAATGTGTTTAGCACAGATGTACAGCTTATGCCCGAGATGGGTATTGTTTGAAAAAAACAAAGTTCTTTATACATAGATTGGAGGTGGGTGGGGGAAACATTTAGTACGTAAAATTGTAATTAGGTTCTTTTGAAGCATAATCCTTCTTTCAAATTTGAGGCCTTGTTCTGTTCTGGTTCTTCAAGTTTGCATTACTGCATCACCTTCTTCTCCTTCTTCTTCTTCTTTTTAAATTTTTTATACACATTTAAACCGAATCTGATGACTACAAAGAAACTGTCTTAGTTCACTGATTTTGTTACATACTTAGATTTCATTTCGTTATACAAATTTTTTATACACATTTAAACCAAATCTGCTTTTTTATATGAAAGAGGAATTTGCACTATTGGAGCCAAATAAGAATGGGTGCATCTCACTAGGAAACATAAGAATGGTTAGTTTCTTTCTATAATATCTAGATTTCATACTGGGCATGTTTACTGTCGGTTGTTAAGCTACAATGCTCAGTTACTTCTGTTGATAATTACTATTGAATATTAAAATGCAACAGATGCTATGAAGGAATCCCACATTCATGATTTTCTTGCTTCGGTATCTATTTTACTGTTGACTCTATAGTTATTTTTCAATTTCAAATGGTTCTGTATGTTTTATAACTTTTTACCAATACTCCTTTCTTCTATGATAGTTGAATGCTCTTCAATATAGAAAGATGGACTTTCACATCAGCAGCTTTATGGTCAGAAGCTAACAAACACGTCTACACACAAATGAGAGAGAGAGGATCCATTCTAGTGTAAAGAAGAATCATCAACGCCTAATGAAAGGGCGCCGTTCTTTGAAGTGGACATGGTCCTTGATGTTGTCTCCTTCCAACTTGAGGCTGGTCCACCACACCAAATCGCCTTCCACCTTTAGAGAACCCCCATCAACAGTGGTGGTAGAAGTAGCAGCTTTGTCATAGGGAACTTGAAGAGGAAGATTATTTAGCTTCGGACATCCACTCACTCTCAGTTTCTCCAATGCCGGCAAGCACACCTCACCACAAATACTCTCCAGCTTAGGTAGCTCCCACAGACACACTGTACGTAGTCGTTGGAGTGAATCTTTAGCTACCCCTCGAAACACCACCTCCAGTCTATTGCAGAATTTGATATGGAGAGTTTCCAGGCTTTCTAAGCATACAGCTAAGGAGAAGACGACCACGAGTCTCGGGCAACACTCCAGATATATGTGCAATTCCCAAAAAAACACAACCAAGGAAAAATTCTCTCAATGAAGCCAAGAAGAATGCAGGCAAGAAAGAAGACAAAATCTGGATGTACAAAGAGCCACAAAGAATGGCGGTGTGTTTGTTTTAAAAACTTTAAATATACGATTGTTTGTTTTGTTGGTGTTGTGCTGATTGTTGTCTTGATGGATGTTAAATGGGTGAAACATGCATAGTTCAATCATTGGTTGATTATAATATTGTTAGCTTTTGTTGATAGAAACTAGATTTAGCCTCGGTTATTGATAAATGATGTTAAAAATTGAATTTAACCTCAGTTGATGCCAATAAAGGCTAAATCTATCTTTAGTCTCAGTTTTGCCTCAATTACCTAAACTGAGACTACAACTCCCGTGGCTAAAGGCTTTAGCCTCAGTTTTTGAGAACCGAGGTTAAAAATGGATTTAGCTTCAATTGGAGGCAACTGAGGCTAAAATTTGGATTTAGTCTCAGTTGGAAACAATGGAGGCTAAAATTTTGATTTAGCCTCATTTCGAGAAAACCGAAGCTAAAAAGGTTCTTTTAGCCTCACTTGAAGAACTGAGGCTATAAAAGTCATTTTAGCCTTGGTTGCTAAAACTGAGGCTAAAGCCTTTAGCCACGGGGGTTTCGACCTCAGTTTGGATAACTGAGGCTAAAGGCTTTAGCTTCAGTTTTTAACCTTTTTAGCCACAGTTTTGAACTGAGGCTAAAGCCTCCTTTTCTTGTAGTGATTAAAACAAGCACCAAAACATTGGCACGAGAAGTTTGATTCCAAAATACTATCTCATGATGTCATGCATAATGTAGTTGATAAATGCATATATTCCAAAGTAGATGGTAGTTGTATGATTATTATTTGTCTGTATGTTAATGACATATTAATAATAAATAATAAAATGGAAAGTGTGACTGAAACGAAGAGGTTTTTATCTTCCTATTCAAAATGAAGGATCTTGGACAAGTTGATACCATCCCAGGTATCAAAGTTAAAAAATATTATGGGAGTTATGCTTTATGTCAATCTCATTATATTGAGAAGATACTAAACAAGTTTAACCATCTAAATATAAAAGAAGCAAAAACCCCATTTGATCCAAGTATCAAGCTAAAAGAAAATACCGGAAGAACAGTTGCACAATTAGAATATGCGAGTGCTATAGGGAGTCTTATGTATGCTATGCAATGCACTAAACTTGATATCGCATTGCTGTGAGTAAACTTAGTAGGTTTACTAGTAACCCTGGTACTGAACATTGGAATGCAATCAGTAGAGTCCTTGGTTACTTAAAAGCAACTAAAGACTTAGGACTATTTTATCCAAAATTTTATTTCGTATTGGAAGGACATACCGATGTGAGCTAGATATCGAGTGCAGGGGACAACAAGTCTATTACAGGGTTGGTATTCACCCTAAGAGGTGCAGTAGTATCTTGGGGATCCAAGAAACAGACTTGCATAACGCACTCGACTATGGAGTCTAAATTCATAGCCCTAGCTGCAACAGGCAAAGCGGCTGAGTGGCTAAGGGATCTTCTATTAGAAATCTCTTTCTGTGTAAAGCCTATATCGGCTGTGTCACTACACTGTGATAGTGAAGCCACATTAACTAGAGCTTACAGTGGCACATATAATGGTAAGTTTAGACATATTAGTCTTCGACATGATTATGTTAAACAATTGATTCGAGATGTAATTATTGCTATTTCCTATGTGAAATCAAGCAATAACCTGGCAGACCCTTTCACTAAACCTCTACCGAGAGAGGTAGTAAAGGTTACATCTAGAGGGATGGGGTTGAAACTCTTAAACCAAAAGTTCCACCAGTGATGGTAACCCAACCTAACGTCAGAAAATCTCTAATTTTAGGTTTAATGGGTAAGATCAAGTCACTAATATGTAGAAAGTTTTCAGCACTAAATTATAAAACCTTATTAATAATAGATAAGTGCTGAGCGTTACGAAAGAGGGTTGAGTCTTAGAACTCTTAATGAAATGCAGTCTATAGGACAAATGTCTTATAGTAACGGAGACACTGGAAGGATTTCACCCATATGAACGTAGAGATGGTGCCGTCTCTCATGAGAGTTAGGAGTTTTCCCTCGAGATCGTTCACGAAATAGGATTAGCACATGGCCATTAATTGTGCTGAGCAAGATTGTGGGAACTGTAACTAACACATAGCGAATATGTGTGTGGTTTCTCCGACTCTGTTATCTAAGAATAACTAGTTCAACGCTACGGCTACCAGTCATTTCGACAGAGTTTTGAGATACTTACACTTAGAAAAGATTAACATCGAAAGATATCTTTCTTTATTTATATAAGCTGATTATTCTGGCAGAAATGTTTAATCGAGAAAAATATATTTTTAAAAATCAATTGGGGGATTGTTGCAAAAAGTTAAGTTTAAAAAATATATATACTAAATATATTAAATATTATATTCAAAAAGTGTTTGAAAAACACCTTTTTCATGGTTTTAGGAATAGTCTCACATTGGAAAAAGAGAAGGAATTTGTGTGGTTTATATGAGGAGCGTGGAGTATTATAATACTTACCCACATGGTCCAAAGGAGAATGGAACTTGCGTGTTCCAGTGCGTAGCACTAGAACACCTGCGTGAGCGCACTCAGCTCGGGCTCAGGCTCGGGCATGGGCTCGGTCTCGGTCTCGGTCATGGGCTGAGTACGAGGGCGTGGGCATCAGGCAGTGTGGCTGTAGAGGCGCTAGTGACGCAATTTGCACTTCGCACGTGCGCATCATGTCGCAGAGGGTCGCTCCCTTCACAAATCGGAGCGAGACGGATGCGAGTCGCGGTGCGACTAACTGGCTAAGTCGGATAGCTAGCTGAAGGGAAGGCTAGAGGACTGAATGGGAGTCCTCCAAAGATATATAGAGAGATCCCGAAAAGAGTCACATGAAGAAAACCGAAACAAGCAGTGCCATTAGTGCAGAGACCACTATGCTCGTTGCATGGCTAGCCCAACAGCTAGAAAACGGCTAACTGATGTCTCACAACAGTCACATGCAGCAGTGGTTATGGCTCATGCACAACAGTCAGAAAATGGCCATAAAACGGCTAGTTTTCTAACAGCTAGAAATGACTTAATGAGAGTTATTTCCCTGTACCATAACCCCTCAGCCATCACAGCCTATATAAAAAGGGTCTAGATGGGTTTCTAAACCATCTCAACAAACTCTAGCAATACCAATACAAATCAAAGCCTCTCCTCTCCTACAAACCAAAAATCAGCAATATAGCAAGGTATATCAAAACCATTGCTTGAAGAATAGACCAACGGTGTGGTCTAGAGCGGTTCAACTGAACCAGTAGCTGAATAATATGAAATAGCGATGAAGACAGCTTGAGTTGAAGTCGGAATATGCCAATATCTCTTAGAGGGGGGTGAATAGGACTTTTTCTAAGATTTAAGATTTATTAAAGTTCATGTTACACTAATTCTAATAACAAGTACAAATTAGGATTACTCAAAATTAACTCTACTGGCTTCCAAGCCTTGTAGAGGATCCAATCACAAACTTCTTGAAAGATAAACAAATTGCAAGCAAGATTGTGATAGATATGACTATGTGTGTATGAGGTGTGATCTCAGGCAATCAGATATAAGAACATATAAGGAAATCATACAATTAAAAAGACAATAGCAATCTCAAATACAATCATTTTTATAGTGGTTCGACTACTTGTCTACTCTACTCCCGGTTGCCGCACTCAACCCTTGAGTGTACGGATTTCACCAAGGAGGTTTCCCAGGGTTCACCTCAAACCTATGGTTTTAAATCAGGTTCACTTTCAACCTTTACACAGAGGTTTCTACTCGATTCACCTCTAACCCTGGAGTTTTACTGGATCACTCATAACCAGATGTTTATGCTCTCCATAGAGCAAGGGTCCACACAATGCACCCGGATGTTTATGCTCTCCATAGAGAAAGGGTCCACACAACGCACCCACCACGTACACTCTCGCCGGAGGCCTCCTATGAGGACTTCAAAGGGTGAGAACCACTTAAGATCCAATCCTAGAAAGGAATGATCATAAGTGTCTTCTGGACTCTAGATACTTACAGATAAGTTGATGAGTCCCATTCAGCGCAATGCCGAAGATCATCTCCTCCTTGTTGACGAAGAGTCTTCTACTCCCTTGATCCGCAACACAAGATGGTATACCAATACTCGGCTTTGGGTTGGGTCAAGGTTATGATGGAATCCAACTATCTAAAGATTTTCCTATAAGGAAGATAGAGTAGTTCCAATCTTACGCATTCAAGGCATCCCAGCTTAATGATTTGCCATTAAGGTGATAGCTGGAGGATCTTGATGGGTTTTTTGACCCGTCGTCAACCGGTCGTGAGCCTCGCTCGATCGGTCGAAGGCTGGTGGTCGACCAGTCGAAGAGACGAGTTGTGGCACGACTCAAAGTCCAGTGGCTGTGGACTAATTTTCTCTGGGGTGCTTGACTAGTCGAAGGAGGTGCTCGACCGGTCGAAGGTGGCTCTCGACCGGTCGTGGACTCGGTTCGACCAGTAGAGGTTACACAGATTCGTTCTGCAATTTTGTGCAGATTTCGTGTCACAAGTCCTTTCGCAACTGGGATGCGGAAGGGAGTTTCCTAAAACTATAAATAGGAGTTCCTAGGGCTTTTTAGGGTATGATAAGAGGGTTTCCTAAAGCTTTACAAGGGATTTGCTAAAGGGTTTAGGACTATCAAATGTGAGAGAGAGAGAGAGAGAAAGAGAGAGAGGAAGCTTATAGAAGGGAGGTTCTACTCGTGGAGGTTATCTACTGTGCAATCTATATCTCAGCACTTCTATGTCCTCGTAATCGGTTAGATCTCTCCGTTTTCTCTATTTCTCTTATTGTTTATCCACTCCTGCATGAGTGAAGAATGTTGTAACGTTCTACTTCATACTAGATTGTTGATCTGGACGAGGTCCTGTGGTTTTTACCTCTTTAAGGGTTTTCCACGTAAAAATCTCTTGTGTGGTATGTGATTGATGCATTGATTGTTTTCATTACTTTATTATCCAAAATTCCGGTTTGTTCTGGAGGGCTAGATCCTAAGGTTTTGTGCAAGGCCCCCAATAAAGTGGTATCAGAGCTAAGTTCATTGAACAGGGTAGGATCGGTTTTGAATTATGGAAGGTGGCTCATCAAGGATGATCAGCCTCAATGGTTCTAATTGGACTATATGGAAGGCTAAGATGGAGGACTTGCTTTACTACAAGGACTTATATTCTCCAATTTTAGGCATATCAGCAAAATTCAAGGATATGACTGATGATGATTGGAAGATGGACCGAAAGGCGGTGGGGTTTGTTATAAATGGTTGGATGATTTAGTACTCCACACGTGTCTATGAAAACCTCAGTCGCTACCCTATGGCTGAAATTGCAAGGGCTGTATAAGAGGAAGACAGCCGGTAATAAAATTTTTCTGATAATGCGACTTGTGATTCTCAAGTTCAAGGATGGTGGTTCTATGGCCGAGCACATGAATGAGGTCAGTAATATAGTGAACCAACTCTCCTTTATGAAGATGGTCCTGGATGATGAATTGCAGGCTTTACTATTGCTTAGTTCATTGCCTGACAGTTGGGAGACATTGGTGGTGTCTTTAAGTAACTTCGCGCCAGACGGAAAGATATCCATGGAATAGATAACTAGCTGTCTCTTCAATGAAGAGACAAGGATGAAGTCTTAAGGGTCTACTCAGTAAGAGGCCCTTGTAACACAAGAACGAGGAGAGGAAAGAACAAGAAGGGCGGGAAGGCCCGAGATAAATCAAGAGGTAAGTCGAGTAACAAGAAAGATGTTGATTACCGGAATTGTGGTAAGAAGGACCACTACAAGCATGAATGTCGTGGTAGAAGAACGACAAGAAAGGAAAAGGGAAGGAAGATTAATAAGATTCCACAGCGGTCGCTTTAGATGGCGATGTTGTAGTTATTCTTTCTACAAATCATGATATATGTCTCACGGCTACGAGTCAGGATACCGATTGAGTGATAGACTTGGGAGCTTCTTTTCATGCGACTCCACACAGGGACTTCTTCACAAGCTACAAATCAGGTGACTATGGGACTATGAAGATGGAAAATTCTGGCATATCAAAAATTGTGGGAGTCGGTGATATATGTGTGAAGACCGATGTGGGCTGCACATTGGTTCTCAGGGATGTGAGACATATCCCAGACCTTCGCCTCAACTTGATGTCGACGGGAAGGTTGGATGATGATGGCTATGAAAGCCCACTACGTCAAAAAGGCCAATTTGCGACGTATTTTTGTGACAGACTTAGTCCGTCGCAAAAATCCCTTGGTTTAACGACGGATTAAATCCGTCGCTAATGAAAAAAGTCCATCGCTACGCTCGTCATTCTCGAATATCCATAGGCGGAGCGTCGCGGAGTTTAGCAACGGACCAAAATCCGTCGCTAAAATCTGATTTACGACGTATTTACGACGGATTTTGGTCCGTCGTACTACTGCGACGGATAGAATCCGTCGCAATTTTTGATTTGGCGACCCTTTAAAATTCCCGCCCGAAATACCTGGTGGCGCGCTTTTCAGCTACTTTTACAACAGATCATGGTCCGTCGTAAAAGGTCATTGCCGATGGATCATGGTCCGTCGTTAAAGGACTTCCGTTAACATAATTTTTTTTTTCATTTTTTTAAAACTATGGTGGAAATTTTAGTTTTTTAATAGTCTAATAATTTTTTTAAATAGAATTTCAGTGGTTTAATTGTACATATTTGTATCGAAGATTATTTCTTAACAATTGATTGAATGAAAAAAGAAAATTTATTTTGTTTTTATATCAAATGAGTGGAATTTTTATTTTTATTTTTTAATTTAAAACTAATATTTAAATGATTTGTAATATCATAAGAAAATGAATATTGAGAAGTTTATAAAATTGAACAATGTTTGAGAAATAAATTAGATTTTGAAAAAATAAAAATCGTTATTTAATAAAAATCTATTTTGTGGGAAGAAAAAAGAATATTTAATAAAGTCGATAAATTTGAAAAAAAAAAAGCACTTGATTTTGAGAAAAAATAATATCCTGAAAAAGAAAATTAAATATATTTTAAAAAATGTGAAAATTTTCACAATGTTGAAAAATGAAAATATTTTTAAAAAGAAAATGAGAGTTTGAAATTTGAAAAAAAAATAAAATAAAATTGTGAAGTTCAATAAAAATTGACAAGTTCGAATAAAATGCTTTTAAAAAAACGGAGAAGTGAAAAAGAATTGAAAATTTTAAAATAAAATGATATTAAAAAATCAATACTTTATCAAAAAACATACATTTTGAAATGAAAAATAAATAAGTTTAAAAATTTTGTGATTTTGAAAAATAATTGAAAATGTTCAAAATTCAAAATTAAAAGAAAAAGTTATTTATAAAAACACTAAGATTTTGAAAAAATATTTATAATTTAAAAAATTTTTGAAAAGTTGAAAACAACATGATGCTTTTGAAGAAAAAAAAATCGACATTTTGGAATTTTTGGGAAAACATTTAAAAATTGTGAAAATTTAAAATATTTTGAAAAAAAATAATCCAGAATTTATATGTTATTTTATTTTTTGAAATATTTTATAATAAAAATGATATTTTGTTAAAAGTTTTCAAATAAAATTAAGAGAAAAAAATATACATTTTGAAAAAAATATTATTTTTAAATGGAAATTGAAATTTATCTGTGAAAAAAATATCTTTTAATAAATTATTAGGCACATACACTAATTGAACATTTAACCATTTTGGACAATTGAATTAGTCCAGATTGAAGAGTAAATAATTTCATCCATTATGTTCATCCATTTTTACCGATCATTTTAGGGCTTGATCGAAAAAATGATAGGGATATGAGCCTAAGGTGGACCACATCATAGGAAAACAATATTAATTAGATATCCACCATTAAAATCCTCTTAAGGCCCATAGTACTGTTTATTTGACATCTAATCTGTTGATTAGATCATACATGCCCTGATAAAGGGTAAAAACAAAGATCAACAAGATCAGCAAGAAGGTCAAAAAACAGATACTACGAGGTCTAAAGAATAAATTTTGTGATTTAATAAAAATCTATTTTGTGGGAAAGAAAAAGGAATATTGAATAAATTTGATAATTTTGAAAAAAAAGAATTTGATTTCGAGAAAAAAATAATATTATCCTGAAAAAGAAATTTTAAAAAATGTGAAAATTTTGACGATGTCAAAAAATGAAAATATTTTGCAAAAAGAAAATGATAGTTTGTATTTTGAAAAATAAAATAAATGTTTTTTTTAATGAAGAAGTTAGAAAGAATTAAATTTTTTAAAATTAAATAATATTAAAGAATCGATACTTTAACAAGAAACAAACATTTTGAAATGAAAAATAAAGAAGTTGAAAAAATTTGTGATTTTAAAAAATAATTAAAAATGTTAAAAATTTGAAATTAAAAGAAAATGTTATTATTAAAAACATTGAGATTTTGAAAAAAAATATATATCATTTTTTTATTTGAAAAGTTGAAAACAAAATGATGCTTTTGAAGAAAAAAATTGACATTTTGGAATTTTTGAGGAAAAAAAAATTAAAAGGTTAGGAAAATTTTTGAGATTTTGAAAATAAAAATTCAGAATTTGTATTGTAATTTTTTTTGAAATATTTTATAATAAAAATGAGCATCAATCGTTAAAAGCATTTCGGGGGCTATAAAAGTTTTGGATCGAGATTATTTTTGATTTTCCCCGTCACCTAGGCCTGTATGACCTAATAAATAGATTGGATGTCAAATAAACAGTACAGTGGGCCTTAAGAGGTTTTTAATGATGGATATCCAATTACTATTGTTTTCATGTGGTGTGGTCCACCTAAGATTTAGGTACCTCTCATTTTTGTAATAAATCTCTAAAATGATCTTTAAAAATGGATGAACGTAATATTGGATGAAATACATACATAATGGTGGCGCCCACAGAGCACTAACTACCCCAAGGTTGGTGTTAGGGGAGTGACGCGGAACATTAAAAACTTCTATTAACCACAAAAGTTTCGGATCAAGTTGTTATTTGTGTTTTCCGACTTTTGAATAGGTTGGATTTCAAATAAACATTACGATGGGCCTTAGGATAGTTTCAACGGTGGGAATCACTCTCCCCATTGTTTTCTGTGGTGGGGTCCATTACAGATTTTTATCTGCCCCATTCTTTTGCTCATGACTTGAAATGATATCTCAAAATGGATGGACGGTGTGGATATAACAAATACATCATAGTGGGACCCACAGAACTTGGTGACGTAACTTAGAGTACGGTGCCAGGGGAAGTGGATTGCGTAGTGAGTAAATCACTACACTTAGTGTACTGAGTAAACTCTGTGAGGTCCACCATGATTTATGTATCTGGTCCACTCCGTTCATCCATTTTACCAGATAATTTTACTGCCTGATCCTAAAATTGAAGCACATATAATTTTTAAATGGACCACACCATAGGAAATATTTGAATTGAATGTCTACTGTTGAAAACATCTTAGGGGCCACGGAAAATTTGGATCAAGCTTATATTTGTGTTTTCCCTTCATCCATGTCTTTATGATCTTATGAACAGGTTGGATGATAAATAAACATCACCGTGGGGCCTAGAAAAGTTTCAACGGTGGAAATCTTTATTCTCAGAGTTTCCTGTGGTATGATCTACTTGATCTTTGGATATTCTTCAATTTTTGGCTTAACCCCTTAAATTAGATGGAAAAATGGATGGACGGCTTAGATAAACCACATACATTCAAGGTGGGCCCAAATGAATTTTGAGCGTACAATAAGAGCATACTGAGTAACTGAGTATGCAATCCGATTTGGGGATTAGCTAGGGCGTCTAGCTCTCTCTGTCTCTTGCACCCTCCCTCTCTCTGTCTCTATCTCTCGCACCCTCCTCGCACCCTCTCTCTCTCTCTCTCTCTCTCTCTCTCTCTCTCTCTCTCTCTCTCGCACCCTCCTCGCACCCTCTCTCTCTCTCTCTCTCTCTCTCTCTCTCTCTCTCTCACCCTCTCCCTCCTCTCTCTCTCGTCTCTCTCCCCTCTCTCTCGATCTCTCCACCCTACCGTGCGTTGCTGAACGCCCTACCCACGCACGTACGCCCCCTCTCTCTCTCTCTGTCTCTCTCTCTGAAGCTCGGTTGAAGGCTGGCATTCACAACGTGAGTATCTCTCTCTCTCAATCTCTCCTAATCTCTCCCAATCTCAATACCGATTTAGGGATTTTACGATTTGGGGATTTAACAATTTGTGGATTTAGCAATTTGTGGATTTTAGGGATTTGGGGATTTTAGGATGCATTACTTTACATTGTTGAGGTGGTGCATCCAAACAGCCCTAAATCACTGGCCCAAAATCCGCTTGGTAAATGAAGCGTAGCCGTAAATCTAGACTGGTAATTATAGGATCATTACTGCTGATTGATGGAGATTACTTCTGTTAAACTCCCACTGTGTTTTACCCATCCATTAGATGGCCACCAATCTGATAGTGTGAGTCATCCATATAGTAATGATTTTTGGATAATGGCCCATATAGTAGAAGTGGTCTTTATGGAGAAATTATTTATCCTAATACTTTAAAATAATTTCTATTAGAAATGGAAGTATGGGGTTTTACAAATTTGATATATTTTTAATTAGAAAAGCTGCTGTTTATGGTGTGTTCCACCTAATTAGATGTATCGTGAACAAAAAGTTAAGCTTATTTAATGATGTTTCTATAAAATTGGTGGACATTTATTGAAATGTCAAAATGAAAAATATTTTTAATCATATTTCCAACAATATTTGGCAAATATGAGGTTAGGATGGTTCAGCTAATCTTATTTTTGGATTATGACTTAGTAGCGGGTTTATTTTGAGTTAATGGGCGCAACCTTAAATGATGGGACCCACTGGTTACTGCACAACTCCTAAATCTGGAAACGGGTGGTTTTAATTGTTTTGTCAGTCCTCAACTCTTCAACGTAGTATTTTTGTTACATTGCATTGCTATTTATCATTTTCGTATGTATGTTACCCATGTTAAAATCTGAATCTTTCAGATCATATGACTGAATTGTTGAAATTTTATACGGACATCGACTGACAAACGTTGCCCAAATGACGAGGGAATGTTGTGAGACTAGTGATCACATTGGGAATTTGGGAGAGATTTTGTTGTATTTTCTGTTTGGATGTGGTATGCTCATGACAAGCATGCACCTATCTGCTAGTTGGATTTTGATAAACTCGAAGAGATCATCGTATCCCTAGATAATATCCAAGATTATTGTCTTTCTTGGAAGATTAGAAGCCATATTGCACGCTTTGGGTATGGCCACAAAGCGTGTGAACTCATGGTACCACTTCCTATGATCCGTACTAATGCTCTGGGTGGCCTAGTTATTTGTTGGTTTTTAACTGAAGAAGCATGAAAAAAAATATTTTTTTTAAAAAGCAATTTGCAGATTGTGAAATAATATCCTAAACCCAACAATATTTTCAATTTGTGGGAGGTTAGAGTAAACTAGGAAGGATTAGTTTTTACCCCAACATGAGTGTGCGTGTGTTGTAACTATGGGTATAGACCGATTTTGATTGCAATAATTAAGTTGCAACATGATATTTTAGTTAGCACACTTCATTTCAGATTTACCAAATAATGTTTGCACCTTTTTCATCAATTTACCAAATAACAATTAGAGCAACCACTTCATGTCTGCATGTGTCTCATTTTACATTTGGCTGATTTAGAAGTTTGACAAATTAGATATTTTTAATTTGTTTATTTATTTGTCATTTTTCATTTTGTATTTCTTGACTAAATCACCTCTAATATGTATGAACAATTCCTACAGAGTGTTGAAAGTGCCACTTTATTTTTATTTTTTATGAAAATATATTATCTCAAATACACAAAATTCAAAATTGGGAATCTGGTGAAATTGGGTTGGCGCATTGGGGGCCGACTTCTAATTGAATTCCCATGATCTGCCTTCAATTCAACAAAGGGGTAGCTTTGATGCATTCAGATTCTAATTGTCAAACATCGTTTATTGAATTTTTTTTTCTTTTTTTTTTTAGTGGTTGCCAACCGATCTTTTTTCCAAGTGCAGGAATCTGAGTCACAATTCATATAGAGATGCATAGCTAGAGAACTTCCTTGATTGGTTGCCTTGTATAAAACAATGCTTTTATGGATCCTTTCATGATATTCCAGCTATTGTGACAAATTTCAATATTGTTAGTTATCTAGGAGGTTTCAATTTTAGTAACCGTGTGATCTTATTGCCCTTCATAGCTAACCATCATGTCATGTGTAGATTCCTAGTATTTCTTTTAATTGTGTTGTTGACTCTATTGAAAAGGAAAAAGTTGAGGTTTGCTAAATTCACATGGCAGCCACATCGCATCCACATGCAAATGTCAGTTCGAGTAATAGAGAGTAATTCTATTACTAGAAAGTGTTGAGATGCGGAAGAACATGATTAAGATAGTGATGTTGGAGACTGGTTGTTGGATTTTATCATTTTACTTGGATGGTTTGTTATTATTTTGATGTGAATGTTTGGATGTGTTGTCAAAACAAATTGCAATTATTTGTACTTATAAACTGAAATGACCAAATTGTAATTTCCTTGCTTCTAAATATACACTTCAAGTCATGATGTATTGTTTGGGTGTTGATTATGTCAGAAAAATGAATTTAAAACATTGACTTTTGTTTTCTTAAATTGCAGATATAGTTGCATAAGCAGGCAATATAAGTACCTTTTCTAGAAAGAAAATCTAGTGTATCGGTATGCAATAGATAAATCTGGATATATCTTCCAAACAAATTCACATGAATACGAGGAAACTATGAACAAACCCACCATATCCTGTAAGCTTTCATGACACATCTTGTTTATTTTCTATTCAGTGTAAACATTGGCCTAATTCTTTGAAAATTTTTGTATCGAAACATTGCAAAGGAAGTCGGACTCAGTAAGCATGATTTTCACCATACTAATGTATAATGCTTCAAAGCTTCAGTGAGTTGGTCTACCACTATTCTTGTCATTTCTTCTAGGTTTCTCATAATGATGGAGAGCCTCTCCCTGATCCATATGAGTATCGTAGTATAATTGGGGCCTTAAGTATTTTACTCTCACTCAAGTTTATGAATGTAACGTGCTAGTTTATACATTAGCCTACTTTCTCCTGTTTCCATATTGTAATCAATATTCTTCAAGAATCACAATGTTTACGTGTATGGATGCATCTTATCAGGCTGCTCTACTTGCATTAGCTGCTCATGCTTCTGACCCTAGTGAAGCTGAACGTTTGAGATTTCTCGCGTCTCCTGCTGGAAAGGTTAGGAATAGTCTTTGGAACTCTAACATCTTTACTGCTTTTCTAAATGATCTCCTTTTAATATGGAACCTTCTTCTTGATGCAGGATGAATCAAGAACCTTCTTCTTGATAGGAATTCCAACATCAGTTGCCCTGCCCTTTGGAGTTTTTGAGAAGGTTTTGTTAGATGATTCAAACCAGGTTTGTCTCGTCTCATCTCATGTCACTTAAGTGTATCCAACATCAATAGAATGCTAATTCTAACATATCGACCTTTAAAACCTTTCCAAAATTATCAGAAATGACATAGGTGATTATCAAGCAAATGCTAGATGTGTATGCCTAGATGAAGGCTTCACTTGGTGAGGCATGCATAACAAATGATTTCTTGTTTAGAAGCCTGAAATATAACTTCATGTAAGCCATGCACTATCTGTTCATTCCCTCACATTTATGTAACATAGTTTGTTATTCCTCTAACTGATAACGTTTGCATTTGAGTAGTTTGTTATTCCTCTAACTGATAATGTCTGCATTTGATTATCTTAATATTGGGTCATGATGTTTGCTTGCAGTCGATCACAATGCATCATCAACATGAGAGATGCATCGGAGTAGACTTCCTTTTTCTCTTTCCAGGGTCCATGTACACTGGAGTAGACTTCTACAAGAAGTTGTGTGGAGTGTCTATTATTCAAAGGTGAGCTTTTATGCAAGTATTGAATTTGGATTTTCGGCATAAAAAACAAAGCGAGTATTTTGAGATAAATATGAGATTTTCACTACCTATTCTAATAATAAATGCAAATCCTCTAGCACTGAAACCGTTGGAAAGACTTTTGGCATTTGTACAACAGCCTCTTCTTCACAGGTATGTATTTGCTATTATGTTTCCAACTGTCTATAAAGAATGGAAATGCTTCCTTAACTCTTGTTAATATGAAAATGGGGAAAGGATAACCTCAGCCTTTTAATAAATTGTGCCTGAATTTAGTCCTACAAGCACTTCAGCCTTTTGATGCCACTCGTGATAGAGTAGACCATATAGAGGATTTGTTTTTATTTATTTATTCGAGACCATTTTTAGTTTTTTGTAATAAATATTATATTTTTTTTATTATGAATTAATATAAATTTTGTTTAATATTTAGTTTTAATTGTATTGCATCATTTTTTTTTGTTTCAAATATTAAAAAAAAATGCAGGTTTTTTTTTTTTCTTCAGAATCCTAGAAATGGTTATCTGTTTGGTGGCCAAGGGTTTGTTTTGATACATCCATATGCCTGTCATGCTGCAAGTGTAGTGATTGCATTAGCCACAGTAGGTTGGTAGATGTGACTGTCTCTAGCCTCGATTAATGGGGTTTGAATTCGGTTGCATTCGATCGTAGTTGGCTCTGTTTCAAGATCTGGCTGCTATGGTGAATCTCTATGTTGGCTACTGGGTCTTCCCTTTGTCAAGCTGCAGGTGTTGTGGCTGTTTGAGGCTGATGTAATTTTTTTTTCTTCCAATGTTGGTGATGCAGCCACTTAATTTGAAAGATCTTGATTCTGATACATGCATCACATGTGTAGGGTGCATGGATCACCACCTTTTTGAGACTGTTAGTGAACTACCACCATTGGTGTTATTTCAAATTAGATATTTGCTCCTTTTACTTTCTAACCAGAACTTTAGACTGACTCTATGTGTGTGTGTATGCAGGCTAGAGCAAGAATATCTTCTACAGTGAAAGCTATAGTTAAAGAGAGAAGATCAAAGGGAGAGAACTCTGCTAGAGCCCGAGACTGAGATTTGTGTGAGCATGTTGGATTCATTGAATGAATGTATACAGGTTTGTAATTTCTTTTGTTGCATTATGCATTTTATTTAGAACATGAACTCTGAAGCATACTGATCCATTTTGTGCTTGTGCTTTCTTATTGAATTATTTAATGATTCTTACTTGTGGTGTGTGTGTGTGTGTGTGTGTGTGTGTGTGTGTGTGTGTGTGTCATATATATATAAAGGGAATGAATATGCAACTCTTTCACAGCACGGCATGCACATCCATCACTTTCCATGTACTGCTGTAGATGTAATAAATTTCCTTCTTCTTCTTCTTTTGATCAATATTTTCATGTACGCAGAGAACTCAGGAATCAGGTCTCTACTTTGAATATCTTCCCATGCATGTAGAGCCACCTGTCTATGTTTGTTATGAGAAGTATCATTTACTGTCTCTCGTGTCTGTTTGAACAAATTGGCTAGCATTGACCTGGAACCTTTTGAAACTGAGGTAACAACAAGAGTTGGATGTTTACTAAATGAGTTAGTGGTGCTCTTTGTTTTTATTTTTTTTTATTTTTTCTTTTCTAATTGATACTGCAACTTTATTAAAACTAAAGGGAATTGTTTGGTTTGGGTTGAGCTTGACCCAAGTGGGGCTGAAATGAGTCAAACCAGTCCGACTCATTGGCCATTCGTTGATCGAATCGCCCATAAAAATGGGCTGAATCTCGTCCTGCTTTTAAAGCACCGCTTTATGTAGTCATTATCATCATTATTGTTGTTCTTTGTTGCAGAAGGATTTCCTTTTCTTTTCTTATTATTTTTTTTATTTCTATTTCTGCGAATTGGCTCTATGACAGATCTTTGTTTTTTTATTATTTATTTCAAGAATTTTGTGTGATGGTTTATGGCTATTAGTTGATGGGCCTTTTAGTGATTGTTCTCATGGTTTCTTAATTATGCGGTCAAAGAACCTTCTCATGTTTTTTGTTCTGCTTTTTCCTTGAATGGATGAGGTTCAGCTTCCCTCGATTCTTTTTTCCTGGTATCAACCTTATGATTGAAGCCGTGAAATTGGACACCGAAAACTAGTTGAGATAAACCAAAATGCTTGCACATGCAAGCAAGGAATCAGGGACCCTTCTCAAACAATGTCATTAATGTCGGAACCATGAAGTACTTGCTTTAAGTCTGTTTGCATTATTTTTAAGTATGCTTGTTTCTTATGAAAAAACTTTTAATTTCAACAGGATTTTGCTGACATCTACTTCAGAGGTCTATGGTGATCCTCTTGAACATCCCCAAAAGGAGGAGTATTGGGGAAATGTTAATTCATTGATTGGACAGTTCATCATGTTGGGCTTGATTTGATTTTTCTATTTGTCTCAAATATCATTTGGATCACATGGTTATAGCAATTGGACTAATGGTTACAAAATGGACCTTTTGTCAAAGGTGGGGAAACATTCTCAAGATTCCCAACTTCATGAATTGGGGAATTTTAGATTTTTTTTTTTTAATTGCTAATTGCATGATTTATGTCCTTTTACTAATTGGCAATTAGTGAATTTATCAAGTAATGCCAACCCAAACACATTAATTGCCAAATTCAAGGATTTGACAGTTAAAAATTTGCCAAATTCATGAATTTGGTGTGCATCCAAACAGAGCTCGTAAATGTCCAACACGTTATAATTAGGCTTTTTGGTTGTCAAGCTTCTAAGCACATGTCATGGAAGCAGTTCATATGCACATTTTCTTGGAGCATCTTACATGCACCTTATGAAACTCTTTAATTCTGCACATCTATTTTCATGTGAATTCTCGTAAAGTTCAACGAGTATGGATCTGTGGTAGTATCAGCAGGGTATGATCGTTCAGTGCATGCATGGGACTGCAGACCTCACAGCACAGAGCCAATACAGGTTCCTCCTCCCCCTCGCCACTTCTTCAACAGCTGAAATTTGAGTATGTAGCAGTCCTAACTAAGCTCATTTTAATGTCCTTGCTATGTTTCACAAATTCATCGTTGATGTGTGGCAGATAATCGATACATTTTCCGACAGCGTGATGTTTGTTTGTTTGGCAAAAAGTGAAATTCTTGTTGGAAGCGTTGATGGAACTGCTCACACATTTGACATTCGTATTGGTAGGTATGTAGCATCATAGTAGGGACGCCTAAGGAGTCCTATTTTTTCGAGACTTCTCATTTCATTTGGGGTGTCATTATTTGTCTTTTTCCTAGTATAGTACCCTATTACTTTCAAATTAGTTTCTAAGGCATTTATGCTAATACCTTCTTGCTGCCATAAACTAGAGAGCTTGTTGATGACTTGGGACAGCCTGTCAATTGCATTTCGATATCAAACGACGGAAACTGCATGCTAGCAAGTTGCTTAGATTCTACTCTATACCTTTTAGATAGGTAATATCCTTTTTATTTTTTTCAAATTAAACCTTATAGTATGTTCTTCTGGTATCTGTGCATTGATGGATGGCTATGGCAGGTCTACGGGGGAATTACACTACACCAAAATCGTTTAATTGAAACGGTTACGAGTTTGGTTCAGAAACGGCTTGAAGCCGTTTCTGATTTGAAACGGTATTGAACTGTACTTGAGCTGTTTTTGATTTGAAATGGAATTCAACGGTGTACGTATTATTTCCACTGTTTTGTTGGTGTGTCCCAATCGAGTGTTGGATATTCTTATTTTTTATTATTATGTTTTATTGTTTTATTTTAAAACAGATAAACAGAAGGGATTCGATAAGTAACCTTTGAGTGGACCCACAAGGCCCAAGAGGCACATTTATTTATATCTCTTGCATCAGACCACCGATTCATTTTCATTCTTTCTTACGCCAAAAGCTCCCAAACCGTATTTCATTGAACTATTGCATTGGTGACAAAAGTTGAAGGATGGACTTGCAACTTTACACGTTCCCTATGCATATGGATTTGCAATTATCTTGCTCACTGTTATTGTGAAGGTGGCTACATTGCCTTTGACAAAGAAGCAGGTGAATGACTCCATTGCCACTCTAATATATAGAAAAGCGAATGTTGACTTCTAATTCTTAAACATGTTAAATATAATGTTTTTAGTGTAGATTGATTTGTGAAATATCGGAGGAGTGTATCTTCTTATTTACAAGACATCTCATGCATGAACAGTTTTCAAGAATTGGTTTTAGCTTTTCTTTTCTTTTTTGTTTTTTAATTCATTTGTACTGACTGGATTTTAGTGGGTGGGTTTCTTATTAGCACTGGACTCTTGAGCAGAAATGGGAAAGGCACTGATGGTAGGTTGGGTATGCAAATCCACATGTTCTTGTCATAAGTTATCTATCTGATGCAAGGTTTTGGTTTTCTGTACTACATTATGTGCCATTTCATGTTACTATATTCTTAACTTCCTGTTTAAGTTTTCTTACTCATCAGTTGATGGTAGCATTCTCTTCCACTACATTGGCAATGTTGATGCCATTGTTCAGAAAGTAATATTTCTCATCCATTGTCATGTACATTTGAGCAAACCAATTTTCATCTAATTTCAAGGAATTCAGTTTTTTTTTTTTCCAAAGAATTTTACAGTTGTTCTCTTCCGCTACAGTGGCAATGTGGATGGATGGCATGATCTCCACTGGAGTAAAGAAGGCATTACATATAGTTGCTAGTATATTATTTAAATGGATTTTAAATAATCATCATGGTGAACCCTGCAAATTTAAGGGTGCCCGTCTCTCTCCCAACAGTTTCCTTTATTGTGGCCCACTTGAATAATAGGTCAGCTTGATTTTTTAGCCCTATGGCTCTAGGCCTAACTTGAGATTACACATTTGGTGTTGTAATCTAATGGAATCTTCAGTTGTCATGTTATTGTGATAGGTGTCCATGATGGGCTTTTCAAATTGGGTTGGTGTTTTCCAATGCTAGGCCAACCGGAACTTGGGTCTGAACCCAAGTTGCAGCCCTAGACCAAGCACGCACTGGCCCAACACTTCTTCTTTACTTTGTAATGGGTGCCACTCTAGCTAACTATCATAGTAATAAAAAATCTGCATATTTGCAAATTGCTTTGAAACTGAAATTCACTCTTTTGGGTCTGTGTCTCTTCTTTCAATATGATTCAGTCCACTTGATCTATTTGATGATATAGATATACCAATGCAGAGAAAATCTTCGTTTCTTTTTTGGTAAATTGAAATTCATTACATGCCCACTTTATCAATTATAATATCTGGACTGCAACATTTCAGGATGCAGGGGGAACTTGGTGCAAATGCTATATTGGTTGTGTCAATTGTTTGCTTGTAAAGTTGGTGCTTCTGAAAAGTGAGGCAAGTGTTTTTTTTTTTTTTTTTATATGGTTATTGCCAAGATGACTGTTTTTAAAGCCATGCCCCAGTTTTTTCTCTTAAAGGAGACTGGTTTTGGCACTTAGATTAGGGATTGTTTGAGGATTATTGGACATTGGAAAGAAAAGCTACTGTTTTGATTCATTGGAGCCTTGGTTTTTCAATTACTGAGTTTTTCTTACTTCTATTTTTCATGGCTGGATACTTGCCAATTTGTTTTTTGTTTCAGCAGTCTACTACGAACAATCTGCCCAGGTGATCTTATACACTCTTTTAATGTCTGAAAGGTGTCTGATATGGTTACTTCTCATACAGCATTTCTTACTGTGGTGTTTCTTCTAAAGTTAGTTTAGAGTGGTATTATTTTTGTTAGTTCATAATTGATACATCTGATTGAGATGCTTTTGTCTGTTGCATCTTCTATTGTAGAATCCAAACATGTGCAAATGTTGTTTCCACCTCAATGTCTTCAAGCTGTTGCTGTTATAGGGACGACTGTCTTTCTCGTCTCTGGTCGGTGGGTTTCTTTTTTTTTGTTGTTGTTGTTGTTGTTGTTGTTGTTGTTAGAATGACAGTTTAAGATGATTGTGGACAAAACTCGCTTGAGTTCTCCTTGAAAACTGCTTTATGGTCTGAATGTTGAGAAAGGTCCTTAAAATGGTAATTTGAACTTGATTACTTCAGTATGTTACAGAACTTCTGATAAATGAAAGTTGAACTAAGCATTTAACATGCTATTTCCAATGAGTATCTGTCACATTGTTTTCTATATTTGGGTTATAGGTGGGAGATTAATTTTTGATAGTTCTGTTTTACCTGTAATCTGTACAGGCTCGTGCCCGGTGTCCTAGACAGCCATGACATGATTTACATTGCAAGATAAAAGGCCCCGCTGCTTATGATGTAATGACAAATTTTGAAGAGTGTTGGAGAAAGGATACAAAATAGCGAGAATTTAGGCTTAAAAAGGTCACGCATTGGCATGATGATGCTTTACTAAAGCTAGATCGTATTTCATGTAGATCATCAGACACTGGGGGACTAGCAATTACAAGCACATCATAAGCACCCCAGAACTCAGTTTTGTGTTCCTTCCAGTGAGAATAGAAGACTTTCAGCCGCTTCTGGAAGTTATCAAGATTGATCGTGTAAGCACTGGGTGCCCCAGCAACATTTTTGTCAGAAGGTTTTGCATTGCCATTTCGGTGTTCCGCCATTGAAGCTATGTCGGATCTAGAACAACTGAAATCCGCAACAAACCAAATAGAAAAATGCAGAGATAACTACAAATTTCAGAGAAGGTATGTCTCTTTCCTTTCACTTCTATTTCACGAACAAAATATAGTTCATCTACAAATTACAGTTTTTTTTTAAAGGATTTAGAACTTTTAAAAAAAATGAGAACTACTGGTTGGAGTGGGCCACTTGGGTCATTTCCTCTTTTATTGAATTAAGTTGTTACCAATTTTGTGAATAGGATTCTTATGAAAGAATAGTGTGAATTATTTTTTGAATGACTATCAGGTGCAAGATTAAAAAAATATTAATAATGAATTATCGATATATTTTTTTTGATAGATATTTTAACGACGGACCAAATCCGTCGCTAATTTCTGAACATTGAAAATCAACGATGGATTTGAGTCCGTCGCTTAATCATATTAGCGACGGACCTTATCCGTCGCTAATTTCTCACCGTTGAAAATTAACGATGGATGAGGTCCATCGCTTACTCATATTAGCAACGGATCTTATCCGTCGCAAATGTTTTTAGTGATGACTAATTTTTTGAATATTACCGACGGATTTTTTTATTTTTACGACGGATTTTATCCATCGCTATGATGCGACGGACCTTATCTGTCGCAGATTAAACGACATAAAATCCGTCGTAAAACCAAAAACGACCCAAGAACAATGACGGACCCGTGATTTTATTTAAGTCCGCTGTTTATTTGGTTTTACGACGGATTTGAATCGTCGCAAAACAACGATTTTGGCGTAGTGGCCGGTTTGCTGGTAGATGCTGGAAGCTCATCAAGGGTTCATTGATCGTGGCCAGAGGAAAGAAGTGTTGCACCCTTTACAAGGCAAGTATCAGTATGTGCAAGGGTAGGTTGAATGCAGTGGAAGATACAGTTATTGACATGTGGCATAGGCGTCTAGGCCACATAAGTGAAAAAGGGCTTCAGATACTAGCAAAGAAGCGGCTCCTTCTAGACATGACAGGTATGCCTCTCAAAACCTGTCTTGATTGTTTATCAGGGAAACAACATAGAGTTTCATTTATTAAAACTGCTTCTCATGTCAATAAAGTGCATGCATTAGATTTGGTTTATTCTGATGTTTGTGGTCCTATGAGGACAAAAACTTTGGATGGGGCATTGTATTTTGTTACTTTTATAGATGATGCATCTAGGAGGGTTTGGGTTTTTGCTTTGAAATTCAAGGATGAGGTCTTTGGTGTGTTTAAATTGTTTCATGCTATGGTCGAGAGAGAGACAGGTAGATCATTGAAGTGCATTGGCACTGACAATGATGGTGAATACATTGACGACTTTCATGAGTACTGTAAGTCCCTGGGTATACGACATGAACAGACGGTTCCCAAGACCCCCCAGCATAATGGTGTAGCTGAGCGAATGAATCGCACCATTGTAGAGAGAATCAGATGCATGTTATCCCATGCAAAATTGCCCAAGACATTCTGGGGAGAAGCAATGCACACGGCAGTGTATTTGATAAACAGGTCTCCATCAGCCCCATTGAATGGAGTACCTGAGAAGGTGTGGACTGGACATGATCCATCGTACAGTCATCTCAGGGTGTTTGGATGCAAGGCATCCGTTCACGTACCAAAGGACGAGAGGTCCAAGCTCGATATGAAGATCAGGCAGTGTGCGTTCTTGGGGTACGGTGATGAAAAGTTCAGTTACAGATTGTGGGATCCGACCGAGAGGAAGCTCGTCAGGAGCAGAGATGTGGTTTTCTTTGAAGATCAGTGTATAGAAGACATTGGTAAGCCAGAGAAGAACCAGCCTAGTTCAGGTGAGCTAGAGGACATGGATCCGGTTACTCCTCCCGTGGTGCCTGATGACGGGGAGTACAGCAAGGTGCAGAGGACGAGGGAGTTCCTTCAGAAGATGGACCAGGGGAGCAGCCCCCACTTGATCCACCTGTTGAGCCACAGGTGAGGAGGTCATCTAGGGACAGACAGCCGTCCAAGAGGTACTCGCCACATGAGTACATTATGCTGACTGATGGGGGAGAGCCAGAAGATTATTCTGAGGCCCTAGCCGACGAGCATAAGGGGGAGTGGTTGAAAGCTATGCAAGAGGAGATGGAATCCTTGCACAAGAACCACACCTATGACATGGTGAAATTGCTTAAGGGCAAGAAAGCTTTGAGCAACAAGTGGGTGTTCAGAAAGAAGATCGAGTAGAAGAATTCACAGACAAGGTTCAAGGCCAGACTTGTGGTGAAATGGTTTGGTAAGAGGAAAGGTAGACTTCGAGGAGATATTCTCACCAGTGGTGAAGATGACATCCATACGGGTGTTGCTTGGGTTGGCGGCTAGCATGGATCTAGAGATAGAGCAGTTAGATATTAAAACTGCCTTTTTCCACGGTGACCTGGAAGAAGAGATCTACATGCACCAACCAGAGGGGTTCGAAGTCAAGGGTAAGGAGCATATGGTGTGTAAGCTGAGGAAGAGCTTGTATGGGCTGAAACAAACTCCACGATAATGGTACAAAAAGTTTGACTCGTTTATGTTGAAACATGGGTATGACAGAACGGAGTCGGACCACTGTGTGTTCACGCGAAAGTTCTCAGATAGTGATTTCTTAATTCTGATCTTATATGTTGATGATATGCTCATCATGGAAAAAGACATCAAGAAGATTGACAGGCTGAAACAGGAGTTGGGCAAGTCTTTTGCGATGAAAGACTTGGGTCCGGCTAGACAGATCCTAGGAAAGGAGATAACCCGTGATGACGAAGCGCTAAGAGGAAGCTTTGGGCATCACAAGAGCGGTATATTGAGAAAGTCCTAGAGCGGTTCAATATGAATGCAGTGAAGCCGGTCAGTACTCCACTAGATGATCACTTCAGATTGAGCGACATGCAGTGTCCTAAGACGAAGACAGAGGTAGAAGAGATGCAGAAGATACCCCACACATCAGCGGTAGGAAGTTTGATGATGTATGTTATGGTGTGTACATGCCTAGACATAGCATATGCGGTTGGTGTTATCAGCCGGTATCTTGCCAATCCTGGCAAAGAGCATTGGGCAGTGGTGAAGCGGATACTGAGGTATCTAAGAGGCTCATCTAGGTTGAGTCTATGCTATGGTGACGGTAAACCTGTGTTAGAGGGCTACACAGATGCAAATATGGCAGGTGATATAGACTCCAAGAAGTCTACATTGGGGTTCCATGTTTACGTTTGCAGGGGGAGCGGTTTTCTGGCAGAGCAAGCTACAGAAGGTCATAGCATTGTCAACGACAGAGGCCGAATACATTGCAGTCACAGAGGCATGTAAAGAGATGCTTTGGATGAAGAGGTTCCTACAGGAACTTAGCCTGAAACAGGAGGAGCACGTGGTCTATCGCGATAGTCAGAGTGCTATACACTTGAGCAAGAATCTAAGTCAGTATTCCAAGTCAAAGCACATAGAGATTCGGTATCACTGGATCAGGGATACTTTGGAACAAAAGGTGTTACGGCTTGAGAAGGTCCACACGGATGATAATGGGTCAGACATGATGACCAAGGCTTTGCTCGAGGACAAGTTTGAGGTTTGTAGAAACCTGGCTGGCTTGAAAAAGGTAGATCCCTCCTGGGTCAAAAACCGAGAAATTTGATGGGTTTTTTAACCCGTCGTCGACCGGTTGTGAGCCTCGCTCGACCAGTCGAAGGCTGGTGGTCGACTAGTGGAAGAGACGAGTCGTAGCACGACTCAAAGTCCAGCGACTGTGGACTAATTTTCTTCAGGGTGCTCGACCAGTCGAAGGATGTGCTCGATCGGTCGAAGGTGGCTCTCGACCGGTCATGGACTCGGTTTGACCAATTGAGGTTACGCAGATTCATTCTAGAATTTTGCACGGATTTTGTGTAGCAAGTCCTTTTGCAACTGGGATGCGGAAGGGAGTTTCCTAAAACTATAAATTGGAGTTCCTAGGGCTTTCTAGGGTATGACAAGAGGATTTCCTAAAGCTTTACAAGAGATTTGCTAAAGGGTTTAGGACTATCGAAGGGGTGAGAGAGAGAGAGAGAAAGAGAGAGAGAGGAAGCTTATATAAGGGAGGTTCTGCTCGTGGAGGTTATCTACTGTTCAATGTATATCTCAGCGCTTCTATGTCCTCGTAATCGGTTAGATCTCTCAGTTTTCTCTATTTCTCTTATTGTTTATCCACTCTTGCGTGAGTAAAGAAGGTTGTAACGTTCTACTTCATAGTGGATTGTTGATCTGGACGAGGTCCCATGGTTTTTACCTCTTTGAGGGTTTTCCACGTAAAAATCTCTTGTGTGGTGTGTGATTGATGCATTGATTATTTTCATTGCTTTATTATCCATAATTATGGTTTGTTCTGGAGGGCTAGATCCTAAGGTTTTGTGCAAGGCCCCCAACAGATCCTTGAATGCGGAAGTTCATTCCCCAATCCACTCTATTGAATGTCAATGGTGAGAGTGGATTGGAGGATGAATTCCCTTAGAGAAAGGGCTTTGGATATAAGATGTAAGTTGAAACACTCAAAAGCTCTCTCTTCTTTCTCTCTCACAGCAACAAAAGACAAGTCCTCTATATATAGGCAAAAAGTTCCAACGGATATAAAACGGTCACATTTATGACGGAGTTTGATATCATCGTGCAGGTTCGATATCATCGAGCGTATACTCTCGATAGCATCGATGGTCTGCTCAATGACTCAGACTCGATGTCATACGCTTTTGAAACTTTCTGCCAATTGGTCGATGTATCGAAACCATTGTCGATGTCATCAAATTTCGAACTTCGATTTCATCGATGACAGGATCGATCCATCGACATTTGAAAAATGAGAGAGGCTTGACTTTGAAATATTTCAAGATTTCAAGATTGATCGGGGAACCATCGAGATCATCGAAATTTGAATGTCGATGATATCGAGATCAGAGTCGAGGCATCGATAATTCCGGCGGATTTTTCTTTAAGCTGCTGGACGGATTATAACTTGATCAATGCAATCGACCTGGTGTCGATATCATCATTATTTGAATATCGATTCTATCGAAGGGCCCCCGATCATTGTTAAGAATAACCTGAAATATCTGCTGTAAGATATGCGCGCCCTCGATCAATATTATCGATGGACTTCCGATGTTATCGATATTTGAATTCAGATCATATCGAAAGAGCATCCATGCTATTGAAGGATTTTGAGATTTTCATTATAAAACAGGGGCACCGGAAATCTGTCTGTCGATCTTATCGAGCCACTCCCGATGGACTCGAGATTTGAATATCGATGATATCGATAGGTGTATCGATACATCGATAATTCGTCCAGATATCTTATGAAGTTGCTGGACATATTTAGTGCTTTTATCGATGATATCGATATGTGTATCAATACATCGATAAATCCTTCCAGATGAATTTTTGGTTGCTGGACACTTTTGGTCCTTTCATCGATAATATCATTTAAGGTATCGAGGACATTGACAGAGCAGGTCAATCATATCGAGGGTATTTCGATAAAATCGATAAGGCGAGAAAAACTTAGAGATTTTCTTATTTTGAAAAAGTTTTCTCACCATAAAACCCTATGATTTGTACCTTATTTTTAAGGGTTTTATTTACTTGGTGTTTTGGGACATGGGATGTGAGGCTATAATTTATGTATGACGAGCTTCCACACATCTGGTCGAGGCAGACGCTTGAATTAATCTTCCTATCGAGCTCTGTAGACAGTCTGACTCACCACACACATAACTTGACAAACCAGGGCACTAGCAAGTGCACTTTCAGAATAAACCAGTGCAGTGGTCTAAATCACATAACACAAACTTCTCTTCTCTTTTCTTTCTGGGATTTTTCTTTTACTGTATTTATGCCAGATTGTATGTAATAGAGTTCTAGTAGTGGGCCTTCATGTTTGCTGAACGCAGACCCACATTAGGCTCATCGTATCCTAGAAGTTGTTTACCTGTAACCGATCAGCATACTCAATTCACTTGAGTAGGGACAAATAACGTTTTAAGAATAATGTTTCAAACATGCTTCAGCCTGTCCTTATTTCAGATCAATTTGCATTTTTCGGATTCTATATTTTACAGAAAAAAATATTATTTTGTAAATTTTTCAACAGCAAATGCGGACATGTTTCCTACTATAATCATAATGAAGTGCAGGAAAATCATGTGGAAAGAAGAGAGGTTCAGTCCCTTTTAGGAAGAGTGAAGGTGGAGCCATGGTGGGATTGCTCTTAGCGACATTTCATGTGATTGGTCCTTTTATCTCTCTCAACGGAACTAGGCTCTTTGCAAGAGGAGATCAAATCTTCCTCCTTCTAGTTACACCACAATCCAATCCTCATTGTTTTTCTTTACGATGGGTGAAGGAGAAGTCGCCATGACTACTGCTCGCAATAGCCCACGTCAGACAAGAGGTGGATCAGCTTTCTTCAATACCTTCTTCGGTGATGCTTTGTCCTCATGAGGCTACAACAAACCCATTGGGCATGAAGTAAACAGACATTAGTGAGAGGAAAAGCCATGAGGATTGCATGAGAGTATAGTGCCTATATCAAACATGCCACCATTATTTATTCTAGTTAGTACAAGTTTTATCTTGTTTTAAAGATGAAGGGGGGAATGTTCCTGTCGAGAGTCGCTATTTTGGCACCTTCATGGGCCTTTACGATGATGGACATCTTTCAATTATTTCGATATTATTATTAGGTACAAATATTCTAAGTCCCCAACTGGAGACTCTTATTTTACTTTTCTTAGATTCCTTTTAACCATATCCCTTTGGCAAATCCTTTTATTCTAAAACAAGATATGTTCAAGTATACAAAATTGACTAAAGGTTATCAAATAATTTCAACAGCATCTCGGTTCCTGTTGGATATTAATCGAAATGGCGAGAGTGTTGTGCGGGTTTAAAACAACTTCTTTTTTTCTTCAAAACTTTAATTGAATCATTCGAAGCTAAAAAAGTGTTCGATGCATAAATCAAAGAAGCTCGAGAGCAGGTAAAAATGATTCACTCGAAGACTTAAGGCTCTCATTGCGCGGCCGCACGATAGCTCTTTTTACTGTCTCGAGAGGTTTATTGTGTGGTCACATGACCATAGTTGTGTAGTCGTGCAACACACGTTGCGTAGGTTCACAACTTGACAAAATTTTAGCCCTCTTTCTTCAATCATTACAACTTTTCTAACGTAAGATGCAACTGAATAAGGCCAAAGCATGACTCTTAGTAAGGAATTATTATGCGAGTCTTCTTAGTACCTTCAGTTACACGACAAGATATCTGGAGACACTAGAATCTCAAAATTCTCTTTGTGCAAATTAAAATGGTCCCAACATAACCACTTAACATTTGTTGGTTTGAGCTTATTGAGCAGGCATACAAAGAGTTCTCAAGCATTCTACTATTGTTCCTCAACCATTCTGTCATTGTGCAGCTACACAATGCCTCTCTGTTGCACGGTCGTGCAACCTATCTTTAACGAACTTTTATTCTTTAACAACCGGCTCCTAAAAGCATATGTGACATTCACTCTTTCTTAAGCCACATATGATTTTTTAAGAGGTTCATTAATGACTTCAATCAAATTTCTATACCATTGAGTAGCCTCTTACAAAAGGATATCCCATTCAAGTGGACTGATGCATGCCAAAAGATTTTTTCAAATCTTAAAGTTATATTAACAACCGCACCAATCATGCAACCACCCGATTAGAGCATTCCTTTCTACTATGCAAGTAAAAAGCTAAATAATGCTTAGATAAATTACTCCACTATGGAAAAGGAATTCACTAGCATGATATTTGTAATTGCCAAATTCAGGTCCTACTTGATTGGATAAATAATTATTATCTTTGATCATGCGATGCTCAAGTTACCTTCTTTCAAAAAAATATGTTAAGCCTCGTTCGCTTAGATGAGTCCTCTTACTCCAAGAATTTGACCTAGAAATATGAGATAAGAAATGAGTAGAGAATGTGGTGGCTGACCATTTATCCAAACTTGTGTTATCCAATTCCATTGAGACTGGACTAATCAAAGACACATTCTCGGATGAACAATTATTATTGGTTTTCTAATACAGCTGATATTGTTAACTATTTTGCGACAGGTAGCAAATGAAAGAACTAGGAGGACCCATATCAGTGCGATAAAGCTGCGCAATGGCACGCGATCGGAAGACCAGACTCAGATGAAAGAAGAAGCAGTGAATTTCTTCGCGGATCTTTATTTAGCAGAAGCCACAGATCCCATTGGGGACTTCCTACAACGACTTCCTGTAAGTGCTATGTTATATATCAAGCACCCTGTATTGTCAAATTTCGTAGTGACAAACCACTTTGGATTGATGGAAAGTTCACCTTCAAATGATCATAGATGGAAAGTTCACCTTCAAGTGATGATAGATGGAAAGTTCACCTTCATATGAAGATGTGTGACAAGTCATGAAGATTGTTCTATCTACATCAACTTCAAGTGCAACATCAACTTCAAAAGTAACATCAACTTCAAGTGCTAGATCAATTTCAAGTACAACATCATATGTTACTTCAACTTCAAGTGCTACTTCAAGTGAAAGTGCATGCAAGTTCAATTCCAAGTTCAAGTACTAGTACAAGTTCAAGTGATAGACCAAGTTTAAGTGCTACTTCAAATGCAAAATCAAGTCCAAGTGCGTTACATGCTTTAGATCAAGAACAAGTTTCAAGCGTACAAGATCAAACTTCAAGTACATCAAGTAGAACATCTACTGAAGCTACAAGTTCAATGTTCAATATTTCAGGTATAAATGACCCTAGAAAGACCTTAGGTTTAGGTCATTCATATTGCACATTTAATATGAGTTATTATACTTATTTTAGGCTTTACTTTGACTAATCCTAGTCAATGTTAGACTAGTCCAGGCTCTAGCTCGACCAGTCCAGGATTTGTTGAAAATTTTTGAATTTTTCTAGTAGGGGCACGACCAGTTGAGCACCCTACTTGACCAGTCACTCGACTCAAACTCCAGCAACCATTTTGGGCCCCACTCGACCAGTCGAGGGTTAGTTTTATTCGATCACGCTAGAATTTTTGAAATTTAGTTGCTCCCAAGGCCAATCGAGGCTGACCTTAGACCAGTTGAAGGAACCATTTTTCAGCCTATAAATAGAGAACTTTTCTCAGCTTTTTTCATTCATTCAAAGCCAAATCAAGTCCCCACATGACAGAAAGGTCCCCGTGATTGTGAAGCTATTGTCCAGTAAATTAAGATTCTTTTTATAGCTTTTTTATTTCTAATTTCTTGATCTCTAGTTGCATAAATCTGATTTATAAAAAGGGTGTTCTTCTGTACCCCTTTTTCAGATCAAAGGAATTGAATAAAAGTAGCCCAAGGTTGGATTAATTTAAAATTCATTTAGACTTAGAACCCTTTTATATGTATGATTGAACATTGAACATCTTCATCTTCAAAGAAGCAGTTCTGCCGGGCTACATCGAAGAAGAATCTTCAGATAAGTATTTTCATTTACAGCTTTTAGTTTGTGAGATTGCCAGAAAATCTCTATTGTGGTTTGTGAAATTACCTGAAAATATCTATTGTGGTTTTGACTGAGATAGCCTGAAAATCTCAGCGCGAGATTTTTAATTGTGGTAGCCTATTGAAAACACGATTGTAAAGGTTTTAAGGTGAACCTTGGAAAACTTTCTTTCATAGTGAAAGCCAATATCATGTG
Organism: Magnolia changhungtana; assembly: GCA_030180095.1. NCBI lineage: Eukaryota > Viridiplantae > Streptophyta > Magnoliopsida > Magnoliales > Magnoliaceae > Magnolia > Magnolia changhungtana. The sequence goes on along the minus strand of JASAUF010000394.1, from coordinate 555,028 downwards.
GGTTGTGATTAATGGGAGTGGAGTAGGTGTGGCTGTTTGAGAACAGTTAGTGTACACACCGAACCACTCTGATTCTTGGAGCTTGGATGATGATGATGATGTATGTGATGCATGTGTGGTGAATGCTTGTATTAATTTCATGTACTTGTGGTGAATGTTATAATAGCTAGATTTGTTTCTATTTTCTTCTTGTTTTAGTTTTAAGTTTTTTATCCTTACCGAGTTTAAGAAATCAGGTTGTCCTACTATAAACTTTGGTTTTTGGTGTAAGGTTGTCCTTTGAACAACGCTTGAATCAACCTCTCAATACTATTGCGATTGAGTTTGTTATTTGATTCAGCTATCTACATTTACTTTCCGCAATTTATTTTTATTTGACATAGTCTTATTCACCACCCCTAGGACTGAGAGCTCGCCCTTTTCACTTCCCTCGATAGTGTCCTTAGAGGACAACTCTTTCCTCTTATCAAACCTTTCGATGGAGAAAATCAAACAGGCAGTTTCTGTAACATCCCGAATTTTAGCAGCTTGAGTACATACTCGTGCCTGAGAATTTCGAGTGTTAATAATTTAAAGATTTAGATGTTCCCAAAGGATAAATAATTGATGGTGGTAAATCAAACAATTGTAGGGGAGAATTCACAGTAACATGTGAGCATGTAAAAGGCAAGATAAATCATATCAACTCAAATTAATGTAAGCTTAAAGGAATCCCTCACATTAGCTTTAGATTTAAACTCTAGGTAGATATCCACGTAGGAAAGCTTCTACATAAATTACAACATCATTTGACCAAGAGGGAGATATCATATGTTTGGAGAAGGAAGTGGATGATGAACATCTAGGCTTCTCTTTCTCTTTCTTTCTCTTTTTCTCTTTCTTTCTTTTCCTTTCTCTCTCTCTCTCTCTAGATCTCTTTCTCTCTCTTTCTCTCTCTCTTTCTCCTTCAACATTGGGCATGTGAGTGGAGAGGTCCTTTAGCATTGGGCATGTGAGTGGAGAGGGGAACGCACACCCCTTTTCAAAAGGAGTGAGCGTGTGAGAGGGGTGTGTTTCACATCCCACTTGGATTGGATTTCTCCAATTTTCCATTTTCTAACGATCTTTCTTTAAATCTAATACATCCATTGTGTCAGGGTCGTTGATTAGAGCCGGGGTATGTGATTTTCTTGGTGATTTAAAATTTAGATTGACATATCTTAAAAATTCTCCTAACAGGTGCCAAAATGAACTTGATCTCAATTAATGGTCTACACTTAATGATCAGGGCCCAATTTTGGAAAAAATGGGTAGTTAGGATAGGCAAATGGCTGGACAAAATTTGGTGGTTGATTAATGGTGGAAAAATCCTAAATCTAAAATTTCACCTTTTGTACCAAAAGAAAGGAACTAGCTTCAACCTTCAACGGTCTAGGATCATAGATCTAGGTCTAAATTTTGTATAACCCAGTAGTCATATGAGACCAAAGTATGTTCTAAATTTGAGTTACCATGAATGGCAGGAAGTGGTTAAATTGAAAGATCTAGATTTATAAGGAGTTAATAAACTTGAAAGATAACTTCGTGCCTAAGGAAAAGCCTACCAAAGTGAGGACTTCATATTTTACACTTGGTTCATATGATGGGCAATCAAAGTTGTTCATATGAAGAAAAATATCCTACTACGATTACTCACGAGGTTTCTTTACTTAATGGACACCAAAATCAATAGTTAAAGGGCTGATTTGTCAATTGGTTCACTTTTACAATGATTTAAGGACTGAAATTCAACATGTAAGGTTAATTTATGATACATAGGCATGATATAAAATTTTAAATCAAACGGATCGTGAGAACCATGTGATTTAGAATTCAAGGGTCTAGGTTGATGACATTTTCGTAATTATTGCTGATATGGGAGTTTTGGGAAATCTAATGGTTCTACATAGTTGTAGGCATGTTTCTAAGTAATTCTTACAAAATGATTATAGATAAATCATTATAAAAAAAGAGTTATTCACCAAATTAATTAGGGAATGTACATATATCAAACTACACAATGGATGATCAAATGACATGTTTAAAATAGGAAAAGTTTATGGTTAGTAATCTGGTCATGTATGTAGGTAGTGGTATGGTCGGTTTTGTAAACAGATGAACACAAGTGGATTTTTGGAGTGATCAAGAGGTAGAACATGTGTACCATTAGATTCAAGTGACTTGTTCACATGTGTAAGTTTCTCATATTGTAGTTCTGATGGTGGATTAAGCATATTCCTAGGTGGTGAACAAGATGAGCAGATCAAAATCTCAATTTGATGTGTACGAGCATATGCAAATATCAAGTAGTTAGTTTTTTATGATAGGGTGGTGCAAACTCAAAGTAGACAGTTAGATATCTTTACCTATCGGTGGATAGTTGACTGAACGGTTAGTTATGATGGACAAGTGGAAATACTTGGGTATATGATGATCCTATCTCAAAATCAACAGTCAAATGACCTGATCTATGGATGGAGATTATTTCCAATGTTCAGATTCGTGTTGAAGAATAGATGTAAGGTGTAACGACCCTAAAATATTTTTCTATCCTTGCATAAATTCCCAATTTAAATAAGATTTATCATCCCACTTAAAACAACTATCAGATCTTAGACAACTCCATGATGCTATCTAACGCGAATAAATGAGAGCTAACCATCTAACTGAGGTAGTCAACACAAAACCTCCCAGTGCAAGCTTCTACAAGAGTGGAAACGGGCTTAGGATGATTTAAAAACCTCGTTTGAGAACTTGAACACTTAGATCTCTCCACAAGGAAATTGAGGAATCCAAAAACAGTAACCGTGGGTAAATGGTAATTCCCTAAGGCTATTGGACAATACCGATTGCCTTAGATCAAATCGTGGGGCCACTTTTGATGGGTGCGTGAGCACAGATCGTGCACTCACGCCGTGCACAATATTTTCCATCGGGTCAAACGGCTGTTGACCCGATGAAAAACTCAAATTTTCAAAAAAAAAAAGGAAAAATCTCTCCCGCCCGTCGCCTGTTCAAACGGGACTCCATTTGACGATGTAAACACCGTCCATCCGAATACACGAGCAAGATCCACACCGTTCATATGATTTATAGGGTCCCATCGACCATGACCATGAGGAGGTTCCCGATTGAAAACCATCACCAACTCCTCTGTTAACGGCCTAACAAATGACGTACGATGAAGTCGCTGACGGGGATGAAATGTCCACGTCTGCCTCGTCTCTGACCTATCCGACCGTTGGAAAACATCGGACGGAGGCCACGTACACGGTGAAATCCCAGTCAGACCTACTACTTTCCAAAAATGTAACCCTACTCACTGGAAAGCGGAAAACAATCCTTCCCTATTATAGGAAGATAAATCTCAGTCGCTCCTTGGCTCCTGGAAGTTTCTTCTGAGCTAATCTAGATCGTCCGTGTTAGGGTAGTTCAAAATCTCTTAGCAACACCGAGATTTTGGTGAGAAATCACATGGAGATGGGATACTGCCTCTCCCGAATCAGTGTTGTAGTCACCGGCTATTGCACACCATTGGGTGGGCCACGTAGTCCTCCTGAGCACCATCCAATCTTTCTAGACACCTCTGATCAATGGATAACCTGACCATGGCGAAAATGCCATGATCAGTGGGTCACCTTCCTCGATTCGACTGAGAAACCCATTTTCTACAAACCGGACCCATCCACTGATCCAGTCCTTCCATCATGTAGCCCACCGCATTTAATGTCTATGGGGGCCAATCGAATGGGCCCATGCACGAGATCTAGCACGTTAGGAGATCCTAGTGCCAAACTGGTCGGGTTAACTTAAACAACCTCCGCACTAATCCTTGTGATTAGCTATGGAGATTTCTAGAAACAGAAACGGCTATAAATACCCAATTTATTAGGGCGAATCCCAAGAGAAACGGAGGGGAAAATAGTAAGAGAGAGAGAGTGAAATTGTTTTGCAGTGCGCAGCCGAGCGAGTTGCAAGCCTCAGTAGCAACTCGACTCAGTCTGAGTCGCCCATCTGCTGCGATACGATTGAGTGGGATGGGGAAGGAATAGAGAGAGGGGAGGGAAGAAGAAAGCGAGGGTGAGAGAAAGAAGGGTGGTCGGGTCTGCTACTGGAACGAGTTTCCAGCAGGCCCTGTTTCATGTTGCTCGTGTCCCCAGTTAACTCAGCACTAGAAACCGAGTTTGGGATTGTGAATTTGAATCCCGACGAGTCCAAAGCCAACTCATCACATCCAGATCCCTCCAACATCCAAGAGAAATCCCTGGTCAGGTAACCATCCTCACCTACTCCCTGTCATTAGAAATGTCACCCAACTGCAGTCGACTCGACCCTGCTGTATACTGGTGACTCGGTCCCATTCCAGCTTTATTCCAATATGAATGACCGGTATACCTTCATTGAGGTGGTCGATTTCCTTCCTGGGACTGGGACTGATGCTCCTAGTCGAGCTCAGGTTTACCAAATGCAGCAGGTTGCTGTGCCTTTACATAGAGACACTACTGAGTCAACATCTATAGTACAGGGGATTGAGCTTTGATACAGACAAACTCATAAACTAGCCCCTGTTTGTGAAAACTCGGTCCAAGCGGACCTCATCCGACCTGAGTCCTATAACCCTTGAAGATATGGGTTGTGGGGATGGTTCGGGTCATGTTGTCATTGAGTCAATGACTCGAACCGACTCTGAATCAAAAACTCTGATTCGCTGGACCTCTATAACCTCCCATCCATGGTTGTCTGCAAGGCTAAAACCTCATAGAATGTTCACCTTCTGTTGACTTCAAATCAACTATGTAATGAAGATTTCAAATAACCCATAGTCACTACAAGTATAGCACCGGAAGCACAATTACTTTGATCAGAAAGTCACAAACTCCCATTACAAGAAAAAAAATAAAATCAAAGCAGGTGGAACGCTCATCCAAGGTGAGGGATATCCCACATGGCTTCCTCATTTCGTTGATTCCCAAAATTAGCTTAAGCTTAAAAGTATGAAAATAACATGTTTATGTGAATGTAATGTAGCTTCTTTAAATCTTAAATTGATATTAACAATCATGTAAGATTGTCTTGAATCTGGTTGTTTTAATTCATCTTATGAGAATTGTGTCGTGCTCTCTATGTCATACTTAGCATTACCTTGTTATATGTATACTTTCACTAACTATGATTGAAAGCAATAAATCTTGTCTACATTGAATGATGAATTTATTCCATAATACATTTTGTATGCTAGAGTCATTTTAATTTGAAGCCATGGTGTTTAAAGTCTTAGAATGTTATACTATTTCTTTCAATCTTAATTAGTTATGTGGAATGTGAGTAATATGTTAATGCCTAATTGCCAAGTCTTATGTAATCATAGGGTGATTTAGATTTAAGTGAGCATGCTCCAAGTTACCCTTGTAATTATAATTGTTGGACATAATTCTACTAGTAACTACAAGTATGATGATACCTAAACTTGCTCTCAAGTCATATAATGAACCTTAGGTGTGGCATGCCAACTATTGTGGGAAGAAGAATAAACTTGTCTCAAGGTTAGATTTCTTGATATGCCACACCTATTGGCCTCTTTTGACTTGGAGGAAGTAAAATACTTTATACTTAGCTCTTGTTGAATGTTTTGTATCCTATTAAAAACCCTCAGCCGTGATTATAGTTATGAGGATAACTTTGTGCATAAACATCATGGTGCATGACATCCACACATGACATGTGAGCTTTTTCGAGTGTCCAAGTCACACCCTGTTCAAAATTCTAAAGGTATTATCCTTTCAATTTTACTCATAGGGCATGTGCATCTGGGCCACTTTGGGTGCTCTTTATTTTCATGAGGCTTTTCCGAGATTAGACACTCCTCGGGCGTACCCCGTGTATTTTTCCAGGAGATATCCTTGGGTGCACTCTCTTACATGGTTTTTTCCAGGTAGATGATCTACCGCGGGCGGTCTGCATGGTCTTTTCCGGGTAACTAGTCCTCCTTGGGTGTACCCTTGAGTATTTTTCTGGGTGACTAGTTTGCCTTTGGCGACCCCTTTGTTTTGACAGATGGATGTGCATCCCCAGATTCGTGACTTGAGCATACATTCATACATCCATATATTTGTTTATAATTCCATGATCTATAACCTTGTAATATGAATACGTTGATTTAAACAAGTTTGGAATGACATGATATGCATGAATCCTTGCGGGAAGTTCCCACTGAGTTTTCACTCACCCAATTGTGCGGTTGCACCAATTAGATACAGGTATGATGGAGGAAGACGACGCCTATGATGGGACCCCTGATGAGGAATATGGAGAGGAGGGACATTATGCTGATACGGTTGAGCCAGTGGAGCTTAATTGATGATTAGGATTTATTTGTTTTCTTGTTATTAGACTTTCTGCTTATTTGGAATTGTAATTAAAAATCCTCTGCTGTGAGATCTTACCTTACTTCGTATTCTTATTCACGTATGTTGAACTCGTTTTAATAGTTTATACAGCGTTTACATCTTGTGTTTATAAATTGTGTAGGAAATTAGTTGATTAGTAGTTTCATTTCATAATGTAACCCTCGGGTCCCCGTACTCGAGTGATCGTCCTCGAGTTACGAGGACCAGAGGACCAGAGTTACATAAGGTTAAGATAGCTAGATTGATATCGTACATATGTATGTAATAAGTTAAATTTCAAGGTAACACTCGATAACTTTCAATACCTGGGCATTGAAAAGTTCGGAGTGTTATAATCTACCCCCATAAACAAAATTTCGTCCCCAAAATTTAATTACTTTTATCATTCTTACTGATTCATTATGCATAAGTTTTCAATGTATTCCTCACAAGGTGTATATATATGTCTAGGTGCGTGTATAATTGGCTACATGAAATCGGAACGGTACAATCTACCCCCCTTAAATAAAAATCTCGACCCCGAGATTTATATGCACATATTTATTTTATCTATTTAAGTATTAAACTTTACAGCATTTCACATATCATTTTCCCTCGCATCCATAGTAATATATATATATATATATATATATATATATATATATATATATATATATATATATATATATATATAGGCACACACACACTACAAGAAAAGGGAGCTTTAGCCTTGGTTCAAAACTATGGCTAAAAAGGTTAAAAACTAAGGCTAAAACATTTAGCCTCAGTTATCCAAACTAAGGTTGAAACCCCCGTGGCTAAAGGCTTTAGCCTCAGTTTTAGCACCCGAGGCTAAAATGACTTTTATAGCCTCAGTTCTTCAAGTGAAGCTAAAATAACCGTTTTAGCTTCATTTTTCTCAAAATGAGGCTAAATCAAAATTTTAGCCTCCATTGTTTCCAACTGAAACTAAATCCAAATTTAGCCTCAATTGTCTCCAACCAAAGCTAAAACTATTTTTAACATTAGTTCTCAACAACCGAGGCTAAAGCCTTTAGCCATGGGAGTTATACTCTCAGTTTAGGCAACTGAGGCAAAACTGAGACTAAAGATGGATTGACCTTTTGTTGGCATCAACTGAGGCTAAATTCACTTTTTAACATCAGTTCTCAACAACTGAGGCTAAATCATTTATTTTAACCCATTCATAAACATGTGCATTGTCATTCATTCATTCATTCATTGTAATCCATTCATAAAAGCACAATACCAAAAAATAATAATTTATCTGTCCATTTAAAGTTTTCAAAACAAACTGTTACATAGCATTAGTATGTAGACATAGAGTACTACAAGGAAACACACTTCAAAAACCAAAGTATGGTGTCATTGGGCTTGCAATAGCTGAAATTGTTAGCTCTAATTAGCTAAGCCTCTCCCATCTATACAGCTCATGCTGACAAGCACCATATGTATTCAACTTATGCAAGTCCTACCTAATGAGTGCAACAACTTGCTTGATTTTCGGGTTATCCTCAAGGCATGTGAGAAACCACCCTCTACCCCCTTTTATTCAAATTAATTTAACTCTCACACTCATAGCTTCATACACTACAAGAAAAATAGGCATTATCGGTGGCTAAAACCGCCCATAAAAGTTCAAAAAACCACCGGTATAAGAATTATCGGTGGTCAGGCGGCTGCCGCAAAAGGGGGGCGTCGCTGTATCGTTTACCGGCGTTCATCCACTTTAACGGCATTTTTGGCGGCCGCCGCTAAAAGTTGGCCTTTACCGGCGCTTATTATCATTTACCGGCGACTCTGCTAACTGCCGATAAAAACAATACAAGCGCCGCTAAAAACTATAAAAGCACAACTAAAAAGTATGAAGCACCACAAAAACTGTACGAAACGCTGCCAAAATCTTTAAAAATGCTGGTAAACGATATGAGGAACGCAGGTAAATTTTGCAACAAACGCCAAAGTAACAACAAACGCCGGTAAAAGCTGCAATAAATGCTAATGAGAGATTAAAAATGCCGCTAAAATCTATTTAAAACGCTGGTAAATCATTTACAGTGTAAAAGAAAAAATAATAGAAACAATTAAAAATTCTGCTAGGCTGAATCTTCTAAATCAAAAGACCTTTACAAGATTAAATTAGCATTCAAACACAACCTGTAAATCATTCACAACCAGCCTCATTTATAGGGGGCCTGAGAATAAAAGGTTATATAATGGACAGAAAATTGAGACACAAGGAAAAGCAGATGGAAAAAAATAATAATAATAATCAACGGACTTCAGCGATGCCCGAGGCGAGACTTCTCAAATGCACCCCAAGAACCAGAACTCATGCCATATAGAGAACCTTTGTCAGCACCACCCTGTCATGCATCGAGGTCAGGTAATAAAACAGTATATACACTCATAATCTGAGTTACACTCTCTAAAATTAAATTTTCAGTCATAAATATTTCCTGCAAAAACAACCATACCGAATGAAATCCATATCCATCCCCATATGAAGCAGCAAAGCCCCCCTCTGTTACCAATGCTCCACCCCAAATGCTCAACCTTCAGTTACCAATGCAAAGACAAAAGTTTACAAAACAAAATAAAATAACCAAAAAACAAATTTGATATAAAATAAAAAGAACCAATAAATACCTGTAACTAGCAGATGGAGGAGAATAGCTATGGAATTTTTTTATATATAAATATGTGAACAGATTTTTCTTCCCTTTTTCTTTAAGGATAAAACTGCATCATAAGCATCATAGCATGCAACTCAATATGAGCCTTTTTACAAAAGCATTAACTAGCATGCAACTCAATATGGATGGACCTGAATTCAAAGACAAGGAAAGCCATATAGTGGCTTGTACCTGATGAGCAGCTTTGATCATGCATCCATGTAAGCATTGTGGACCCCTGAGCCTACACTCTATATAGTTACTTCCACTTTGAATAAGCATCTTACAACCAAAGATAAATACATAGTACAAGTCAAACATTATGGAAACCATTTGTTATATTGAAGCAATGAAGATTGGTAAGAAAAATAATAATAATAATAATAATAAGCCAAGGGTGTGGGGCCCTTGCTTTTGGCGATCCTTACATGGAGTGGACTTGCCTGATTTTTGGACCGTGGCATCAAGAAGTGGGGAACCACTTGATGGAAAGCTTGGATATTGCACACCTTCTATCCAGGACTGTGTTGGATTGTAAGAGAGCTGGGTTGCACAAGCTCGAGGCTTTCTGACCTCAATGCATCTGTGTAAGCATTTGATATAAGGATAATTAGTGGTTGAGGTCCATTTCTTGGATTAAGCAATTATGGACAAGCCAAGCACACATGATTGTATATTTTGATGATCTGAAACATCCCTCTGATGGATCCTTATGTATCTAGATAGACTAAAAATTACTTTGGCAATTGCATTTTTATCATCGGAATGGTATCCCTCAAACAAGGCTAAGAGCAAAAATGGTTAAAGTTCATCAAATCTATAAGGTGTAAAAACACATAATGATGAAAGAAAAGTTTAAATGGTCAGACCAGCTCTACTTTTATCCAAAGGGGCATCAATGGTATAGTCTTCAACCATACATCCATGTGTGCCCATTCATCGATAGAGAAAGATGGTCCCACAAGTGAGATCCACACAAAACGTTCTTTAATGAGGTAATTCAACCAACAATTGGTATGCATGATGCACAACATGTATTATACATTGTTCTGTCTGAAGGATTACAGAGTACTATTTCGATTTTCAGTTTGTACAAGTGAGCCCATTGGTCAGTGACCGACAATGTCACTAGCAAGATTTGGTATAACAGACAAATTACTAATAAACAAAAAGGACAAAAAGGACAAAAGAAATTTGGACCATGCACGTGTGCCAACTCTACACATGTGAATGACCATGGATGCAGGTCCAAGAGTAGCATTCCTTCAGATAAAGTTGTCTAACACCCCTAGTGAAGTACTCCCAAGTACAAAACCTACTACAAGCACATGCATACACTCATAAAGGTAAAGGATTTATAGAACTTCACCTGATCCACATCAAGAGATTTGTCAAAACCCAGTACAAATAAATAAATTATTGCTTTGTATCTATTCTTACGCTAACGCTTCTAGGTCTCTATAAGTAGACAATGGCTAAAGGACTAGCTGGACTTAAACTTCACTGATGATTCCTTGTTTCCTCCTGCTTCCCTGTCAGTTTCAGCCTGCATTTTCAAAACAATAGGTTTATGATGCATCTAATATCCAGTATACTTCTAACCAGTTAGAGTATCCAGCTTTGTGTGATGCCTAGAACTAAAAAGAAATAGGGAAAAAGAGAGAAAAAGAAACAGAAGGAAAAGAAAAGATTCACACAACCTGATGCATTGGAACCTTATAATTCAATTCATCTGGAGCTACTTCAAACTTTTAATGTCTCACTTAGTTTCAACATAAGGAGCATTCAACAAAGTTTTCAACACATCGAGAGAATTTGGTGAATTTCAAATAATGGAGGTGGGTTGGCAATATTTTAACATTAATGGGTGCCTTTGTATTTTGAAATGACAGGAGAAGGAAGAAATCAATAGTGAAAATTGAATTATGTATTAAAATACTATGTGATACTTCCTGGACCAAACTAGATTATGTATCTATGAGAATTCTTATGTGATACTTCTTGTACAATGTATTAAAATACTATAATTTTTATAACATGTTATGCCTGACCTTGGTTCATGCAGTGTTCTCATAATCTTTTCCATATATGTAAAAATATCACACTAAAAAAAATCAGCAATTGATATTTATACTCACCCTGTTTGGTAGACACAGCTTTTTTTTCTACTTTCGGAAATAGAATAGTACAACTCTATAGTCTTCAAAGCTTGGGCTAGCTTTGAGGACTTTTTACTGGGATTGGGCAATATGAAGCCTGGTCCCTTGACAGCCTATCCCATAGATCACCACCAGGCCATTCCTTATAGCCCATAGTTCTAACTATGAATGCAAGTGGAAACACCAGCCTATCTAATAGATCACCACTAGAAGGATTATTTTACAGCTAAAGTGAACTTCATTTTCTAGAAAAATATAGCATGGAATCAAATGGAAATGAACCTGCTGTTTGGGAGATTCTTCAATGCATTAGGTACAAAACTCCTGTACAACCCAATGAAACCGTCAAGTGCCACGACACCTGCATTCACATTGGGCAATCAGAAGATTGCTTTCCTTCGCAATAGGCAATTTCTATTGGAAGCAAATTAGAGATCAACAATTGCACAACAAAAGACCACACGAACTAAACTGAGAACTACAGTATCATTGTACAATACAGGAATGTAGAATATTAGTTGGTTTAGTTATCATCTAGTGCATGAACAGATTTTTTTTTTTTTTTAATCATTTTAGTGTATACAACCTGGCTTCTTGTGTACAAAACAATTTTTTTTTTCCATTCAAATTAATCATTCTTGCACCTAGTTGCATTCTTCGGTTCTTTGATTCATTTTTAACACGTCAAAACCGAGAGAAAGATAGACCCAATAGTTTAACGCCTCTTTCTTGTGGAACTGAATGCAGTATAGTAGAAGAATATTCTGGAACTATCTTATAAAACCCATGTTAAGGAAGTATGTTTGACAGATGAAGCTACCAAGCAATAATTTCAAAAAGGGAGCAGCCATGATTTACACCAACATTTGTCACTAGCATACAGTCAATTTTTCCATTTGGAAAAATGGTGGGTGTGGACGATATCAACTCCCTTCTTAAAATACATCAAACTCCTTATTAAAATACATCATTTCTTAATCCATATTCATGCCTAGTCCTGTACATGCATAGGCCTTGCATGATAGCAAACACAGGTTGCAATCAAGAAATCCATGTCCAAGGCAGGTATTGCTTGTAGAGGTTTACTAATCAGACACACAAGTATAAGGCATGCCATCTACGTACTCCCATTTGTGTCAATCAGACAGAAGTGCAAGATCCAAGCTGTCCACCAATTGAGTACCAGCTTGCAAATGTCCTATCCCAACATTCATGCTGCTCCATTTAAGTATGCGTCGCTTACCCTAAATCAGACAATGAAATTAGAGGATCTATTAAAAGAATGCATCTTGACCACTAAGCCACAACAACTAAAATGAGAAGTTTCTAAATGGGTACCTTGGCAGATGAATCCAACTCTTATCCATAAGTATCTTCCTTAGCCACTCGGACGGGTTAGTGAAAATACACTCTGGGCCTGACAATGCTTCCTAATATAATTTAAACCAGCCCCATTATCATCCGTTCATTTAGCAAAGGAAGCTAAGTTACAATAATAACATGTCCCCCTGAAAAATAAATCCTCCAGGTATATATATATATATATATATATATATATATATATATATATATATATATATATATATATATATATATTGTAAGTTGTTTATTTCTATTCTCAATCGCAAGTATATTCATCATCCAACCAACTATAAATAAAGCAATAAAAATATTATTAAGCAAGATCAATTAACAACTATAAATTGTAATTAGATGTTCAACAACTCAGTTGATCTATTCATGTAAATGCATCTCTGATGAACTTAGATACAATTATTAACTGTAATTAGAGACACTTATCTCTTTCCTTCTTTTCATATCATGTTCAAACCACTCTGTCCATTTGTTTCTCATGCTCACATTAGGATAAGAGTCCAAAAATCAGGCAGATTGAAACTCAGTCAATAAATCTGTAAATTAGGGGTTTTTTTAATTACTTGTACGATCACAACGACTTCCACAACACCAACTACACCGGATTGAGAAGATGCCTTCTCTATGTAGAGAACCACACCCATCCCTGATCTACAAATGGAAGAAATGAGATCCATAGCAAATGACTAGTAGTATGCTTTTTTTCAAGAAGATTTTTCTTTTCTTTTTTTCAAATGAAATAAGTCCTACTTCCTCATGAATGTCACAAAGAAATCAATGTTGTATAGCAAAATTGCTACATGCTTTACATTTTCAAGTCATGATGAGCATTAGTCGAATATATTTCAGCTCGTGACAAAGCCTAACACAACTAGCTATGATAAAGGCTTGGGCTTAGATGATGATGACGACTTAATAAATAAATAAATAAAAATAAATCAACAAGCAGTACATTCATCATTAAGTAGCAATTTCTAACACAACAAGGAATACCCATTTCCATAGCTAGTTGAAAAAAAAAAAAAAAAAAAACTAGTCTTTGCTATTTTTATGTGGGGACTGGATGTTAACATCTAGATGATGGGATCAAGGGATAATATGCCCTTCACTCCCAATGGTTTAATCATTTTCAAACGGGTTCATCCAAACATGACATCAATATTCTATAGAAAAATCAAGATTTTTTTATTTTATTTATTTATTTATTTATTTTTTGTCTTGAGCATGATATAGAATTTTCCTACACTTAGTACTACATGCGGAAAATGTCCATGCTTCAGTATGCTTTGTGATGGAAAACAACCCATACACCAAAAACACCCACAACAATTAATAGGAAACTTCACATTCATCTGTAAAAATATGAATCCGCACAAGGAAAACAGAACAAAAAGGAAAAAGAAAATGTGAACTTGTGAAGATGTCAAGACATGATACACAAAGCTCCCAACTCAAGAATACAAACCTGCAGTCAAACAAGGAAAAGCTACATGAAGCACTCCAAATAGTGAAGAAAAAGAAATGTATTCATGGACTTATAACCAATTTGTTTCAGAATTTTCCAATGGGACTCCTGATCCACACATGATTGAGATCCTGACAGTTCATCGGGTGGAGCCACAACTTAGATGTGTTGGCCCAAAACTCGGGTCTATGGGCTAATCATGTGCTCCTCACGTGTAGACAAGAATAGATAGTTAAGAAAACTTGATTCATAGCACATGTGATGTATACATGTGTTCCACCAGATAGTAGGTCCGTTTTACAAATTCCAGGTTGGCATGGAAAACATGACTGTTTCTATGGTAGAAAATCATAAACTGCATAGTCTTATGCATAGCAGTTAAATTGCAGACCTATCATGGATATAGCATGGCCTAACAATCATTTAACTGATAAAATAGACAAAGGGCCTCTGTTTTAGAGAAAACCCAAATCAAACCACTTGAAAATAAAAATTCAAAAATAAAATAAACCTCTGTTTTGCAGCCTTCTTTTTCAACAATCCAAAAACCAAAAAGAAGAAGAAGAAGCAAAAATCCAAATCAAATTGCTTCTTTACTAACAAGTTATTATACACACACACACACACACACACACACACACACACACACACACACACACACACACACACACACACACACTTGAGGCCTTTGATTGCTAGCTAATTAGACAAAAAACCAAATTCAGACTAAATAAAAAATATTTAGGACTGCTACCTATGCAACATGTAGATCCACTTCCAAGAAAAAGATCCAAACATGCTAGTAACAAACATGTCTGGATTGTTGCAAGTAAGAAGGAAACACCAAACATTTCGGCCTAACGGGAATGAGAAAGGACTTAACTAGGTCACTTTTTCAGCTTGTACTTGTGATATTAATTTGTTCCAAGCAGGACATATCATTATGAATTTCCAATACTGAAATATGAAAATCGGAGTATTTAATCACAAAAGTATAAGTAATGGTGAGATTTCAGCAATTAATCTGAAATTCCAGCAAGTTTATTCAATTTCTATGATCAATAGTTGGACCATTTGGGTAAGACTACTAAAGCTAAAATGGACAATCCTGCAAGTGAACCTGTTAGAATTCCTGCTCCATCTTCATGTCCTATATAACAAAATACAAAAATGTAATACGATATCTAAATTCACCCAAAAACAAAAATGGTAGACATGGGCAATCATAGAACTCAACTTGGTATTCTTTTTTCTTTCCTTTTTTCCTTTCTCTTCCACAAATAATCCTCTGAAGAAAGGGATCAACTAGTTATACCCACCCTTTTGATTTACAAACACCACACCCATTTCCATTTTTGGACTAAAAAAGTGCAAATACTTTACTTCGGCCAGTCATAAATCTAAAGACCAATGAATTAAAGTTTTCTTCGGTCAGTATGATATTTTGGAGGAAGCTGTGGTCCTTCCTTTGTGGCTGTATGATATTAGGGAGATTTTCTCAGGTATCCACAAAGGAAGGACCACAACTTCCTTCCTTTGTTCAAATGGTACAAGGATAGCTCAGGAGCATTGGACGTTGGAGGATCGAAATGGTAACAAGGAGCATTGGACTATTGGACTATTAGCTCAGGAGCATTGGACTATTAGATCTCCTTCAGCTTTCTGTGCCCAATGCACCTCACAACTTTATGTGACCAGCTATGGTCCTTCATTATGGTGTAGAGAACACACAAAATAGTTACTTAAATACATCCAGACAAATCACAGTAGCACTTCTCTAACATTCAAAATTTCAAAACCGAATTGGAAAAAAGAGAATCAAAGTAAACTCAATCAAACTTTCTTACTAAAAATCCAACAACTTACGAATTCAGCCAAACCCATCACAGAAACAGTACTCAAACTTTTAAAAAATAAAAAATAAAAAATCCCAAAAATAAAATCTTTTGAATTTCCAATCAGCTACACCAAAAATCAATTTAAAACAGTAGTTGAGAAATCGCAAGTGTTTTTCCCTACAGGTTAGAGAAATGCTTTACACAGGTCCAGGTGAAACAATTTGAGAATAGGGCAACAACATCATTATAGGTTCCTGAACATAGGAAATATCCTCGTGAGGCTAAACCTTTGTAACAATACTACAAATGAAGCTAACTACTGCATTCATTAAAACAAAGAAAAATCATATCAAAAATCAAATGATTAAAGATGGACATCAAAAGGATTAATTTGTTGTTACCAATTCCTGTTGCATTTTGCAAAACCAAAAACCTCTCCCAAGAGGACTCAGACCTTTCCGAACTGTCACTCTCTTTCCAATATGCCAGCTTCTCACAACCACTCAATTCCCACCTCAAGGAAAGAAATGATGAGTTTGCAAAAGCCCTTCCTAATGAGGTGGATCCATGTTGATTGTTCCCCTCCCATATATCAGGTTAGTCCACTCATGGATGGGCCAAAAAAGTATGAAAGAAACAGAGAGATTAAATGTACAACAGTGGTACACGTTATTGGTTGAAGCATTTCTTCAAACAACTAACCTACAGATGTCAGCCGCTGCTTGATAATCAAAAGGGGAAGAGAGAGAGAGAGAGAGAGAGAGAGAGAGAGAGAGAGAGAGAGAGAGAGAGAGAGATGAAGGGAGAGAGATCGAGAGAGAGTACCTTTGATTTTCTCTTCTTTCTTCAATTTTCTTCAATTGTTGGAGAGAGATCGAAGAAGGAACAACACGTTGAAGAAAACGAGAGAGAGAGAGAGAGAGAGAGAGAGAGAGAGAGAGAGAGAGAGAGAGAGAGAGAGAGAGAGACTTTCGGTAGGATATTGCAGGGAGTAGAGAAAAGGGGAGATGGGTTTTGGTAGAAAAGAGGTGGGAGAAGAAGAGGCACGATGGATTTGGGATAGGCGCGCGTACGCGGTTTTGGATATTTGGGGATAGGGCGCCGCACGGGATAGGCTTTAATTTGGTTTTTTTTTCTTTTCTTTTTTTTCTTTTTTTTTCAAAACAGCGGCGGTGGCCCGTTTTGTACACGGGCGGCCACATAAAAACACCCCTCATTTTATCTACAGTGGCGGTTTGTTGTGGCCACCTGTGCTAAAAACGCCCCTAATAGCCATATTTTTTGTAGTGATACAACTCACCATAGTTGTTAGAAGTTGTTGGAATGGGTGGGCTTCTTGTTCAGCAGAGGTTGAAAAGCCCCTTTGATTCTCCAAACAGCCACTGACGACTGCCCTTGGAAGAGGACACATGTCTTTCTATGGCCCTTATCTACTCTCGGGAAGCCCTGATGATCCAGCCCTTTTCTCTGCTGACCAAACAGACTCTCCAACCTATCCTTTGGAATCTACAACCACCAAACCAATGCAACAAATGCAAGTACACTTCTTACATTAAGGTGTGGAAGACTGACCACAGAGACCAAATGCATACAAGTTTCTATGAAGAAGCAGCAACAATATCATTTATTATAGAATGACATGAAAAGAGGAGGTTGCTTACTTCTTGAGGACATCATTGCTAGAGCTCCGATAAAACGATTCAGGGTCCCCACCTCCAGCCCCCAAAAATTCCTACACCCCAGAAATCATTTTCACTCCCAAATTAAAACCAGAATAGCATGGGATTACTTGGAGGGGTGGAGGAAAGAGTGTTTGTTTTTACCCTGTAGCGACCAGGTGTGGACACCAGCAGGAGAAGTTTGACAACATACAGCTTCTCACCGATGTCTCTATTGATCAGGAAGTCAATAGTCACCTCTGTCTCTATACCTCGTGCTTACATACTTCTATAATTTTGTCTCTGACTCACTATATGATCAAACTGAAAGATGGTCCACACGCTCCAGAGAAAAGAGGAATCTGCAAAGGCTTGATTGCATCACTCCGACACCGTGTTCTCAGTCACCCCTTTAGTGTGTTCATGTTTGTCTTTGGCAAGCTGGAAGAAATTACCCTTCTTGAAGAGCTGAAAGGAGTGGTGCTTGCAGTAGAGCCTGCCCTTGTGGGCGACATAGTTTGATGGGCTGATTACACAACCTCCATGAGCACATTTGAAACAAGGCCTGTGATAGGAGTTGCCATCAACTGCTACCTGAAATACAGGAAGTCAAAATAGTTTCTATACATAACAAACTCCTGATGCATCAAGTCAACTCCAACGGGCATAAAATGAAGTTTAGATATACGGAAACGATATTCACATCCACCTTAATTGATTTTCTTTCTTTTTTTATTTTTTATTTCTAAATGGTGATAAGGTTTAATTAAAGAGAGAGAAACTACAAGAAACTGTCAACCTAAGACTAACGTGCTAGGGACCCTCTCATCACTGTTAAATGAACCACAAAAAATAAATAAAAATATTTCCCATTCCTGTAGGTGCAATAACAATATTTAAAACACTGGCTAGATCTACCTAGTGGTATTACACAATGCCTAGTTCAATAGATTCTACACCACCGTTCTCGTTTTCACTTCGTACAAGTGGAGCCCATTGTTCACTGAGCCAAATCGCTGATATTACGGGCCTACTCTGAGTTGTTCATGCACCAAAAATCTCCCCAATTAGAAAAATCCTAGGACTTCCAATAGGTCACTAACAAGAAACAATTAAGAAGGAAAATGCAGCAAACGCTACCATTCAATTAATAAATGGCCAAATAATCTAGAGCTAGGTCCTCCAAACTGGAAGAAATTTGGTGTCCCATCATGTTGAAGTTTTGGGTCATTGAAACTTGGCAGTCGCTTGTACAAAATCTTAAAGGTGGAACTAAATATCTCCAATGCCTTTCTGGATATTCCTCAATGTCCCGGCTTTTCACGGAATGTGAGAAGCAGAGCATGAAGTATCTAAGGATAGGTTTATATATCACAAAAGAAACCATATGCTTGGAAAATGGTGAGTGCAGATGAAAAAAAATGTATCTGGATCAGCGAAATTTATTATCAATTTAGTGGAATGCCCTTTGCAGATAGAAGCTTGTTCGCCGCAAGTCTTTGCTCTTGATAGGGTAGCTCGATGTTTCGAAATGCAGGCAACTTACACTTCTTTTCTGTATGGATAAAATGGCACAAAGATTTTTTTTTAAAAAAAAGAAGAAGAAGAAGAAGAGTTGGTGCAAGAAACTAATCTATTGATTGGCTACAAATTTTATATATTTATTTTATCCTAATTTTTTTGACAGCGAGTGATTAAGCTCCTATAAAATGGAAACTTATTATGTCTATAGTTATTTTTTAATATATTTTGATTCCCATATGTATAGCCGTGCTCATACATGTTTTTGTATCAGCTTGGAACATTGAAAAGTAAATTTTTAATGGCTCACGTTTGAATCTAAGAGCCAAAAGGTCAAGATCTTTTTTTTTTTTTTTTTCCAAACACAAACAATCTTATCCACATCACATTCATTCACGCATAAATACATATAAACTTTACATCATAAATAAATATACAAAAAATCACAAAGATGAAGGCGGAGGTGGTGGGGCATCGATGGATAAACATGCAACGAGAGCCTGAAACATATCCGTCATCCGTCACTCATGCTCCAACCGCATCTCCTCCATCCTCCTCTCCTGCTCCTCCCTCTACCTCGTCAGCTGATCCTCCATCCACCTTTCCTGATCCTCCCTCTTCCTCGCCAGCTCCTCCTCCATGCTCATCTTCTGATCCCCCCTCTGCCTCGCCAGCTCCTCCTCCATGCACCTCTTCTGATCATCCCTCCGTCTTGTCAGCTCCTCATCCATCTTCCTCTCCTGCTCCTCTCTCTGCCTCGCCAGCTGATCCATCATCTTCCTCTCCTGTTCCTCCCTTTGCCTATCTAGCTAATCTCTAATGTCATCGACGACAACCTGTAGCTGCTGAACCTCTCTCTCTCTGCGGTATCAGCTCGGAGTACGGCGCTGTCACCAGCAACGATGGATCAGCTGGAAGTAACTCTAGCAGATGCCATGAGCTTGGCATCATGGCCAAGCCCACGCACATATCCAGAACGGGTGCCAAGCATCTGACTCAGGATCTCTGACTCACTCCGCTGAGTACCATCGGAAGTGGGCTGACTGCGTAAGGTGTCCATCTCCGCCCAAATCTCGCTGGCTCTAGGATGTACCCAAGATCCCGTCGCCTGCCGATAATGAGTCCCTCTGTAGAAGTCTACTGGTCCGGGCTCCTGGCCAGTGACAATATCTCGCTCAGCCGTATGAGAAGGGTTTTGAATGGTGTATGTTTATTCGGGTAGGTGCTTCACAACTGCTGCAATGGAGAGAGATACAGAGAGAGAGGGGCAGGAGAATGAGAAGATGGAGCAGAGCTCAGGAGGGGGAGAGAGGACTAAGGAGATTTTAGGGCGCCAAAAATCGAAAAATGCGAGGTTAAAACCCAGTAATGGTCATGAAGGAGCCAAAAGGTCAAGATCATCAATGAAATACAATTATAAGATCATAGCTTTTGAAACCCAGTAATGGGAATATGAACAGTTCATATCATCATCTAAGATGCAACCGGGGATTAAAACCCAGAACTCATCACAAGATGTCAGCTTGCATAGTATAAGTCAGAAAAAAGCAACCAGATAACAAGAAATAAAGTAATATATATATATATATAAGGAAAGCATTCTTATTATATTTCATAAAAGAAAACTGGATGTACAACCTATATATAGCTTTCAGGTCAACCCAGCAACAAAAAGGGACGGGTCGACCTATCGTAAAAGAACCTCTGTACATCAGACAATGGAGAAATATAGATAAGGGAGGGGAGTTCTATGCGGTGGTACGAATCATTCCAAGCCCAACCTTATCAAGAAAAATCAAGCCCCCAATCTCCCTTGGAAGTGAAGCTAAATGGTCATGAAGGTTTGATGACTGGGTCCCGCTCCCTACTCTTGCCAAGCCGTCAGCCGGTCCATTTCCTTCGCGGAAAATGTGCTCGAAGGAAAAAGTTCCGGATTACTTCAATGTGTTGATCCTGTCTACCGAAGGTTTCCATTTCCATGGGCACCTTGTTTCGCCGACAAGAATGTCTTTAGCCAACTTTGAATCCATTTCGACAATTATCCTGTTCATCCCTTTTTTCAAACATATCACCATTCCGTCATAAATAGCACGTAATTCCGTGAGGTTATTTGATTCAAAACCATACCCTGCAGAGAACGCGAAAATAAATGAGCCATCATCCTTCCTACAAAGTAATAATATATAAAATAGTACACTATGCACTCACAAGATATTTGAAATTGGAGAATCAAAATTTATAGGCCATACACCAGTGTCAGTTCCCAGTACTAAACATCACAATGTTTAAATATCAGAGGGTCATAATTAATGGGAGAAAGGGTCAGGCGCAGTCATAATACTGTTCTAGTTATCAAGCAACCTTGTCTCCACAGTCGGGACACACGTGCACACAATGTGGGCTGTTTATATGTTGTCCCCTACCATGGACCAGGGGTACCCCAAAAATCATACCAGTTGAGTAATCCTAGCTGATGATTGAAGGGCGCGCTTTTGAGAATTACATATAGGCAGGTAGGAATAAGTCCTTTAAAAATAAAAATAATAATAATAATAATAATAATAATAATAATAATAATAAAATTAAAGAATAGGACAGGCATAAGTCCACATCTCAGCTCTTACAGATTGGAAAGCAGTGGACCCACTCAGTGCAACACCAGCACCACTTAGTGATCTCTCGCAGACCTTGACAGATTGAAATCAAACCAACGACAAATGAATAATTAAATGAAGCATTTGCTATGCCAACTTACCAACTAATTAAATGAAATAGAAGACTTAAACAATTTATATTGCCAAAATGGGAAATGAGTATTGTATACTAGAATGGTTTCAATTACCAATATGGAAGATGGGTACTTGCAAATCAAAGGGGTGGGAATGCATAGTGGCTCCCCAAATGAAACACTTACTAATCAGCTATCTACAAAGAGTACTTGGTGGCATGACATACCACTAGAATACCATCTTCTAAACATGTGGTGTATCTCAAAGTCCAGAAGTCACGTGGAGGAGCTAAAGTTGTTGGAGCATACATCTGAAAACAACTGAGATGTCAGTGATCTGGATAGGGGAGAGAAGTGATGGTTCTCATAATGGACAGAGATGGGCTAAAGTCATACTACTCTTACCAACCTGCATGTATATCAGTTCAATTGTCCCTCTGTTTCCAGCGGGAAACATGTTGAAGACTTCAAGACTCCGGCAATCCTGAAACCAAGATGGACGATCTTTGAGGATCTCTGCGATCTGTCAAAGGATGGAATTGAATTACTGGTAGTTGACCAAATCATTAATAACTAGGAAAAAAATTTATTCAACCCCCGACTTCCAAATGAATCGATTTCGAACATAGAATCGCAGAAAGATGATCTGCGAACGTTATTTGACACGGATATCCTGTCTCTGCCCTGATTTCGAACTAAATCCAGGCTGGATTCAAACAAAATGATCAAACAAGCCCAAAATCCTTCAGCTGATGCGATCTGACCGAAATTCTCCACCTGTTGAGCTAAGACTCCAAGAGAAAATGCTCAAAAAGTTTCCTCAAAGAAAAGAATATACCAAATCCTCACAATTCGAGTTCGGGTTCCCCAAAATCCTCTGAAATCTCTTTTCTGTCTATGCGCCGAATGAAATCCCTCAATTTCGAGCTCGATTTTAAGCGGAAACGCTAGAAAACCTCATTTTACTGATGGATCCTGCAATTTGAACAGGACATGTGAAATTACTGAAAGCTCTCTA
Organism: Magnolia changhungtana; assembly: GCA_030180095.1. Classification (NCBI taxonomy): domain Eukaryota; kingdom Viridiplantae; phylum Streptophyta; class Magnoliopsida; order Magnoliales; family Magnoliaceae; genus Magnolia; species Magnolia changhungtana. The sequence goes on along the minus strand of JASAUF010000394.1, from coordinate 532,167 downwards.
TCTTGGGGCCGATTGTGGATGAACTATAGATAAGGTACCAATTCACCCAGATTATACCTGTAGGACCCCTAGATTCGAGATCCTAACCGTTGATCTGAAGAAAACTGCAATGGATGGATGATGAATAAAGATATTCTAAAATCATATAATTCTAGCCTTTGGATCAATATCCTGAAAAAGAATGGCTAGAGAAAAACCCACACAATAATGAAAAGGGTCCCGGATTGCGTGCAACCCCGCCTGTTCCGAGCTCGACAATAGGGCTCGTGACGTATGAGTTTTATCCATACCGTCCATCCATTTTTTTCATACCATTTTAGAATATAATCCCAAAAATGACCCACATCCGAGGCTCAATTGGGCCACATATTGAGGATTGAATTCTTACCGTTGAAAACTTTCGGGGACAACAGTAGTTTTGGATCCATCTCATAAATAGGCCACGTGATAAAACATGCCCTCATTCATACAATTAAAACCGTCCAAACACTTAAAATTGTATTTTTAGCCCCGGCTCCTATGCAATTGAGGTAAAAAGTATACTTTTAGCCTCAGTTCCTGTACAACTAAGGTAAAAAGACTAAAAGTACTTTTTTAGCCTGAAGTTAAAAAGTAGACTTTTGGCCTTGTTTCTAGGCAACCGTGGCTAAAAAGTAGACTTTTGGCCTCATTCCAATGCTACTTAGGTTAAAAAGTAGACTTTTCGCCTTGGTTCCTATGCAACTGAGGCTAAAAAGTAGACTTTTCACCTTGGTTCCTATGTAACTGAGGCTAAAAAATAGACTTTTCGCCTCGGTTCCTATGCAAATGAGGCTAAAAAGTATAATTTTCACCTCGGTTCCTACGTAACTGAGGCTAAAAGGTATATTTTTAGCCTCGGTTCTTTAGCAATTGAGGCAAAAAATGAACTTTTAGTCTCAGTTCCTTAACAACCGAGGCTATAAAACAAATTTAGCTTCCATTTTTTCAAATGAGGCTAAAAAATTGCAGCTAACGGCCTATTTTCTTGTAGTGATATATATATATATATATATATATATATATATATATATATATATATATATATATATTGTTCTTAGTGTTTCGGAGCAATATAGAAAAACGGTTATAGTATAGATAATCCTGAAACATTGAACTCTTGCCTGGCCAGGGCGGTGAGTTCTTTGGTATCATTCATTCCAGGTGAGTCTCAAACTTCTGCATGATCAGGGCATTGAGTTCATCGGTAAGCACCCGGGATTTGGTATTTGGATCCAATCTTGAATATGGTTCCGTAAGTCCGTGGTCCTAATCGTTCTAGATTCTTGAGAAATATCATGTACTTTTTTGTTACTATAAAAGTACCCTAGGTTTCATAAAGGATAAGCATCAATAGTCCATCACATGTGGAACCTAAGCTTTAATGTTATCGTTTATATGAATAGTTGTAAATTCCTAAAATCGTTTTATATTGATAGTCCATCACTTACAGAATTTTAATTTATAAGCCACATATTCGATTTATCTGAAATTTTAAACCTAAGTCCTTGACTTATTCCCAAGACTCCAAAAAAGAATTTTGAAGTAAGATTCTACAATTTGGTGAGTCTTTCATCCCTGTATGCTGAAAAAGGACTTATTGTCCAGCAATATTTTTCACTAAAATTTGACACTATTAGATTTTTATAGAATTATTTACAAATCCAATTTGGTTGAAAATTTAGGAGACGATTTCTTAGGACCTAAGTGACCTACCAGAAAAGTTTCAAAATTTTCTGATACGTCCAATTACTATAACTAGTGGAGATTTCGTAACATGTTAGAATTTCTCTAAAATAGTCAAAAATTCTGGAAATATTAGAAAATCTCCAATTCCAATTTGGGGAAGCTAATTTTCTTGTTTATAAATTCATTCCAAGCAATTTTTTTATTTTATTTTTATTTTTATTTTTATTTTAAATCCAAGGTAAGTTGGTTTTGGGTTTTGAGAATTTACACTCAAGGTACCTAGATTCATAGTCTCTAATTTCCATTCCTTACATAATAGTCTTAATGGGGAACTTAAATATGGGTTTCTAGTTCCACATCTTCCTAGTTCTTTTGGGAATCTACCTACGTATAGGTATGTAATTCATAGACCCATCCTAGTCATGTAAATTTTATGATGGTCCATGCTCTCAGGCCCAGTAAATCTCATTCTCATGCTCTGATACCAACTGTAACATTCTGAATTTTCGCAGCTCGAGTACATACTCGTGCCTGAGAATTCCGAGTGTTAATAATGTAAAGATTTAGATGTTCCTAAAGGATAAATAATTGATGGTAGTAAATCAAACAATTGCAGGGAGAATTCACATAATATGTGAGCATGTAAAAGACAAGATAAATCATATCAACTCAAATTAATGTAAACTTAAAGGAATCCCTCACCTTAGCCTTAGATCTAAACCCTAGGTAGACATCCATGTAGGAAAGCTTCTACATGAATCACGACATCGCTTGATTAAGAGGGAGATACCATATGTTTGGAAAAGGAATCAGACGATGGACATCTAGGCTTCTCTCTCTCTCTCTCTCTCTCTCTCTCTCTCTCTCTCTCTCTCTCTCTCTCTCTCTCTCTCTCTCTCCTTGGGTGTTGGGTGTGTGAGTGGAGAGGGGAACACACACCCCTTTTTAAAAAGAGTGGGCGTGTGAGAGGGGTGTGTTTTACATCCTACTTGGATTGAGTTTCTCTAATTTTTTCTTTTCTGACAATCTTTCTTTAAATCTAATGTGTCCATTGTGTCAGGGTCATCGAATAGAGCCGAAGTATGTGATTTTCTTGGTGATCCGAAATTCAAATTGGCCTATCTTGAAAATTCTCTTAACGGGTGCCAAAACGAACTGCCAAAACGAACTTTTGGTAGATTTAAAGTGGAAAAAGCCTAAATCTAAAATTTCACCTTTTATAAAATGAAGGAACCGGCTTCAACCTTCAACGGTCCACATTTAATACCCTCGTATATGAGACTAAAGTGTGGTCATTTTTGGAAAAAATGTGAAGATCTTTTTATAAGGAGTAGTCGAGGATAGGGAAAAGGTCGGACAAATTTTAGTGGTTGATTGAAGGTGGAAAAAGCTTAAATATAAAATTTCACTTTTTGTACTAAAATCTAATGAAGGAAATTTGACATGTATAGTTAATTTATGATACATAGGCTTCAACCTTGGGAACCACGTGAAAATTCAAGGGTATAGGTTGATGGGATCATAGATCGATATGAGAGTTTTGAAAAATCTAAATTTTATATAACCTCGTTCATATCTAAATCATTAAAAAAGAGTTATTCTAATTAATTAGGGAATGTACTAAATTTAAGTTGCGATGACATGTTTAAAATAGAAAACTTGTTAAATTAGAAGATTGTTTTATAAGGAGTTGCCCTATCTCTTCCAAGGAGGTAACATGCCTAGGGCATTTTTCGCCTCTCTTTTATGTCTAATCCTGAAAAAATTCTCTCCTAAAACATTCTCAGATTTTTGCCCCATAAGCCTATGCAACTGTGTATATAAAATGTTTTCTAAGGTGATTGCGATGAAGATGATTCAACTCGATGTAAGGTTAAGATAGCTAGATTGGTATCGTACATATGTACAAATTGATCTCTAAGGAAAAGCAAATGACATTTGTCCAAGGGAGGTCGGCGTATAATTGATTATATGATAGCATCAACCTAACCCAACAGCTTCTACGAGACATCGACAAGAAGGTGAGAGGCAATAATATCATCATGAAGATTGACCTGGAGAAAGCCTACGACAAAGTCGACGGATGACATTCGTCCAAGGGAGGTCAATTTCCACCCTAACAACGCTTCTTCTACGAGACATCGACAAGAAGGTGAGAGCCAATAATATCATCATGAAGATCGACCTAGAGAAAGCTTACGACAAAGTCGATTGGAATTTCCTCAAGCCAATGCTCGCTGCTTAGGTTCGGATTTAGTCAGCAATAGATATCCTTAGTAGAGAAATGTTGGTCAGGTGCCTGGTTCTTGCTGCTCTTCAATGGCAAAGCAAATGGCTTCTTTAAATCCAATAGGGGTCTTCGCCAAGGAGACCCCCTCTCCCCGAGTCTCTTTATTCTAGTGATGGAGGCCCTCATCAGGGGCCTTCAAACTCTGATTGAGACCAACCAATGAAAGGCGTTCAGGATCACCTGTGGGAGCCTTTCTATCTCCCATCTCTTGTATGTCGACGACACCACCATATTCACCAACGACAGCAAGATCTCACTCTTGGCTATGTTGAAGTTCCTAAACAAATTCTTCAGGATTTTGGGCCTAAAAATCAACAAAGCAAAAAGTAGTATCCTCTTATCATCCAAGATGTCTGAAGGCCGCAAAAGATCAGTGGAAAGACTGCTTGGTATCGCGAGAGCAGCAACTCCCTTTATTTACCTCAGGGTACCCCTGCTGAAAGGAAAAATCATATCCACAACATTCCAGCCAATGATTGATAAGGTCCAGAACTACATTGCAGGATGGAAAGGGAGATTCCTTAACCTCACGGGTAAAGCGATCCTCATTCAACATGTTCTTTGCAGTGTCCCGATTCACATGCTCCATGCTGCGGAGGTGCCAAAAGGCACTCTATCTTAATTGGAAAAGGGACTTGCTGATTTCCTATGGGGGTGGACATAAGGGAAGAGGAAGCTCCATTGGGTTAGTTGGAAATCGATAACAACCCCCAAGCCAGAGGGAGGCCTGGGCATTAAGGCCATGAAGGAAATCATGGAGGCAATGAGACTAAAAAGGGCTTGGATAATTCTGTACGGATTAAAAAATAGCCTGTGGGGCAACTTCATGTGGTCCAAGTATGGCATGGGAAACCTTTCCTCAGGTAATCCATCCAATTGCTCCTCTGATTCCCCCTGCTGGAAAGAAGTGAAGAAGTGACTCCATCTGGTAGAGAATAACTCTCGGCTACTTCTTGGGGAGGGAAGCAACAACTTCTGGACCTCCAACTGGACGGGTTTGGGCCCCCTTCATGGCCGGATACCGAGTCCAATCCCACCCGACCTGATCACCCTGGAGGTTAAGGACATCATCGGGTAAAATGGCATTCTGCCAAATGCTCCAATCCTGCCTTCCCTCCCCTCCTGTGTTCTTCATCATGTCCGCTCAGAGGGGATCACCACTCAACCAGTAGAAGATCAAGTCGTCTAGACTAGGGAGCAAAATGGGGAGGTCTCTTTCAAATCTACATGGGGGCTAATTCGTCCATCTGCTCCCAGATGTTCTTGGGCTAAGTGGACATGGCATGCCTCGATTCCCCCTAAGATGGTTGTGTTCTTATGGAAGCTACTCCACAAAGCGATCCCGATTGATTTAAGTGTAAAGAAGAAAGGAACGACCTTGATCTCTTAATGCGTCTGTTGTGATTCCGATACCGGCCGACAGGAAGAATCATTGGACCACCTATTTGTGGGTGGCCTGCTCGCTAGAAACCTCTGGAGACACTTCTCTTCCCTCCTCTCGGTTTCTTTCTTGGAAGGGCAGCCCAGCAGTGGTCGACGACAAATGGCTTGTCAAGTATTGGGGTCCTCCGTGGACTAACCCCGACCCTCATTTTCTGGGAGATCTGGAGGGTCAGGAACAAGATTCGGTTAGATAAATCCCATATCAAAATGGAACAATCTCTTCTCAAAATACGAAGATGGTTCTCTCTAATTGCAAGTGTATTCCCGCTTTCGACAAGCTCAGATACGATAATCCAGGAGGCTGTTAGAGATCTAGGCCTCTCCCTAAGCCACCAAATTAGGCCGACCTTCTCTTGTCAAATGGATCAGACCGAAAGTGGGATGGGCAAAGATGAATGTGGATGGGTCATCCTCAGGAAACCCAGGCCCATCAGGTAGCGAAGGTGTCTGTAGAGATGACAGAGGCGAGTTCATCTTCGCCTTTCACAAAGGGTATAGAACCAGATCCAACTTCTTAGTCGAAGCTAGAGTAGTGGTCGATCGCCTAAACCTTTGTTGGGACTGCAGTCTCAACAAGATAGAAGTCGAAAGCGACTCCTCTTCAGTGGTTGCCTTATTCTCCACAAGAGAGCGAGTCCCCTGGAGTAGCTATTACTGGAAGAAGAGGTTTGGTGTTATTCAGAGTAGCTCCGAAGTGTTGTTAACTCACATCCTGAGAGAAGTCAACAGAGTGGTGGACAATCTGGCCCGCCTATGATGTAGAGCGGGTCGCGGACACTTTCATGTTCAAGACGGATCAGAGAAGGCCCGATCAGAGGCAGAAGTCATCAAGACCGTCAGAACCTTAAAACATGAATATCTCGCAAACCGGAATGAGTTACTCAATGTACCATATATGATTTTGGGGTAGGACGAGCTACTTTATCCAACCAACCCGGTAATCGGGTTGCCCACGCCGAATTTGCGAGATTCCATCAGATCGATGGTCAAATTCCATGTTTATTTCCGTTTTCATTATAAATAGTGAGTTTTAGTTTGATTATAACTCTTCATCTGTTGGGCTTTAGGAGTTGTGTCCAACATGAAAAGGGCTTAGAATAATTAGGAGAATAAAGTGGTTTAGCCGCATAAAAAACTTACTATAAAAAGTAAATTTACTATTTACAGTAAGTTACGAATTTCTAGGAGTTTTAGTTTTAGTTTGCTTCTGATTTCTCTCTTATTGCTTGGTATCCTTATTTAAAGGGTTGTGAACTCGTTTAATTCATTAATTAATCAATTAAATTTCGAATTTATTAGAATTTATTTATATTTTCTTGTTTTCTTTCCTCGCGGATTCTAGAAGTCTCCATGAAGAGTCTAGAGAAGCTCCGTGGATTCAGAGTAGTTATCCTTGAGGAAGACGGTGATCGACCTCATCATGTTCATCCATGCGTCAATTGGTATCAGAGCTAGCGAGGACTCCCCTCGACCCGATGGCAAATAACGAAGTTATGAACAAAAATCCTGTAGACAGTGATCCAAGGATTCATTATCTTTCAGAAAGAATGAAAGCTTTCTACTGAGAGAGTCAGTTGACCTTGCAAAAGCTGTAGGCAACCCTCAACCATATTGTGGATGTGCTAATTCCCCCATGAGCCCTATGTGATGCTCAACCGCCCGTGGTTGCTATACGGCACAACCTCAATTCTTGTAGAGCACTACCAGTGGTGAATTATAGGGCTATACTAGATAATGTGAGTTCTAGCGATGAGGACCTCTATGATGACTTTGCCCGAAAACCATTCCATGGAGGAAATCGTATAGATCATATCGAAAGATACTATCAAAGTAAGGTCAAACTTCATAGTTTTAATGGATTATTATGTATAAAAGATTTACTCGATAGATTGCCCCCCATGAGGGACATCTAACATCACATAGGCCTTGTCCCTAGGGCTAGCTTGCCCAACCGCCTTCACTGTCAGGTGAGTTAAAAAGAATGTCAGATCTTAAAACCAAGAGTGAAAGATCTGATCGATACTAGTCAAGTCAAGAAAAGCATGAGTACATGTATTGTGACAGCTCAAGAGCCTAATGCCAAGTACAAGAAAATGGCTAATAAACATCAACATCAAAAGTTATCTCAGAATCATGAACCAAGTCCCTTAAGTAACTCGAGGATAAATTTTTTTTTTTAAGCGAAGGGGTTTAATGTAGAACATGTCACAGATACATTCCTAGCATGGTTAGACCAAAAGAAGGTGGACCGTTAATTGATCATAACTTTTGATCCGGGTATCGTTACGACGTACTAGACCGAGTATCATGAACCGAAGCAGCACGAGAACTCGAAGACGAGTTCTTTGAAGTAGAGGGGACTGATGCAGAGCGGGTCGCGGACACTTTCATGTCCAAGATGGATCAGAGAAGGCCCAATCAGAAGCAGAAGTCATCAAGACCGTCAGAACCTTAAAATAGGAATATCTCACAAACCGGAATGAGTTACTCGACGTACCATGAAAGATCGATCGATACTAGTTAAGTCAAAAAAGCATATGATTTTGGGGTAGGACGAGTTATGTCGGGTTGCCCACGCTGAATTTGCGAGATTCCATTAGATCGATGGTCAATTCCATGTTTATTTCCGTTTTTACTATAAATAGTAAGTTTTAGTTTGATTATAACTCTTCATCTGTTGGGCTTTAAGAGTTGTGTCCAACATGAAAAGGGCTTAGAATAATTAGGAGAATAATGTGGTTAAGCCACATAGGAAACTTACTATAAAAAGTAAATTTACTATTTACCGTAAGTTATGAATTTTTAGGAGTTTTAGTTTCAGTTTGCCTTTGATTTCTCTCATATTGCTTGGTATCTCTATTTAAAGGGTCGTGAACTCGTTTAATTCATTAATTAATCAATTAAATTTTGAATTTATTAGAATTTATTTCTATTTTCTTGCTTTCTTTCCTCGTGGATTCGAGAAGTCTTTGTGAGGAGTCCAGAGAAGCTCCGTGGATTCGGAGTAGTTATCCTTGAGGAAGACGGTGATCGACCTCATCACGGTCATCCTTGTGTCAGCCTAGGCAGCTCCACAGGTCTTCACATCCGTCCGAGAACTTTAGATCACTTCTCAAGAGGAAATAGTCCTGGATAAGACGGGGCTGGGTTCCATTAAGAAAGGCTAACTTGGTTTTGTTCCAGCCCGCGCGGGAGCCAAAGAGTAACCCCCAGGCCAATACGATAGGCTGCCCTTTGGATTTTATTTTCCCAAGCAGCACCCGAATGTAATCCTCCCTTCTATACGTGAATAAAAGGTTTGAAAAAAAATTTGTAGAAACGAAAGACGAAATTGAATGATTAGATATATGAATGTAGCCCATATGATGACTGTCCTGGCATGATTTTATTTTATTTTTTAATCCAACCATGCCAACGGGTTCTAGACCTACTAAACGGCCCGGTCAGATAGATATATAAGTCCCACGTTGGCAGGAGCGCCCGGGGAGAGAGAGAGCTTACTCGCTTTTATCTCCATCAAGTCACTTAGAAAAGTGTTAGACTGGTCATTAAGATAAGGAAAAGAGGGATAAAGAGAGATAAAGAGAAAGAGTAAATGCTTTCGTGCATGGGAGGGATAAGAACACCGATAGCCATCTTTACAAATTGATGCCATGTTTTAGACCCGTATGGTTGGTTCCCGCAACGAAAATGGTTTTGCCATAGTTGGGATTTCAATTTCTAATTAATGTGAAACGTTGCTACGTGATTAACAACAACACGTAATGCATTTAAAAAATAAAATAAAATTGTATACTGGTCTAAGGGCCCGTTTGGATAGTTATCCTGCATAGTCAGGAATGAGTCTAATACCAACTTCAGCGGCCAAATGCCCTCTATGCCAGATCCACTACATTGAAACCAATCTTTCCTTGGTAGAATTAATTACTTTTTTCCCTGAACTTCAATAATTTCACCTTTTTTTTTTTTTTTCTTTAACAAGCACACCCACACCACACATACACACACCACATGGCCCACCTCACCTGAGATACTGCAGACCTTACCGTGGGGTCCACCTTGATATATGTATTCTATATCCACGCCGTCCATCCAATTTGCTAAATCAATTTAGGGAACATGCCCAATAATCAACCAGAACCAAGTCTCAGGGTTCAAGTCCTTACCTCATGGTAGACTTTTTTCAACCTGAGGTCCTCGGTTGGCCACCCATAAGTGGTGAAATCCCACTTTGGCGTGAGTGCGGGAATATGTGGGGTGCATGTGTTAAAAAAAAAAAATGTCCTAGGAAGCTTTTAACGGTGAGGGTGTACAACCACCACTACGGTCCACCTGAAATTTGGATCTGCTGCATTTTTACGCTCATGTCCTAAAATTAACTGGGGAAATGGATAGACGCAGTCGATTTAGAATACATACATCAAAGTGGGCACCACGGTAAGGGCGGCACCATCTTGGCTGATGCTTATTGAGCGAATGAGCGTAATATTTTTACCACCAGGATCTTATCCAAGTGGTGACCAGATGGAAAGCTCAGATCTTTGAAAAATGTGTTATGTTGGCACGTGTGATTGTGAGTAGATGAGCACGTATAATTGTGAGTAGATGAGCTATGGACTACACACGTGTGAAACTAGGAAATCTGCACTTTTTCAGCTGGTACATGAGAATAATGATGCACATCTTCCTTGCTTGCGGGGAGAAGACTCTTTCCTCTTACGTTTGGCTGTTCTGCTTTTGGTGTGCTATAAATTAATATACGATGCTTGATAATATGTTGTAGATTTGGCTTATTTGGTGTGGTGACGTCAAAGCTTACCTTTGAAGGGTGCAAAACACTTGGAGAGTGGGCCACAAGATCCGACCACCGTTGAATCTAGTAAGTGACCCATCTCAGATCCTTTGGCCACAGACGCGGATTGCCCAGTGATGCTGACAGTAGCTTGCTACTGCTCCGTGCTCTGATGTGCCCGCCAGTATGCGTTTTATACATAGCGTACATCCATTTTTTAATATCATTTTATAGCATGGACTCGAAAATGTGTCAGGTACAAATCTCAGGTGAACCACACTACTGGGGTCACCAACGTTTTGGATTAACCTGATATTACTGTTTTCTCTTCATCCAAGTCCGTGGGACCTAATCAACAGGTTGGATGGCAAGTCTGTAGTAAGCTTTTAATGTTGGGTGTTCAACCACCACTGTTTTCCTATGTCGTGGTCCACCTGATCTAACTCATTTTTGGGATCAAATGCTAAAATAGTCTGAAAATTTTGATGGACGGTGTGAATAAAACACATACATCATGGTGGGGCTCAAAAAGCACTGACCAGTAGCCACGTGGCTACTAGAAGCGTCAGTTGTCAATCCGCGTCCTTTGGCCACTGCTTTGAAATTATAAAATTCACGTCTGGAACACATCCAAGCCATGAATTAGGTTTGCTGCAGTATGTAGATGGGCTACCCGGACGCCCCGTTAGCTGCAACTTCAGATCGCGCTACACTGACCGTGGGGCCCACATCAATGCATGTATTGTATATCCACACCGTTCACCCATTTTTCCTGCTAATTTTTGGGCTTAGTCGAAAAACTGAGGCAGATCCAATTCTCATGTGGACCACACAATGGAGGATTGGATTCTCACCGTTAAAAACTCCTTGGGAGCCAAAGAGGTTTTCTATCAAGCTACTATTTATGTTTTCCCTTCGCAGAGGTCTGCGTGACATAATCAACCTTTTGGATAACAATAGGGAATTTGACCGTATTGGCCTCGATACATGGTCAAATTCTCTAAAGAAAGTCAACCTTTCAAATATTCTAAGGTGGCCTTCTCACATACTTCTAAAAGTTATTCGGACTGAAATGCTCTTATCCTTGGTTCAGTAGTTGCATGGTTTTTCAATTAATAAGACATATTTAATGTCAAGAAAGTGATGTGTACGGAATTCTTTTTTTCGGTGTCTCACAGGGCCCACACTGATGTATGTGTATAATCCATGCCACTCATCATTCTTGCCGTGTCATTTTAGAGCTAGGGCCCAAATATTAGCCTTATCCAGAGCCAGTGTGGGCTACATAATAGAAAATAATGGTGATAATATCACCCACTGCTGATACTTTCCTGGCTCACTGTGATTAGGGGTGTACACGAACTGAGCTAGGTCGGTTAGCTCGTTCGACTCGACTCGAAAAAGCTCGATTAGACTTGGTTCGAAGCTGAGTTCGAGCCGAGAGCTGAATTTTTGAGCTCGAAAATGAGTTCGAGCTGGCCCCAACTCGACTCGACTCGAATCGAACCCGGCTCGAATCAAACTCAGATCGAACCAATTTGGTGACTTGATTACTTTGATATTGATGTTGCTCACCAAGTGTTTGTTGAAATGACTCAAAGAAGTATGGCTGGTGGCAAGGAAGGTATGTGTATGAAACCAACACCCTTTTTTTCTTGATTTTTATGTTGCTTAGAAAGTGTTTGATAAAATACCTGTAAAACCATTGCTGTTGTCTCAAATATAGTGAGATTTTGAAGGTGCAGTCAAGGTGTTTGTGAAAATGCTGCAATGACGAACTCAGCTCGATCTTGGCTCGAACTCGGCTCGAATTGGCCTGAGCTACTGACTGAACCGAGCCGAGCTGGCCAGTTAGGCTCGAGGACCGAGGCGATCCGAGTTCAAGTTGAGGTCAGCTAGTGGCCAAGCTGAGTCGAGCTGAGGCTAGCTCAACTCGGTTCGACTCGATGTACACCCCTAACTGTGATGTTTGTTAGAAATTGACACTGCACAAGGAAAGACTTTTTGGGCCCACAACGAGCTGACTGACAAGGTGGATGGAAGGAATCACGCCATTGTGGGCCTTAGGATATTATACCAATGGTTATCCTTTCATTTGGTAGTAAAAGAAGTGAACATGTAACGACCGCGACCCATATAACATGACAACCACGACCCATGACAACTACGACCCATGATAACCACCACCCATATAATATGACAACCACGACCCATATAATAAGACAACTACGACCCATGACAACCACAACTCTTGCCACATTACAACTACAACCCATATAACATGACAACCACGGCCTCGAGCATTACTCCATTACAACCATGACCTTATTTTGTAGCCTTTGATTTATTTTTTGTAGTGTAGGCAGTGAACAAGTAATGATCTGTCCATTGAATTTAGAATTTAATTTAACTTCATGGGCAAAAAAAAGAGTTATATCCAAAAAAATTTATGGCCCCCAAAAGATTTTCAATGGTAGATTTTCAATTTATATGGGTCGGGGTTGTTGTGATTGTCATGTGTTAAGGGTAGGGGTTGTGATGTGTTAAGGGTCGGGATTGTGATGTGCTAAGGGATGGATTGTTACTTATCCACTGCCTATACTACCAAAAATGGATCAAAGGCTACAGATTAAGGTCGTGGTCGCAATGGAGTAAGGCCAAGGTCGTGATTGTCATGTTATATGGGTCGTGGTTGTCATGTTATATGGGTTACAGTTGTAATGTGGCAAGGGTCGAGGTTGTCATGTTATATGGGTTATGGTTGTCATGGGTCATAATTGTCATGGGTAGTAATTGTCATGTTATATGGGTCATGGTTGTCATGTTATATGGGTCGTGGTTCTTATATGTTCACTTCCTTCACTACCAAATGAAATGATAGCCATTAATATTATAGCCTAAGGCCCACAATGGGGTGATTCGTTCCATCCACCTCATCAGCCATCTCGTTGTGGGCCCAAAAAGTCCAGACTAGGGCAGTGTTCACTTATAACAAACATCACAATGAGCTTGAAAAGTTTCAACAGTGGGTGTCATTGTCAACATTATTTTATATTATGTGGCCAACGTGACCTCTGGATCAGGCTGATATTTGGGCCCTAGCCCTAAAATGACATGGAAAAAAGGATGGGCAGCGTGGATTATACACACGCATCAATGTGGGCCCCATACGAGCAAAGACTACATTGATGCACACCCTTTTTTCCGTGTCATTTTAGGGCTAGAGCCCAAATACAAGCCTAATCCAGAGCTCGTGCGGACCACATTATAGAAAATAATGGGGACAGTGGCACCCACTGTTGATACTTTCCATGCTCACTGTGATATTTGTTAGATGTTGACACTGCCCAAGTCTGGACTTTTTGGTCCCATGGCGAGCTGGCTGACAAGGTGGATGGAATGGATTACTCTATTCTGGGCCTTATGCTATGGTACAAATAGCTATCCTTTCATTTGGTAGTGAGTGAAGTAAACATGTAACGACCGTGACCCATATAACATGACAAATATGACCCATGACAACCACGACTCATATAACATGACAACGACGACCTATATAACATGACAACTATGACTCATATAACATGACAACTTTGACCCTTACCATATTACAACCACGACCCATATAACATAACAACCACGACTTCGACCCTTACTCCATTACAACCACAACCTTAATATATAGCCTTTGATCCATTTTTGATAGTGTAGGCATTGAACAACTAACAATCCGTCCCTTAACACCTCACAAGCCTGACCCTTAACACATCTCAACCCCTACCCTTAACACATGACAACCATGACAACCCCTTACCATATAAATTGAAAACCTTTTGGGGTCCGTAAATTTTTTGGATATAACTCTTTTTTGGCTAATAAAATAAAATTAAATTCTAAATCAAATGGACGAATTGTTACTTGTTCACTACCTACACTACCAAAAATGGATCAAATGCTACAGATTAAGGTCGTGGTTGTAATGGAGTAAGGTTTGAGGTCGTGGTTGTCATGTTATATCGGTCGTAGTTGTAATGTGGCAAGGGTCGTGGTTGTTATGTTATATGGGTCATGGTTGTCATGGGTCGAAGTTGTCATGTTATATGGGTCGTGGTTGTCATGTTACATGGGTCGTGGTTATCATGGGTCGTAGTTGTCATGGGATGTTATATGGGTCGCGATTATTACATGTTTACTTACTTTACTACTAAATGAAAGGATGACCATTGGTACAATAGGCTAAGGCCCACAATGGGATGATTCGTTCTGTCCACCTTGTCAGCCAACTCGCTGTGGGCTCAAAAAGTCCCGCCTTATGCAGTTCCATTTCTAACAAACATCACAGTGAGCCTGGAAAGTATCAACAGTGGGTGACATTATCACCATTATTTTCTATTATATAGCCCACACTGGCTCTAGATGAGGCTCATATTTGGGCCCTAGCCATCAAATGACACGGAAGAAGGATGAGCGGCATGGATTATATACATACATCAGTGTGGGCCTCACAAGTTGGGCCTTGCTCACGCCCAAAAAAAGGGTTCCGTACACATCACTTTCTTGACATTAAATATGATATAACCTCTTATTCACTGAAAAACCGTACAACTATTGAACCAAGGACAAGGTCATTTTTGTCTAAGTAATTTACGGAAACTTGTTGGAAGGCCACTCTTGAGATATTTGAAAGGTTGAATCTCGGTGGGTAATTTGACCAAACTTCGAGGTCAGTACACTTAAATTCCTTTGATATACAAGTCATACATTGAGGTCGGCTCCACGGTCAGGGTTGCACCCACGTGGCTGGATCCTGGGTGGAAGCTAATCGATGGTATCCAAAATTCAGTGAGGTTCATCATCTTTCTTTTTTTCCCTTTTTTTTTTTTTTTTTTTTTTTTTTGTTTTTTACACGTGCACCCGACACATACACCCACGCACGCCGTAGCGAGATTTCACCACCTATGGGTATCGAACCCAAGACCTCATGTTGAAACTCCTCAGAGTCTGTCTACCATTGAGGTTAAGGATTCAAACCCGGTGAGGTTAGTTCATCTCATAAGCCACAAACGTAGGAAAAATGGACAGCTTTAGAAAATGTTGCAACAGTCCACGTTTGGGCTACATGTGTGGACCAAACGATGAATGGACCAACAGGATTTGTGGGACAAACCCACCTGATGCGGGACCAATAAGTCGTGTTGATCCGAAACGGAATAAGACCGGCGAATGCATCGATCTATTCGTACTGACCACCTGATGGGCTACTAGAGAGGTGGCAGAACTCACGGCGATCAGTTGTTTCTGGCTGTCGGATCCGTGTATCATGGAACCGATCTTACTTCTAACATGTTTGATATTTTTAACAAGATGGAAGAAGGAAGAGTGGAAGTATTTTCAAAGCCAGTGAGAAACTTGTGGAATAACTGGGACGTTCGGGTCTTCGTTCTCTGTAGTCTGTTGGTGCAAATCCTTCTCATCTTCTTGGTGACCCTACGCAAACGGACGACATCAAAGCTACTCATCATCTTCACATGGTCCCTCTACCTGCTTGCCGATTGGTTGGCTGTTTTCGCACTGGGCCTCCTCTCCAACAGCGTAGGGGACACGTCAGATACAACTGGTGGCAACAGCAAGCCAGGCGTGAATATCATGGCCTCTTCTGGTGGTCCAAAGCACAACGTTGAAAAATCCTCCAATAACAACGTTCTAGCCTTCTGAGCCCCCTTCCTTCTTTTGCACCTCGGCGGACCTGACACGATCACGGCTTTTGCGATGGAAGACAATGAGCTTTGGCTTAGGCATTTGCTTGGAGTGATGTTTGAGGTTGGCCTGGTTGGTTACATTTT
Organism: Magnolia changhungtana; assembly: GCA_030180095.1. Classification (NCBI taxonomy): domain Eukaryota; kingdom Viridiplantae; phylum Streptophyta; class Magnoliopsida; order Magnoliales; family Magnoliaceae; genus Magnolia; species Magnolia changhungtana. Next base: position 516,092 of record JASAUF010000394.1, on the reverse strand, counting down.
CTTGCTTTCCGTACCAAAAAACAAGCTCCTAGCCCCGACTCTATTCATGTTTGTTGTTGGGATTATCAAATATGGCGAGCGGACGTATGCGCTCTACCTCGCGAGCATGGACGGCTTCCGGGACAAGATGCTTGAAAAGTTGGACCCCGGTCCGAACTACGCCAAGCTTATGGAGGAACACCAGTCGAAAATGGAAGCTGGGATCCCCTCGCGGATAGTGAATAGCACAGAGCCCGAAGCCCATGATATCGAGATGCAGCCATATGAAATGGACGAATTGACGAGAATGAAGAGGGCTCATCTCTTCTTCAAGACCTTTAAGGGCCTTATCATTGATCTCATGGCCAACTTCCACCACCAGGTAGAGAGCCGCAACACCTTCCTGCGGTGGTTACCAGAGGACGCATTCCGGGTCGTTGAGTACGAGCTCGAATTCATCTACGATGTGCTCTTCACTAAGGCTGCCGTGGTGCACAATATCGTCGGCTACATCTTACGGGCCATTTGCTCTTGCTCGATCATGACTGCTTTCTTGCTTTTCTTCTTCACCAACAAAGGCGACTTCCTCCCACTCGACATTGCCATCACCTACACATTGCTAGGTGGCGCTATTGCCTTGGATTTTGTGGCTTTTATCATGCTCCTGATCTCCAACTGGTCTGCCGTCAAGATTCCAATGCTCGGCCCCAATGTCTTTAAGATCATAACTAACTTACTGCCTTACGATCGATGGTCCGTATCCATCATGCAATACAATCTGATAGACACTTGCATCCCTCAAAATCATAAGTACCTGGGACGGATTGCTGATCGAGACACCCTCTGTGGGAAGTTCTTTGAGGCCTCCTACATCCAGAAGGCCTTGGCAGTGCTGCCATGCAAAAGGTTGGGTAACCTCATGAAGGAGATGCAATACACCTACCATGTAGCTGTCTCCGAAGATATGAAGAATATCATCTTTCGCGAGTTGAAGAAGAAAACCGAGATCATGAAACAGCCCAAGGCCGCCCGGGGCAAATGGGCCCTCGAGCAGAGGGGCTACCTCAGTCAGTTCGGCGACAGCGTCCAAGTCGAATTTGATGAGAGTCTGCTAAGGTGGCATATCGCCACCACCATTTGTTATTACACCAATGAGGATGATGGCAAGAATTCCAGTACAAACGACGAATCAAACGACCTTAACCAAGAAAATGAGGCAGTCAACCAAGAAAATGAGGCAGTCCCCATTTCAGCAACTATACCTCGCCGACTGAGTAAGCTTATATCTGATTACATGATATATCTTCTCGTCATGCAGCCTTCCATGATGTCATCATCGGCTGTGATTAGGTTCCTGGAGACCAGTGCTGAAGCCCAAAAATTCTTCCTCCGAAAGCCATTTAAGGAGGGCCCGGACCTTGCATCCGCCAATTTCTGCTCTTCCCAGCATTTGGAAGAAAGGGAAAAACAACGAAACCTCGCATGCAGAGATCTACTATCGGTGAATACTGTAGCAAATCCCATCGAAGTGAAAGGAGACTGGAGCAAGTCGGTGTTGTTCGATGCATGCATTCTCGCGAAGAAGCTGAAAAATAAAGTGAAGGTGACGCAAAGATGGGCCCTGATCTGTGAGGTATGGGTTGAGATGTTATCCTACGCTGCATGTAACTGTAGCGGGATAGCCCATGCTCAACGCCTTAGTAAAGGTGGAGAGCTTCTCACGTTTGTATGGTTTCTAATGTCTCACCTGATAGACCTGGTTCCTGGTAGGGCTAAACTAATTGTAGGTAAGTGATCATCTCTTCTATTTGCTACACCAATACAATAAGATTTGAAAGACTATTATTCGACCAAGATAAATGTGGATAGAAATGTTATTGGCCATCCAAAAGGCTACCACGGCTTTGAAGATCTTGTGTCACACTCATCAGGTTGGCCACAAATGCGATTATGTGCAACAGGTCATCCTTTGGATGCACTATATTGAGCCCAAAGAAAAGTGTCATATGTGCCGGTCATTCATCAAACCACGTAGAAGTAGTAGTAAGGACTTGTATAAAGTGAGATCTGGATTACCTACTGACGCCAGTAGCGACTAGATGGTTCTCTGTGGGCTATCATGTTCTATGGTTCTCTGTAGGCCCATTATAATGTATGTGTCGTATCCACGTGGTTCATTCATTTTTTTCAGATTATTTTAAGGCATGAGCTAGAAGATAAAGTAGATCCAGATCTCATGTGGATCACACCACAGGAAATAGTAGTGACTCAAACACCCACCGTTAAAATCGTTCAGGGGGCATAAACGTTTTGGATGAAGCTGATATCTGTGTTTTCCTTTCATCTACTTCTGTGTGACTTAATCACCGGTCTCCCCCCGTTCTCACCCATGGGGAGCTAGTCCTGGACAAGGCCCACCTCGGTTCGGTGGCTTTCTTAATCTCTTTTCCCGTTTTGTTTCCTTCCTTACGATAGGTGGGCCCTCTTGCGATGGGCCCCATTTCGTTTCCTTCCTTACGATAGGTGGGCATTTTTTTGTCAGCCTGAGCGCTCCTCTCAATCTGTAAAGTCAGTTTCTTTTTTTTTTTTTAAATAAAAAATAAAAAAAAAAAAAAATCAACGGGTTGGATGGAAAATAAACATTACAATGAGCCTTATGAAGTTTTTAATAGTGGGCGTTCAATCTCCACTATATTCTTGTGGTGTGAAACACTTCATATTTGGCTGTACTTTATTTTTGGGCTTGCTGTAACAACTCAAAATTTTATAATTCCCTAAAATTTAATTATTATTATTTTTTTAAATGGATGAAATCAATTGCAACCACCCTCACCATTATCTTATCCTTCTTACCCAAGGAACTATCCTTTTTTATAAGAGCGGTAAATTAAAAAATAAAAATAAAAAAATAAAAAAATCAAGAAAGAAAAGATAGGAGAGAAAGATAGATAAAGTGAAAGAAAGGCTTGTAAGGTTAGTATTAAATTTTTTTTTTAATGTCATTATAATTTTGGGCCTGTATGATGGACGGTATGGATTTACTATGGGTCCAATGCATGTGCGCGCACATATATTAATAAGTGTATATATGCGCAATGCACCTTAGAGGACCTAAGCGCATGTAAACAAGTAATAAAATCAAACACTTAAAGACTTAATTTTACTTGAATTACGTGTTAAGCTTATTATTGCATTTGGGGCCTGATCAATTCAGTCCATTAGATTCTCATGACCAAAATATGACAAAACTCCAAAAATTAAGTCAAATCAACATTTGGGTGGACCATAAGAATTAAAATAGAATTTATGGTACATCAGCCATTAAAAGATCTATCAAGGCCGTAAGGACTTCCGATAAAGATACTGATTATTTTGACAATTTAAAAATAATCGGGTGAACCAATGAATAACTCAGATCTTAGATAGACATTTAGGAGGGTTCAAGATAAGGAATGTATATATTTTAATGGTGAAAGAATAGTTAATGTTGTTCATGATGGTACAACCCACCAGAATCACGTATCTGGTTCATTTTTTTACCAATATCCTAAAACGATATTAGTAAATTAGGGAAGAGAATAGATTTAATGTACACACATTATGTGTGGACCATCAGGAAAAAATATAATAATATATAAAATATATAAAAACACTAGCGCGCAAAAGTGAAGTTTATGTATTTACAGATCCAGAATTGATCTGGATTGGTAGGCCTTCTATGCGGGGCTTTCTTGATGTAAGTGGCAAACTCATATCTTCTATTAATCTTGTCACTTAATAAGAGACTTAGGGTTAGAAAATTTATTCGAAAGAAAACTCAAGTAAACCACAATGCCTTAAACAATGAAAAATAAATTAAATGGTTACCATTGAGCAGTCGTGTGGGCCACAAAAGTATTGTTTCGAGGAGATTTTTGAGCTCACCTTTATGTGGGGATTACCCATCTCACCCATGGCTTAGATTATCGTGGGATCCATGCAAAAATAATAATAAATAAATAAATACAAAAAAATAAATTTGGTTCCAACGTTGAAACTAACTACAGTTTTTAACATTGGAGACCATCTTGGGATATAATATTGTGGACATAGTGATATATGTATTATATCCACCCCATCCATTTGATTTGGAAGGCTACTTTAGGTTATGAGTGTAAATTTAGAACATATCCAAAATTTGTGTTGCGTATATAGTTAGAAAATAATGGAGGTTGTACAATAATCTTTTAGGTTATTATGCATCACACATATTTCGGATTGGAGTGAAATTTCTTCACAATGGTCAATACAGTGGTGGTAACCACGTAATCAGTCCAGATCCTTGTAGTAGGACCCATATAAAAAAAATATGTGTTATATATATATAAATGTAATATGTTTATACCATATGGATGCATGGTAAAACTTATCTAAACTATATGCATGTTTAGGACAAAACATCCACATGCTAAAATATGTATCATCATAGCATGCTAGCTAGTACAAGATCCAAGCCATCCATTTGGTGGGTCATCTTATAAGATATCTAGCCTACCCTTTTTGGTTGGGATAGATAAAGTAAACCCTATCTATTAGGTACATTACCTTGTAAAACCTAAGCATCACTCCCATTTATGGCGTTAGTAATCAAAACAAATCAAGGGTTTTATGAACTTGATATTTTTATCCATTCATTTTAATATTATGATAAATTTCATATGGATTATAGGTATTCTCTGCTATGCTTTGTCGGATTTCTCCTTAAATCAATAGGTGAGTAATCCCAACATGTTTCCTCTCCATATGATTAAAATAAATAAAAACCCTAACCCTAATAGTCGCAGCAACAGCAGAGAGATGGAGGCGGCGAGAACAGTGAAGGACGTTTCCCCTCACGACTTCGTGAAAGCTTACTCTGCTCATCTCAAGCTCTCCGGAAAGGTTGAACTTCCTCACCGGACTGATATTGTGAAAACTGTCATATTCAAGGAGCTTGCTCCCTACGACCCGGATTGGTATTATATCAGAGATGCTTCTATCGCAAGGAAGATCTATCTGAGGTAGGGTATTGGAGTTGGTGGTTTCCATAAGATTTATGGTGGGTGCAAGAAAAATGAGGCTTGTCCACCACATTCCTGCAAGAGCAGCAGTTCCATTGCTCGTCACATCTGTAAGAATCCGAAATTTTGGGTGCGAGTTTACCTGTATATAAGAATGTAGTACACTTATAGATAACTTGAATCTCAACCATAGAAAGTAATTTTCATCCCTAGATTACGTCAACTGACTATTGATTAGTAGGATAAACCCCTGAATACCCTAGTATTCTCACCCGTTCATCAAACCGACAGTTAAATTAACTATTTACCACTAGATGAGGATATCTAACCGACCACTTGATCAAAGTAAAGTGACTACTAAAACTTCATATCCACTCGTATATACGTCAAATTAACATTCTGATCCGTTCACCTTATTTGTCAATTATGAAGATGCTTAATTTACCGTCAAAATCATGATCTATATATTTTACACCTGCGAACCAATAACTTGAATTAACATTATACATTTCTAACATAGATCACATTAAAAAAAACTACTTTATATGTATCCATTTAAAAAAATGACCGTACAATAACCCATAAATATGATTAACATTTTAACCAACTAATTATTTAAAATTTAGACCATCGATTGATCATCCATCATAGTCAGATCTGCCAACTGGGTCATCCAAATATTTAAATGAACCATCCATTAGGTAGATCATAAGATATACATCAAAACTACTGGTTAATTTTTACATAAGATGTCGATAGACATTATTTTGAGTTATAAATAGACGTAAGCCATTAATAGGGATCTTGGTCATCCCTGAGAGATCAAACCCCAAACTTGGTCTGTTTGTAGAGCACGCAAAATGGTAATCTTTGGTAAAGTTTCACTCTAAATAGATGGTCTTAATAGAAAATATTTAAGTTTGAAAATATTTATTAGAAATGTGAGATAAGACTCATCCGTCTCCCCGAGTGATTCTACACCAACAATATTCTCTGTAACTATCATCCACATAGTCCAGTATCGATCCATCCTTCACCGTTCACCATCTGTTAAGCCAACATATTCATGATCTGGGTCATTCACTTATTAGCCAAGAAGCAGTTAACAATCCATATTTAATCTTGGGAGTTTCCTATCCTATCATGGAGATCAGTACCGGAATATTATATTTGTTTCATCCTTCAATCGATAACATAACATGATATAATGAAGTGGATAGATGGAGTAGATTTCTCATAAGCAACAAGATGGACCCCACATATCAATGAAAAATAAATATGTAACAACTCCAACTTTTTTCGATTCCTTAAATTTTAAAATTTTAAAAGTTTATTTTTTTTTTTTTTTAAGATCAAACTGGTTGCAACCTCCCTTATCGTTATCTTATCCATCTTATCCGAGTAACTCTCTTTTCTTTATAAGGATGGACATTTCTCGCCGATCAAAAAGCGGAAAAAAAATAATAAAAATAAGAGAAAAGATAAAATGAGAGAAATTAGTGGAAGAACGACTTGCACAGGTTAGTATTTATTTTATTTTAATTTAGATTGTTATTTTTAATATGTTATTATGCTTTGGGTTTATGTGATGGATGATGTAGATCTACCATGGGTACAATGCATGTGCACATATATACAATGCACCTTAAAACACTTTACGCATGTAACAAGAATTAAAAGGAAACACGTAAGTTCTTTTTGTTTATTTTACTTGAATTACATATTGGAGTTATTTTACATATACGACCTGATTAATTCAGTCCATTAGGTTCTAAGGACTAAAATATGGAAAACCTCCAAAAATTACGCTTAATTAATATTTTGGTAGGCCATAATATGTAAAATAGAATTCATTAGGCACTCACCGTTGGAATATCCATCGGGACCGCAGGGAGTTCCGATGGAGATACTAATTCTTTTAACCTTTGAAAAATAATTGGGTGGACCAATGAACAAATTGGATCTTACATAGAAAGTTATGAGGGTTTGAAATAAGAAATGCATATGTTTTAATGGTGGAAGAACGGTCAGTGTTGATTCATGATAGTATGATCCATCAGAATAACGAATCTACCTCATTTTTCTATCAATGTCCTAAAACTATGTTAGTAAAGTGGTGAATGGAATAGATCTTATACACACATATTATGTATGGGTCATCATGACAAAAGTGTAACAATATAGAGTAGGTGTAAAAGCACTCCAGCGTGCAAAAGTGAAGTTGGGCTATTTACGTTACCGGAATTAGTCCGGATTTATGGGCCTTATATGCCGAGCTTTCTTGATGTATGTATCAAATCTGTACCGTCTAATAATCTTGTCACTAATTAAAAGTCTTGGGGTTGAAAAATTTATTCGAAAGAAAATTCATATGGATCACATCGCCTTAAACAGTGAAAATTAAATGGGCACCTTCGAATATTCTTGTGAGCCACAAAAGTGTTATTTCGAGTAGATTTTTTAGGCTCGTCCTTTATGAGGAGATTACCTATCTCATTCATGGTTTAGATTTGGGACTTATCAAAAAAATTAAATAAATAAATAAGTACAAAAAATAAAGTTTTATTGTCAGCGTTGAAACCAAGTGCGGCTTTTAACGTTAGAAACCATCTTGGGTCATCAGATTGTGGACTCACAGTGATGTATACATTGTATCCAATCCATCCATTTGATTTGGAAGGTTATTATGGCTTAAGAGTATAAATTTAGGACATATCTAAAATATGTGTGACCTATACAGAAAGAAAATAATAGTAGTTGTACAATAATCGTTTACGTTATTACAAGTCCCACATATTTTATATTAGATTGAAATTTTTTCTCAAAGGTCAATATAGCAATGGTAACCATATAATCAATCCAGATCCTTGTAAGTAGGACCCACATAAAAAAATGTGTGTTAAATATATATAATATAATGTAACTCCACCTTCTGATGCACGGTAAAACTTATATAAGTTGCATGCATGTCTAGGACAAAATATGCATAGGCTAAATTATGTATCATTATGACATGTTATTAGAAGATCCAAGACATCCATGTGGTGAGTCATCTTATAAGATATCTAGTGTGTCTTTTAGGCCGAGATAGATAAGATGAACCCTATCTATTACGTATATTACTTGAGTATCACTCCCATGTAAGACCTTAATTAGTAATAAAAAAAATCAAATACTTTATGAGTTTAATATATATATATATATATTTAATATTATGGTGTACTGCATATGGATTATTTATAGGTATTTTCTGATCCGCTCCATCGGATTCCTCTCTAAGTCATCAGGTGAGTAATCCCAACATTTTTCTTCTCCATATGATTAAAATAATTTGTTGTTGTGAATGACATGATTAAAGTGTTTATAAACTGATTAGTGCTGAGATATTCTTGGATTATGAACATGTGAAAGGCCTCTCATAAGGAGAGATGTATTTAACTGCTGATATGATTACTGATGCATCAAACATTTTATCATTATACTCTTATGCGATTATCTAGGGGACAGTCCATTGTACCCACTAGAAGCCCACTATATGTGGAAGTCTACCCAATGGGGGGGATGCGGGCCTTGCCCATGCCTACCAATGATAGAAGCCCGCCGAGTGCGGATGCAGGTTGTCGATATCCAACTCAAACAAGTGGATGGTTTCTATTTATACGTACTTGATGCATCATCAGTACCATTCATAGCATACGCTTTAATTATTTGCATTGTATTTCTGATTTTTATGCTTTACTTGTATGTATTATTTTAATTGTATTATGCACGAACCATGATGGGCTCACTCACTGGGCCGGGTCAGCTAACGGTTTATTGATAGAAAAACCGTACAGATGGAATTGAAGCAAATAGAACGACTCAAGAGCAAAAATATGAAGCCAAACCAGTGGATGATCCACAGGATCAGTGGCCGTATTTAACTGAAGACGAGCTTACGTCGTTGGACCAGTAGAACAAATAAATGGGACATCTGTTTCTTATTATTATTATTTTATTTCTATTTTAGAATGACTTTAAATTTAAATTTTGTTTTATTTTTTTTATAACTTGATGATTCCAATGACTTAAATAAAAGTCTCAATTTTTATTTATTTATTTATTTATTTATTTTCTTTTGATGTGTGGCGATGAATGTTTGAGACTAGATCAAGTTGACATGAATGTATTGATAGAGGTTAATAGGAACATAGAATTCAGATTTTATTGTACCTCTATTAAATAATGTGACTCACTGGTTTAAGTACACTAAGTGTACGAGTCGTGGTCCGTAACTCATGTCTGAGGGTGCACACTCAGTACGTGAATTTCAGGACATGACAGAATGGTATCAGAGAGAGGCTTTCTTAAAACCTAGAGTGACCTAAGGTTATGTACCCCACTACAGTTCATAAATTGTAGACCCTTGGAATTAGAAACTTGACATTAAACTTTCTCTTTTGATTGATGTATGGAATGATGATCATAAATACTAAGAAAATAGATACCCTCTAAATTATTGTAGGACATAAAAATAAAAATCTAGGTTTCTTACACTTTAATTAAATGTATTTTAGATTGAAATGGGCTATTCTGAATCCAATATAAATTTTAAAGATATTTAATCGACAAAGTACAATTGGACAGTTTGGATCACCCAACTTGTAAAATTCATAACTATAAAAATATAACTCCAATTGAGGCGATTCAAAATCCTGATCGAAGATAGACAAGTCTAAATTAAAATAAAAATAATTAAAAAATTGAAATCAGGCAGTCATTATACTGATTTGTGGACTTAGTGTAGACTTGTCAAAATTTGTCAAATTCTAGAAAAGTCATACCATAGGAATTTTAGAAATTCATGTGAATTGCTTACTAAGCTAAAATTTTATAAAAGGACTGTGTACTTGTTATAGAATCTAAATAATAATAATAAATAAATAAATAAATGTACAAAACAATGTTAGAATGTTTCCATGTACTCTGATTTAATAATATTTAAACCGTAAAGTTATGTTAAAATATCAAATTCCCCAAAATCTTGCTGGACAGAAATGGACAACATTAGTCACTCTAATTATAAAATTCGTAACTATAAAAATATAATTATGATCAAGGTAATTCAAAAGCCTACTTGTAAGTAGAAATGTCTAGGTTAAAAAAATAATAATCTAAATTTAATATTAAATATACTGATTTAGGGTGTCAGTGCAGTCTAGCCAGAATTTGTTTCTTTTCGTCAGATAGAGCCGCGGGAATTTTTGAAATATTTATAATGAGCGGAATGAGGTACATTTTTACAAAGATAGTATAACTTATAATACGATCTTTAGAAAAAATAAAATAAAATGAAACTAATCTTTAATTTTAAAGTACAGGAGAATATGATAGAAACAACTGTCATCAAACAAATAATCAATCTGCCCAAACAGCTGTCTTATCCATTTAACTGTTATTCTTTATTTTGATAATTTACTTTGTTTAAATTACCATTTTTTTTTCAAAGTACTTTATATATATATGAAAAATAAAATCATAAACGTTACTAAATTTAAAATTTTCTTTTTAGATGAACATTGGTCCCATACTTGAAATATATATATATATATATATATAATCTTATAAAATAATCCAGTATCTAAAACTATCGATAACATTAATGTGACCAGATTTTTTTTTTTTTTTTTTTACTACATTTCAAATCTCGAGGACGAGATTTTATTTTAAGGGGGGTAGAATGTAACAACCCAAAATTTTAGGTGCGAGTTTACCTGTATGTAAGAATGTACGATTACACTTTTACACTTGTTCAACTGTACACTTATAGATCCATTAATATTTATGTAGTTTAATTTGAATCTCAACCATAGAAAGTAATTTTTACCCATAGATTACGTCAACCGACTATTGATTAGTAGGATAAACCCCTGAATACCCTAGTATTCTCACTCGTTCATCAAACCGACCGTTAAATTAACTATTTACCACTAGATGAGGATATCTAACCGACCACTTTGAATTTGGACCACTTGATCAAAATAAAGTGACTACTAGAACTTCATATCTACTCGTATACACGTCAAATTAACATTCTGATCCATTCACCTTATTTGTCAATTATGAAGATGCTTAATTTACCGTCAAAATCATGATCTACATATTTTACACCTACGAACCAATAACTTGAATCTAACATTATACATTTCTAACATAGATCACATTTAAAAACTACTTTATACGTATTCATTTACAAAAATGACCGTACAATAACCCATAAATATGATTAACATTTTAACCATCTAATTATTTAAAATTTAGACCATTGATTGATCATCCATCATGGTCAAATCTGCCAACTGGGTCATCCAAATATTTAAATGAACCATTCATTAGGTAGATCATAAGATATACATCAAAACTACTGGTTAATTTTTACTAGGATGTCGATAGACGTTGTTTTGAATTATAAATAGACGTATGCCATTAATAGGCATCTTGGTCATCCCTGAGAGATCAAAGCCCAAAGTTGGTCGGTTTGTAGAGCACGAAAAATGGTAATCTTTGGTAAAGTTTCACTCTAAATAGACGATCTTAATAGAAAATATTTAAGTTTGAAAATATTTATTAGAAATATAAGATAAGACTCATCCGTCTCCCCGAGTGATTCTACACCAACAATACTCTCTTTAACTATCGTTCACCTAGTCCAGTATCAATCCATCCTTCACCATCCACCATCTGTTAAGCCAACATATTCATGATCTGGGCCATTCACCTACTAGCCAAGAAGTCGTCAACAATCCATATTTAATCTTGGAAGTTTTCCGTCCTATCATGCAGATCAGTACCGGAATATTATATTTGTTTCATCTTTCAACCGATAACATAACATGATATAATGAAGTGGATAGGCGGAGTAGATTTCTCATAAGCAACAGGATGGACCCCACATATCAATGGAAAATAAATATGTAACAACTCCAACTTTTTCCAATTCATTAAATTTTAAAATTTTAAAGGTTTGTTTTTTTTTTTTTTTTTAAAAGATCAAGCTGATTGCAACCTCTCTTATCGTTATCTTATCCATCTTATCCGAGCAACTCTCTTTTCTTTATAAGGATGGACATTTCTCGCCGATCAAAAAGAGGAAAAAAAATAAAAATAAGATAAAAGATAAAATGAGAGAAATTAGTGGAAGAACGGCTTGCACAGGTTAGTATTTATTTTATTTTAATTTAGATTTTATTTGTTTATGTTATTATGTCTTAGGTCTACGTGATGGACGGTGTGGATCAACCATGGGTGCAATGCATGTGCACATATATCATATGTGTACATATGTAAGATGCACCGTGGAACGCCTTACGCATGTAACAAGAAGTCAAAGGAAACACGTAAGTCTTTTTGTTTATTTTACTTGAATTACATATTTGACTTATTTTGCATATATGGCCAGATCAATTCCGTCCATTAAGTTCTAAGGACCAAAATATGAGAAACCTCCAAAAATTAGGCTAAATTAGGCTAAACATCCTTCAACAGTTGTAAAAGATGAACATAATTGACATTGATCAAAAAAGGTGGGAGGAGAATTATGTCGAGTGGTCAGCGTGATCTTGATCAAGTTGCAAGTCGGATCATCGTTGCTCCTTATTTTAGGGCATGTGCTTAAATTGAAGTATACCAATTGTCCCGGATCATTGGTATACTTCAATCCAGGTCTTCACATCCGTCACAGAACTTTAGATCACTTCTCGAGAGGAAATTGTCCTGGATAAGACGGGGCTGGGTTCCATTAAGAAAGGCTAACTTGGTTTTGTTCCTGGCCGCACGGGAGCCAAAGAGTAACCCCTGGGCCAATACAATAGGCTGCCCTTGGATTTTATTTTCCCAAGCGGCACCCCCGAATGTAATCCTCCCTTCTATACGTGAATAAAAGGTGTGAAAAAAAGTAAAATGTAGAAACGAAAGACGAAATTGAATGACTAGATATATGAATGTAGCCCATATGATGACTGTCCTGACATGATTTTATTTTATTTATTTTTTAATCCAACCATGCCAATGGGTTCTACACCTAATAAACGGCCCCGGTCAGATACATATATAAGTCCCACGTTGGCAGGAGCGCCCGGAGTGAGAGAGAGAGAGAGAGAGAGAGAGAGAGCTCACTCGCTTTTATCTGCATCAACTCACTTGAAAAGTGTCAGAGTGGTCATTAAGATAAGGAAAAGAGGGATAAAGAGAGATAAAGAGAAAGAGTAATGCTTTCGTGCATGGGAGGGTGAAGAATACCGATAGCCATCTTTACAAATTGATGCCATGTTTTAGACCCGTATGGTTGGTTCCCACTGCGAAAATGGTTTTGCCATAGTTGGGATTTCAATTTCTAATTAATGTGAAACGATGCTACGTGGTTAGCAACAACACGTAATGCATTTAAAAAACACGTAATGCATTTAAAAAATAAAATAAAATTGTATAATGGTCTAAGGGCCCGTTTGGATAGTTATCCTGCATAATCAGGAATGAGTCTAATACCAATTTCAGCGGCCAAATGCCCTCTATGCCAGATCCACTACATTGAAACCAATCTTTCCTCGGTGGAATTAATTACTTTTTCCCCTGAACTTCAATAATTTCACTTCTTTTTCTTTAACACGCACACCCACACCACACATACACACACCACATGGCCCACCTCACCTGAGATACTGCAGACCTTACCGTGGGTCCACCTTAATATATGTATTCTATATCCACGCCGTCCATCCGATTTGCTAAATCAATTTAGGGCACATGCCCAATAATCAACCAGAAGCAAGTCTCAGGGTTCAAGTCCTTGCCTTACGGTAGACTTTTTTCAACATGAGGTCCTGGGTTGACTACCTGTAAGTGTTGAAATCCCACTATGGCGTGAGTGCAGGAGTATGTGGGGGTGGGTGTGTGTGTGTGTATATGCTCTAGGAAGCTTTTAATGGTGAGGGTGTACAACCACCACTGCGGTCCACCTGAAATTTGAATCCGCTGCATTTTTAGGCTAATGTCCTAAAATTAACTGGAAAAATGGATAGACGGAGTCGATTTAGAATTCATACATCAAAGTGGGCCCCACAGTAAGGGCGGCACCATCTTGGCTGATGCTTATTGAGCGAATTAGCGCAATATTTTTACCACCAGGATCGTATATATCCAGTAGTGACCAGATGGAAAGCTCAGATCTCAGAAAAATGTGTTATGTTGGCACGTGTGATTGTGAGTAGATGAGCACGTATAATTGTGAGTAGATGAGCTATGGACTACACCTGGTCAAGGGTTCGAGTACGAGTGTGCGTGTGTAAATAAAAAATAAAAAAAACTACGGACTACACACGTGTGAAAGCAGCGAATCTGCACTTTTTCAGCTGGTACATGAGAATAATGATGCACATCTTCCTTGCTTGCGTGGAGAAGACTCTTTCCTCTTACGTTTGGCTGTTCTGCTTTTGGTGTGCTATAAATTAATATACGATGCTTGATAATAAGTTGCAGATTTGGCTCGTTTGGCGCGGTGACGTCAAAGCTTACCTTTGAAGGGTGCAAAACACTTGGAGAGTGGGCCACAAGATCCGGCCACCGTTGAATCTAGTAAGTGACCCATCTCAGCTCCTTTGGCCACAGACGCGGATTGCCTAATGATGCTGCCAGTAGCTGGCTACTGCTCGGTGCTCTGATGTGCCCGCCAATGGTATATGCGTTTTTATACATAGCATATATCCATTTTTGAATATCATTTTATAGCACGGACTCGAAAATGTGTCAGGTACAAATCTCAGGTGAACCACACCACTGGGGTCACCAACGTTTTGGATTAAGCCGATATTTCTGTTATCTTCATCCAAGTCTGTGGGACCTAATCAACAGGTTGGATGGCAGATATACAGGTTGGATGGCAAGCCTGTAGTAAGCTTTTAACGGTGGGTGTTCAACCACCACTGTTTTCCTGTGGCGTGGTCCACCTGGTACTTAGATCTGACTCATTTTTTTGGATCAAATGCTAAAATGTTCTGAAAAAAAAATGGATGGACGGTGTGAATAAAACACCTACAGCACGATGGGGCTCAAAGAGCACTGATCAGTAGCCAGGTGGCTACTAGCAGCGTCAGCTGGCAATCCGCGTCCTGTGGCCACTGCTTTGAAAGCATAAAAATTCGAGTCTGGAACACATCCAAGCCATGCATTAGGTTTGCTGCACTTTGTAGATGGGCGGACGCCGCATTAGCTGCAACTTCAGATCGTGCCACACTAACCGTGGGTCCCACCTCGATGTATGTATTGTATATCCACACCGTCCATCCATTTTCCTTGCTAATTTTTGTGGATGGTCGCAAAACTGAGGCAGATACAATTCTCAGGAGGACCACACAATGGAGGATCGGATTCTCACCGTTAAAAACTTCTTGGGAGTCAAAGAGGTTTTGTATCAAGCTACTATTTACGTTTTCCCTTCGTGGAGGTCTCTATGACCTAATCACCAGTTTGGATAACAATTAAAAATTACATTGGCCCTGGGAAGCTTTTAATGGTGGCCATTCAATCACCACTGTTTTGCAGTGGTTTTGTTCAGCTGAGATTTGGAAGTGCCGCATTTGTGGGACCATGTTCTAAAATCTGCTGAAAAAAATGTATGGCTGCATTGATACACGGGAATTTGACTGTATTGACCTTGAAGTTGGTCAAATTATCCGATGAGATTCAACCTTTCAAATATCCCAAGACAAACTTCCATAAATTACTTGGACCAAAATGCCCTTGTCCTTGGTTAAGTAGTTGTACAGTTTTTTAGGGAATAAAAAATTACTTCGTATTTAATGCTAAGAAAGTGGTGCATACAGAACTCTTTTTCGCACATGGGCAAGGACCAAACTAGTGGGGCCTACATTGATGTATGTGTATAATCCATGCTGTCCATCTTTTTTGTCATGTCATTTTATGGCTAGGGCCCAAATATCAACCTTATCCAGAGTTTGTGTGAGCCACATAATAGAAAATAATAGTGACAATGAAATCCACTATTGAAACTTTCTGGGCGCATTGTGATGTTTGTTAGAAGTGGACACTGCCCAGTTAGGACTTTTTGGCCCCACAGCGAGCTGGCAGACAAGGTGGACGGAACAAATCACCCCATTGTGAGCCTTAAGCTATTGTACCAATGACTCTCCTTTCATTTGGTAGTAAAAGAAGTGAACATATAACCACCGTAACCCATATAACATGACAACCACGACCCATATAACATGATAACTACGATCCATGACAACTACAACCTATGTAACATAACAACCACGACCCGGGTGGACGGATTGGATCACCCCATTGAGGGCCTTAAGTTATGGTATTAATGGTTTGGTAGAAAAGGAAGTGAATACATTGCAAACCACGAACCATGCAACATGACAACCACGACTCATATAACATTACAATTACGACCCATGTAAACCATGACCCATAACATGACAACTACGACCCATGCAAATTATGACCCATATGGCAACTACGACACATATAGCATGACAACCACGACCTATATAATATGATAACCACGACCCATAGTCAACAAGTTAGTGTAAGTCACACCTTAGCCGTGCAAACAATATTTGTATAATAGCATAGGTCACATCAGGTGGTTGTAATGCGGTAAGGGTCGTAGTTGTAATGTTTTAAGGGTCGTAGTTGTCATGGGTCGTGTCATAAGGTAAGGATCGTGGTTGTCATGTTAAATGGGTCGTGGTTGTCATAGATCATAGTTATCATGTTATATGGGTTGTGGTTATCATGTTATATGGGTTGCGGTAGTAATGGGTTATAATTGTCATGGATCCTAGCTATCATGTTATATGAGTTATGATTGTCATGTTATATAGGTCGTGGTTCTCATTTTAGGGCCAAGGCCTATAAAATGAAGACCACTACGACCTATACTGCATGACAGCTACGACCCTTACCTTATGACAACTATGACCCATGACAATTATAACTCATGACAACTACGACCCTTACCACATTACAACCACAAACCTTACTGCATTACTACCACCTGATGCGACCTATGTTCCTATACAGATATTGTTTGCACGATTATGGCGTGACTTGCACTAACTTGGTGACTACATGGGATAAATATATATAAGATCCTTATCATCCATAAAAGTTAGAAAAGTAACGTACTTATTCGTACCAAAGCTAGTCTGACATTTTTCGAATATGAGATGACTATTGATAGACCATAGGAGCAGGAAATGCAGGCTATATGGGTCGTGGTTGTCATATTATTTGGGTCATGATTGTCATGTTATATGTGTCGTAGTTGCCATATGAGTCCCATATGGGTCGTGGTTTGCATGGGTCTTAGTTGCCATGTTATGGGTCATGGTTTGCATGGGTCTTAGTTGTCATGTTATGGGTCATGGTTTGCATGGGTCTTAGTTGCCATATTATATGGGTCGTGGTTGTCATGTTGCATGGTTTGTGGTTTGCAACGTGTTCACTTTCTTTTCTACCAAACCATTGGTAGCATAACTTAACGCCCACAATGGGGTGATCTGATCCATCCACCTTGTCGGCTAACTCACTGTGGGCCCAAAAAGACCTAACTTGGGCAATATCCACTTCTAACAAGCATCACAGTGAGCCTGAAAATTTTTCATAGTCATCATTGTTTTCTATTTTCTGGCCCACACAAGCACTAGTTCAGGTTGATATTTGGGCTTTACCCCTAAAATGACATGATAAAAAGGATGGACGACATGGATTATGGACGACATGGATGAAACACATACATCATGGTGGGGCCAACAGAGCACCGAGCACCAGCCATTGGCTGGTGGCATGGGGGAGTAGTCAATCCGTCACTTTCTCGCGGTTGTAAAAAGAAGGTAACTTCTTATTCACTCTAGGACCGTACAACATCTAAATGAAGGATAAGCGCATTTTGATCCAAATAATTTATGTAAGCTTATTATAAGGCCACTCTTGAGATATTTGAAAGGTTGAATCTCAGTAGGTAACTTGACCAAACTTCGAGGTCAGTATGGTCAAATTCCTTTAATATACAAGTCATACATTGATGTGGGCCCCACGATCAGGGTTGCACTCACATGGATGGATCCTGGGTGGGAACTATTCGATCGACGTCCAAAATTCAGTGAGGTTCATTTTTCTTTCTTTTTTTACACGGGCACCCGACACACGCACCCACGCACGCCGTAGTGGTATTTCACCACCTCTGGGTATCGAACCCAAGACCTCGTGTTGAAACTCCTCAGAGCTTGTCTACCACTGAGGTTAAGGATTCAAAACTGGTGAGGTTAGTTCATCTGATAAGCCACAAACGTAGGAAAAATGGACAGCTTTAGAAAATATGCCAACAGTCCACGTTCAGGCTACATGTGTGGACCAAACGATGGCTGGACCAACACGATTTGTGGGACAAACCCACCTGATGCGGACCAATTAGTCGTGTTGATCCGGAATGGAACAGGACCGGCGAATGCATCGATCAATTCGTACTGACCACCTCATAGGCTACTAGAGAGGTGGCAGAACTCACAGCGATCAGCTGTTTCTAGCTGTCGGATCCGTGTATCATGGAACCGATCTTACTTCTAACATGTTTGATATTTTTACCAAGATGGAAGAAGGAAGAGTGGAAGTATTTTCAAAGCCAGTGAGAAACTTGTGGAATAACTGGGACGTTCGGGTCTTCGTTCTTTGCAGTCTGCTGCTGCAAATTCTTCTCATCTTCTTGGTGACCCTACGCAAACGGATGGCATCAAAGCTACTCATCATCTTCACATGGTCCCTCTACCTGCTTGCCGATTGGTTGGCTGTTTTCGCACTGGGCCTCCTCTCCAACAGCGTAGGGGACACGTCAGATACAACTGGTGGAAATAACAAGCCCGGCGTGAATATCATGGCCTCTTCTGGTGGTCCAAAGCACAAAATTGAAAAATCTGCCAACAACAACGTTCTAGCCTTCTAGGCCCCCTCCCTTCTTTTACACCTCGGCGGACCTGACACGATCACGGCCTTTGTGATGGAAGACAATGAGTTGTGGCTTAGGCATTTGCTTGGTGTGATATTTGAGGTTGGCCTGGCTGGTTACGTTTTCTTGCTTTCCGTGCCAAAAAACAAGCTCCTAGCCCCGACTCTATTCATGTTTGTTGCTGGGATTATCAAGTATGGAGAGCGGACGTATGCGCTCTACCTCGCGAGCATGGACGGCTTCCGGAACTCGATGCTTGAAAAGTTGGGCCCCGGTACGAACTATGCCAAGCTTATGGAGGAACACCAGTCGAAAAAAGATGCAGGGATCCCCGCGCAGATAGTGAATAGCACAAAGCCCGAAGCCCATGATATCGAGATGCAGCAACGGGAAATGGACGAATTGACGAGAATGTACAAGGATTACCGCTTCTTTAAGACCTTCAAGGGCCTTATCATTGATCTTATGGCCAGCTTCCACGACCAGGTAGAGAGCCGCAACACCTTCCTGAGGTGGTTCCCAGAGGACGCGTTCCGGGTCGTTGTGTACGAGCTCGAATTCATCTATGATGTGCTCTTCACTAAGGCTGTCGTGGTGCACAATATCGTCGGCTACATCTTACGGGCCATTTGCTCTTGCTCGATCATGACTGCTTTCTTGCTTTTCATCTTCACCAACAAACGCGACTTCCTCCCACTCGACATTGCCATCACCTACATATTGTTGGGTGGCGCTATTGCCTTAGATTTTGTGGCTTTTATCATGCTTCTGATCTCCAACTGGTCTGCCGTCAAGATTCCAATGCTCGGCCCCAATGTCTTTAAGATCATAACCTACTTGCTGCCTCACGATGGATGGTCCGTATCCATCATGCAATACAATCTGATAGACACTTGCATCCCTCAACATGATAAGTACCTGGGACGGATTGCTGATCGAGACACCCTCTGTGGGAAGTTCTTTGAGGCCTCGTACATCCAGAAGGCCTTGGCTGTGCTACCATGCAAAATGTTGGGTAACCTCATGAAGGAGATGCAATACACCTACCGTGTAGCTGTCTCCGAAGATATGAAGAATATCATCTTTCACGAGTTGAAGAAGAAAACCGAGATCATGAAACATCCCAAGGCCGCCCGGGGCAAATGGGCCCTCGAGCAGAGGGGCTACCTCAGTCAGTTCGGCGACAGCGTCCAGGTCGAATTCGATGAGAGTCTGCTATGGTGGCATATCGCCACCACCATTTGTTATTACACCTACGAGGATGTTGGCAAGAAGCCTCCCACAGATAAAAATAGTACAAACAAGGGATCAAATGACCTTAACCAAGAAAATGAGGCAGTCCCCATCTCAGCAACCATACATCGCTGACTGAGTAATCTTATATCTGATTACATGATATATCTTCTCGTCATGCAGCCTTCCATGATGTCATCATCGGCTGTGATTAGGTTCCTGGAGACTAGTGCTGAAGCCCAAAAATTCTTCCTCCGAAGGCCATTTAAGAGGTGGGACCCTAACCTTGCATCTGCCTTTTTCTGCTCTTCCCAACATTTGGGGGAAGAAAGGGAAGAGGAACGGCAATTCGCATGCACAGATCTACTATCGGTGAATACTGTAGCAGATCCCATCGAAGTGAAAGGAGACTGGAGCAAATCGGTGTTGTTCTCTGCATGCATTCTCGCGAAGAAGCTGAAAGATGAAGTGAAGGTAACGCAGAGATGGCCCCTGATCTGTGAGGTATGGGTTGAGATGCTATCCTACGCTGCATGTAACTGTAGCGGGATAGCCCATGCTCAACACCTTAGTAAAGGTGGAGAGCTTCTCACATTTGTATGGTTTCTAATGTCTCACCTGATAGACCCGGGTCCTGGTAGGGCTAAACTAATTGTAGGTAAGTGATCATGTCTTCTATTTGCTGCACCAAATACAATAAGATTTGAAAGACTATTATTCGACCAAGATACATGTGGACAGAAATGTTATTTGCCATCCAAAAGGTTACCACGGATTTGAAGATCTTGTGTCACACTCATCAGGTTGGCCACAAATGCGATTATGTGCAATAGGTCATACTCTGGATGCACTATATTGAGCCCAAAGAAAAGTGTCATATGTGCCCATGATTCATCAAACCACGTAGAAGTAAGGACTTGTATAAAGTGAGATCTGGATTACCTACTGATGCCAGCGACTGGATGGTTCTCTGTGGGCTATCATGACGTATGGCTCTCTATAGGCCCATTATAATGTATGTGTTTTATCCACATGGTTCATTCATTTTTTCAGATTATTTTAAGGCATGAGCTAGAAGATAAAGTAGATCCAGATCTCATGTAGATCACACCACAGGAAATAGTAGTGACTCAAACACCCACCACCTTTCATCTACTTCTGTGTGACTTAATCACCGGTCTCCCCCGTTCTCACCCATGGGGAGCTAGTCCTGGACAAGGCCGACCTCGGTTCGGTGGCTTTCTTAATCTCTTTTCCCGTTTTGTTTCCTTACGATAGGTGGGCCCTCTTGCGATGAGCCTTCCCATTTTGTTTCCTTCCTTACGATAGGTGGGCATTTTTTTGTCAGCCTGAGCGCCCCTCCTAATCTGTAAAGTCAGTTTCTTTTTTTTTTTAAATAAAAAATAAAAAATAAAAAAATAAAATCAACAGGTTGGATGGAAAATAAACATTACAATGAGCCTTGTGAACTTTTTAATAGTGGGCGTTCAATCACCACTATATTCTTGTGGTGTGGAACACTTCATATTTGGATGTACTTTATTTTTGGGCTTGCTGTAACAACTCAAAATTTTATAATTCCCTAAAATTTAATTATTATTATTATTTTAAATGGATGAAATCAATTGCAACCACCCTCACCATTATCTTATCCTTCTTACCCGAGGAACTATCTGACGCAGGGATGAACGTGATGAGGATAACTACTCTGAATCCGCGGAGCTTCTCTGGACTCCTCTTAGAGACTTCTCGAATCCACTAGGAAAGAAAGCAGAAAATATAAACAAATTCTAAGAAATTGGAAATTGATTAATTCCCGACTAAAAACGAGTTCACAACCCTTTAAATAGAGGTACCAAGCAATGGAAAAGAAATCAGAATCAAACTACAACTAAAACTCCTAGAAATCGTGACTTACTATAAATAGTAAACTTCTTATTTATAGACGGTCGTGATGTCTACTAGTGCACAAGGTTTTTGGCCAAAAATAGTAAGTGTCCTATTTGGCTTCACCAAACCATTCTCCTAATTATTCTAAGCTCTTTTCATGTTGGGCGCAACTCCTAAAGCCCGACGGATGAAGAGTTATAATCAAACTAAAACTTACTATTTATAGTAAAACCGAAATTAAAACAGGGAAACGACCGTCGATCCACGGGTTTCTCACAATTCCGAGTGTCGCAACCGGCATAGCGGGGTTGGTTGGCTAAAGTATCTCGTTCTACCCAAAAATCATATATTTTACGTCAGGTAACTCATTTTGGATTGCGAGATACGCCTGATCTAAGGTCCGACGGTCCGGATCACTTCTGTCGTCGACCGGGCTTTTTATGATCCATCTTGGTCATGAAACTGTCCGCGACCGGCTCTATATCAGTCCCCTCCACTTCAAAAGAACTCGTCCTCGAGTTCTCATCCTGCGCTGGTTCATGATACTCGGTTAGGTCCGCGACGTTGAAAGTCCGTGAGATCGTCATGTCATCTGGAAGATCAACAACATAAGTATTGTCATTGATCTTTCGAATGATTGAGACGGGTCCAATCTTCTTATTTTTTAACTTGTTGTACGTCTCGGTTGAAAATCTCTCTTTGCGCAGATGGACCATAACGCGGTCGCCCACCTCGAACACATTTTATCGTCGGTGCTTGTCCGCTTATTCCTTATACTTATCGTTTGAGGCATGTAGCTTAGTCTGAACTTTCGCATGGATGCCAATGATCTTATCTGCCATATGTTCTGCTGCAATGCTCATGCCTGGGTGCTTGGGCAGAGGGACCAAGTCAAGCGTGTAGCGAGGCACTCGTCCATAGATAATCTGGACCGATGATTTCCCCATCGAGTGGTTCACCATGTTGTTGAATGCAAACTCTGCTTGAGACAAAGCCAAATCCCACTGCTTCAGTTTTTCTCCTGAAATACAATGAAGGAGGTTTCCTAACGTATGATTCACAACTTCGGTCTGCCCATCAGTCTGTGAGTGGTAAGCACTGCTGAATTGAAGTCGTGTATCGAATCGAGTCCACAAAGTCCACCAAAAGTGGCTAAGGAACTTCATGTCACGATCAGAAGTAATGGTCTTGGGGACCCCGTGTAGCCGTACAACCTCTCTGAAAAATAGATTCGTCACGTGTGTTGCATCAAGGGTTTTCTTGCATGGGATAAAGTGTGCCATCTTGGAGAAACGATCTACCACCACGAATACCGAATCCATACCGCGTTGTGTTCATGGGAGACCAAGCACGAAGTCCATTGATAAATCCTCCCAAGGACCGTCAGGCACAGGTAACAGGGTGTAGAGGCCCGTATTCTGAGATTGCCCCTTAGAGATCTGACAAACATGACAATGTTGTACGGCTTTTTCCACATTACGTACTAATTGCGGCCAGTAATACCGCTCTTCCACAAGAGATCGAGTCTTGTCTTGCCCAAGGTGTCCACTGAGGCCACCTCCATGTAGCTCCTGAATGATCTGCTCCCTCAGAGAACTTTGGGGGATGCACAATCGATTCCCTTTGAAGAGAAAACCGTCCTGTATATGAAGGTCACTAAGAATCTTTGAAGTCCTCATCCTCGGCATACAGCTCCTTGAGACAGTCGAAGCCGACCACCTTATTGTTTATCGTAACAAGTAATGATGCACGATGGCTAAGTGCATCATCAATCTTGTTCCGTTGCCCTGACTTGTGCTTTAGAACGAACGTGAATTCCTGTAAAAACACAACCCATCTAGCATGGACACGATTCACGTTAGTCTGACTATTAATAAACTTTAATACTTGATGGTCAGTGTATAGAACAAACTCTCTTTGAATTAGATAATACCACCAATGTTGCAGCGCCTGAACAATTGCGTACAACTCAAGCTCATAAGTCAACCACTTCTTTCGGGCTTCGTTGAGCTTTTCGCTGTAGAAGACTATCGGCCTGCCTTCCTATGATAATACTCCCCCAATTCTGATGTATGAAGCGTCACACTCAACCTCAAACAATTTGTCAAAATTAGGAAACACTAAGGCCGGTGTTGTAGACAAACGATGCTTGATCTCATGAAAGCTCTTGTCAACTTTATCGGTTCATCGGGATAGTCCTTTTTTCATGCATTCTGTTATAGGCGCGACTATGGTGCTAAAATCTCGCACAAATCGACAATAAAAAGTTGTCAACCCGTGAAAACTCCTCACCTCATGAATGTTTGTCGGGATCGGCCATTCCCTAATAGCTCGCACATTTTCATCATCCACACGAATACCTGTAGACGTTACAACAAATCCTAGAAACAACAGGCTGTCAATTAAAAAACTACACTTCTTCAAGTTGAGGTAGAACTTGTTAATTTATAGGACCTGCAACACCTGCCTGAGATGTTTCCTGTGCTCCGCCTCATCCTGTCTATATATCAATATGTCATCAAACTATACTACCACAAATTGGCCAGTGAATGGTTTTAAAACTTGATTCATCAAACGCATAAAGGTACTTGGTGCGTTCAATAGGCCGAAAGGCATGACCAGCCACTCATACAACCCTTCCTTAGTCTTGAATGCCGTTTTCCACTCTTCACGGGGTCAGATATGAATCTGATGGTACCCGCTCCTTAGATCTAGCTTAGAGAACACCTTGGCCCCTTTTAGCCACTACAAAAAAAATGACCAAAGGCTACGGACTATTCTGGTTTTTCGCTACGGTTGTAAACTGTAGCTAATTTGCCACGGCTTAAAACCATAGCTAAAATTGTAAAACCGTAGCAAAAAGCTAACTCCGCCAACAACCTTGGATACGTCATAAGGGACTCTATGAGGCCCATTAAAATGTGTGTACTCCATCTAATACGTTTACAAATTTTTTAAAAATATTTTAGGCAGGAACCCAAAAAAGGAAATAGATTGAAAGCTCAAGTGGACCACATGGTAGGAAAGAGTGGAGATTAATCCATTGATCGATGGTGTGGTTCAATTTACCTTCGATTTGCCTAGATGTTAGGTTTATTTCCTATAAAAAATATTACAAAATTAATGGACGGAGTGGATATATCGATTGCATCAAGATGGACCCCACAAAGCCCTTGACAAGGCCGTCCGTTTGGATCCATCAAATGTGAGCCGTGGAGAGCTGGTTACGGATTTATCAATTGCTACGGTCATATTAGCTTTTAGCTATGGTTAAAAACCATAGCAGGACCGTAGCAGGCAAAAATGCGGAAAACCGCGCTGCCCTTTTCTTTTCCCCCTCGCACAAAACTTCATTTCCCTCCCTCCATTCAACCCTATTCCCTCTCAAGTCCGTCCATTTCTCTCTCTCGATCTCCCTCGCCCCTTCTCTCTCTCTCTCTCTCTCTCTCTCTCTCTCTCTCTCTCTCTCTCTCTCTCTCGCTCGCGCGCCCTCTCTTCTCTCTCTCGATCGATCTCCCGCACCCCTTCTCCCTCTGTCTCGATCTCTCCCTCTCTCTTTCGCTCCCTTCTCTCTCTCTCTCTCTATTTCCCTCTCTCCCTCTTCCTCTCCCTTTAACAGAAACAGCACTCTTCGAGCCATTGATCCGATCGAGCTTCTGACGATCGGATTTCGCAGTGCGGAGCGACTGGAGTTTGGATCTGGTCCGTATGCTTAGGGATCTCCATCCATAAGGTGCGCTCGCTTATGTATTTTCCAAAGATTGATGCAAAATTGTCCATCTGAATTTAAATCTACATTTCCATGATTTTCCTTAGTTTCTATTTTCCTAGAGATTGGTGTTTTTAGTGCTTACCCAACAATGGAACAGGTGGGACCTATCGTTTGATAAACTAAGTATTCATCTGGTGGCCCATCATTGTATATTCCATGCCTCAGTCTTCTCAATCAGATGATCTCAGCCATCTGATGTGTGGCTTGCAAATGGAAAATTATAATTTGAATCTATTAACCTTTTAAATGAGTAGATATGATTTTTTGGGCCATGGCGCATGCACAATAGACCACCTGATCGGTGACTTGGATCTTCATGACTCGCTTGTGATGGGGTGCCAATCGTACTCCGCCTAGTAGCCTTAACAGGGGTTATGCACGCATACTAATTTCATTCTGATTTGAAATTTCTTCAAAGTACTTCTGGCTGATTTGATTCCTTAAAATTTTATCATTCTGACATATCATGGGCCAACTCTTCCATTTCATTTGATGCAAAACCTGAATTGAATTGGAAACATTCGATCAGAGAAAATGGCAAAATTTACTAATGATTCTTAGTATTTATAATGAGTTACGAGCCTTACATTAAATAATCTGTAATCCTGTCTATCAGCATCCATAAATGAGAGAAGTGTCACGAGATTGGGAATCGCTTTGGTGCGATGCTCTTCCAGACTTTCTTGGATTTTTCTTATATTTTCTTCACTGTATGGCAATGGGGTTGCTGATCCCTTTCTATGGACTCCAATCCACCATCCTAACAATTAGATCTTCAATACAGAATAAAGAAACACCTCTCGTGCTTTGGAAACTCTAATCCAAATTAACCTTTGGATTTATTTATTTGAGAAGCCATAACCTTGGATTTAAACAGATGAAAACTGAATTTGAAAAGTGAATACTATTTTTTGATGTTAATAGTATTCAAACAGTTTTAAACATCTTGATTGGCAAACCATTGTTGGAATTACCTGGGTCTCCACCATGAGTGGTCTGTATCAAGAGGGCCTCAAGACAAATCTAATTGGTCACTCCAAAATGGAAGCCAATAGATTGAAGGCATTGGAAAGAATTGTCGCTTCTGGTCGCACTCTTCAATGGCAACTTGAGTATTTTCTCTCTGTTGTCCTCTGTGAGTTTCTTTGCTTCTTAATATCTGTTCTCTTGTTCTCATCTTTTCCATAGTTCTGAGTATAGAAAACGTCTGAACCATAGTGCAAAAGCCAAAAGAGCCTTTGGAGCCCAAAGTGGATTAAAAAAAAAAAAAAAAATTGTTTTTCCCTCCACAAACTCTTTGCTTCTCTTTCAATTGCACCAAATCACTCAATGGCTCAAATTACAATGCAATATGCACTAGTCATGATTGTGATATTATCTTGACTTAGTGAAAACAGACACATCTCTACTACATATAATGAATTGCCATGGGCAAAAAGCATTCCCATAATTAGTTGTTCAAAACAACTGAGCCATTCGACATTGGAAGGGGTTTTAAGCAATTGAAAGGGCATTTAAGTAATCAGGCGATTCCCTTTCTTTAGCCACAATAAACAAAGAGATTTGCCACAGTATGTACCCCAATATTGTTATGGGATGTGCTTGAACTATTCTGTTGTATATGGGGTCAATGTTGTTGTTAACAACAATATGTAGCATGCCAAGAAGGCTTGTGGTTATCCTACCTTAAAAATGTTGCTTCATACCCTTACAAAAGAATTGTAATTTCTAGCTTAATTTTTAACTTAATTTTCAATTATAAAAGAATTGAGTCTTTTCTAGCTTTATCTTCAATGGTCTTGTAGAATCGTAGGCTAGAACCCCTGAAGAAATGATTTTTTTTTTTTTTTTACCAAGTTTGTCCTGGAATGTGCATTTGCTTTTTGTCAACATCAACATCAAATTTAACGTATGCTTGCTAAATCCCTATCTCTCTAATCATTCTTTAGAATACTGGGTGCTATAATTCGCATTGGCTAGTCTGTTATGGTTTTCTGAACTATACCGTATAATAAGCAGCAAATGGCAATGGCACCAATTCTGTGCATCATGGTTTGAAAACCTGAAATGTCTAATCGATCAACTTGAATGTCATGAACACTCACATGGAAACTTGAAAAGAACTCCATAAAAAATTGATCATTAATAGATTTTTTATATATATAAAATATGCATTATAAAATGCATAATTAATGAAAAATGAAAACGAAGGAAAAACTCGACCTAGTTGTTTTTTTTTTTCCTCAACTCAAAAACACTAAAAAACTCTAGGCAACTCGATGGAAATGAGTTTCTCATCTAGTTGGCTTAATTGGTATCTACAGTAATTACCATAAGTATTAGTATTATTGCTTGGGTAATTGCCATATTTGTAATTTCTGCCATCTGCAGAGCCTACATTTTTATGCATAAATAAAAGAAATATCACCAACTAGTTGTATTTTCCATTACAAATTCTTCTGGTCTCCTATATATAGTCCAACCATCTTTAGTTCTCTATCTAAGCAGTCTACTCGTTATACTTCTACTGATAATGGAAGTCTATTAGTTACATTTCCAAAATTCTCATCTTTCCCATTTCTCAAAATTTTAATGTTTCTTTAAAAGACTGTATGGATTGGTGCCTCATATTTCTGAATAGCTAGCAGAATGTGATATGTTCAGCAGATTTGCTAAATAGTATTATGTTATCTTATTCATAACTGAATTGGGTTTCCATTTAAGTTGTTGGGGTGTTGATTTATCAAGTGGGCCATGTTTATAAGGTGGTCATGGTCATTTGGATCTTGGGACTCTTTTTCTTTCTTTCTTTTTTTTCTTTTTTTTCCTGTGGTCATTGGCCTAGATTTTCTCTACCTTTTTGGAGAGATGATCTAGTGCTCTCATTACACTAGAAGTTTTAGTGTTCCTAGTTGCAGTGGGACATTTAAACAGTCCAATCAGTTGATCATGATTGTCCATTAGGTCCAACGCACATTTCATGGGCTATAGTGCAAATATCACACCAATATGATGATCTCAACCATATAATCAAATGCCTCAAGATCATTTGTACAAAAATAGGAATAACCAACAATTCGATCCATCTTTTTGATAGCTCCCATCATGGATTGCTTATGATTCTTAAGAATCATTTCTGTTAGGCAATTCTAACAATCCCATCCATGAGTTGGAAAAAGGACGGCTGATAGAAATAAGGACAAATCTAGATGGATTTGATAATCCAATCAGTCTTATTTTTACATTGTAGCCCTGGAAATGTGTTCTAGATTTAATGAAAATTTTTGATAGCTTTGAAATTTTCACTCTAGTTTTCCACAGCAGTACATTCGTTTTCACTCAACATGTGGGGCCCATGGTTCAGGACCTTTGTTGTGAAAAATAGTAAATCTATTGGTGCATCTATCATGAATATATTCTTGTGTCTGTTATGGGTTTTACTGTTGTATCTGTTTACAGCTTCACATAGTAAGTCGGTAATATTCTGTGTATTTCTTTGTCTCATGTGCTAACATTGGCAAACCTTGCTGTTGTATTTTTATGTGTTTTGGTTATTTGGTGATCACATTGTACTAAAGGTTTTACAAAGAGATCATTAGACCCTTATTTATATGTGTTTTCAGTTTCTGGATCTTTTTAGATTTGCTTCTTTCTCAAGTATTCTCCTGTATTCTGATTGTGCAAAGCTTGGAATCTGTGACTGCATTGTTGGAAAGTCTTAGTGATGATTGTTTGCTTTTTCTAATTGAATCTTTAAAGAACTGTAAGTCGTCCCCTTATTTCTGTGATTTCTTTTGATTGATCATTATATTATCATATTTAGTACCTAAAAAAAGGGAAGTCATCCCCTTATTTCTGTGATTGAAGCTTTGATATGATTTGCCCACATTGGATGGCCACTGCTATGCACCAACCATTGGATCTGTTTGTTACAATGAACTTTGACATACATAATGACATGGACTTGTTTATGTTCTGGATAAAGAAAGAATTGTTGTTTAAGTTATTGTGTCTTCCCATGTTTGAAGGTTTTAGCAATATTGACATGGTTGTCCAAAACAGAGTCCACTTCTATTATATAATCGAACCCTTGGTTGTATGATCCTTCTAATAAAGTGCCATTGTGGCTTTCAACTGTGCTACTGACTCATGCCCCCGCTTGTGCTTCCTAGCTGTTTATACTTGCTAACATTAAAAAAAAAAAAAACATTTCCCCACTCCTGCAACCCAAATATCTTGTTGCTTCACTTCACATTCTGCGAAACTATAATTAGAATATCATTATTTCCACCCACTGTTGTAAGCCTAGATGCTCATTAGTCCATAGGGTAGAAATTTCCAACTTTGCTATCTTAACTTCCAACCAGAGGGCCCTACCTGCAGCATTATTGGGCCGATCATAAAAGCTCCATTTCTTTCCATTTAGCATCATATACAATACCCCAAAAATAAACTGGTAGTATATAATGTTCAGTGCTTCAATTGAGTTTCTATGGCATAAGTCAGTTCTTCAATTTACACAATGACTTAATTAGTTGCCAGTAGATGGTCAATTAAGAAAGAAATATGACAGCATTCTACATTCAATGATGAGAAGGCCATCAAAACAATGGCTAGAAACATTCAATGAAGAAAAAAAAATCCATTGGGTGTGAGGGTGTGTAAGAAAGAAAAAAAGAAGCCACTCATTTCTTTTGAATATTGTGCCTAACTTTAGGATTGAAAAGACTGATTCTTGCATGTGGCTTATCTTATGAAAAGCTGAGATCTCACACATGTTCCATATTGGCATGTGCGGCTGCATGTAAATGGACACAATTCCACATACATGTGGGCTTAACCTCTGTTTTATGTTTACTTCATATGTTTTCAGACTTTTTTAGTCACATATGATAGTTGGCATCATAGCTTGTATAATGTTTAATTTTAGTAGCTTAGTTTTTGTTTGTGCATGGAGAACTCATTGAGAAGCCAGTGTATCTGGATTTGTTTGCAGTCATTCTTGCCATATAATCTTGGGCCATCTTTTCTTTTTTTTCTCTTTTTTTTTCCAGGCAATTGATTTACTATTTTTTCTTAACCGTCTTTTATAGGACATTGATTGACATATTAGGAAATCACAACTGAGGTAAGAACACGAAGGTCCTATTCTTATGCAGGCTGCCTTTATGCAGGCTGTCATTTCCCACTTCTGATGCTACAAATCACAACTGAGGTAAGAACACGAAGGTCCTATTCTTATCTCACTTGTGAGTTGGACACAACCACCTATTATGAGATATTGATGGGTTAATTGACATTGGAGTAATTATTCCAATGCAATTAGTAGCAACCCTTGTGTTTTGCATGAGTCGGACACAGCACATCTATATATATATTGATTTTTATTTATGTTTTATTTTATTTCTAGCTTTCTTTTTTAAGAAAAATCTTGATTTGGAATTTCTTTTTCTTTAGAATAAAATTCTAAGTTTGTAGTAAATTTCAGAAGCAAAACTGATGCATGCCCAAAATCAGGTATGTAGTAAAATTTGGTTAGTTGTTCAAGGTTTGTGTAAATGTAATAAAATTCATGCCATTGTATATGTATCTTGTCATGTATCAGCTAGGGTCTTACAAGCAAGGTGCTTAAACTTACAATCTAACCCTTTTTGCTGAACACAAAATGCACGCGTCTTTATTGCCTTTCCTATTGCAGGTTTATTTCCATAAAGAAGGAATATGATCAAGCCCAATCTGAGCTCAATTTGAGTCATTCAAAGATGAAAGAATGTGACACTGAGATCAATGCCATTGTCAAGGAGCAACAGAAGCTTCAACATAAAATTAGTGATGCAAATGTTGAGAGGAAAAAATTAGAAAATGAGGTACTTACAGTGGTTATTCTGTTCCTATTTTATTTAACTTGCTTGATCTATGAAATTGTGTATGTGTTCTTAATAGATAAACTACTAGAAAGGCATAGTTGGATTGTAGCTGAGAAACAATTATTTGGAAAAAGTGGGACAGATTATGACTTCTCATCTCGTGATCCTCGTAAATCAAGAGAAGAGCTTGAGAAACTTCAAGCCGAACAATCTGGGTGGGTGATTAGATTACTTCTTGTGTTGTTTCTTATGCTTTGTTTTCTTTTCCATGACAATGAAATAGTATGATTTAACACTTAATTGACATTTGGTTTTGCATTTTTTTTTAAAGAAGAAGGTTAATGGACATGCATCTCAGTTAATCTGATTGATGGCTTTCAGCCTTGAGAAGAGGGTCAACAAAAAAGTTATGGCAATGTTCGAGAAAGTTGAAGATGAATACAATGACTTATTATCCAAGAAAAACATCATTGAGGTATATTGTTGTATTTCTCAGCTTGTAAAGGATCTCATCTTTTTTTCTTTTTTCTTTTTTTTTTTAAATTGAATTTGTTTATGTTTGAAGTTGTTTCTTTACTGTATTCTTCCCTTGCTTAGAATGATAAGTGAAAAATCAAGAAGGTGATTGAAGAGCTTGATGAAAAGAAGGAAACACTAAAAGTTACGTGGGTTAAAGTGAACAAGTGAGTCAATACTTCTCTGCTCTCATGTTCCAGTTCATATTTTGTGCTTTCTAGTTGAAAATAAAAAATGTCATTTACTTTTGTTTGTGTATTTCAGCGAAAGAAATTTCCTTTCCGGATTATGTTAATGTGCGTGATTTCAGCGTTTTAGATGGCTGAAACTATGGCCCAAATTATAGTATCCGGCTTCCTTGGATCCTTAGATTAGACGAATTCGGTGGATCCAGGGGACAGGCCGTGTTTATGTATTTGCTCGAAATTAACGGAGCAGACCCGAATGTGCGTCAGAGCTATCCGGATGAGCAGGGATCCCTGGAAGGTGGGAACCGCTGTTATGACCATGATGAAGCTATCCATTTTCTATGGACAACATTGGAGGGGCCTGACCATTTAGACAAACCGTGTTTATGTATTTGCTCGAAATTAATGGAGTAGACCCGGATGTGCGTCGGAACTATCCGGATGAGCGTGGGTCCCTAGAAGGTGGGAACCGTTGTTATGACCATAATTAAGCTGTCCATTTCCTATGGACAACATTTGAGGGGCCTGACCATTTGGACAGGTCGTGTTTATATTTATATTTGCAGGGACCACACCCTTAACATAAAACCCACACGTAAACCCAATCTTGAACCCGAATCCGATTTCCTAAACCTAAACCTTAACGTATTCTCAAATCCCCAAACCTAAACCTACACCTAATCCTAATCTTAACTCCCTAACCTAAACCTAAACCTAAACTTGAAAATCCAAACCTATACCCGAACTTGAACCCGATTTCCTAAACCTAAACTTATAACCTTACCCTAAACCTATTCTCAAATCCCAAAACCTATAGCCTAAATCAAACCTAAACCTTAACCTATAACCTAAACTCAATTCCTTTAACCTTAACCTATAACCTAAGCTAAACCTAAACCTATAACCTATACTTATAACCTAAACCTAAACCTATAACCTAAAACCTAAACCTAAACCTAAAACCTAAATGTATTCTCAAATCCTTAAACCTAAACCTACACCTAATCTTAATCTCAACTCCTTAACCAAAACCTAAACTTGAAAACCAAACCTAAACCCGATCCCGATTTCCTAAACCTAAACCGTAACTTATTCTCAATTCCCTAAAGCTATAACCTATAACCTAAACCTAAACCTACAACCTAAACCTAAACCTAAAACCTAAATGTATTCTCAAATCCCTAAACCTAAACCTATACCTACACCTAATCCTAATCTCAACTCCTTAACCTAAACCTAAACTTGAAAACCCAAACCTAAACCCGAATCCGAACCCACCCAAACCCAATTTCCTAAACCGAAACCTTAACCTATTCTCAATTCCCTAACCCGTAACCTATAACCTAACCTAAACCTAAACCTATAACCTACACTTATAACCTAAACCTAAACCTGTAACCTTAACCTAAACGTAAAACCTAAACCTAAACCTAAACCCGATCTCGAACCTAAATCTGAATCCCTAAATTCTTAGCCTAAACCTAAAACCTAAACGTAAACCCGATCTCGAACCCGAACCTGATTTCCTATACCTAAACCTTAACGTATTCTCAAATCCCTAAACTTAAACCTACACCTAATCCTAATCTCAACTCCCCAACCTAAACCTAAACCTAAACTTGAAAACCCAAACTTAAACTCGATCCTGAACCCGAACCTGATTTCCTAAACATAAACCTTAACATATTCTCAATTCCCTAAATGTATAACCTAAAACCTAAACCTAAACTTATACCTATAACCTAAACCTAAACCTAAAACCTAAATGTATTCTCAAATCCCTAAACCTAAACCTACACCTAAACCTAATCTCAACTACTTGACCTAAACCTAAACCTATAACCTAAACCTAAACCCAATCCCGAACCTGAACCTGATTTCCTAAACCTAAACCTTAAACTATTCTCAATTCCTCTAAAGCTATAACCTAAACCTATAACCTATAACCTTAACCTAAACCAAAACCTATAACCTATAACCTAAACTTATAACCTATAACCTAAACCTAAACCAAAACCTAAACCTATAACCTATAACCTAAACCAAAACCTATAACCTAAACCAAAACCTAAACCTATAACCTATAACCTAAACCAAAACCTATAACCTAAACCAAAACCAAAACCTATAACCTATAACCTAAACCAAAACCTATAACCTAAAAACAAAACCAAAATCTATAACCTAAACCCAAACCCATTCTCAAATCCCAAAACCTATAACCTAAACCTAAATCTTAACATAAACCTATAACCTATAACCTAAACCTAAATCAAAACCTATAACCTAAACCCGAACCTATTCTCAAATCCTATAACCTATAACCTAAACCTAAACCTAAACCAAAACCTAAACCTAAAACCTATAACCTAAACCAAAACCTATAACCTAAACTCCGAACCCATTCTCAAATCCTATAACCTATAACCTAAACCCAAACCCAAACCCGAACCCAAATCCCTAAACCTTAACCTAAACATATAACTTATAACCTCAGAACCTAAGCCTATACCTAAACCTAAAACCTAAACCTAAACCTAAACCTATAGCTTAAACCTAAACCTATAACCTATAACCTAAACCCTATTATCTTAATCTAAACCTATAACCTAAACCTAAACCTAAACTTAAACTTATAACTTAAACCTATTCTCTAATCCTAAAACCTATAACCTACCTTAACCTAAACCTATAACCTAAACCTAAACCTTAACCTATAACCCAACCTAAACCTATTCTTAAATCCCAAAACCCATAACCTAAACCTAAACCTTAACCTAAACTTATAACCTATAACCTAAACCAAAACCTATAACATAAACCCGAACCCGAATCCCTAAACCTTAACCTATAACCTAACCTAAACCTATACTTATAACCTAAACCTATTCTCAAATCCCAAAACCTATAACCTAAACCTAAACCTTAACCTATAACCCAAACTAAACCCATACTTTTAACCTTAACCTAAACCTAAAACCTAAATGTATTCTCAAATCCTTAAACCTAAACCTACACCTAATCCTAATCTCAACTCCTTAACCTAAACCTAAACTTGAAAACCCAAACTAAACCCGATCTCAAACCCGAACTCGATTTCCTAAACCTAAACCTTAACCTATTCTCAATTCCTTAAAGCTAAACCCTAAACCTATAAACTAAACCTATAAGCTTAACCTAAACCTAAAACCTAAACCTAAACCTAAACCTAAAACCTAAATGTATTCTCAAATCCCTAAACCTAAACCTATACTTTTAGGTAGGAGAAGTTTACTTTTTATAGTAAGTCACATATTTTAGTGTGTTTGATCAGAGTTTTGAGTTTAAAAGTCCATCCTAGGTTTGAACACATTCTCATGTTGGATTTTGTCATAGTTTAGAAGATTTGTACGTACATTTTTTATTTCTTCATATATAAGTGTTTTTTTTTTGTCTTTCTTCTTTTTAAGATGTGTACAAAGGCATCCTTGTTTGATTGTGTCTACAAATGCTGTTTTATACAGGCTGACAAGCTAAAGAAGTCACTGGAGGATGAAATTCATTTTCTCAAGGGAAGGGTTTCAGAACTTGAAAGTGATCGTGTCGAAGTCCACAAAAGTTATATCTGCAGTTTTAAGGAAAGAAGAAGCTCTATCTTCTGCATTTGCTGAAATTGACCATCTAAAGGAAGAAAATTCTGTAAAAATATGAGCATTATTGAATGCATATGGAGGGTGTTTACTGTATTGGAGTGTATTTGTTCCTATGGACATGAGGGCATGCCTTAGTTGTAATTCTTATGATAGGTTGAGTAAAGTGAAGTATTGTTTATTTAGAAATGTGAATGTAGGATACATTGTATGATTTGATTGCTATTTATACATCTTTTTTTTCTGATTGTATTTTATGTACTATTTCTATCAACATGTAGCTTAAATGAGTTATCAATCACATCAAGTTCTTGCAATGGAAACAAGTCATATTATTACAATTTTTAAAAATAGCTATGAATATATCCGTAGTTATAGCTACGGCTTTTGTCCATAGCTACTGGTATTTATTGCTACGGATATAATTCGTAGCTATGGTATCTATTGCTACGACAATTATCCGTAACTATTGGTGTCTATTGCTACGGATATGGTCCGTATCTATTGGTATATATTGCGATGGATTATATCCGTGGCAATAGATACCAGTAGCTATGGATTATATCTGTAGCTATTGGTATCTTTTGCTACGGATTATATCCGTAGCTATTGGTATATATTGCTACGGATATAATCCATAGCTAGACCTTTAGCTACCCCACCTATAGGCACGGATGTGCTATGAATTATATCCGTAGCAAAAGGGCTTTTTCTACGGTTTTGGGTCATAGCCTTTGCCCATTTTTCTTATAGTGAGCATATCAAGTATGTCATCCAACCGTGGTATTGGGAACCGATATTTGATGGTAATTTTGTTTATTGCCCGGCTGTCGACACACATGCGCTAGCTTCCATCTTTTTTGGCGTTAATAATGCTGGTAAAGCACATGGGCTCATACTCTCTCTCAAGAGACCCTTACAGATCAATTCCTCCACTTGCCCCTGAAGTATCTTGCACTCCTTCGAACTCATCCGATAATGAGGGCGGTTGGCAGGCTAGCCCCAAGGACGAGGTCTATGTGATGTTGGATGTCCCTCATGGGGGGCAATCCATCAGGTAAATGCTCAGGCCAGACTTCTTTGAATTCGTATAGCAACAGTCTTAAGCTTGGAGGGATGTTTGAGGGTTCCTCTTCCTCACCTTTCACCATTACGGCATACACCTCGCCAATTTTCTTGGATTCATCCATAAAATCCCGAATAGTCAAGAGGAAACTCCCCTCCACTTTAGAGGTTTCAAGGTGGTTCTCTGGTGCTATAGGGGCAAGGATTATTTTCAACTATCCTTGACGAATATGTAGACATTGTCTTGTCCCCGATGGGTCGTATCACGGTCCGTCTGCCAGGGTCGACCGAGTAACATGTGACAAGCTTCCATGTTGATCACGTCATAAAGTATCTGATCCTTATAATTTTTACCAATTGAAAATAAGATAGTGCATTGTTTAGTTACTTTGATTTCATTCACCTTTTTTATCCAGCCAATTGAGTACGGGGAAGGATGTTTCATCATTGGTAGCCGCAACTTATCCACCATCACTCTTGAGACGATGTTCTTTACTACCACTGTCTATGATCACATCACAGACCCTTCCATTGACAGTGCACTGAGTACGAAAATATTGTGTCATTGTGGATGTAATTCATTTCGTGGGGTATACAGTAATCGCCTCACAACTAGAAATTCACCACGATCCTCACCCGTCACTTCATCGCCACCTACTATTTCTTCAGTGGTTTGTTTATGTTCATCATAGTCATAGTCTTCTTCTGCGGCCTCATCTTCAGTGCCCCATTCATTTATAGTTAAGTGTGTTGCGGGATGTTGAGGACAGGTGTTTGATAAGTGGCCTGGTTGGCTATATAGGTAACAATTGTTCGACCTTGGTTGAGCATAAGGATTTGGAATCCTACTCGCTGTTGCGGGTGGTGCATGTTGAGGTCTGGATGAGCCGCTCCCCGTATCACGGTTTGTGGTTGTAGGAGGTTGATGACGTTCTTTTACTGGATCTTTTCCTCGTGCCAGCACTGGATCCCGCGTGGGACCTATCATGGGAGGTCGAGTTGAAGGATACGGACAAGCAGGAACTCTTGCAAGTTATGTTTCTGCCCTACCTGTCAATCGAACTACTTCATCTACGGTCTCGACAGGGTACATCTGAACTCGGGCCTGAATTGTCGGTCGCAACCCACCTATAAATCATGGCACCTTCTGTGACTCAGATTCTGACAGATTGTTTCATGTAGCCAACCACTGGAATTCTTCAGTGTAATCTGTGATTGTTCGATTTCCTTGTTGGTAATTTTGGTATTGTTGGAATAATATCTGCTCATAATCACTGGGGAGAAATCGTGATCGAAGAAGACGTCTCATCCGTGGCCATGATGAGATGGACGCCCTGTTCTAGCAGGCTCGTGAGAGTTGTAAATGTTCCCACCATGCAGAAGTACCAGATTTTAACTTAAACGCTACTAATTTTACCCTTTTATGATCTAGCACGTCTATATAATCAAAATATCTCTCTACTTTGGCTAGCCAATTGAGGAAATCTTCTATACGTAATAAACCATTAAAACTAGGAAGTTCAACCTTACCTCGATAGTCTCTTTCAGAACGATCTACATGATTGCCTCCATGGATTGGTCGTCGAGCAAAACCCTCATTAAGGTCCTCGTCGCTAGAACTTGAATTATCTGGTGTAGCCCTACGGTTTGTCACTGGTAGTGCTCTACAAAAATCCAGGTTGTGTCGTACAACAACCCTGGGTGGTGGAGCAACTATAGGTGGTGGAGCACCGCCTAAGGCTCGGGGCGGAAGTAGCACATCCGCAAGATGGTCGAGGGTTGCCTACAGCCCTTGCATGGTCAACTAACTCTCCCGGTGGAAAGCTTCCATTCTTTCCGAAAGATAACGAATCCCTGGATCATTGTCCACAGGATTTTGATTCATACCTTCATTATTTGCCATCGGCTTGAGGGAAATCCTTGCTCTGATACCAATTGACGCAGGGATGAACATGATGAGGATAACTACTCCGAATCCACGGAGCTTCTCTGGACTCCTCACAGAGACTTTTCGAATCTACGAGGAAAGAAAGCAGAAAATATAAATAAGTTCTAAGAAATTCGAAATTGATTAATTCCTGACTAAAAACGAGTTCACAACCCTTTAAATAGGGGTACCAAGCAATGAAAAAGAAATCAGAATCAAACTACAACTAAAACTCCTAGAAATCGCGACTTACTATAAATAGTAAACTAACTATTTATAGACGGTCGTGATGTCTACTAGTGCGCAAGGTTTTCGGCCAAAAATAGTAAGTGTCCTATTTGGATTCACTAAACCATTCTCCTAATTATTCTAAGCTCTTTTCACTTTGGGCGCAGCTACGAAAGCCCGACGGATGAAGAGTTATAATCAAACTAAAACTTAATATTTATAGTAAAAACGAAATTAACATAGGGAAACGACTGTCGACCCAGGGGTTTCTCACAATTCCATGCATCATAACCCGACATAGTAGAGTTGGTTGGATAAAGTAGCTCGTTCTACCCCAAAATCATATATGTTACGTCAGGTAACTCATTCCGGATTGCAAGATAAGCCTGATCTAAGGTCCGATGGTCCGGATCACTTCAGTCGACGACCAGGCCTTTTCTGATCCATCTTGGTCATGAAACTGTCTGCGACCCGCTCTACATCACTATCCTTTTTTATAAGAGTGGTAAATTAAAAAATAAAAAATAAATAAAAAGTAAAAAATAAAAAATCAAGAAAGAAAAGATAGGAGAGAAAGATAAATTAAGTGAAAGAAAGGCTTATAAGGTTAGTATTAATTTTTTTTAATATTATTATAATTTTAGGCCCGTATGATGGACGGTATGGATTTACTATGGGTCCAATGCATGTGCGCACACATATATCAATAAGTGTATATATGCACAATGCACCTTGGAGCACCTAAGCGCATGTAAACAAGTAATAAAATCAAACACTTAAAGACTTAATTTTACTTGAATTACATGTTAAGCTTATTATTGCATATGGGGCCTGATCAATTCAGTCCATTAGATTCTCATGACCAAAATATGACAAACCTCCAAAAATTAAGCCAAATCAACATTTGGGTGGACCATAATAATCAAAATAGAATTTATGGTACATCAGCCATTGAAAGATATATCAGGGCTGTAGGGACTTTTGATGAAGATACTGATTATTTTGACAATTTAAAAATAATCGGGTGAACCAATGAATAACTCTGATCTTAGACAGACATTTAGGAGGGTTCAAGATAAGGAATGTATATATTTTAATGGTGAAAGAATAGTTAATGTTGTTCATGATGGTACGACCCACCAGAATCACGTATCTGGTTCATTTTTTACCAAAGATCCTAAAACGATATTAGTAAATTGGTGAAGAGAATAGATTTAATGTACACACATTATGTGTAGACCATCAAGAAAAAATATAATAATATATAAAATATATAAAAACACTAGCGTGCAAAAGTGAAGTTAATGTATTTACGGATCCAGAATTGATCTGGATTGGTGGGCTTCTATGCGGGGCTTTCTTGATGTAAGTGGCAAATTCATATCATCTATTAATCTTGTCACTTAATAAGAGACTTAGGGTTGGAAAATTTATTCGAAAGAAAACTCATGTAAACCACAATGCCTTAAACAATGAAAAATAAATGGTTACCATTGAGCAGTCGTGTGGGCCACAAAAGTGTTGTTTCGAGGAGATTTTTGGGCTCACCTTTATGTGGGGATTACCCGTCTCACCCATGGCTTAGATTATCGTGGGATCCATGCAAAAATAATAATAAATAAATAAATATAAAATAAAATAAAATTGGTTCCAACGTTGAAACTAACTGCAGTTTTTAACATTGGAGACCTTCTTGGGATATGAGATTGTGGACATAGTGATATATGTATTATATCCACCCCATCCATTTGATTTGGAAGGCTACTTTGGGTTAGGAGTGTAAATTTAGAACATATCCAAAATTTGTGTCGCCTATATAGTTAGAAAACAATGGAGGTTGTACAATAATCTTTTAGGTTATTACGCATCCCACATATTTCGGATTGGAGTGAAATTTCTTCACAATGGTCAATACAGTGGTGGTAACCATGTAATCAGTCCAGATCCTTGTAGTAGGACCCATATAAAAAAAATGTGTGTTATATATATATAATATGTTTATACCATATGGGTGCATGGTAAAACTTATCTAAACTATATGCATGTTTAGGACAAAACATCCTCATGCTAAAATATGTATCATCATAGCATGCTAGCTAGTACAAGATCCAAGCCATCCATTTGGTGGGTCATCTTATAAGATATCTAGCCTGCCCTTTTTGGTTGGGATAGATAGGATAAACCCTATCTATTAGGTACATTACCTTGTAAAACTTAAGCATCACTCCCATTTATGGTGTTAGTAATCAAAACAAATCAAGGGCTTTATGAACTTGATATTTTTATCCATTCATTTTAATATTATGATAAATTTCATATGGATTATAAGTATTCTCTGATATGCTCTGTCGGATTTCTCCCTAAATCAATAGGTGAGTAATCCCAACATGTTTCCTCTCCATATGATTAAAATAAATAAAAACCCTGACCTTAATAGTCGCAGCAACAGCAGAGAGATGGAGGCGGCAAGAACAGTGAAGGACGTTTCCCCTCATGACTCGTGAAAGCTTACTCTGCTCATCTCAAGCTCTCCGGAAAGGTTGAACTTCCTGACTGGACTAATATTATAAAAACTGTCACATTCAAGGAGCTTGCTCCCTACGACCTGGATTGGTATTATATCAGAGATGCTTCTATTGCAAGGAAGATCTATCTGAGGCAGGGTATTGGAGTTGGTGGTTTGCATAAGATTTATGGTGGGTGCAAGAGAAATGAGGCTTGTCCACCACATTCTTGCAAGAGCAGCAGTTTCATTGCTTGTCACATCCTTCAAGAGTTGTAAAACATGAACATAATTAACATTGATCAAAAAGGTGGGAGGAGAATTATGTCGAGTGGTCAGCGTGATCTTGATCAAGTTGGAAGTCGGATCGTCATTGCTCATTGAGTCCAAAACTGGGTATGTGTGCTGCTACTGTCATGCTTTTGGACATTATGGTAACTGTTTTTTTAGCATAATTTTGTAGGATTTTTTTTTTTTTTTCAGATTTAGTGGGGGATATTATTATCAAAGATGTTCTTGGCCAAGTTTTTCATTTTTAAAAAAAAATGAAATATGGTTTAGATAAAACTTATCTAAACTATATGCATGTTTAGGAAAAAACATCCATATGCTAAAATATGTATCATCATAGCATGCTAGTACAAGATCCAAGCCATCCATTTGGTGGGTCATCTTATAAGATATCTAGCCTGCCCTTTTTGGTTGGAATAGATAAGATAAATCCTATCTATTGGGTACATTACCTTGTAAAACCTAAGCATCACT
This sequence comes from Magnolia changhungtana, assembly GCA_030180095.1. Classification (NCBI taxonomy): domain Eukaryota; kingdom Viridiplantae; phylum Streptophyta; class Magnoliopsida; order Magnoliales; family Magnoliaceae; genus Magnolia; species Magnolia changhungtana. The sequence goes on along the minus strand of JASAUF010000394.1, from coordinate 473,486 downwards.
CCCATTTATGACCTTAGTAATCAAAACAAATCAAGGGCTTTATAAACTTGATATTTTTATCCATTCATTTTAATATTATGATAAATTTCATATGGATTATAGGTATTCTCTGATCTGCTCCATCGAATTTCTCCCTAAATCAACAGGTGAGTAATCCCAACATGTTTCCTCTCCATATGATTAAAATAAATAAAAACCCTAACCCTAATAGTCGCAGTAGCAGCAGAGAGATGGAGGCGGCGAGAACAGTGAAGGATGTTTCCCCTCATGACTTCGTGAAAGCATACTCTGCTCATCTCAAGCTCTCCGGAAAGGTTGAACTTCCTCACTGTACTGATATTGTGAAAACTTTTACATTCAAGGAGCTTGCTCCCTACAACCTGGATTGGTATTATATCAGAGATGCTTCCATCGCAAGGAAGATCTATCTGAGGTAGGGTATTGGAATTGGTGGTTTCCATAAGATTTATTGTGGGCGCAAGAGAAACGAGGCTTGTCCACCACATTCTTGCAAGAGCAGCATCTCCATTGCTCGTCACATCCTTCAACAGTTGTAAAAGATGAACATATATAATTGACATTGATAAAAAAGGTGGGAGGAGAATTATGTTGAGTGGTCAGCGTGATCTTGATCAAGTTGCAGGTCGGATTGTCGTTGCTCCTTGAGTCCACAACTGGGTATGTGTGCTGCTGCTGATGCTTTTGGACATTATGGTAACTATTTTTTTAGCATAATTTTGTAGGATTTTTTTTAAGATTTAGTGGGGGATATTATTATCAAAGATGTTATTGGCCAAGTTTTTCATTTTTTTTAATGAAATATGGTTTTTGAATAGGATTTTTATTATTGAAAAAAAAAAAGAAAAATAAATTGTTATAATGTTATGATTAATTGTATTATGATTTCTGAAGTATTAAAAATTCATGCCTTGCATCGTTAACACTCTTGTACGATTACATAGGGGACAACCCATTGTATCCACCAGAAACCCACTATATTTGGACGCTTGCCCAATGGGGGGATGCAGGCCTTGCCCATGCCTACCAATGGTAGAAGCCTACCGAGTGCAAATGTGGGTTATCGATATCCAACCCAAGCAAGTGGATGGTTTCTATTTATACCCACTTGATGCATTATTAACATCATTAACATCATTCACATTAATTACATTATTTGCGTTATATTTCTGATTTTTATGCTTTACTTGTATGCATATTATTTTAATTGTATTGTACACGAACCATGATGGGTTCACTCATTGGGCCTGGTCACCAATGGTGTATTGATGGAAAAACAGTACAGATAGAATTAAAGCAGATACAATGACTCAAGAACAAGAACATGAAGCCAAAGCAGTGGATGATTCATAAAAACAGTGACCATATTTAACCGAAGACGAGCTTGCTTCGTTGAATCAGTAGAATAATTAAATGGGGCATGTGTTTGCTATTATTATTCTCATTTCTGTTTTAAAATGACTTCTAATTTAGATTTTTAAAATTTTTGAATGATGATTCTGAACAAATAAAAGTTTCGATTTGGTGGACATAAATGTTTTAGCTTGTATTCTTAAGTATCATGAATGTGTGGTGGTGAATGTTTGTGGATATATTAGTGGTTGATATGAGTGTATAGATGAATGTTAATGAGAACATAGAATTCAGATTATATTATGTCTCTATTAAATAATGTGACTCACTGATTTAAGTACACTAAGTGTGCAAGTCATGGACCGTAACTCAGGTCTAAGGGTGCACACTCAGTACTTGAATTTCGGGGCGTGACACGTGCCCTATGATGATATGGAAAAGTAGATGAATGACATGGATAAAACAGAGTATCATAGTGGGCCCACAGAGCACGACCTTATTAGGCAATCCTATTACTATAAACTAATGTTTTTTTATTTTACTTTTAGTTTGGATCCATGCTTGTATTCGTGCACGTGAGGCTTTTTTCGTTGGGAATGGATGGAGTATATTTGGTGCCGTGCTGGATAGAATCCACTTCCACTAGCCATAGAAGGCTTGCACTTGACTATGGACACTCTGTTGGCAACGAGATTGTCCCAATTTTTTTAGATTCAAAACTAGATCGCTATCAATTCATGAGAAGGTCTCAAGTTCAACCGGTTAGACCACAACTCACCATTCACCCCATGGATAATTTCTAACCTTTTATGCGTGCGTGGTATCTAACCTGTATGATAGATTAGCTCCATTAGAAGATCACCTTGTGCAAAATTCAAGACTCAGACTGCCTAAGTCAGCACACAACACCCATGTCGGTATTGTATGCTACTAAAAAAAATTGTGGGCCCACCATGACGAATGTGTTTTATCCATGCTGTCTATCCATTTCATATTAGGGCATGAGCCCAAAAATGAGGTAGATCTAATCCCAGGTGGAGCACATCATTGGAAAGAGTGGTGATTGAATGCCACCATTAAGGTCACAAAGACATGAATGAAGAAAAAAAAATTACAAATCTCAACTTGATCTAAAACATTTGTAGCCCCCAAGAAGTTTTTAATGAGGGGCCTCCGATCACCACTGTATCCTGTGGTGTGGTCCACCTGAGATTTGGATTTGCCTCAATTTTGTGCTCATGCGAAAAATTATCCCTAAAAATGGATGGATGGCATTGATAAAACACATACAACATGGTGAGTCCTTGGAGCTTTTCCAATAGCACACAATAACATTGTCTATGGTGTGTGCTACCCCACGCAATTCGGGTCTCTTCTACCACAGCCATTGCGAGTAAATAGGTCATTGGCTTGGGTGGGCTCCACCATAATGTTTATGTAAAGTCAACTTTGACCACCATGTGCATCATTTCATGTCAAGTCATGGGTCCAAAAATCATTTCCATCTATTATTTATTATTCAGGTTGCACTTAATTGGAAACCATGCACAAGCCAATGCTAACTTTTTAAAATGTTTCATTAGTGTGGCCAAAGTAATTCATGTATTGGTAAAAGTTTTTGGCGACATTCATTTTTTTTTTTTTTTTTTTTTAAAAATAGTAATGTAAGTGGTTAGAATGGATTTCATATATAAAAGCATCATAGAACCCCATCACTTTACGTAAGAGAACCGCATCACCTTGTTTAATAGAACTTCATCAATTTGTTTAATGGAACCATGTCACTTTGTCCAGTAATCCAAAACTTAGTCTAGTGGAACCCTATCACTTTATTTGATAACCCTCTCACTTTGTCCTGAAATCCTGCCACTTTATCATATGAAATTCTATCACTTTGTCCAATAACCCCATCACTTTACCCTATATAACCTCGTCAAATTGTTTAGTAAAACCTCGTCATTTTATCTAATAGAACCCTATCACTTTGGACACCCAGATCCATAGCTCAACTGGCAAATTGAGTGGAGATACCTCGTTTCAACACTTGAGGTCTTGGTATCGATCCCTAGCAGGGGTAGCTAACATGGAGTGTGTGTACTAACAAGCAAACCACCCCCCCCCCCCCCCCCCCCAAAAAAAAAAAAAAAAAAAAAAAAACCCTATCACCTTGGCTAGTATACCCACATCGCTTTGTCTAGCAATTGAATCAATTTATCTAGTGGAACCCATCATTATGTCTAGTAAACCTGTCACCTTGTCTAGTTGAATCTCATCACTTACTACGACAGCCCCATCACTTTGTCTAACGAAACCACCACATTTTTTTCCTGCATCCCCGTCACTTTACTTAGTAGAACCTCGCCACTTTGTCAGGAAACGTGTTCACTTTCTCTAATAAAACCCATCACTTTATCTAGTAGAATTCCATCACTTTGTCCTATAATCCCATCACTTTGTCTACTGAAACCTTGTCACGTTGTTTAGGGAAACACCGTCACTTTGTCCAGCAAGACTTTGGAGGCCCTACCATGATGTATGTGTATTATTCATGTAGTCCATCCATTTTTATGGATCAATTTAGTGCATGAGCACAAAATTAAGGTAGATTTATATCTCGGGTGGATTATACCACAAGAAATTGGTGATTGGATGCCTGGCCTAAAAAAAAAACTTTTTGGTAGCTACAAAAGTTTTGGATCAAGCTGATATTTATATTTTCACTTCATCCATGTCTTGGTGACTTTATCACCAGGTTGGACGGCAAATAAACATTACAGTGGGCCCTAGGAAGTTTTTAATGAGGAGCTTTCAATCACTATTGTTCCAGTGTGATCCACTTGAGATTTGGATCTACTTCATTTTTGGGCTCATGCCCTAATATGAGGTGAAAAAAATGGATGGACAGCGTGGATAAAATACATTTATCATGATAGGCTTATGAAGATTGTTTAGTAGCACATAACACCGACGTGGGTGCTACTTGCTACACTATGCAGTCTAGTATTGCATCTTTGTTCCAACCTCAGATCCTAGGATGTGAGTATGATGTAACCATGATGCATAATTTATATATGTATTGTATATCCATACCATCTTTTTGTTTTACTAGCTCATTTTAAGGAACTGATAAAAATTGAAACAGATGTAAATCTCAGGCTAACCACACCACGAGAAATCGTAGTCATTGCCGAGTAAAATTTGTATGCGAACTACAAAGGTTCCGGATCCAGCTGATATTTATATTTTACCTTCATCTGGTCTGTGCGACCTCATCAACAACAGGTTGGATGACAAATAAACATTGTGGTGGGCACTAGAACGTTTTCCATGGTCGCCGTTCGGTTACCATTATTTTCTGTGGTGTCGTCCAACTAAGATTTGCATCACTTCATATTTGGGACAATGAATGTGGAAAAAGCGGATGGAGGGCGTAGATATATAAAGCATACATTGAAGTGGGCCACGGTCAGGTCACATTGACGTCACCGGATCCTGGGTCGCAGCTACGCGTCCGGTGCAGTAAACGTAACATTTGTTATTAATGAGGCAATATTTTGTAAACAGTTATTTATTTTGAGTCCGGATCCTCTGCCTCCGGGAGGCAGAGAGTCTCTGCCTCCCGCAATCTCATTGGGCCACCTCATCACGCCTGCCACGTAGGACAGCGAATCCGTTTCCGTGTCGTATTTAAAAAAAAAAAAAAGAAAAAGGAAAAAAAAATCTCTGCCGTCTTCCCTAACGGCAACAGCACCACGAGAAAAACTCTCCGCCGTCTTCCCTAACGGCAACGGCACCACGAACGGCACTTGCCATTTCCGGTTTGCGGTGATTTTTCAGAGATTTCTCCTCCCCTCGTTTCTAATTTCAAATTCTTTCCTTTTCAAGATGGATTTCTTCAAAACAAGAAAAAAAGAGGGTTTTTCTTCCGAAGATCGGAGGCCCTCTTTCCCCAATCTCTCACAATCCCTCTTGCACATTTTCCACCTAGGCGTAAATGACAGTCGATTTCTACTATTTCATCTATTCATCCATCGAAGATCCACCCCGCCTCAAAGGTATTTTAATTTTTTTATATAATTTTTTACAGATTATTTATTTTAGTTATTTTTCTAGCCAAGCAAATTCTACATTAGAAACCAATTTCTCATAATACATAAAAGAATTTAAAAAATAAAAAATAAAAACAGATTGAAAACAGACCCAACACAAAAACTACTTAAAATGGGCAAGGTGGTGCTAGGCGGTCGCCATTGAGGTAATATAGTTTGAAATGTTGGTGAAAAACGAGTTTGAATTATGAACAATGATCATTCTAGAAATTAGCATTATAGTCATTGGATGGGATGATTTAGCATTAGATTCTTTCACTAGACATTGTCATTAGTCATCTCTTTGATGCTACAGTCCTATAACGTTTTTTCCTGTGTTTCGAGATCACTAGACATTGTCAAGTTTCCATGCACACCAGTGTTTCTGGTTTATGTAATTTAAGTGTACTTCCCTAAGATGTTGATGAGAAACTCTGGTCCTTTTCTGTTTTTCTTAGTGGGGCTACACTACCTCACATTTTCTTAAATGGTGGTGGATCATGGAATGTACACATGGTATGGCTGCACATCAATCAGGAATTCCCCACTTGTAACATATTCCAAACCATCCAATTGTTTCCAGTTGAAATAAAATGGCCACCGTCCATGACCAATGATGTAATTAGATGGTTAATGTAGTGGAGTTGGGCGGCTTGGATGGACTCACGCTAATGTCGACTTTGGATTTTGTAACTTGAATATTTTTACTTGTTTTTGAGTCTTTCTCACAGAATATATCCGAATTTGTGGTTAATTCACTTGCACTGATTCATCTCTGTAGCTTGTTGTTGCTCGATTTTGTAGAGGTTTCGTCTTTTGGAATCCTCCTTGTAGGGATATGGCTGTTGAGGAGATCGAAGAGTTGCTATTGGATTGTTTGAAGAATATAGGTCCTTCTCATGAAGATGACTTGATGATTTGGATTGCTCATTGCTCGGGAAAATTCTCTGTTCATCCTTTTTCAATTTGATCGCGAGCTGCCTCATAACTTGGGCACCCCCCCCCTTCGAGTTGTGGTTTTTGTTTGGCTAATTGGAAGAAAGATAGTCCTTACTGTTGATACTCTTCAAAGGAGATCTTTAGTCCTTCCTAATGTTTTCTTGATGTGTATAGAGAATGTGGAGATGATTGATCACTTCTTTATTCAATATCCCTTTGCTCACAAAGTTTGGGAGTTTTTTCTTGTATCTTTCCATACCGACTAGGTGATGCCGAAGATTGTTGAAGATCTTCTGTGGGCTTGGCATGGGGTGGAGTAGGGAAATCTGGGAAAGCTGTGTTGGGACTTACTATCATGGCTCTTTTTGGTCAATATGGGGGGAGCGGAATGGCTGATGCTTTCGAAATGAGAGTCTTGTTTTGGGTTGGGCTCTTTATGTAAATGCAGCAATGGCTACTAATTTTTAGTCTTTTTTGAGTCCTTGTTCTGGTTTTTTGAGTCCTTGTTCTGGGTTGTATTTCTTTCCTTACTAATTTCTGTTTTGGGGTGTGTGTGTGTGTGTTTGAGTTTCCAAAAAACATAAGAAAAACCAACCGGGGAAGCTAGAATTGAAAGAAGAATAAACCAAGAGTGTTTAAACTGAAGATTTTAATAGAAAAACACATTCTCCCAAGCTTTTACCTTGAAGAGGCCTACTGCTTATTTGATGTTGAATTCCAGTACGTTATCAAGTACATTAGCACCCGGTAATATTAGAATTGAGATTTCTTGCGTAAAGCATAACCTAGACAATAATAAAAAAAGAAAAAGAAAAGATCTCGATGAATATTCTACGCAAGATGAAGCTGATGTCATGAGGAAATGTCAGTTTAAGTTAGCTTAAAAAGTTTCATCGGTAACGAGTTGGATTCTGGTACCTCTCTGAAATTACCTAATCTGTACTCAACATTGAGATGCTACCTAAAAATAAATTTTTAACTCCATCTATGTCATTGGAAAAAAAAATCCAGATTTTTACATGTACATCAATACATCAGCAGTGTACCCTGATGGAATTTCACCTCCAAAAACAAATCCTCCGCCCGTAGTAACATCCCATAAAACACATGTCGATCGCCGAGCTAGTAATTAGGCGAGTTTCCTCATTTGGAATATATTGACATGACGATACATATTCCTTGTGCTCACTCAGCATTCTTGAAATTTGAAGTTTCCCATCCCTGTCGACTGGGAATTAAGATTGAAAATAGAGCATGCACTATCAAGCCCACCACAGGCAACGGACTGGCCATTGGGAGAAAAGGCGCATGTCATGACACCTTTTGCCAATATAAAGGTTTGAAGCTTAGTATTATAAACCTCAACCAATATTAATATTTGATATCCAAGGGCCAACAAACTAAGTGGTCCACCTTTTGATATCCAAATCCCTAGTTCCCATTGTTAATGAACCCCGTCACTTTGTCTAGTGAACCCCGTCACTTTGCACTGCATCATCGTCACTTTGTCTAGTGAACCCCGTCACTTTGCACTGCAACCTCGTCAATTCATTTAGTATAACCAGGTCACTTTCTCTGGCAACCCGTTACTTTGTTTAGTGAACCCCGTCACTTTGCACTGCAACCCCATCACTTTGCACTACAACCCCGTCACTTTCTCTGTCATGTTACAACTCATGGTACAAAGTGACGGGGTTGTAACATGAGTTGTAACATGAGTTGTAACCCCATCACTTTCTATGTTAGCATGACCATGAGTTGTAACATCCTTTATTCTATGCATGTTACAACTCATGGTCATGCTAACATAACAAAGAATTTCTTGCATAACAGCTCTGTATTACAGCAGTTAGCATAGCAAAGATAAAATGTTCATTCCAGGCTTCTTTCTTTCTTTCTTTCTTTTTTAAAAAAAAAAATATATATATATATATATATATATATATATATATATATATAAAAATCCTTCACATAATAAAGGATGCATGTATGATTTCATGTCTCCTTTGAATGGAATAAGCATTCAACCTGTCCCAGGATTGAAAACCAGACTCCATGGTTGCCTGTCCTATATGGCCGAATATCTATCATTGCAGATGTAACAACCAAGTAACGGTACATCTTTTAACGTGGAAGATTTTTAAAAAAAAATAATGAAAGGAAAAACAAAAGCAAAAAAAAAAAAAAAGAAGAAGAAGAAGAAGAGGAAGACAAAAAAAAAAAAAAGAAGAAGAGAGAATGGACAAGAAATCTTGGTGGCTCCTCAACAACGATCAGAAAACTTGACAGGCATCTCTACAAACAACTCAAGGAATAGACGTATCCAACCACCACTTGCAACCTTGCCCTAAGAAACACATTTCGGAAAATTGCTTATTTACAAAATGTTTTATTATAGTGGCCCACTATGTTCAACTCGTCCAATTTTGGGATTTGATTCCCCATCACATGGGTCCCATTCTGGCCAATGTAAAATCTCATTTTTCCATAAATATGTATAGTTTAGAAATTTAAAGCGGTGGCCCCCAATGTATTATGTAATGAAATAGCTACGGATAATATTTGTAGGTAAAAGTAGAACAAAATCCGTAGCAATATGCAGAAGCTAATAATAACTACAGATTCTAGAACTAGAGCTACGACCGATATCCGTAGCTATTTTCTCTTTTTAGAAAAAAATATAAGAATGGTCTCTTACCATTGCTGGTAAAAAAAAATAATAATAACAACAATAGTAACAGAACTTAACATCATACCAATAACAATTACTAAGATGTTGTTGAAAGTCTAGATTCCATCAAATTTTCCATCGTGGTCCATACGACAGAGAATATCACATCACAAAATGGAAACAACACAAGAGAATTCCTTATCCGACAAAATATGTAATCCATCGTGACGGGGTTCACTTATACAAAGTGACGGGGTTCACTTATACAAATTCGGTCATTCATCAAAAAATAAAAAAATTACATTTGTCTTTGCATGCTTTCAAAAAAACTACCAAAAAAAATGCTTAAAAAAATCCCTCTATCCAGCCATACATTAAAGAATAAAAAGTGAACATTTGTCTCTGCATGCTTTCAAAAAAATTACAAAAAAAAAAAAAAAATGCTTAAAAAAATCCCTCTATCCAACCATACATTAAAGAAGAAAAAGTGAACATTTGTCTCTGCATGCTTTCAAAAAAATTACAAAAAAAAATGCTTAAAAAAATAAATTAATTAAATTCCTCCATCCAACCAGCATGTGTCTCTGCCAGAGAAAGTGACGGGGTTGCAGTGCAAAGTGATGGGGTTGCAATGTAAAGTGACGGGGTTCACTAAACAAAGTGACGGGGTTGTATTATAAAGTGACGGGGTTGTATTATAAAGTGACGGTGTTGCAACCCAACACAACCATTAGATTGTTGGAAAAAGTGACGGGTTGCCAGAGAAGGTGACCTGGTTATACTAAATGAATTAACGATGTTACATTACAAAGTGACGGGGTTCACTAGACAAAGTGACAGGGTTGCATTACAAAGTGACGGGGTTCACTAGACAAAGTGACGGGGTTGCAATGCAAAGTGACGGGGTTCACTAGACAAAGTGACGGGGTTGTATTATAAAGTGACGGGGTTCACTAGACAAAGTGACGGGGTTACAGTGCAAAGTGACGGGGTTCACTAGACAAAGTGACGGGGTTACAGTGCAAAGTGACGGGTTGCCAGACAAAGTGACGGGGTTGCAGTGCAAAGTGACGGGGTTCACTAGACAAAGTGACGAGGATGCAGTGCAAAGTGACGGGGTTCGCTAAACAAAGTGACGAGGTTCACTAGACAAAGTGACGAGGTTGCAGTGCAAAGTGACGGGGTTTACTTATACAAATTCGGTCATTCATCAAAAAATAAAAAAAAATTACATTTGTCTTTGCATGCTTTCAAAAAAATTACCAAAAAAAAAATGCTTAAAAAAAATAAATTAATTAAATTCCTCCATCCAACCAGCATGTGTCTCTGCCAGAGAAAGTGATGGGGTTGCAGTGCAAAGTGATGGGGTTGCAGTGCAAAGTGACAGGGTTCACTAGACAAAGTGACGGGGTTGTATTATAAAGTGACGGGGTTGTATTATAAAGTGACGGTGTTGCAACCCAACGCAACCATTAGATTGTTGGAAAAAGTGACGGATTGCCAGAGAAAGTGACTTGGTTATACTAAATGAATTAACGATGTTACATTACAAAGTGACGGGGTTCACTAGACAAAGTGACGGGGTTGCATTACAAAGTGACGGGGTTCACTAGACAAAGTGACGGGGTTGCAATGCAAAGTGACGGGGTTCACTAGACAAAGTGACGGGGTTGCATTACAAAGTGACGGGGTTCACTAGACAAAGTGACGGGGTTGCAATGCAAAGTGACGGGGTTCACTAGACAAAGTGACGGGGTTGCGTTACAAAGTGACGGGGTTCACTAGACAAAGTGACGGGGTTCACTAGACAAAGTGACGGGGTTGCATTATAAAGTGACAGGGTTTACTAGACAAAGTGACGGGGTTACAGTGTAAAGTGACGGGGTTCACTAGACAAAGTGACAAAGTGACGGGGTTGCAGTGCAAAGTGACGAGGATGCAGTGCAAAGTGACAGGGTTCACTAAACAAAGTGACGGGGTTCACTAGACAAAGTGACGAGGTTGCAGTGCAAAGTGACGGGGTTCACTTATACAAATTCGGTCATTCATCAAAAAATAAAAAAATTACATTTGTCTTTGCATGCTTTCAAAAAAATTACCAAAAAAAAAACTTAAAAAAATCCCTCTATCCAGCCATACATTAAAGAATAAAAAGTGAACATTTGTCTCTGCATGCTTTCAAAAAAATTACAAAAAAAAAAATGCTTTAAAAAATAAATTATTTAAATTCCTCCATCCAACCAGCATGTGTCTCTGCCAGAGAAAGTGACGGGGTTGTAGTGCAAAGTGATGGGGTTGCAGTGCAAAGTGACGGGGTTCACTAAACAAAGTGACGGGGTTGTATTATAAAGTGACGGGGTTGTATTACAAAGTGACGGGGTTCACTAGACAAAGTGACGGGGTTGCAATGCAAAGTGACGGGGTTCACTAGACAAAGTGACGGGGTTGTATTATAAAGTGACGGGGTTCACTAGACAAAGTGACGAGGTTACAGTGCAAAGTGACGGGGTTCACTAGACAAAGTGACAAAGTGATGGGGGTTGCAGTGCAAAGTGACGGGGTTCACTAAACAAAGTGACGGGGTTGTATTATAAAGTGACGGGATTGTATTATAAAGTGACGGTGTTGCAACCCAACGCAACCATTAGATTGTTGGAAAAAGTGACGGGTTGCCAGAGAAAGTGACCTGGTTATAGTAAATGAATTAACGATGTTACATTACAAAGTGACGGGGTAATCTAGACAAAGTGATGGGGTTGCATTACAAAGTGACGGGGTTCACTAGACAAAGTGATGGGGTTACAGTGCAAAGTGACGGGGTTTACTAGACAAAGTGACAAAGTGACGGGGTTGCAGTGCAAAGTGACGGGGTTCACTAGACAAAGTGACGAGGTTGCATTACAAAGTGACGGGGTTCACTAGACAAAGTGACAGGGTTGCAATGCAAAGTGACGGGGTTCACTAGACAAAGTGACGGGGTTGCATTATAAAGTGACGGGGTTCACTAGACAAAGTGACGGGGTTGCAATACAAAGTGACGGGGTTCACTAGGCAAAGTGACGAGGTTGTTGTGCAAAGTGACGGGGTTCACTAGGCAAAGTGACGAGGTTACTGTGTAAAGTGACGAGGTTGCTGTGCAAAGTGACGGGGTTCACTAGGCAAAGTGACGGGGTTGCTGTGCAAAGTGACGGGGTTCACTGTGCAAAGTGACGGGATTAGATTGCCTAGTGAACCCCGTCAACAAATATTACAAACTATCAACAAATACTGATTGCCCAAAACATGCTGAGGATTAGATTGCCTCCAACCACCCTAAACCTGCACTACCTTTCTGCATAGGTTAATGCAGACATGGAGCTGAGCGCATACATTTAAACATCTAGTCACATACCCCCTACATGTAGATGAGGCTGATTGGCATGCAGCTTGTTGCATTTTTCAGTTTCCCTTCCTGTGAATTGAAGGTCGTGCTATGCTACTAGCATTGCAAGAGCAGCAGGCTGTAGCAGCATGCCTTTAAACAAGCTTCTTCCATTGATTTGCTCAAATCTTTTATCATCTTTCAATTGCTGATTGGCTATTTTATTTGCAGATCTACAGTTGTCCATTCAAATACAATCCCCCCAAGGGAACAACCAACTTTCACTTCATGCAAAGATCGGCAAGTCCCAGAAGAGTCATGCAAGAACTCTAGGGACACAGATGCGGTGGTTGGTCATCCACCAAGAACTTCACAAGCACCACGGAAATTCAAAATATACAATACCAGAAAGAGGACATAAGGCTACGGATAAAATCCGTAGCAATGTATCTTTGGCTACAAATTAGATCCGTAGCTTATTACTCCTTAAGGCTGCACTAAACCTGATTAATCTCATTGTAAGGGAGTCTTGCACCTGAACTGTATTTAGACAACTTTCTAAAAATATTCAGATACTACACATTGACACCAAATAAATAGATAGTGCAATTGAAACCAACTGTGGACATGGCAACAATAATCCACCTCTGGTTTAGCAGAAGGATTGCTTGTTCTTGGGAGCCTTTGGAAAATACCCAATAGAGAGGTGTCTTTCTCTGCTACATTTTTCTTTGGAAATCCAATCCCCAGGTGGCCCGAGCCTCAGCTCCAGCTTTTTCTCTCTCTAACTTGAAAGGATCCTATATCCCTTACCAACCAATCCCTTTCATTAGGAATCAGATCAAGAAACTGGCAGGACTCTCCTTCCCTTGAATCTCCCTCCATTTTCTCAGCAAATGTGAAAGTAAACCACCTCAATCTCTGCAGAAGAAATGAATAGCAGAACATTAAAAAACATAAAAAAGAAGATAAAACAAAATAAACCTGTGTGAAAAATCATTGTTTTGCATGTATAAAAACTAGCAACTTTCAATTTAAAAAAAAAAAAAAAAACAAAAAACAAAAACAGTTGGAAAACAAAACCCAAAGAAAAACAAAAACCCGAGAGAGAGAGAGAGAGAGAGAGAGAGAGAGAGAGAGAGAGAGAGAGAGAGAGAGAGAGAGAGAATAAAATACATGAATGAATGAATGAATAGTACACAACTCAAAATGAATGAATAGTACACAACTCACCTTGATGCCCATTCTCCCTCCTCCTTTACCCGGGCTTGGGACCGGCAATGTAAGGAGTTGCATTGGCGGAGTTAAAAAGGGGCTTAGGCTCCATTTGGCTTGTGACGACCATATGGAGTCTAATATGTTTAAAAAGGGGCTTAGGCTCCATTTGGCTTTTGAAGACAAAGGGAAGACAAAGAATCGGATTTGGTAATGCATCAATCCAAAGGAAGGGTGGGAACCCTCTTCGTCCTTCACTTTTAAGTCTTCCAGCAGCAACTTATTTGGAAATAGAAAGAAACCATTATTATCTCAATGAAAGAGGGATAGCTAGAAAAGGTGCAGTCTTTGGTTTTGTTTCTAGCTGCATAATGAGATATGAGGGGATTAGGGAACAAAAGAAAGGAGCAGCCAAAGGATGTCAATTTGAGAAAATCTTAGCTATATGCCTAAACATTATGCATCAAAAATAGAAAGATAAGAAAAAAAAAAAAAAAAACCATGTTACAGAAGTAAGAGGATGGTTGGACTGAACGAGGTGTTGTTTTATTTTGTCCCAAGACAGAAAGGCCTGTTTGTGGATAAAAATGACGCCTTCAGGCCCACTATTACCAAAATGCATCATCAACAGGCCAAGAGTGGCCAGATGATCTCTCATCAGTGATGTGGGCCCCATGATCTTTTGGAAAAGTTTGTGGGTCCATAGTTTGTGGGTCCTAATGGCAATCTGTCTGATCTGTGGACCCATATGGTGGCTAGACTATTTTCCATAAGTAGCAAGTTAGATTAGGGCCTGTTTGACATTGTAGATTTACTCCCATGAATAACTGGTTAAACATTCTTTTTTTTTCAAGCTCTTGAAAAAAAAGAAGAAGCAACAGTTTCCTTTCAAGTACCATAGGCTTATCCAATGCTTTTAGAAGTACATCTATCAAGCATTGATTCTAGAAAATTTGATATTTCATTATAAATAGTTGATCAATTCAATAATTCAAGTTCGACCATCCGATGTACAGTAAACTTTTCTAAAGGTTAAATATCTATTATTTATCCACTGCCTGTTTCTGATATTCAAGGTTTGCACCTTGTGGTGTATGTGAAGAGCTCTCTGTTTCCACATTCTCCATCACCTTGCCTCAAGTAAATCTTCGGAATCCTGTATGTGAAGAGCTCTCTGTTTCCCACTTTTCCTTTCTGTGCCATCATCATGCCTACTTCTGGTGATAGCATAGCGGTCCTGCAGCAGGTGAGTAGTTTCCTTTTTCCTATCTCAGAACCATCTCACTGCAATTTTCAGGTTTTCCTCTATGGCAAATGAAGGGTGTTTTTTTTTTTTTTTTCACATCTCCGCTGAGAACTCTTGTTTTTATGCACAACTGTTTTAGGTGGAAGGGTCAGTGTCACCTGCTGAACTGGTGGAGATCCTACAGCTGACACTTGAAGAACAGACCTCAGCTTTCAGAGCTAAAGCAGTGGAAGAAGAGAGAAGAAGAGCAAACCGCCAACTGAGCGAGGAACAAGATGCTGCATATCATGCAGCGCTTCAAATCGATAGGGTGAGATTCAACCTGGATTGACAGTACACTTTGTTCACTAGGAATTTGGGCTTTCCTTTCTATTGCCTTCTTTTTTTATGATTACTGGATAGGAAATCAAGCTTCAATATAGTAACTTCTATTTTCTGATTATTAAAGCAAAGCATGCATTTGCAAGATGCATTTTTTTTTCCTAGAATAAACCATCTGTACTAAACAATGGTTCGGGTTCCTTTTTTTCTTCAAAATATAGTTTGTCTGATTCTTAAAGGGAAGTCCTTTTAAATAGTTTGTTTTGCATATTAGATCAGTATCAAATTGTGTTTTTCCAAATGTGGGTTTTCCTACTATCATAGTAAAAATCTGTTTTGTCTCAACACAACTCATTTGCTTCCAAAACAGCTTTAGTTTCATAATTTTTGCAGGAAATCATGGATTTTATCAATCAACTTCCTATCTAATTGTAGCAATTGGATATTTTGTTCGACCCAGCAATGTTCCACTTGGGGATGGGCCATGCTCCATTATCTTTGTTATTAGATGATCCTAGCCGATCAATTGGTGCCTTGCAAATGGACAATTACAGTGAATGATCCATAATTGTTCCAGTCTCGTGGTTAGGATATTTCTGTACTCTCATTAACAATGGGAACTAGGGATTTGGATATCAAAAGGTGGACCACTTAGTTTGTTGGCCCTTGGATATCAAATATTAATATTGGTTGAGGTTTATAATACTAAGCTTCAAACCTTTATATTGGCAAAATGTGTCATGACATGCGCCTTTTCTCGCAATGGCCAGTCCGTTGCCTGTGGTGGGCTTGATAGTGCATGCTCTATTTTCAATCTTAATTCCCCAGTCGACAGGGATGGGAAACTTCAAATTTCAAGAATGCTGAGTGGGCACAAGGAATATGTATCGTCATGTCAATATATTCCAAATGAGGAAACTCGCCTAATTACTAGCTCTGGCGATCAGACATGTGTTTTATGGGATGTTACTACAGGCCAGAGGATTTCTGTTTTTGGAGGTGAAATTCCATCAGGGTACACTGCTGATGTATTGATGTACATGTAAAAATCTGGATTTTTTTTTCCAATGACATAGATGGAGTTAAAAATTTATTTTTAGGTAGCATCTCAATGTTGAGTACAGATTAGGTAATTTCAGAGAGGTACCAGAATCCAACTCGTTACCGATGAAACTTTTTAAGCTAACTTAAACTGACATTTCCTCATGACATCAGCTTCATCTTGCGTAGAATATTCATCGAGATCTTTTCTTTTTCTTTTTCTATTATTGTCTAGGTTATGCTTTACGCAAGAAATCTCAATTCTAATATTACCGGGTGCTAATGTACTTGATAACGTACTGGAATTCAACATCAAATAAGCAGTAGGCCTCTTCAAGGTAAAAGCTTGGGAGAATGTGTTTTTCTATTAAAATCTTCAGTTTAAACACTCTTGGTTCATTCTTCTTTCAATTCTAGCTTCCCCGGTTGGTTTTTCTTATGTTTTTTGGAAACTCAACACACACACACACACACCCCAAAACAGAAATTAGTAAGGAAAGAAATACAACCCAGAACAAGGACTCAAAAAACCAGAACAAGGACTCAAAAAAGACTAAAAATTAGTAGCCATTGCTGCATTTACATAAAGAGCCCAACCCAAAACAAGACTCTCATTTCGAAAGCATCAGCCATTCCGCTCCCCCCATATTGACCAAAAAAGAGCCATGATAGTAAGTCCCAACACAGCTTTCCCAGATTTCCCTACTCCACCCCATGCCAAGCCCACAGAAGATCTTCAACAATCTTCGCATCACCTAGTCGGTATGGAAAGATACAAGAAAAAACTCCCAAACTTTGTGAGCAAAGGGATATTGAATAAAGAAGTGATCAATCATCTCCACATTCTCTATACACATCAAGAAAACATTAGGAAGGACTAAAGATCTCCTTTGAAGAGTATCAACAGTAAGGACTATCTTTCTTCCAATTAGCCAAACAAAAACCACAACTCGAAGGGGGGGAGGGGGTGCCCAAGTTATGAGGCAGCTCGCTGATCAAATTGAAAAAAGGATGAACAGAGAATTTTCCTGAGCAATGAGCAATCCAAATCATCAAGTCATCTTCATGAGAAGGACCTATATTCTTCAAACAATCCAATAGCAACTCTTCGATCTCCTCAACAGCCATATCCCTACAAGGAGGATTCCAAAAGACGAAACCTCTACAAAATCGAGCAACAACAAGCTACAGAGATGAATCAGTGCAAGTGAATTAACCACAAATTCAGATATATTCCTGTGAGAAAGACTCAAAAACAAGTAAAAATATTCAGTTACAAAATCCAAAGCTGACATTAGCGTGAGTCCATCCAAGCTGCCCAACTCCACTACATTAACCATCTAATTCTGTCATTGGTCATGGACAGCTGGCCATTTTATTTCAACTGGAAACGAATTGGATGGTTTGGAATATGTTACAAGTGGGGAATTCCCGGATTGATGTGCAGCCATACCATGTGTACATTCCATGATCCACCACCATTTAAGAAAATGTGAGGTAGTGTAGCCCCACTAAGAAAAACAGAAAAGGACCAGAGTTTCTCATCAACATCTTAGGGAAGTACACTTAAATTACATAAACCAGAAACACTGGTGTGCATGGAAACTTGACAATGTCTAGTGATCTGAAACACAGGAAAAAACGTTATAGGACTGTAGCATCAAAGAGATGACCAATGACAATGTCTAGTGAAAGAATCTAATGCTAAATCATCCCATCCAATGACTATAATGCTAATTTCTAGAATGATCATTGTTCATAATTCAAACTCGTTTTTCACCAACATTTCAAACTATATTACCTCAATGTCGACTGCCTAGCACCACCTGCTGCCCATTTTAAGTAGTTTTTGTGTTGGGTCTGTTTTCAATCTGTTTTTATTTTTTATTTTTTAAATTCTTTTATGTATTATGAGAAATTGGTTTCTAATGTAGAATTTGCTTGGGTAGAAAAATAACTAAAATAAATAATCTGTAAAAAATTATATAAAGGCGGGGTGGATCTTCGATGGATGAATAGATGAAATAGTAGAAATCGACTGTCGGCTGCCCGGTGGAAAATGTGCGAGAGGGATTGTGAGATTGGGGAAAGAGGGCCTCCGATCTTCAAAAGAAAAAACCCCTCTTTTTCTTCCGTTTTGAAGAAATTCATCTTGAAAAGGAAAGAATTTGAAATTAAAAACGAGGGGAGGAGAAATCTCTGAAAAATCACCGCAAACCGGAAATGGCAAGTGCCGTTCGTGGTGCCGTTGCCGTTAGGGAAGACGGCGGAGAGTTTTCTCGTGGTGCTGTTGCCGTTAGGGAAGACGGCAGAGATTTTTTTTCTTTTTTCTTTTTTTTTTTTTTTTTTTTTTAAATACGAAACGGAAACGGATTCGCTGTCCTACGTGGCAGGCGTGATGAGGTGGCCCAATGAGATTGCGGGAGACAGAGACTCTCTGCCTCCCGGAGGCAGAGGATCCGGACTCATTTATTTTATGATGACGTCTGCATAAACGACGTTGGCCAATTAAATTCAAGGAAACGGGAAGCAGTTTGTGTTTCTGATCTTCTCTTAAGTAAGATTCAATTCAATTGCACATCCAAACGCGTCTTTCATTAAAGTAATGCAAATGCCTACAAAGAAACTCACACAATCAAACCACAAAAACACACACAAAAAAAAAAAAAAAAAAAAACAAACAAACATCAACAGAGATCGTTTTGAGGACGATCTGATAAGATTACAAACCAAACAATCCATCAGATAAAAGAAAAGGTAAATGAAAACAGCTAATCCAAAGGCAAATAACATAATGAATCAGCCATCGTGATCGGAGCCTTCTTCCACAGCCTCATCTGCTTTCTGTTTCTCGGCTTGAGCTCCATCACGAACGGCATGACTAGAGCCTTCCTCCGCTTTCTGTTTCTCAGCTTGAGCTCCATCACGAACAGCATGACCAGAGCCTTCCTCCGCAACAGCATCCTCTGCTTTCTTTTTCTCAGCTTCTTCTTTCTTTTTCTCAGCTTGCGCTCTATCACCAACAGTTTGCCTGGAGCTTTCCTCAGCAACAGCATCCTCCGCTTTCTTTTTCTCAATCTCTTCTTTCTTTTTCTCAGTTTGAGCTCTATCACGAACAGTTTGCCTGGAGCTTTCCTCGGCAACACCCTCCTCCACGTTCTGTTTCTGAGCTTGTGCTCCATCACGATCAGCATGAGAAGATCCTTCCTCAGAAATATGATCATCCTCCGCTTTCTGTTTACCAGCTTGTGCTCCATCACGAACAGCATGACCGGAGCCTTCCCCAATAACAGTGTCCTCCGGTTTCTGTTTATCAGCTTGCTCTCCATCACGAACAGTGGCCTTGGCTTTCTGTTTCTCAGCTTCCGCTCCATCTTTAACAGGATTCTTATCATATTGCGACATCTCCTTCCGAACATTATCCTCTTCCTTCTTCAACTTCTCAGAGGCCATCTCCTTCCCGGCTGTGATCAATGCCAACGGAAGGCCACCGCACTTGATAGTGATCTCCTGTTTCAATTCTTCCAAGTCTTTCAAGAGTAAGTTCAACCACTCAACGGTCAACGTCTTCGGATCTTCAGCCGTCAACGTATGCACCTCTTCTTCAAATGCGCTCTTAAACAAGATCCACCCATCATCTCCTATAAGAGGTTTGGGAGTATATATCATCCCCTTTCCGACCATCTTCCTCGCATCGTCTTCCTTCCTACTGGTGATGATGATCGCGCTCCCATTACCCTTTGGCAGACCATGAGCCAAACGGTCCCACTCCTTATCGTCGGGTGGTTCAACTTGCAAGTTTCAGTACCAACCATCGAGGTTCCAAACGTCATCAAACACTATTAGATACCTCTTGTCTAGCAGCTGGAGGTAGAGGATGAACAGCAACACGCCGATCTTGTTCTTGGTCGGATCGATCTTGAGAGTCTCTTCGATTTCCTCCTCTTCGACTCCAAGATTATCAAGCATCCTACGAACGAGCTCTTCTTTCGTGCAATCTGGCGAGACCCACACCCATAATCTGAGCGGGAAGGTGTCGAGCACGTCCTCGCTCACGAATATCTTCTGGGCCAATGTGCTTTTTCCACTGCCAAACATGCCGACGATCCCGACTTTGTTGAGAGCGGTGCCCTCCTTGACGAGTTCCTTGTTGATCTCCTCCACATCCTTGTCCCACCCATATATCTTAGTCTCGTCGATGGCGCTCGAAGTCCATTGAAGACGTTTTTCTTTTGTGTCTGGTGCACCACCGCGGATGGAATCCCCCAGCCCAGGCGGTATATTACTCCGGATGCCGTGGAGATACTGCTTGATCTTTTGCAATTTCTCATTGAACTTGCTTAGAGTGCACCGCTCGTGGGGAGAATACAAATTCATGCAGATTTTCCCCCTCTGCTTACGCTTCTTGGACAGCATCAGGCACTCCCTCAAGATCTCGTCGAGGCTGTACACATAATCTTGTAAATCGTCAGCTTTGGAGAGAGCAGATGGATCGTCAGTCTTTAGTTTGGAGAGAGCGGATGGATCTTGAGAGATCCATTTGCTGACCTGTTTTAGATCATCCTTGATCTTCAAAAACATGCTTCTGTAGGGCAAGTTGGATGTAGTTTCGTCATTAACAGCATCAACGAACTTGTTTATCAGAAAAAGGAGGATTAGCTGTGACATTTTAGCAACAACTTGCATGGTCTCGACTACCAGAGGTGCATGCTACTTAAAGAGAAGCTTGAAGAGAAGGTGACAATGGAACCAGGGCCGGGTTAGATAATCCACACCGGGCCCAAAGTGAAGCCCGGGCCCGGCCCCTTATAATCGAACCTCACCACGTACTATCATAAATGGGCATGT
This sequence comes from Magnolia changhungtana, assembly GCA_030180095.1. NCBI lineage: Eukaryota > Viridiplantae > Streptophyta > Magnoliopsida > Magnoliales > Magnoliaceae > Magnolia > Magnolia changhungtana. Next base: position 452,385 of record JASAUF010000394.1, on the reverse strand, counting down.
AATGTTCTCGCTAGGGCTGTCAATCGTACCAGATCCGTGGGGACCAGATGCACCCAACCCAGTTTGATTTAATAGTAAAATTATTTACTCAATATCATATATTGATTATTCGAGGAAAAGTTCTTTGAGGGGACGCGGTTTGGCTGGTAACCCCAATAGCTAGCTTATGTGTTTTGTCGGCGCTGTCCATCCATTTTTCCATATCATTTGAGGGCATGAGCTAAAAAATGAGGCAATTCCAAGTCTCAGGTAAGCCACACCATGGGAACCAGTGGGTATTAGATGTTACAGTTGAAAACTTCTTCAGGTTTATAGAAGTTTTGGATCAAGCTGATATTTGTGTTTTCCTTTGAATCTAGGTTTGTGTCACCTCATGAACAAGTTAGATGACAAATAAACTTCACGGTGGCCTCACGAAGTTTCCAACTATAACATTCAATTCCCACTATTTCCTGTGGTGTGATCCACTTGAGATTTTAATCGGCCTCATCTTAAAAAATCGATTGACCGTGTGGATAAAACATGTATGGTAGAGCCCATAGAGCTTTGACACCAGCTAATTGGCCTAGTGTTGGGGTCATGCAAAAGCACGGCCTCTTTGAGGTCTACCTCTCATGGAAACTTCCCAAAGGGTTGAGTTCTATATGCCCCATCATGATGTGTGTGGGGCATCCACCCCATCCATCAGATGTGTCTTTCATATGGTGAGCCATGGGCTAAAAAAATGAGGTTAATTCATGAGTTCAGTGGGCGACCATGATAAAGAGAATAATTGAGAGTGGGCGTTCACCTGTTAAATCCTTCTTGATTATCTGTTGGGCCTGTTTGGTTTTCCATAATCCAGGTAAATAGCTGTAAATTGGTGTAAAGAAGTAATTATTACCTTTTTTTCACTTGTTTGGAAATGAGTGAGTAATTTCACCTAGAAAACCGGTTCAAAAATGTTGACTTAAATCCGTGGGCCCCTCCATAATGTATATAATATATCCGTGTCGTCCATCTGTTTTATTAGAATATTTTGAGGCTTGATCCAAAAAAATTAGGAAGATCTAATATTCAATTGGCCCACATGAAAGGAAACAATGGACTTAATTTGTCCATCATTGAAAGTTGATTTTTTTACTAGGCCCACATTGAGGTTTATTCACCATCTAACCCATTCATAGGGTCACATAGACATGGATAAGTGAAAAATATAAATATAAGCCTGATCTAAAATTTCTAAGGGCCTCAACAAGTTTTAATTGGTAGGCATTCAATTCTCATAATTTCGTATGGTGTGGTCCACTTAACCTTTGGATTTGGCTAATTTTTGGGCTCGTGCCTTAAATTCATTTGGCATAATGAATGGGTGGTGTGGATAAGCCACATTATGGTGGGCCCCATATTTATTTTACAAATTCCTTGATTTAAGTGCTTAAAAAGTAACTGGTCAAGTCAGCACTGGTAAAGATGAAGGTAATTACCTTGGTAAATAATGATTACTCATTTACAACGTAATTACACTTGACCCAGAAAACCAAACAGGCCCCATGATTTCACACAATTCCAAAAAGAAAGTGGCCCACTTAATTTGCGGGACTGATCTTGGGATAACCCATGAGCCGGAGGAGACACACCAAATGCATGGTTCAAATGTCCAACAGATGGGGTCCGCAAAGCTCCAATGAGGTTCACTTAGTAGTATCATTTTCCAATTCCTCTAGCAAAACAAATAAGGTTCCTAAGTCACATGCATGTCAGAGCGCCTGTTTACAGGCCATGCACATGTAAAGGTGACACATGTGTGTGCAATCTAATACTTTCATCGGGTGGGCCTAACCATGTAAATTCTATTAATTTGAGCAGATCCGTCCTGTGTCTTCAAGGACTAGACTCAGACCCGAAAGGACCCGGACATATCAATACCTGAACCCGGTTATCATGGTATGGATGAAATAGGACCCAACCCCAATTTGACTCATTGACATCCCTATGCCTTCAGTCTTAGGTCGGGCCTTGAAAGTATAGCCTACTTCAAATTCAGGTCCCGCCCGGTCTATCGCCACCATGAAATGGGGCCCACATCTTGCCTTGTGATGGAGGCAAAGGGAGGCATCTTCGCAATACGAAAAAGAGAGGTAAATAAATTTTTAAAAAGAAAAAGGAAAAAAGAAAAAGAAAGAAAATAAAAGAAAGGAAAAGGGAAAAGATCATTTGGATGGCTGAGATTTCAACTTTGTAATGGAAAGAGGGGCAAAGATACAGAAGATTGGGTTCCAACTTCTTAGCAATGCAACGATCATGCATTGCTATTGTAACCCTTTGTCCTCCTAATGGTCCGGGCCACGACCGCGCAATTGGAGTGGCCCACCACTCCATGGATCAAGGGGATATTGGAAGGGAAATAGAGAAAAATAATAATTAAAATAATTAACTTCAAGATCCCCTTATCATCCAACGGCTGTCCATTTATCTGTCTTTTAGTCAAACTAGTTAGATTTTCATAAGCATTTGCATCTGCCTGTGCATGGCATGCAGGTGAACGTCTATGCAGATAACAGTATGCGTTGGTCCGTTGAGAGGGTGGACCAAAACCTCTCCACCCTTCGCGTGGAAATTTTATATGGTGATGAGGACCGCTAATAACGTGGATTGCTAGCTTATAGCCCATAAAGAAAGGCCATTCGGCCATTATGGTCATCTTGCCATTGGCTTCCTTAGAAAGTTTTCAGTGGCCGGCTTCAACATGCACAAATCTACGGTCCGGATTGCGATTTCTCCATGCTTACAGGACCATGCCTCATTCAGTGCCTTTCTTTTTATTTATTTTTTATTTTTTATGTTTTTTTCATGCTGACCATTGAGCTCGAGGTTCAGGCAAGCTGAACCGTCGATCGTTTGAAATGGTCGGTTCTACTTATCCGACCATCTCTCTACGTGGGTCCATCATGCGAATGATTATAATGACAAAGCTAACTTCCTTTAATAAAAGAAAACTATATCCCGTGCTTTTCCTTTTACTTCTGTTTCTCGGGGCGGATTAGATACTGAAAAGGTCAGTAGCCAAATCGCTGCTGAAGTGACGTCACCAAGCTCTGTGGACCTATGATGTATGTGTTGTATCCATACCGTCCAACCATTTGTAGAGATCGTTTTATGGCATTAGAAAAAAAATGAGATAGATCTAAAGTTCAAGTGGGATGTATTTTTTAGATCTAACCTATTCATAAATTAATATAGAGATAGATGAAGTGAAAACAAAAATATAAGCTTGATCAGACACTTTTGTGGCCCCTAAGAAGTTTTGAACAGTGGATGTCACTGTCCCCACTGTTTCTATGGTGAGGTCAAATTGAACTTTAGATCTATCTCATTATTTTTATCATGCCATAAAACGATCTCTCCAAATGGATGGACGGTATGGATATAACACATGTATCATGGTGGACTGAGCTTGGTGACGTCACTTCAATAGTGATTTGGTTACTGACCTTGTCAGTATCTAATCCGCGCCAGTAGAAGATGGACGGCTCCGATCATCAGACAAATCTCCAACGCATTGATTGAGTAATTTATCAGCTTTGACTGCTGGCCCCACACAGGTCTGTTGGCCCCACACAGGTGTAATATTCTTGCATTAGTGATGTATGACTGATCGTCAAGCATTTAATAGGAGCACAACTCGCTGCGACCCCAACCGGCGTGGGCAAGACCATGACCTGGTTGATTGATGTCTTAAATATGTAATTTAACATGGTTGTGGATGGTAGTTGGAAGCCACCAAAGTCCAGCTCGATATCATCGAGAAATTTTGAATTTTCTCATGTTGATCACTGAACACTTTGGTGTCCTGTTCGATGCCTTCGAAGTTAGTTTCGATGACATCGAGGGCATGCTCCATGCCATTGGAAAAATCTAGGAAATCTATGATTAATTGTTGGAGTGTTTTTGTATTAGTTTGATGTCATCGAAGTGGGTTTGATGTCATCGTTGGTCTGTTAATGCCATCGAAGTCTCATTGAAGTGTTATCGAACGGATTGTGCAGAGTTATGCAGATTTGCGTATCTGCAGGATTTATTTCTAATATCGATTGTGATTCTACCTAAGGCTATAAATAAGGGGTAATCGGGATTGGGGTGTATATATATCAGAGCTTCCTAATTCGTTCCTAGAGTTCTCAAGGGTTTGTAAGGGGACATTCGAGGCTTGTTCGAATCGGGTATTCTTTTGATCTCTTGTATTTTCTGTTTTCATAGTGATATTTGTCGCTTTGTACCGTGGTTTTTTTCCCGAAAAGAATTTTTCACGTTAAATTCAGAGTCTTTGTGATTGTGCTATTGGAATTCTCTACTTGGTTCTTCTTTGTGTGCTTCCACGGTCGCTCAACGAGTGGTATCAGAGCTTAACATTGGGGCGCAGGTTGAATATGAAAGTAGAGTATCAATGACATCCAATATTAAGTTCGATGTTGAGAAGTACTTTGGGAAAAACAATTTTGAATTATGGAAGGTCAAGATGATTGGCCTATTAGTTCAGCAAGGATTGGACGAGGTCGTTGAAAAGCGACCAAAATCTATGTAAGATGATGAATGGAATAAATTGGATAAGAAAGTGAGAACCTCCATCCAATTGTGTCTAACGATGAGGTCTTCTATAATGTCATGAGAGAGAAATCTACAGCAAGTTTATGGGCGAATTTAGAGGACATCTATGTGAAGAAATCTCTTGAAAATCGCCTATACTTGAGGTTGCAGTTGTTCAATCTTAAGATGACAGAGGGAGATGATGTTGAGGTCCACATTAACAACTTTAACAAGATGATTTGTAAATTGTTGGATGTGGAGGAAACGGTTAAGGATGAAGATCAGGCATGTATCTTGTTGAATTCTCTCTCGGCTTCATATGAGTCTTTCAAAGACACCTTGTGCACCGGTAAAACGTCCCTTAGTGTCGATACTATTATCTCAACCCTTTAAGGAAAGGCGATGAGAAAGAAAAACAGTAACATGGGGGCCTTTACTGATGCATTATTTACGAGGGGGAGAAATTCTGAGCGAGACAGTGGATCTTCTCGATCGAGATCCAAATCTAAGAGTGAGGGTAATGAAAAGTTGAAGTGAAAAAACTGTGGGATGTCATGGCACATGAAGAATGATTATACAAATCCTAAGGTAAGGAAAGAGAACAAAGAGGCTTCTTCTATGGAACCTAACACTGCCGAGTCTGATGTAGGTACGAGCAATAGTGATGTGTTGCTGGTGTCTATGATCGGACACTTATACGATGATCGTAGGGATGAGTGAATTTTGGACACTAGGTCTTCATATCACATGACTCTTCATCGGAGTTGGTTCACCAGTTACAGAGAGTGCGATGATGACCAAGTATTTATGGGCAATGATAATGCCTATAATGTGGTGGGTGTTGAAACAGTGTGCATCAAGATGTTTGATAGCTAGGAGCGTACCTTGACCAATGTGAGACACGTTCCTGAGATGAGGAAGAGCTTGCTATCTCTTGGAGCACTCGAGGCGCTTGGGTGTAAGTTCGCTAGTTTTAATCTCGTCTTTAAAGTTTTAAAGGGGGTGTTCATTGTGAAGAATGCATAGAGGAGCAGAAACCTTTACAGGTTGATCGGGAGCACTTCATTGGGTAAAACTACAGCGTCTGCAGCAGATTCCACATCTACACGTATGTGACATGCACGTCGGGGTCACATGAGTGAGCGGGGTATGAAGGTACTTTCTAATCGTTGTTTAATTCCAGCTTTTAAAAGTTTTGTTTTAATTATATATGCGAGCATTATATATATGTAAACATTCAATGTTTTATTTTAAATCTGGTAAACATTTATATAAGGGAGTTCTTGATTATGTGCATTCTAATGTATAAGGATCGTCGCCCGTGGTTTCTGTTAGAGGATCGTCATGGTTTATCACATTCATTGGCGACTATTCTAGGAAAGCGTAGGTTTATTTCATGAAAAGTATATTTGATGTTTTCGCCAATTTCAAGCAATGAAAGCGATGGTGGAAAAATAGTCAGGGTGAAAGGTGAAGGTTCTAAAGACAGATAACGGTGGTGAATTTAATTAATACTGTAAGGATGAAGGGATCGTGAGGTACAACACAGTGCGCTACACATTTGAACAGAACAGTGTAGCTGAGCGGATGAATTGGACTCTCTTGGAGAAGGCCAGATGTATGATTAATAATACTGGGTTAGGAAAAAAATGTGTATTAAGGCAGTTAACACGGCTTGCTACTTGGTGAATCAGTCCCCTTCTACGATCATTAATTGTAAAATTGCAGAGGTAGTATAGAGTGGTCAGCAGGTAGACTACTCGAGACTAAGTGTGTTTGATTATGAAGCTTCCTCTCATGTACCCTTAGTTGAGAAAGATAAGATAGACCAAAGAGCTAAAAAGTACATCTTTGTTGGCTATGCTGGTGGTGTGAAGGGATACAGGTCGTATGACTGAGTTACACAGAAAATCATCTTTAGTCGTGACGTCAAATTTGACGAAGGATCCTTATTTCGTGAGGATAAGCAAGAGGAACCGAAAAGGTTGGTTGCGAACGTTCATGTTGATAAAGATGATACTCATGTTAAGATAGAGATTCGAACAGAGGTATAAGAGCAGGTGGAGCAACCATCTATGAGAAGGAATCTGCCTCGAGATCGCAGGTTACCAACGAGATATAGGGATGACTCAAATATCGCATATGCCCTCATTATAGATGAGGGGGGTCTGTCTACTCTTCAGTAGGCTCTTGATGAGTAGGATGCAGAAAAGTGGAAAGCTATACGATGGATAATGAGATAGACTCCTTGTACAAGAATGAGACGTGGGAGCTAGTGGAGCTTCTAGTTGGCTCAAAATCGATAGGGTGTAAGTGAATCTTCAAGAAGAAAGAGGATAAATACAAGACAAGGTTGGTAGCAAAGGGATACGCTCAGAGGGAAGATGTCTACTTCACAGAGATATTCATGCCGGTTGTAAAGCAAGTGTTTATTAAATTCGTGTTGGCGCTGCTTGCCCAATATGATCTCGAACTGGAACAAATGGACGTAAAGATTGCATTCCTGGGGAATTGGAAGAGCAGATCTACATGAAGTAACCGAAAAGTTTCGAAATGAAAAGGGGGAGAGAACAAGGTTTACATGTTACAGAGGTCGTTGTATGACCTAAAACAATCGCCTAGGCATGGTAAAAAAAGTTTGATTCTTTCATGTTGAGTTAGAAGTTTATCAGAAGTGATTATGATCACTGTGTCTATTACAAGACACTAAGTGATGACAAATTCACCAGTCATAGCTTGTCTGAAATCAATGTACTGAACAGTTATCACGGACATTTGAGATGAAAGATCTGGGGGTTGCAAAGAGGGTTCTCGGCTTTAAAATTCATAAAGACAAGAAGAGGAGCAGACTTTGGTTATCTTAGGCAGAATACCATGAAAAGGTGTTAATCAAGTATGTGATGGATAAGGCAAAGCCGATTAGCGTTCCCCATGTGTCTCATTTCAAGATTTCTTTGGAACAATGTCTAAACAGATGAAAAAAAGCAAGTTATGTCTCATGTGCCTTATTCAAATGTGGTGGGCAGTTTGATGTACGTCATGGTCTGTATTAGACCGGATATTTTACATGTGGCTAGTGTTGTTAGAAAATATGTGTCCAACCCTGGAAGGAAATACCGGGAAGCAGTGAAATGGCTACGTTGATACATTCGAGGTACGCAAGACTATGTCTTATCTTTTAAAAAATCAGGGGCCAAGTTAGTTGGTTATGTGGATTCTGATTACGCATGCAATGTGGATTCTAAAAAGTCAACTTCTGGTTACTCGTTTGTGCTAGCAGGTGAAGCGATCGGTTGGATGTTGAAGCTTTAGTCTATGGTGGCTCTTTCCACAACCGAAGTAGACATAGTGAAATATGGCAGTGATGGAGGCATTTAAGGAAGGTGTTTGGTTGTGGGGGATGATAAATTAGTTGGGATTTTAATAGGAGTCTATGTTAGTTAATTGTGATGGCAAGAGCACTATCAATTTGACTAAAAGTTCTATTTATCACTCACGTACCAAGCACATTGATGTTCGTCACCATTTTATCCGACATGTGTTAAACGAAGGAGGCGTGACTCTGGAGAAGATTCGCACCAGCGTAAATCCACTGAACATGCTCACTAAGGTGGTTCTCTCAGAAAAGTTTAAGTTTTATGCAACTTCTCTGGGCTTGGCGAAGGCATAAAAGGAAGACAGAGTATACACAAGAAGCAATGATGGAGCTATGATGCAAGGTGGAATTAGAGATGAGAGAAAAATGAGCTATGGAAAAGGAAGACGGAGTGTCCATGAGAACGAGAAGATTGCATGTAAAAAGGTCACCTGCACATATCTAGGTGTGGATGCCTGTGCAACTTGATTAAGTCCAAGTCGGTGTAGTGAGTTTCTCGTAAGGCTGATTGCAGGGCGGCTTACCATTTTGACAATGAAGCAAAACAATTACTCTTACGGTGATCTGGGAAGCAACATCCATTTAAGTTTGGGTCAGTACCCTCGTAAGGCCGTATAAAGTATAACGGCTCTATTATACCTTTACAATGTTATTACCGATAAGGAGAGAAAGGTTGCAAGTAGTAAGCTGCGTAGGGACAATTGCAAAGTTTTCCTCAAACCCTCATGACATATGCGAGTTATCTATTTTCATTAACCAAGTGACACAGATACAAAGGCAGGCAATGAATCCAAACCACAATTCATGACTGACCGACAAAGGTGGGGGTTCACTCGCTTTCACATTCGGTTGAACATAACCTCTGCCAAAGAGGGGCATCTGTATACACCCCACCCCAGGCTAATAAGCTTATTGAGTTTGCACCGACGAATGATCAAGCAAACCCCAATCCTAAACTCTAATCCTAGATGCCTAAAACCTAGGAACCTCAATCCTAAACCCTAAACTCTGCCCAATTAACCCATTCAAACCAGTCAACCTAGTCAACCCAGTCAACCTAGTCGATCTAATCTTGAAGCCTATGAACCTAGAACCTTAGAGCCATGACTTAACTTGAGAAGTTAACTCATCTAATCAACTCGTTGAGTTAACTTATCCGGTATAATCCTGAAGCTTATTGAGTTTACATCAACGGATGATCAACCAAACCCCAATCCTAAACCCTAATCCTAGATGCCTAAAACCTAGGAACCTCAATCCTAAACCCTAAACTCAACCCAGTCAACCCATTCAAACCAGTCAACCTAGTCAACCCAGTCAACCTAGTCGATCTAATCCTAAAGCCTATGAACCTAGAACCCTAGAGCCTTGACTTAACTTGACAAGTTAACTCATCTAATCAACTCGATGAGTCAACTCATCCGGCCTGCCAACCCAGTCGACTCACCTACTTAAGCCCAAAACCAAACCTGAACCAAAGCCCAAAAGTAAGACCAATTTGAGTACCATACAAAACCTCAACATAATGTCCTTCACAGCAGAGCTTCCCCATGAGTGAGGGAGGCTTCTTGCCAACACAGGAAGTCCAAATGGGTACCAACGGCGATAGATTGCCACCGACCATGTGTCACGTCCCCTTTTTCAAGTGGCATCCCTGAAGCATGTGGGATCACTCCTTTCCAGACCTTAAGTGTGCGAGTGATGTATGTTTACTCTGATGCCCATCTCCTTGCTCAAAATTATCCTTTTACCATATCATCCAACCCATGAGATGATGTCATCTAGCAATCTCTAATTACAATCTTTCAACTGCCTTTTACGCATGGACTTTGCAGGAATTATAAGAAAATCGAGTTTGGAGGCTATAAATAGTCCCCTCCACTTCTCATTTTAAGTATCCACTCCCATCCTAGAAACATCTAGTAGATTCAAAGGGCATCTAGAAGCCTCATGCCTTAGGGATTTATCCATCTAGTCATCCCATCCCTCCATTACGGAAAGTGACAGTGAGAGAAAGAGAGTCCAGTGTTCACAACCCCAAGTGTAGGGTCGCGATGTAGTAATAATCTCGATAAGACCGAGGTCGAATTCATAGGGACTGAACTTGTGTGTCTTCTGAAAGCAACTAAACTAGAACTAGAAGAAGATGAAAAACTAAATCTGGAATATTTGAGAGAGTAATTGTGTATTATTTAACTAAAACTTGTAAATTCAAAGGTAGGAAACTAGGGTTTCCAAGGATCCACTTGTAGAGGTCAGGGAGATCTATGCTCAATTCACGAACACAACTGGAATCAGAGTCCCATCTTCATCTAATTGGAAGATATCTCATTAAAAGTCAAGTCTAAACTTTCTTTGATCTAGTTCTCAATGGATGAAATGTATTAGAACTAGAAGTGATTCCATCACAAAACCATGCCCATAAGACAAAGCAAACAATAGAGTTTAGCAATCGACAACCAATCTGAGAGAATTGTGAATGTTAGGGAGGATTCCATCATCCAACCATGCCCAATGGATGATGGTGAACAATAGGATTTCCTAATTTCACACTCTCAACAACGAAAAGAACATACTCAGAGCTATCGCAGATCCATTGTAATTTAAGTCACAACAAATCATTAAAAACTAAAAGTATTTCTTATAATCAAACTAAAATCAAAGAGAGTTCAATATAAGCATAAATCAAGGCCATAAAAAACATCCCATCACGCTACAAGCTTCACCTCTTAGCCCTAGCTAAGAGGTTTAGCGCTAAGAGGTTTAGCCAACCATAGATGTGATTGAACTAAAACCTCTTAAGAAGAATATAAGAACAATGTAAGGAAAATGGAGAAAAAAAAAACTTATGTGATGGCCTCCCACGCGTGTTGCTCTCCTCTCCGCTTGCTCACGTCCGTTCTCAGCTAGAAGAATAATCGGCCAGCCCTCTCTCTCTCTCTCTCTCTCTCTCTCTCTCTCTCTCTCCCTTTATAAGAGTGATGTCTGTAGGTCAGCTGGAGTCGGAGAACCAACCCTATTTTCGCACCTCTGCTCCTGCGCAACTAAAACACAAAAACAGGTTGCGTTTGATCCGATTTTGGGAAGAAAAGTCATCCAGTCCGCTCAATCTGACTGCATAGGAAGGGTCGAAATCCTCTTCTCCGGCTTTTGAACGGTCTGGATCATCGGTCCGATCCTGGTCATGATCGTCTAATGGTTCGCAGCAGGCCAAGCAGCGTCCGCTCTTGCCGTTCGCACCCACATGTGCACAATCTTGTTCTGTGATGTTTGGTGGGCCCATGATCAGTGTCGACGGATAAATCCACTTCGTCCATTGGATTCCCCTCGGAATCTTGGCACAAGAAACCGCATTTTTTATACGAGTTTGGTGTGGCCCAAGGAATTAAACCCGCTACAACTTCTTTAAACACTGCAGAATGGTCTTCTTGTGACCGCTGTAGCGGGCACGTGTGCGTGCATGGGTGCATAGGGTCAACATGGGTTTGACCAGTTCGAGCTCCTCTGCAAGATGGACATCTTGGATTGTCCACATGGGCCATGATGGTGGCCCACAACATCTCTCAAGAGGACGCAGTCCATCCATTACGCAGCAGGAGAACGGGTGGATCCCATTTACAAGGAGAAGTCGGGTCAGCGTGCGCTGACCGACTTTCCTATTTTGGTGCGAAGTGGGAGCACGTGCAGGATGCGCACGTGCTTCCCAGGTGGGGCCCACCGAGATGTCTATGGGAAAATCTATTCCGTCCATCCGCTTTCCCATCTAATGTAAAGGGTCGCCCCCAAAGTTGAGGCATATCCGAGGATCCGATAGGCCCCAGGATCAAGGGTTTATGGTTGATCTTTCTGTTGGACCACTTTCACAAAGATCTAAGGGCTGCAATTTTACATGTACGGTTACTTTACGATACTCAGGCTGGATATAAGGTTTCATGCCAAACGGATGGTGGGAACCCTGTGATCTTGAATTCAGGATGATTTTCAGGCTTCCTTATCTTCAATTCTTCGATTCTCTTCCTTCATCACTTGGTTTCTGTGGATCTTTGGCATGAGAATTCTTTAATCTTGGTCTCCTAAGATCCATCCCTTGCCTTGGTGATTCTTGAGCATCAAATCCATGCTTTTAGTATTCTTTTCAATCCAAGCTCCTAAATTCACCTTACAACACAAACATGATTAAAATAAAACATTAAGCATTATCATGTACATAAAACCAAGTAATAACTGGGGTCTAATATACAATATTTGACCCTTAACACAATCCCCAACCAGCATTTTGCTAGTCCGGAGCAAAGTATGCGAAAAATATTTTGAGAATTACAAGACAATTTTTATAAATTCAAGTGGTTTTTGAAAACAATCTAGATGATAGAATTCTAAAATATCTTAACGTTTTCTCCTAAACTCGAGCGCTCGGTAAACTTTCATGGTCAAGTTCAAAGTATTATCCCATCAATTAGAACAATTCTAAACATTGAGTTCTATGGGTGTAGAGTGCAACCTTGACTTATCACAATTAAAGATCCAATTCTCAATTTTTATGATAACATCGATAATAAAAAAGAGCATTCCGGATAAACAAACCTAAACCGAAACTTGCCTTGCAGTTCAACCTTTTGATTCTTCCAACTTTTGATTTTTCCATCGATGACTTCACGTTATGTTAACCTTTTTAAAGATCTTTAACAGGTAGCCGTTTTCGATGACAACTATTTTTTAGCTGGGTATTCTCTTTATTTTTTTTTTTATTCTTTTTTATTTCATGATGGATAAATTTCCCAGGTTGGTTCCTTCCATGCTTAATGACTACCAAGTTAACAATTCAATATCGAACTGACACCTTAATGTGTACGCTAGATGTGACATGTGAAATCATGACTCAATTAATGTTTAAAATTTCTAATTATGGATTAGTAATTCGAACTTAACTGTGAAATTTAACAGGTAACTGAATCCAAGAGTCACAAATCACCAACATTAAATATCTTATACTTCGCAATCAAGAATATCCTTTAAAATCCTTCAAAATCACTGGAATTTACAAAAATAAAAAAATTCACAATTTTTGCTCAAGACTGAGAAAACACTGATTGGGTAACCTAATCTCTCATCCCCAACCTAAAATCTACATTATCCTCAATGTAAACGATATAGGCATGCAATGCAAAAGAGACAACGTAAGTGAAGGATAAGTGATGGAAAGGTAGTACCTGAAGGAGGAATTTTGAAGCTTTTTCTGACCGTTGGACCACTTTCAAAAAGATCTAAGGGCTGCAATTTTACGTGTACGATTACCTTATGATACTCAGGCCGGATATAAGGTTTCATGCCAAATGGATGGTAGGAATCCTGTGATCTTGAATTCAGGACGATTTTCAGGCTTCCTTATCTTCAATTCTTCGATTCTCTTCCGTCATCACTTGGTTTTCGTGGATCTTTGGCATGGGAATTCTTCAATCTTGGTCTCCTAAGATCTATCCTTTACTTTGGTGATTCTTGAGCATCAAATCTATGTTTTTAGTATTCCTTTCAATCAAAGCTCCTAAATTCACCTTGCAACACAAACATGATTAAAATAAAACATTAAGCATTATCATGTACATAAAACCAAGTTGGGAAGCTAGAATTTTTCCGTTGGAGTGATTCCTGTACAGATTACACAGAGGGGTTTTCTTCATCTTTCGGGTCTTAGAGAGGCCCTCTCCTCGGGGATGCCCTCCCGCAGGGGGTTTTCGTCCAACGCTGGGAGCTCTTCTAAGTTATTTGGGTACAACTTATTTATTGGCAACCTCCCTTTCGATTGCTCTGCTGTCGATCTTGGGGAGATTTTTGGGAAGTACGGTAAACTGGTGGATGTGTTCGTCCCCGTCTCTCCCAAATCGCACCGTCTGAAAGGGTATGTGTTTGTCCGCTTTCTCTACGAACGGGACGCCAAATTAGCAACAGACATCCTCAATGGGCATCGAATCAATGGCAGGGTAGTGTCAGTTAGCCCCGCCAAACCCAGGTTCAGAGTCCAGGTAGCAAACCGTGGCACTTTTCAGAATTGACCACCGGCATCATCTACGTCCGCCTCTTACGCGGCCGTGGCGGCTGCAAAAGGGGCCACCAGGGGCTCGCAGTGGCCACCAGACTCTGACTTCACCACCATTGCGGATGCGAGAGTGGTAAAAAAGAAGATGAGGGATCTCAAGTTAGGTCTCCTGGGCATCACCTAGGATCCAAAGATATCTATTCTCCAACCTATCCTAGCTATTAGGGCCTCATCCTTCAACGCCTCAGCGATCGAAGTGGTCAGATTAGCCCCTACCCAGCTCCTGTTCAAGTCGAAATCGAATGAGGAATACTCTCTGTTTTTGGAGGACACTAGCCTCCATCAGAAGATAGGCCTCAGCTCAATCCGTCCCTGGTCTCCTCAGGTCTCGCATCCGAATAGAGGTGTCTGGATGAAACTATTTGGAATTCCTCCTCATGCGTGGATTGAATCAACCATTCTTGACCTGGCCAACTATTTTCGATGAGTTGTTGCAATGGACGCAAATTACAGGTTCGGTTTGTTCCAGGAGTTCGCGCGGGTGAAGGTTTTGCTTCGTCTTGGAGTCCATCTATCTCGGGTTCTCGCTTTACATGTCGGAATGACAGCCTTCCCAGTGCACGCTATGTGAAATCAGGTCGATGGGACGATCCACCAGATCTCAACACCTTCGACCCTTCCTGTCCTAGTACAAAAAATTGGGTGACGAACATGTTCTTCTCCCATCAAGGGGACACCAGTGTTGGGGATATGGCCTTAGTGCCAACTGGAATCCGGGTGTAGGACGCACGCCCCTCAACTGTTCGCTCAAATGCTGCAGTGGTCAGTGCCTCAGAAGAAGCAGAGAAGGACCTCAACCATCCGAGCAACCCTGCTGTTCGATATCAGGACCCTATCGGGAGGCCCAACACAGAGGTTTCGATGCTCATCACAGGTTTTAGAACCACTGATCCAGGAGCAGACCCTGGTATAGAAGCAGACCCAGACCCTCAGGCGGATCTTCCATACCAGATGACGAGCAACGACTGTCCTGGTAGGATCATGGAAGCTGACCAGCATGAAGATTGCCGGTACACCCCTGGAAGACCTGCTACTGCAGCCCTAACTTCCATCGAACGACATCATTTTGCCACTAAGGTTACTGAGGCCTCGGTGCAGCTGGTGTCTGCAGGAGGTGAATTGTCAGATAACGCTTCGACTTATGTAAGTTCCAGACCTTAAGCTGTGCTTCTAGGTGCCCCCAACCCAAGCGCTCCATCATCCTTGGACCGTTTCGTTGTAAGCTTTCCTGTTCCCCCTTTTTACCATGCTGATTTTAATTTCTCTCCAAGTATTCCTGAGGGTGACGTAAAGTATAAGAAATTCAGAATAGTGAAATCTAGATCCGTAGGGTGCATGCCCAGTGATGAGGAGTACTCAGAGGCAGATAAAGATACTGTCTCCTCTTCCCATTCTGCCGCATCCTCGGCCTCCCCGGTCACATCCTCTT
Organism: Magnolia changhungtana; assembly: GCA_030180095.1. Classification (NCBI taxonomy): domain Eukaryota; kingdom Viridiplantae; phylum Streptophyta; class Magnoliopsida; order Magnoliales; family Magnoliaceae; genus Magnolia; species Magnolia changhungtana. The sequence goes on along the minus strand of JASAUF010000394.1, from coordinate 436,920 downwards.
CTTCCCAGTCTCCATCCTATGATGTCCCCGACTTCGTAGGACCAGCCCTGGAAGTGGATTTGTCCCCTTACTTTCCCCTAGCCGGTGTGGAGAGAGGGGAACCCCTCCCGTCAGGGGAGTCAATAGGTTCTGGCTTGCAACATCTCTCAGTTTCAGGAGTTGGTCAGCAGACACCCTCCTCTGCTGACCAGGATTCTCACCATTCCACCTCAGCTCCTTTCACTCCAGGTCATTTTTCAAGAAGACCCACCTTACTCAAGAGGACGGTGGCAAGAGCGAGATCCAGAAGACGCCCCAAATTTCACCCCAACAGCACTTTTATAAGGGGTGAGTGGATCTCCAGGCAGGTGAAGAAAGTTCATAAGAAGGGCCGCTAAATACAGATTCTTCCATGACAGACAAAATGCTTATTTAGAATGCTCGTGGGGTGGGCAACCTTCCTACCATTAGGTCCCTTAAGAGGCTCATAAACCTCTATAAACCTTGGGTGATTGCCATCCTTGAACCCGTGCTTATGGATTCTAAGCGTGTGGCAATCGGCCTAAAGCTGGGGTTCCACAATTCTTGCTCCAATGATGACGTAGGGGGTAAAATTTGGATTTTCTACAATAGTCTGCCGCATTTCAGGGTGGTATCCTTCTTGGTTTCTCTTCCTCAACATCAAGTTTCGATCACATTTTCGGTTGTTTATGCTAAATGATCGAGTATTCAGCGCAGGACTCTCTAGGACGATATAGTAAGTATGTCCTCGCTAGTGCAGGGCCCTTAGGCTATGGGAGGGGATTTTAATGAAACCTTGGCTGTTTTGGAAAGAAGGAGCCGCAGGAGGCATAGCAGTAACTCTTCCAGAGATTTTGTTGATGCTGTTGACAGGGCAGGATTACTAGATGCTGGTCATATTGGGAATATTTTCATGTGGTGCAATAATCATTTCAGAGCGGGTCGAGTGTGGGCCAGACTCGATAGAGTCTTATTCAACACGTTGTGGAATACTACCTTTCGGAGTTTTCACGTAGAGCACCTTCCCCGTGCTAACTCAGACCATGTCTCTCTTCTTCTTGATTTCCACACGAGTCCTCAGAACGGCCCCAAACCTTTTCATTTTCAAAGAATGTGGCTCCATCATGATACCTTTCTGCCAATTGTCAAGATGGCATGGGAGTCAGTTTCAGGCCAGGATCCCATGCGTAATTTGCTGGTAAAGATGCAAGCAACCAAGACTGCTTTAAAGGGCTGGAACAAGACTGTTTTTGGGAATATTTTTGGGCAGATAAAATCGGTAGAGCAATCCATTATTCAGCTAAAGGAACAACTCCAGTCTTTTGATCCCTTAGGGGAGGCCGAGCTCAGTGCCCATCAAGCGCTCATCGATGCCAAAGCCAATTTGTGCCGCCTTGAGCTCCTAGAGGAAATTTTCTGGAAACAAAAAGCTCGCAACCATTGGCCGACGGAAGGAGACCGAAATTCTAAGTTCTTTTACACTTCAGTGACGGCGAGGCATAGAAAAGATTTTATCAGGTCGATCACGCTAGATTCGGGGCGAGTGGTGGATTCCCATGCAGCGATCAAGGTAGAAGCGATGCAGTTTTTTCATAAGCTCTTTTCCGCGGGGGCCCCGGAGGTCGGGGAGGATCTACTTACTTGTATTCCCACCCTTGTCTCAGCGAAAGACAATGGTTTTCTCATGGCCCCCCATCTCTGCTTGAAGTTAAAGAAGCGGTGATCGCCCTCCCCGCTGATGGTGCGCCTGGCCCCGATGGCTTTTCGGGGGCCTTCTTCTCTGGGTGCTGGGACATTGTGGGGCAGGATCTGCTATTGGATGCCAAGGCTCTATTCGGTGGAAGCCCCCTCCCTAGGGCCTTCACATCCTCTTTGATTTGTCTTATCCCTAAAGGGGATTTGCTGTCGTCGTTTGCTGATTTTCGGCCTATCAATCTATGCAATTGTCTCTACAAGATTCTTGCTAAAATTATTTCTATAAGGCTGGCAATGGTCCTCCCAAATCTGATTTCTCCTGAGTAAGGCGCCTTTGTTCAAGACAGATCCATAGCTAGAAATATAGCTTTAGCGCAGGATATGGTTAGAGACATTAACAGGAAAGTTCGAGGTGGCAATGTTATTGTCAAAATTGATTTGGAAAAAGGCCTATGACAGGCTAGATTAGTTCTTCCTTCGAAACGTCCTGCTGCGTTTTGGGTTCTCCGATATTTGGGTGCGGATGGTGGAGAGATGCTGGAAAAACTCCTGGTTCTCTATTTTAATCAATAGAGATACAGTGGGTTTCTTCAAATCAACATGTGACATCCGGCAAGGGGACTCTCTCTCTCCTATTCTCTTTATTCTAGCTATGAGATCCTCAGCAGGGGCTTAAAAAATCTGATGGACAGGGGAAGCTGCATCGCTTTTCAGTTAGGAAGAGCCAGCCCGAGAGTAACCCATCTTCTTTATGCAGACGATACCTTACTAATTCTAAACGGAGGTCACTCTTCTGTCCAGACAGCAAAGGATTTCCTTGACCGCTTCCAGCAAGTTTCAGGTCTGAAAATAAATCTTCCCAAGAGTAAATTTATGTCAGCAGATGCTCTTCCTCTCTCCAGGGTAAACGCCATCCAGGGGGAGCTGGGTATGACTCATACTTTAGCTAAGTTAATTTACCTCGGTGTTCCGATCACGGTGGGTAGAAGGAAGGTAGTGGATTTCCTTCCGCTTGTCGATAAAGTGGACAACAGGATTTTCGGTTAGCAGGCTAAATGTTTATCTCAAGCAGAGAGAGCCACGCTTTTGAAGCACGTCCTCGGCAGTGTTCCAGTGCATACCCTTGCTGCAGTGGCGGTTCCGTCTTTGACATTGAAGGCTCTAAAGAGTCGGTTTGCAAACTTTTTTCTGGGGTTGGGCTGAAGGAAGAAGAAAATTTCATTGGAAGAATTGGGCAGCGATAGCGTCCCCGATAGTTGAAGGTGGCCTGGGGATCAGGAGTTTAGCAGAGGTCATGGTTGCCCTTCGTATAAAAATGGCATTGGCTGTCAAATACAAGGAATCTAGAAGCCTTTAGGCTGAGTACATGTGAGCCAAATTCTCGCAAGATCTTCAATCAACAGGTGAAGTGCGCCCAGTTCTCACAGCCTCGCCTTTTTGGAAACAGATTCGAGGTCTTTTTCCCCTTTTAGACTCTAAGATGCAATGTCAAATTGGAAGGGGCGAATGCATATTTTGGAGAGATAATTGGTCAGCTCTTGGCCCCCTCTATCTCAGGGTGGAGAGCACTATTCCTGCAAAGTTGTTGGATCTAAGGATCAGGGACTGTTTGGGGCAAACAGGGCCACTCCCCCCCTCAGTAGTCTTCTCCATCCTGCCACAGGAGGTGATTACCGCAATTTTCCATGGTAGTTTCTGTATTTCTGAGGGCCCGGATGTCTCGTCTGGCCCCTTGATCCTTCGAGCGCATTCTCTGTTAAATCTGCATGGATGAACAGTAGGGCACCTCATCGGCTGGTGGACTGGCATAAAAAAGTCTGGCTGCCGTTGCTGCCGCCGAAGGTATCCCTGCTTCTTTGGAAAACGATTACAGGAGCCATCCCGGTGGACTCAGCGGTTTAAGCCAAGGGCATCCAACTGGCATCACGCTGTGTCTGCTGCAATGGATAGCCATTGCACAGGTTGACAACCGAAACAGTCCAGCACGTTTTCCTCGACAACGCCCGAGTTGAAGCTTTGTGGTCACATTTTGCCTCCATTTTCGGTTTCTCTTTGTCAGGGGTGGTTTCTGTTCAAGCCAGGCTTCATCAATGGTGGCAGGGTCCTTCCAACAGGGGCTGGGCGAGATCGCTTTATAGGCTGATTCCAGGATTCATCGTTTGGGAATTGTGGAGGGGCAGGAACTAGGCAAAGTTTGATGGATCCTACCCCTCGATTCAGGTGCTAGTCTCTCGGGTTTTAGGGTGGCTCCATGCGATTTTCCATGGTGGGTTACCGGATCGCCCCCATCGCCGCTCCGACAACATCCTCCTCTCTCGTTTGGGTTTGCACTTTCAAGTTATCTCCCGACCTAACCCCAAGGTGAGTGTGGTTAAATGGGTGAAACCCCCTGTGGGCTGGGTAAAAATGAACGTTGACGGCTTTACCAGGGGCAACCCAAGCTTAGCTGGTGGAGGTGGGATTTACAGAGGTCATGCGGGCCTTTTCCTTTTCGGATTTACAGAAGGGTACGGCAGGGCCTCCAACACCCATGCCGAAATCAGAGCTATTCACGACGGGCTGCTCTATTGTCTCAAGAGGGGTTTCAATAAGATCATCCTGGAGTCTGACTCTCTGATGGTGATCCAGTTCCTTACAGGTAAGTCCAACCCGGGGTGGAAATGGAGGTATTGGATGAGTAGGATTAACAATCTAAAAAGGGCGGGGGAAGTTGAGTTCCGCCATATACATAGGGAAGGAAATGAGCCGGCAAATAGGTTGGCTAGAATAGGCAGCGGGACTCAGTCTTCCTTGCAGTTTCTCTCTCTCTCTGAGGTCCCACGGGAGATTCGAGGCCTCATTTTCCTGGATAGGGTGGGCCTGGGTGCCCTTAGAATTTAACTCGGGCGGGGTATCACTTGCAAAGTTTATTTTTCTTTTGTGCAGTGTTTTCTCATATGATAGGTTCGGGTAGGATTTTTTTGTAACTGCCGAACCTGAAATTGTATAGGATCTTTGTATCCTTTTGGCTCAAGGAATGAAAAAAAAAAGGTTTCTTTCCAAAAAAAAAAAAAAAAGATTACACAGATCAAAAAAAAAATGTACATAAAACCAAGTAATAACTGAGGTCTAATATGCAATATTTGACCCTTAACATCTAGCCCTAGTCTAGCCTAGCCTATCCTAGCCAGAGCGTGAGTCTCCTAAGTCACCCAAGTCCTAATCAGAGCTAATTGATATAGCCTTTGTGATACTACTATCCATCTAACCATTCAAATTTCAATTAGTTGCATCTAAGGCGGAACATTAGCATCGTGCAATACTTGCAATCACTGCATTATATTTCATCATTTTCTCGTATCTAATTGGCGGGCGTATGCTCTATAGCTTTAGAATTTTCCTACCAAAAACCTAGCCATTTAGCTGTCATTTTGGCATAAGCAATAACATAGCATCGAGCATCTTATACATCACATTTTTACATTTTTTGCACTCTATACTCGATCTCTTCAAACGTATGTTATGCGGCTTGCCGATATAATTGGATCTTGTTTAGTAGAAATTCAGATCGATTAGCTATCATTAACATTGCATTATATTTCAATCTTTTGTGTGTGAGAATTAACTATATTATTAAGAAATTAGTCAGATCTTGTGAAGTAGAGACCATACATCTGTATGGGTAGAGTGGGTACCTAACTCTTTCCATCTCTGTAACTGTGGTCCCTTATAATCTATAGAACGTAAACTCAAGAGTCATCTTAGAGTTAAGGATCTTCGAATTTTAAATCCTAAGTGTTTCTAGAGGGTCTAACCGACTACGCGATCGAAATAATTGGTTAGTAGTGACTCTAGTCAAATATATTACTCTCTTAACCCCCAACAAAAAAAGAATCCCTAGAGCGAGGTAACCCATGGAAAAGCGAGCCATTACCCCCACCCAAGAGCTAACGTCCACACATCTACTCAATGCATACTCATATGTGATTAAAGTGACATCGTTAATTAACTAATGCAGGGCACATAAAAAAAATCTCTCACTTACCCTCAAAATCAATTTGTACTCAAATCCATTGTACACACATAGAATATGACTTCTTAAGAGGATTAAAAAGTTACACTAGCCCTCTCACAGTTCAAACTATCTCTTTAACAATAACTCCCACTATTTAACCCACACGGCTAAATGTCATATTAGTTCCCTAGTTGTTATATACCCTCTTTGCCTTTTTAACCCTTGCAATTTTAAAAAAATAAAAATAAAATCTATCGCCTTACAGTTTTGGTTTAATTAAGAACCTCATGATCCATTGAAAGCATCCCATTGATCAATCTTGTACACAGGGATAATTTTAGAACTCATTAGCATATTACATGCTAGCTTGACCGTGTTGACATAGAGTGACATAACTAATTCAATATCTAAGATATTATCACAGTAACCAATAAATCAATCTCAGTGTAACTAAAGCATAAATTCGAGTGGACCAAGATCCAAGGTTATTCTAATTCAAACTTCCTCTATAATCAATAGGTAAATGGTGTATCCTTTTCCTTCCATTGAAAAATGCATCTGTCTCCAGGCATATACTGTGAGGCTGAAATATTCAATCTAATAGTTTTTTTAAGACATCCCCATTAAACTGTTTGGGTCACCCAAATCCAATGGTGAGAGTTCCGAAGTTTGGGATATATTTAAGCATAAACGTCTTGAAACAAAATAACATCTTTATATATATAATACTAGTAATTTTAGACAAATTTGCCATCCAAATTAGTTTTTAGGAGAGCTCTAAACCTTACTATTTGAAAGGACACAGTAGAGATTTCTAATATGAGCAAGTATTTGGGGTATTAAAAACGCAAGTCATCAACTGAAGACATTCTTATTTTATCATTTTGAAAGTCCCCCAGCACTTACTATTCCTCTCAATGATACTCCAGCACTACTTTCTCTCTTACCTCTTCTCTCAAATTTTTTTTTTTTTTTGGTTAGGTTGTTAGTTCACAACCCATTGTTAATGCACACCACACTGTTAGCCACCCCCACGAAGGAATCAATGCTAAGACCTCAGTGTTGAAACGAGGTTATCTTCACTCAATGTACCTCTTACCTCTTCTCTCATTTTATTATTATTATTTTTTTTTCGCTTAGGTTGTTAGTTCACACCCCATTGTTAATGCACACCACACTGTTAGCCAACCCCATGAGGGAATCAATGCTAAGACCTCAATGTTGAAATGAGGTTATCTTCACTCAATGTACCACTCGAGCTATGGATCGAGTTGTAAATACCAAGCCATTTTTTAAAATCTTCACTCCTACTTCTCTCATCCCTCTCTTCTTTGTTACACTTGCCACAACTCAAGTGACATATAAAAAGGTTCGCTAAGTGCACACACCGGCCAATCCTACCTTATCCACAGGCAACCACACATGCAAATATTGTGAACGTTTGTTTGTTTTTTCGTTTTTTTTTTTTTAAAGGTGAGAACTCACCTCCAATATCTTTATTAATAAACGTAAAAGAGATTAGCAGTCATTGAGGCAGCCCTACCTCTCATTTGAACTCACCAACCACCATCACCAAAAGAAATTACAAAATAAACAAAACTAGGCTCAACATCTTCAAAACGAATAGTCAAGACCTCAAAATCCCGGCACCTGCTGCTCCTAATCCGAGGAAAAAGCCTTTCAAGACACCACATGCAAATATTCATGAGTTCTTCATCAGGTCGGCCGCACAGTTTTGGTCAGATGGCCCATAAATCATGCCATTATTCTTCTTTAGGTGGGTCGTACCATATGAAGAAAATGAGGCTAAAACAAATTTTTTTTTATAGCCAAAGTATGGCTGCCCGCCAAATGATGGAAGGCTTGGATCTCATGCCATGCAATATATTGGCAAGTGACACACTTGCGGTGTTAGAAAATTATGCTCTTTTGGCAACAAAAAATAATAAATAAATAATATTTATTTATGTAAATGAGATGTAAAGGTTAGAAGAATACCATGTAAATGCATTCATTCGACTTATTACACAAAAGTATCATTATTGAAATACTACATAAAGAAAAGAGAAAAAACCCACAAATTCCTGACTTATTCAAGAATAACAGAAAATAAAAATTAAAGAAATGGCAACTACACGTTTTGAGATGTACACCCAATCATACTTATTTTTTTATTATTATTATCATCAAAGTATCCTAATCTCATCTCAGCATTTTTTATTTTTCCCTCATTGTTGTATGGATACGGGATTTTGCATGTAGTGACCAATCTGAAACTGTAGCATTCATTAGCTCATGCAACTAAGAGCAAGCCATGATGAAGAATCACGCGATCGGATCTAGTCCTTTGGATGGAGTCAATTTATTACGACGTCTATCCGTTGCGTACTAACTATAAAACACATCACTTGCTCTAGCTGTATGAATGAATGAATGGCTCAGACCGTCAACATTTCACCTTGCGAGCCACTTCAAAGGACCAGGGATGTTGCTGACGTCCTCATAAGGTGTGGAAATTAGCAAAACCCATGCATAAGTTACTCGGGAAAACAAGTAGGACTAAGAGAGAGAAGAGGCCATTGAAGGGGATTTTATTTTATTATTATTATTATTATTTTTTATAAGGTAGTAGGATCGAGCACAGGCGGCGCGGAAGCCAGAGAAATTGCTAGCTGAAGGTCGGCCAGATCGTAGAGAAAGTATGCACATGTGCGAAAGTGCGGTTAGAATGGATGAATGAAGTAACAATCGGAGAAGAGGTGTGGAAAAACGGGGAAGAAAGCGGAGAAACAAGGCTGGAAGTGGTAGGTGAAGCACCATCTAGATTGAGATTGACAGAAGAAGAAGAAGTCTGCGGAGATGGAGCAGCAATAATAGTAGATGAAGTCGAACGTTGGTCTACACCAGGAGTCGTTCATGGTGTAAAACAAGTAGCAGGGTAGGGCTAGAATCAGAAATTTGGCGTGGAAGTAAGAGCGGTTGTGGATGCAGATGCAAATCTTTTTATGTGGTAGTAGGAGCGGCAGATGCGGGAGTAGCTTGGGTAGTAGTAGGAGCGGCGGATGCAGGAGAAGCTTCTGGGTTGGTAGCAGGAGCGGAGGATGCAGGAGAAGCTTCTGGGGTGGTAGCAAGAGCGGCGGATGCGGCAGAAGGTTCTGGGGTGATAGCAGGAGCGGCGGATGCGGTGGTAGTTGGAGCGGGGGATGCGGTAGGAGCGTATGGGGTGGCAGTAGGAGCGGTGGATGTGGAAGAAGCTTCTGCAGTGCTAGTAGGAGCGGTGGATGCTGGAGAAGCTTCTTGGGTGGTAGTAGGAGTGGGGGATGCGGGAGGTTCTTTTGTGATGGTAGTAGGAGCGGCAGAAGTGGGAGAAGCTTCTGGGATGGGAGTAGGAACGGCGGATGCTGGAGGAGCTTCTGGAGTGGTAGTAGGAGCCGCCGATGCGGGAGCAGCTTCTGAGGTGGTAGTAGGAGTTGCAGATGCAGGAGCAGCTTCTTGGGTGGTAGTAGGAGCGGTCATCGTAGGAGTAGCTTCTGGAGTGGTTGTAGGAGCAGCAGATGCAGAAGAAGCTTCTGGGGTGGTAGCAGGGGCGATGGATGCGGGAGGAGCTTCAGGAATTGTAGTAGCAGCGACGGATGCTGACGGAACCGTAGTAGACCCGTCGAGCGCCTCTTTTACCCACACCCCATCGCTGTCGAGCTGGAAACTCTCATCACTCAAGTTAATCTTGGGGCAATCGTACACCTCTAAATATTCGAGCTGTGGGAGTAATGCCTGAATGTCGACGTTTTTCAGATTCATCTCTTTTAGAAACTTCAAGCGTAGCATTTTTATCTTCCAGGTTCCTTCAAGACGGAGATTCGCCAGCTTTCCTCCCCGGATGTAAAGTTTCTCCAATTTCGCTAAATGATTGGAGTCGAACCAGGTCGACGTTTCGGGTTCAGGGAAGCATCGGAGGTCCAGCTTGACGATGTCTGGAGGAAAACTGAGACCCGTGTGCGAATCCACGCTCCATGTTATCGCAACGGATCTTAGACCTTTTATTTTGGACAATGCAAGCAAATCTACGTTGTTTGCGCTCACCTGTTTCCCGATGCTGATGCTCAACTTCCTCAACTTCTTCAATATCTGTAAATCGGCTAGCTTACATGGATCACGGCTCCTATGGCCCCCGAACACGAACCCCTTCAGCACCTGGAGCTCTGATAGGGAGCTGAGCCCCTTTGGCATCCATTCGAGCATGTAACAATCAGATACATCTAAGTGAGTAAGCCTATGTAGCCACTTTATCTCCTCCGTCAATTTCTCGAGGTTCTGGCACCCTCTGAGATCCAAGATCTCCAGATTCTGGAGTGCCTTAATCGAACTCGGCAGCTCCGTGATCCTAGAGATGCCTCGCAGGCTCAGATATCGTAAGCGCACTAAAACGTCAAGCCTGTCTAAGAGTTGAGTCCCTTGGATCTCGATGTGGTGGTTCACAACGTCTTTGCTTTTGGACTCTTCAACGTCAATGCGATCGTTGCTGGACCCCCGCCAACTCCCCAGTTGCAAAACTACTAGGGTTTTCAGCTTCGGCAAAGCTTCGATGCTGAAATTCAATTTCAGATACCTTACATTTACGTTGTGCAGCGATAGTAAGCTGGGTTCTTTCGGATTTGGGCAGTACTCTTCTTCGAGTAGCCCGGCTTCATTCTTTGACATTAGGCATGCGTGGCGGGATTTGGAGGGAGATGAAGAAGGCATACCTGATTCGTCCAAGTTGAAGAAATCTTCATTCCTCGACAGCCTGATGATCATCCAACGGATCCAAGGGTGCATCCTACACCGCAGGATGTTCCCCCGGCGCCTGTTGTAGACGGGCTGGATGAACTCGAGCTCCACTAGCTCTTTGAAGCAATCTTCCCCGACCTCCTCGGCAGTCTTCTCCCCTTTCGCCATCACGAACCCTTCTCCAATCCACCAATAGATCAAGACCCTCTTCACGATGTCAGCATCCATTGGGAAGATGGAGAAGCATAACAAGCACATTTTCAGTTGCATGCGTAGGCCGTTGAATTCTTCCGCCTTACTCTTGATGGACGCCTCTTCCAGAATCTTCCCCAGCTTCATGTCCATATCAGGACTTCTATGCTTTAATTGGTACTCCCAATTCACCTTTCCCTTTCCCTTTCCCTTTGAAGCTGAACCCTGAGATTGGAGATAGGAGGGAAACCACTTCTTGGGTTTCAGAGTCTTCAGACAATCCTTCAGATCCTTCTTTATTTCTTTCATTTCCTTGATCTTCTCCTCCAACTTCTCTGTCGCTTTCTTTATTTCTTTCATTTCGTTTTCCTTGATCTTCTCCTCCAACTTCTCTGTCGCTTCCACATCGCTCTTAGTGAGCTTACTAGTTTCCACACCTTCAAAGTTCTCCTGAACTTGACGGGTTATATATCCGAGCGCACAGTTCACATATTCCTCGTATTCTGTGAAGATCTTCGCTATTTTTCGACGAACATGTGCCATTTTCCGTTGTGTTGTGGTCATCATGATGTACATATGGGCCGTCTTCTCTGTGGCCGCCATGATAGTCGGTTGTGAGGGTCTGAAGATCATGCACGTAGTGGTGTTATACGATGCAAGTCACTAACAAAGGCGCCGTGAAAAATCTTAGTACATGTATGAATGACGATTAAGAATGATCAATGCACTCACACCTGCGTAATTTTTAGGCTTCATTATCTGGGTTTCCAAAGAATAGAATTTTTATTTTCTTTTCCTTTTTGCGTAGCAACGCAAAGCATAGAATTTTTCTTTCTTGCGTAGCAACGCAAAGCATAGATTTATGGACGCGGATTGCGTCCTACCGAGCGCTCTGTAGGGCAAAGTGATTTAATTGTTTTATCCACACTGTTCATCACTTTTCTCGTATCATTTTTAGGTGCGAGACAAAAACTTAATAGATCCACAGCTCCATTAGACTACATCAAAGGAAGCTGCAATGATAATGACTCTCACCGTTGAAACCTTTCTAAGGGCCACCTTGATATTTTTTTTACCTTCCAACCTATAAATAATGTCATGCAGACGTAGATGAAGTGAAATATATATATATATATATATATATATATATATATATATATATATATATATATATATATATATATATATATATATATATCAGCTTGATTCGAAAGTTCTCCAGATCCCAAGAAGTTTTTAATGGTGGAAGTTAAATCCCCACTTTGTGGTCAACTTAAGCCCTAAACCTTCTTCATTTTTTATATCATCCATTAAAATGATCTGAGAAAAATTATGAACGGCATGGATAAAACACTTACATGATCACGTTGGGCCCCACAGATCCCTGCCCACCGTCCGGGCTGGGGTACGACACAATCCGCGTCCAAAATTATGAGAGGGGAGTTATTTGATACTCTGCCAAAGTATTATGCTTATACTCAGTCATTAAATATTGTACCGGTGGCCTGGCGTGTTGTAGCTCAATCAAATAAATAGAACAAAATTGTTCCGCATACTTTCGTTAAGAAAACAAAAATCCTAAAATCAAAATTGTTAAGCGATCCTAGCTTTTGATCCAATTTGTTTGTTAAAATTAGTCCGGAAAATATCGGCCGCTCGACAGGTCAAATGATCAAATAGGTTTAACTTTGGGGGAGTCATAATTTGGACCTTTTAAGTTGAATTTTCTGCATGCTGCATTCGCTGTTTTTCAGTGATTTCCGAGTGCACGTGTATCATCCATCACATTCTTTTAGAATATCAAAGTCGGACGGGTATTGATTACTGACACTAGTGGACCCTAACATGATGTATGTGTTTCATCCATATCATCCATTCATTTTTCCAGATGATTTCAGGGCATGACTCTAAAAAATAAAAATAAAAAATCATATCCAAATCTCATGTGGACGACCAAGTAGGAAAGCTTTGATTGAATGCTCATCATTAACAACTTCCCAGGGGCCACAAATTTTTTTAGATGAAGCTGATATTTGTACTCTCTCTCTCTTTTTTTTTTTTTTTTTTTTTTTTTTTTTTTTTTTTTTTATGAAGCAATATGTAATTTTATTCACGTTGGGGGGAAAGGCACAAAAGCTCCCCACACCTATCATATACCCCTACTAACACAAACTCAAAAGAATGAAAAACAAGCGGCAAAAATCTCGAAAATTAGGATATCCTGATATTCCCAAGCCCCACCTCATCGAGGAAGACATCGGCCTTCATCTAGGTTTGCATTATGAAATTAACAGGTTGGATGGAAAATAAACATTACAGAGGGCCCTAGGAAGTTTTTACTGGCGGGGGTTCCGTGACCACTGTTTTCTTGTTTTGTGGTCCACTTGAGATTTGGATATATCTCATTTTTTGGATCATGCCCTAAAATAAATGTAAAAAATAGATGAACGACATGGATAAAACACCCAAATCCATAGCTCGACTGGGAGACTGAGTGGAGATACCTGTTTCAACACTTGAGGTCTTGGTATGGAGCCCTAGCGGGGGGAGCTAATATGGAGTGTGTGTACTAACAAGCTAATCCAAAAAAAAAAAAAAAACTTTAAAAAATAGATGAACAACATGGATAAAACACATAGGTCATGGTAGGGCCCACAAGCCACTTCGCTAGTGGCAACGTAGTAGGCGGTCATTGGAGGATCAAAGGCTTGAATAGCTTTGCGCGTTGATTCCACTAATGCATCTCGAAGGTTCCTTCTTCCATTAAAAGAGTAAGTGTGTATGTGAATTTGGTTAAATGTTCATCTATTGAAGCAGATTAGTCTGGGTAGTACCTGCCATGAAGACTGTCGTTTCATTGCTCCTTGGTTGGCCAGATATTAAAGGACCGTCGTTAGTAATTTAAAGGAAAATGAACAACTGATAGACCCAGAACTAGCATATTGCTGTCCTGTCTCAGGAAACTACCCGACTCGGAACGCGATGCTTTTGGTATAGAAGCTCACACTTAGTTCATTACTGGTGGTACTACATGTGAAGGTACGACATGTGAAGGCTTGTTTGACATGATCACATTCCCTTTCCCCGTAGGGACTTTTGATGAAGCAAACGTTGTAAAAAGTTGTTTTTAATATACACACACACTAAATATATTAAATATTATATTCAAAAAGTGTTTGAAAAACGCCTTTTTCATGGTTTTGAGAATAGTCTCACATTGGAAAAAGAGAATGAATTTTTGTGGTTTATATGAAAAGTGTGAAGTATTATAATACTTACCCACATGGACCAAAGGAGAAGGGACACCTGTGCGCGCTCGAGCTCGGGTACGGGCACGGGCTCGGTCTTGATCTCGGTCATGGTCACGGTGGTGCACTTTGCACTTCGCACGTGCACATCGTGTCGCAGATGGTCGCTCCCTTCGCGAACCAGAGCGAGACGGATGCGAGTCACGGTGCGACTAACTAGTCAACTCGGATAGCTGGCTGAAGGGAAGACTAGCTAGCCCAATAGCTAGAAAACGGCTAGCTGCTGTCTCATAATAGTCACAAGCAACAGTGGTTATGGCTCATGCACAACAGTCAGAAAACGGCCATAAAACGGCTAGTTTTCCAACAGTTAGAAATGACTTAATGGGAGTTATTTCCCTGGACCATAACCCCCCAGCCACCACAGCTTATATAAACAAGGTCTGGATGGGTTTCCAAACCATCTCAACACACTCCAACAATACCAATACGAATCAAAGTCTCTCCTCTCCTACAGACCAAAAATCAGCAATATAGCAAAGTTGATCAAAACCATTGCTTGAAGAACAGACCCGCGATGTGGTTTAGAACGGTTCAACTGAATCAGTAGCTGAAGAATAGACCAGTGCAGTGGTCTAAATCACAAAACACAAACTTCTCTTTTCTTTTCTTTCTAGGATTTTTCTTTTACTGTATTTCTATCAAACTGTGTGTAATAAAGTTCTAGTAGTGGGCCTTCGTGTTTGCTGAACGCAGACCCACATCAGGTTCGTCATATCCTAGGAGCTGTTTGCCTGTTACTTATCATTATACTCAATTCACTTGAGTAGGGGCAAATAACGCTTTAAGGACAGCGTTTTAGATGTGCTCCAACCTGTCCTTATTTCAGATCAATTTGCAATTTTCAAATTCCATATTTTACAGAAAAAATATTATTCTATAAATTTTTCAACAATCTTAAAACATTATTTAGGTGGAAGCCGATAGTATATCATCCATCAAGCTGATGAATCAGGACTTGATTCGTCTTGACCGGTTTGAAGAAACCAATTTCACGAGATGGCAAGACAAGCTGAAATTTCTTCTAATTGCGCTGAAGATTTACTACATCTTAGATCATAGTCTTTAGCCATTACCTGAAGCAATTGAAGCTGACACACCTAAACAAATAGCTCCCCGCACTAAACGAGCTGAAGATGAACTCTTGTGTCGAGGACACATTTTGAACACACTCTTCGACCGTATGTACGATCTATACCAATAGACATCACCAGCAAAAGAGATCTAGGTTGCTCTGGAGTTCAAATACAAGGCTGAAGAAGAAGATACTAACAAATTTCTCATTGCCAGGTATTTTGACTTCAACATGGTAGATAACAAACCGCTGCTTCCCCAAATCCAATAACTGCAACTAATAGTAAATAAAATCAAAGCCATCAAAATTGATCTTCCTGAATCATTTCAAGTCGGGGCTATAATCGATAAATTGTCACCGATGTGGAAAGACTATAGAAAAAAGTTGTTGCATAAAACTGAGGACTACACACTGGAACAAATCTAAAAACACCTCAGAATTGAGGAAGAATCCCATAACCGTGACAGAAAGAATGATAACAGGAATGTCTCGTCCAAGGTACATGCAGTAGAGAACACTAATAATAAGAATCACGAGAAGGACGATTCCCTAAAATACAATAAAGAAAAATTCAAGAAAAACGCTCAAAAGAAGAACAGAAAGTTCAAAAGCCCATACCATGTCTATGGAAAAATCGGGCACTATGCTAGAGTATGCCAATATCACAAATCTAAAAAAAAGAAAGCAAGTGCAGTAGAAGAAGGCGATATTGTGGCTATGATCACTGAGGTGAATACCATCCAAGGCAAAGTTCCAGGTTAGTGGTATAACACTGCCGCTACAGTACATGTGTGCTACGACAAATTAGCCTTCCAAACCTATGAGAAATTGATCGATGGTCAAGAAGTCCAAATGGGTAATGAAGTCCGATCGAAGGTCGTCGGCAAAGGAACTGTCGAACTGATATTCACCTCTGGGAAGAAAGTGATTCTGACTAATGTACTGTATGTCTTAGACATAAGGCGAAACTTAGTTTCTGGAGATCTTCTGGGTAAACCAGGCATAAGGGTAGTGTACGAGTCCGAAAAACTGATTCTGTTTAATAATGAAAATTTTGTCAGAAAGAGAAATGCTTGTAAAGGGATGATTAAGTTTTCTCTGAATGAAAGTAGCACTTCTGTGTATATGGTTGAATCCGCTAGACTGTGGCATGATAGACTAGCCCATATAGGGTATAGTACCTTGAAGTTCATGGCTAAGAATGGTTTAATCTCATACAAAGATAATGAAACCAATAAATGTGAAGTGTGCATACGATTCAAAATGATGAAGAAATATTTTCCAAGTATTGAAAGATCATCTCAAATATTGGATCTTGTGCACAGTGATATCTGTGAGTTAAACGATATTCTTACTCGTGGAGGCAAAAGGTATTTCATAACCTTTATTAATGATTGCTCTAGATATGTGTATGTTTATATGTTAAAGAGAAAAGATGAAGTATTGAACATGTTTAAAATATATAAAGCAGAAGTAGAGAATCAACTAAATAAGAAAATAAAAATTCTCCGTAGCGATAGAGGAGGAGAATAATTTTTCAATGAATTCGATAACTTCTGTGAAGAACATGGACTAATACGTCAATGTACTGTGCCATACACACCTCAATAAAATAGAATAGCTGAAAGGAAGAATAGAACATTAGTAGAGATGGTTAACTCAATGATAATAAGAGCAAAGGTGCCACTAAGTTTATGGGGTGAGGTATTGCTTGCAGTATGCCATATACTAAACAGAATTCCGTCTAAAAAATATAAAATATCTCCATATGAAACATGGAGAGGTAGAAAACCTAACCTAAGATATCTTAAAGTGTGAGGGTGTCTTGCATACTACAGAACTCCTGATAAAAAAATAACTGAGTTAGGACCTAGAGATATTAATGCGCCTTCGTAGGGTATGCACAAAATAGTAAAACTTATAGACTTCTAGATATAGAGTCTAATACAATAATAGAATCAAGAGACGTTGAGTTCTTTGATAACTCACTATTCTTGGAGTCATAGGATAATGAAATCTAAACTCCTAATAGAGAACCAGATAGCAAAGCTCCACAAATAGTGGAAGCTCTTATTGAACCTCGTAGGAGTCAAAAGACAAGAATAGAGAAGAGTATAGGAGATGACTACATAGACCCACAACGCGTCATTTTCCATCTTGTAGAAGGAGATAGAGAAAATGTTATAAAAAAAATACCTATAGTAATGACTATAGAAGATGATCCTAAAACATATAAAGAGGCTGTATCCTCTAGAGACTCATCTTTCTGGAAAAAAGCTATAAATGATGAAATAGAATCCATAATGTCAAATCAAACATGCGAAGTAATAAACTTACCTCCAGGTTTTAGACCCATAGGTTATAAGTGGGTATTTATGAAGAAATATCACACTAATGAGACTATCCAAACCTTTAAAGCTCGATTAGTAGCTAAGGATTTTAGACAAAAAGAAGGGATATATTACTTTGACACACTCTCCTATAGCTAGGATAAGATCCATTAGGATATTATTTGCGCTAGCTTCCATACATCATCTTCACATCTACCAAATGGATGTAAAGACCACATTTCTGAATGGTGACCTCAATGAGGAGGTATACATGAAACAACCCAAAGGATTCGTTCTACCAGGAAATGAAAACAAAGTATGTAGATTAGTTAAATCTTTGTATGGATTAAAACAAGCACCAAAACAATGGCATGAGAAGTTTGATTCTAAAATACTATCTCATGGTGTCATGCATAATGTAGCTAATAAATGCATATATTCCAAAGTAGATGGTAGCCGTATGATTATTATTTGTTTGTATGTTGATGACATGTTAATAATAAGTAATAAAATAAAAGGTGTGATTGAAACGAAGAGGTTTTTATCTTCCGTATTGAAAATGAAGGATCTTGGACAAGTCGATACCATCTTAGGTATCAAAGTTAAAAAATATTGTGGGAGTTATGCTTTGTGTCAATCTCGTTATATTGAGAAGATACTAAATAAGTTTAACCATTTAAATATAAAAGAAGCAAAAACCCCATTTGATCCAAGTATCAAGCTAAAAGAAAATACCGGAAGAGCAGTTGCACAATTAGAATATGCGGGTGTTATAGGGAGTCTTATGTATGCTATGCATGCACTAGACCTGATATCGCATATGCTGTGAGTAAACTTAGTAAGTTTACTAGTAACCCCAGTACTGAACATTGAAATACAATCAGTAGAGTCCTTGGTTACTTAAAAGCAACCAAAGACTTATGACTATTTTATCCAGAATTTTCTGTCGTATTGGAAGGACATACCGATGCGAGCTGGATATTGAGTGCAGGGGACAACACGTCTATTATAGGGTGGGTATTCACCCTAGGAGGTGCGGTTGTATCTTGAGGATCCAAGAAACAGACTTGCATAACGCACTCGACTATGGAATCTGAATTCATAGCCCTGGCTGTAACAGGCAAAGAGGCTGAGTGGCTAAGGGATCTTCTATTAGAAATTCCTTTCTGTGTAAAGCCTATATCGGCTGTGTCACTACACTGTGATAGTGAAGCCACATTAGCTAGAGCTTATAGCGGCACATATAATGGTAAGTCTAAACATATCAGTCTTCGACATGATTATGTTAGACAATTGATTCGGGATGAAATTATTGTTATTTTCTTTGTGAAATCAAGCAAAAACCTAATAAACCCTTTCACTAAACCTCTATCGAGAGAGGTAGTAAAGGCTACATCTAGAGGGATGGAGTTGAAACTCTTCAACCAAAAGTTCCACCACTGATGGTAACCCAACCTAACGTCAGAAAATCTCTAATTTTAGGTTTAATGGGTAAGAACAAGTCACTAATATGTGGAAAGTTTTCAACACTAAATTATAAAACCTCATCAATAATAGATAAGTGCTGAGGGTTACGAAAGAGGGTTGAGTCTTAGA
The DNA here is from genome assembly GCA_030180095.1 of Magnolia changhungtana. Lineage (NCBI taxonomy): Eukaryota > Viridiplantae > Streptophyta > Magnoliopsida > Magnoliales > Magnoliaceae > Magnolia > Magnolia changhungtana. Next base: position 417,963 of record JASAUF010000394.1, on the reverse strand, counting down.
ACTCTTAATGAAATGCAGTTTATAGGACAATTGTCTTATAGTAACGGAGACGTTGGAAGGATTTCACCCATATGAACATAGAGATGGTGTCGTCTCTCATGAGAGTTAGGAGTTTTCTCTCGGGATCGTTCACGAAATAAGATAAGTACATGACCGTTAATTGTGCTAAGCAAGATTGTGGGAACTCTAACTAACACATAGCGAATATGTGTGTGGTTTCTCCGATTCTGTTATCTAAGAATAACTAGTTCAACGTTACGGCTATCAGTCATTTCGACAGAGTTTTGAGATGCTTACACTAAGGAAAGATTAAAATCGAAATATATCTTTCTTTATGCATATAAACTGATTATTCTGGTAGAAATGTTCAATAAAAAAAAATATATTTTTAAAAATCGAGTGGGGGATTGTTGCAAAAAGTTGATTTTAAAACAATATATATACTAAATATATTAAATATTATATTCAAAAAGTGTTTGAAAAACACCTTTTTCATGGTTTTAGGAATAGTCTCACATTGGAAAAAGAGAAGGAATTTTTGTGGTTTATATGAGGAGTGTGGAGTATTGTAATACTTACCCACATGGGAACACCTACATGAGCGCACTCACGCTCATGCTCTGGCTGGGGCACGGGCTCGATCTCGGTCTCGGTCTTAGTCACGGGCTCGGTGTGAGGATGTGTGCATGAGGCAGTGTGGTTGTAGAGGCGCTAGTGGCGCACTTTGCACTTCGCACTTACGCATCATGTCGTAGAGGGCCGTTCCCTTCGCAAATCGGAGCAAGACGGATGCGAGTCACGGTGCGACTAATTGGCTAAGTCGGATAACTGGATGAAGGGAAGACTAGAGGACTAAATGAGAGTCCTCCAGTATATATAGAAAGACTAAAAAGAGTCATGTTGCTGCAGCCAGAATCGAATAATGTATGCCATTAGTGCAGAGACCAAATATAATCTTCTTTGCATGGCTAGCCCAACAGCTAGAAAATGGCTAGTTACTATCTCACAACAGTCACATGCAGCAATGGTTATGGCTCATGCACAATAGTTAGAAAATGGTTATAAAACGGCTAGCTTTCCAACATCTAGAAATGGCTTAATGGGAGTTATTTCCTTATACCATAACCCCCCAGCCACTACAGCCTATATAAAAAGGGTCTAGATGGATTTCCAAACCATCTCAACACACTCCAACAATACCAATACGAATCAAAGCCTCTCCTCTCGTACAAACCAAAAATCAGCAATATAGCAAGGTATATCCAAACCATTGCTTGAAGACGGACCAATGGTGTGGTCTAGAACAGTTCAATTGAACTAGTAGCTGAAGAATAGACCAGTGCAGTGGTCTAAATCATAAAACACGAACTTCTCTTCTCTTTTCTTTCTGGGATTTTTCTTTTACTGTATTTCTGCCAGACTGTGTGTAATAGAGTTCTAGTAGTGGGACTTCGTGTTTGCTGAACATAGACCCACATCAGGCTCGTCGTATCCTAGAAGTTGTTTGCCTGTAACCAATCAGCATACTCAATTCACTTGAATAGGGGCAAATAATGCTTTAAGAACAACGTTTTAGACATGCTTCAGCCTGTCCTTATTTCAAATCAATTTGCATTTTTTGGATTCCATATTTTACAGAAAAAAATATTATTATGTAGATTTTTCAATAGCAAATGCGGACATGTTTCCTACTATAATCATAATGAAGTGCAGAAAAATCATGTGGAAAGAAGAGAGGTTTAGTCCCTTTTAGGAAGAGTGAAAGTGGAGCCACGGTGGGATTGTTCTTAGTGACATTTCACGTGATTGGTCCTTTTATCGCTCTCGATGGAACTAGGCTCTTTGCAAGAGGGGATCAAATCTTCCTCCTTCTTGTTACACTACAATCCAATCCTCATTGGTTTCTTTGTGATGGGTGAAGGAGAAATCACCATGACTACTACTCACAATAGCCCACGTCAGACAAGAGGTGGCTCAGCTTTCATCAGTACCTTCTTCGGTGATGAGGCTACAACAAACCCATTGGGAATGAAGTAAACAAACATTAGTGAGAGGAAAAGCCATGAGGATTGCACGAGAATATAGTGCCTATATCAAACATGCCACCATTATTTATTCTAGTTAGTACAAGTTTTATCTTGTTTTAAAGATGAAGGGGGGAATGTTCCTGTTGAGAGTCGCTATTTTGGCACCTTCATGGGCTTTTTCAATGATGGACATCTTCTAATTATTTCGATACTATTATTAGGTACAAATATTCTAAGTCCCCAACTAGAGACTCTTATTTTACTTTTCTTAGATTCCTTTTAACTATATCCCTTTGGCAAATCCTTTTATTCTAAAACAAGATATGTTCAAGTATACAAAATTGAATAAAGGTTATCAAATAATTGCAACAACATCTCGATTCATGTTGGATATCAATCGAAATGTCGAGAGTGTTGTGCGGGTTTAAAATAACTTCTTTTTGCTTCAAAACTTTAATTGAATCATTCGAAGCTAAAAAAGTGTTCGATGCATAAATCAAAGAAGCTCGAGAGCAGGTAAAAATGGTTCACTCGAAGACTCAAAGCTCTCATTGTGCGGTTGCACGATAGCTCTTTTTACAGTCTTGAGAGGGTTGTTGCGTGGTCACACGACCATAGTTGTGTAGTCGCGCAACACACGTTGCGTAGGTTCATGACTTGACAAATTTTGAGCCCTCTTTCTTCAATCCTGACAACTTTTCTAACGTAAGATGCAACTGAATAAGGCCAGTGCATGACTCTTAGTAAGGAATTGTTATGCGAGTCTTCTTAGTACCTTCAGTTACACAACAAGATATTTGGAGACACTCTAGAATCTCAAAATTCTCTTCGTGCAACTCAAAACGGTCCCAGCATAACCACTTAACATTTGTTGGTTTGAGCTTATTGAGCGGGCATACAAAGAGTTCTCAAGCATTCTACCATTATTCCTCAACCATTCTGTCATTGTGCAGCTACACAATGCCTCTTTGTTACGCGGTCGCGCAACCTATCTTTAACGAACTTTTATTCTTTAACAACCGGCTCCTAAAAGCATACGTGACATTCACTCTTTCTTAATTAAGCCACATATGATTTTTTAAGAGGTTCATTAATGACTTCAATCAAATTTCTATACCATTGAGTAGCCTCTTGCGAAAGGACATCCCATTCAAGTGGACTGATGCATGCCGAAAGACATTTTCAAATCTTAAGGTTATATTAATAACCATACCAATCATGCAACCACCCGATTAGAGCATTCCTTTCTACTATGCAAGTAAAAAGCTAAATAATGCTCAGATAAATTACTCCACTATGGAAAAGGAACTCATTAGCATGATATTTGTAATTGACAAATTTAGGTCCTACTTGATTGGATAAATAATTATTATCTTTATTGATCATGCGATGCTCAAGTTACCTTCTTTCAAAAAAATATGTTAAGCCTCGTTTGCTTAGATGAGTCCTCTTACTCCAAGAATTTGACCTAGAAATATGAGATAAGAAATGAGTAGAGAATGTGGTGGCTGACCATTTATCTAAACTTGTGTTATTCGACTCCATTGAGACTGGACTAATCAAAGACACATTCTTGGATGAACAATTATTCTTGGTTTTCTAAATACATGCTGATATTGTTAACTATTTTGCGATAGGTAGCAAATGAAAAAATAGGAGGACCCATATCAGTGCAATAGAGTTGCGCAATGGCACGCGATCGGAAGACCAGACTCAGATGAAAGAAGAAGCAGTGAATTTCTTCGCGGATCTTTATTCAGCAGAAGTCACAGATCCCATTGGGGACTTCCTACAACGACTTCCTGTAAGTGCTATGTTGTATATCAAGCACCCTGTATTGTCAAATTTCATAGTGACAAACCACTTTGGATTGATGGAAAGTTCACCTTCAAATGATCATAGATGGAAAGTTCACTTTCATATGAAGATGTGTGACAAGTCATGAAGATTGTTCTATCTACATCAACTTCAAGTGCACAACATCAACTTCAAGAGCAACATCAACTTCAAGTTCTAGACCAATTTCAAGTACAACATCATATGTTACTTCAACTTCAAGTGCTACTTCAAGTGAAAGTGCATGCAAGTTCAATTCTAAGTTCAAGTACTAGTACAAGTTCAAGTGATAGACCAAGTTCAAGTGCTACTTCAAATGCAAAATCAAGTCCAAGTGCATTACATGGTCTATATCAAGAACAAGTTTCAAGCGCACAAGATCAAGCTTCAAGTACATCACATCTACCGAAGCTAGCGAAGCTACGAGTTCAATGTTCAATATTTCAGGTATAAATGACCCTAGAAAAACCTTAGGTTTAGGTCATTCATATTGCACATTTAATATGAGTTATTATACTTATTTTAGGCTTTACTTCGACTAATCATAGTTAATGTTAGAATAGTCCAGGCTCTGGCTTGACCAGTCCAGGATTTGTTGAAAATTTTTGAATTTTTCTGGTAGGGTCACGACTGGTCGAGCACCTTGCTCGACCAGTCGCTCGACTCGAACTCAAACAGGGCTCGACTTAAACTCCAGCAACCATTTTGGGCCCCACTCGACCAGTCGAAGGTCAGTTTTATCCGATCACGCTAGAATTTTTGAAATTTGGTTGCTCCCAGGACCAATCGAGGCTGACCTTAGACCAGTCAAAGGAATCGTTTTTCAGCCTATAAATAGAGGACTTTTCTCAGCTTTTTTCATTCATTCAAAGCCAAATCAAGTCCCCACATCGAGAGAAAGGTCCCCGTGATTGTGAAGCTATTGTCCAGTAAATTAAGATTCTTTTTATAGCTTTTTTATTTCTAATTTTTTGATCTCTAGTTGCATAAATCTGATTTATAAAAAGGGTGTTCTTCTCTACCCATTTTTTAGATCCAAGGAATTGAATCAAAGTAGCCCAAGGTTGGATTAATTTAAAATTCATTTAGACCTAGAACCCTTTTATATGTGTGATTGAACATTGAACATCTTCATCTTCAAAAAAGTGGTTCTACTGGGCTACATCGAAGAAGAATATTCAGATAAGTATTTTCATTTACAGCTTTTGGTTTGTGAAATCTCTATTGTGGTTTGTGAGATTGCCAGAAAATATCTATTGTGGTTTTGACTGAAATAGCCAGAAAATCTTAGCACGGGGTTTTTAATTGTGGTAGCTTATTGAAAACACGATTGTAAAGGTTTTAAGGTGAACCTTGGAAAACCTTCTTTCAAAGTGAAAGCCAATATCATGTGGGTTGTGATTATTGGGAGTGGAGTAGGTATGGTTGTTTGAGAACAGTTGGTGTACACACCGAACCACTATGATTTTTGGAGTTTGGATTATGATGATGATGTATGTGATGTATGTGTGGTGAATGCTTGTATTAATTTCATGTACTTGTGGTGAATGTTATAATAGCTAGATTAGCTTCTATTTACTTCTTGTTTTAGTTTTAAGTTTTTTATCTTTACCGAGTTCAAGAAATCAGGTTGTCCTACCATAAACTTTGGTTTTTGGTGTAAGGTTCCTTTGAACAACGTTTGAATCAACCTCTCAATACTATTGCAATTGAGTTTGTTATTTGATTCAGTTATCTACATTTACTTTCCGCAATTTATTTTTATTTGACATAGTCCTATTCCCCCCCCCCCGGACTAAGAACTCACCCTTTTCACTTCCCTCGATAGTGTCCTCAGAGGACAACTCTTTCCTCTTATCAGACCCTTCGATGGAGAAAATCAAACAGGCAGTTTCTATAACATCCCGAATTTTCGCAGCTTGAGTACATACTCATGCCCGAGAATTCCGAGTGTTAATAATTTAAAGATTTAGATGTTCTCAAAGGATAAATAATTGATGGTGGTAAATCAAACAATTGTAGGGAGAATTCACAGTAATATGTGAGCATGTAAAAGGCAAGATAAATCATATCAACTCAAATTAATGTAAGCTTAAAGGAATCCCTCACCTTAGCTTTAGATTTAAACTCTAGGTAGATATCCATGTAGAAAAGCTTCTACATGAATCACAACATCATTTGACCAAGAGGGAGATATCATATGTTTGGAGAAGGAAGTGGATGATGGACGTCTAGGCTTCTTTTTCTCTTTCATTCTCTCTTTCTCTTTCTTTCTTTTCCTTTCTCTTTCTCTCTCTCTCTCTAAATCTCTTTCTCTCTCTTTCTCTCTCTCCTTCTCCTTTAGCGTTGGGCGTGTGAGTGAAGAGGGGAACGCACACCCCTTTTTCAAAGGAGTGGGCGTGTGAGAGGGGTGTGTTTCACATCCCACTTGGATTGGATTTCTCCAATTTTCCATTTTCTAACGATCTTTCTTTAAATCTAATGCATCCATTGTGTCAGGGTCATTGATTAGAGCCGGGGTAAGTGATTTTCTTGGTGATTTAAAATTTAGATTGACATATCTTGAAAATTCTCCTAACGGGTGCCAAAATGAACTTGATCTCAATTAATGGTCCACACTTAATGATCAGGGCTCAATTTTGAGAAAAATGGGTAGTCAGGATAGGCAAATGGTTGGACAAAATTTGGTGGTTGATTGATGGTAAAAAAAATCCTAAATCTAAAATTTCACCTTTTGTACCAAAAGAAAGGAACTAGCTTCAACCTTCAACGGTCTAGGATAATAAATCTGGGTTTAAATTTTGTATAACCTAGTAGCATATGAGACCAAAGTATGGTCTAAATTTGAGTTACCATGGATGGCAAGAAGTGATTAAATTGAAAGATCCAGATTTATAAGGAGTTAATAAGACTTTGAAACATAACTTCGTGCCTAAGGAAAAGCCTATCAAAGTAAGGACTTCATACTTTACACTTGGTTCATATGATGGGCAATCGAAGTTGTTCATATGAAGGAAAATATCCTACTACGATTACTCACGAGGTTTCTTCACTCAATGGACACCAAAATCAATGGTTAAAGGGCTGATTTGTCAATTGGTTCACTTTTACAATGATCTAAGGACTGAAATTCGACATGTAAGGTTAATTTATGATACATAGGCATGATATAAAATTTCAAATCAAACGGATCGTGGGAACCATGTGATTTAGAATTCAAGAGTCTAAGTTGATGACATTATCGTAATTATTGCTGATATGAGAGTTTTGGGAAATCTAATGGTTCTACATAGTTGTAGGCATGTTTCTAAGTAATTCTTACAAAAGGATTATATATAAATCATTACGAAAAAAGCGTTATTCACCAAATTAATTTGGGAATGTACATATATCAAACCACACAATGGATGGTTAAATGACATGTTTAAAATAGGAAAACTTGATGGTTAGTAATCTGGTCATGTATGTAGGTAGTAGTATGGTCGGTTTTGTAAACAGATGAACACAAGTGGATTTTTGGAGTGATCAAGAGGTAGAACATGTGTACCGTTAGATTCAAGTGACTTATTCACATGTGTAAGTTTCTCAAATTGTAGTTATGATGGTGGGTTAAGCATATTCCTAGGTGGTGAACATGATGAACAGATCAAAATCTTAATTTGATGTGTACGAGCATATGCAGATATCAAGTAGTTAGTTTGCTATAATAGGGTGGTGCAAACTCAAAGTGGATGGTCAGATATCTTTACCTATTGGTGGATAGTTGACTGAACGGTTAGTTATGATGGACAAGTGGGAATACATGGGTATATGATGATCCTATCTCAAAATCAACTGTCAAATGGCCTGATATAGATGTAAGGTTAAGATAACTAGATTGATATCGTACATATGTACGTAATAAGTTAAATTTCATGGTAACACTTGATAACTTTCAATACCTGGGTATTGAAAAGTTCGGAGTGTTACAATCTACCCCCTTGAACAAAATTTCGTCCCCAAAATTTAATTATTTTTATCATTCTCACTGATTTATTATGCTTAAGTTTTCAATGTATTCATCGCAAGGTGTATATATATGTCTAGGTGCACGTATAATTGGCTACATGAAATCGGAACGGTATAATCTACCCCCCTTAAATAAAAATCTCGACCCCAAGATTTATATGCGTATATTTATTTTATCTATTTAAGTATTAAACTTTATAGCATTTCACATATCATTTTCCCTCGCATCCATAGTAATACACACACACACACACACACACACACACACACACACACTACAAGAAAAGGGAGCTTTAGCCTCGGTTCAAAACTGTGGCTAAAAAGGTTAAAAACTGAGGCTAAAGCCTTTAGCCTTAGTTTTGCCTCAGTTATCCAAACCAAGGTTGAAACCCCCGTAACTAAAGGCTTTAACCTCAGTTTTAGCACCCGAGGCTAAAATGACTTGTATAGCCTCAGTTATTCAAGTGAAGCTAAAAGAACCTTTTTAGCTTCATTTTTCTCGAAATGAGGCTAAATCAAAATTTTAGCCTCCATTGTTTCCAACTGAAATTAAATCCAAATTTAGCCTCAATTGCCTCCAACCGAAGCTAAAACTATTTTTAACATCGGTTCTTAACAACCGAGGCTAAAGCCTTTAGCCATGGGAGTTATACTCTCAGTTTAACTAACTAAGGCAAAACTGAGACTAAAGATGGATTTACCCTTTGTTGGCATCAACTGAGGCTAAATTCACTTTTTAACATCAATTCTCAACAACTGAGGCTAAATCATTTATTTTAACCCATTCATAAACATGTGTATTGTCATTCATTCATTTTAATCTATTCATAAAAGTACAATACCAAAAAAAAAAAAAAAAAAATTATCTGTCCATTTAAAGTTTTCAAAACAAACTGTTACATAGCATTAGCATGTAGACATAGAGTACTACAAGGAAACACACTTCAAAAACCAAAGTATGGTGTCATTGGGCTTGCGATAGCTGAAATTGTTAGCTCTGATTAACTAAGCCTCTCCCGTATATACAGCGCATGTTGACAAGCACCATATGTATTCAGCTTAAGCAAGCCCTACCTGATGAGTGCAACAGCTTGCTTGATTTTCGGGTTATCCTCAAGGCATGTGAGAAACTACCCTTTACCCCCTTTTATTCAAATTCATTCAACTCTCACACTCATAGCTTCATACACTATAAGAAAAATAGGCATTACCGGCGGCCAAAATCGCCCCTAAAAGTCCAAAAAACCGCCGGTATAAAAATTACCGGCGGTCGGGCGGCTGCTGCAAAAGGGGGGCGTCGCTGTATCATTTACCGACGTTCGTCCCACCGGCGTTTTTGGCGGCCGCCGCTAAAGTTGGCTTTTACGAGTGCTTATTATCATTTACCGGCGACTTTGATGATTGCCGATAAAAATCATAAAAGCGCCATTAAAATGGTATAAGCGCCGCAAAAAGTAAGAGACGCCGCTAAAATCTTTAAAAACGCTGCTAAAAGATATGAGGAACGCAGGTAAATTTTGCAATAAACGCCGCTAAAAATCTGTAACAAATGCTAATGAAAGAATAAAAACGCCGTTGTTTAAAACGCCGATATATCATTTATAGTGTAAAGGAAGAAATAATAAAAATAATTAAAAATTCTGCTAGGCTGAATCTTCTAAATCAAAAGACCTTTATAAGATTAAATTAGCATTTAAACACAACTTGTAAATCATTCACAACCAGCCTCATTTACAGGGGGCCTGAGAATGAAAGGTTACATAATGGACAGAAAATTTACAGATTGAGACACAAGGATAAGCAGAAGGAAAAAAAAATTTAAAAAAAATCAACGGACTTCAGCGACACCCGAGGCAAGACTTCTCAAATGCACCCTAAGAACCATAACTCATGCCATATAGAGGACCTTTGTCAGCACCACCCTGCCATGCATAGAGGTCAGGTAATAAAACAGTATATACACTCATAATCTAAGTTACACTATCTAAAATTAAATTTTCAGTCATAAATATTTCCTGCAAAAACAACCATACTGAATGAAGTCCATATCCATCCCCATATGAAGCAGCAAAGCCCCCCTCTGTTACCAATGCTCCACCCCAAATGCTCAACCTTCAGTTACCAATGCAAAGACAAAAGTTTACAAAACAAAATAAAATAACCAAAAAATAAATTTGATATAAAATAAAAAGAACCAATAAATACCTGTAACTAGCAGATGGAGGAGAATAGCTATGAAATTTTTTTTATATAAATATATGGACAAATTTTTCTTCCCTTTTTCTTCAAGGATAAAACTGCATCATAAGCATCATAGCATGCAACTCAATATGAGCCTTTTTACAGAAGCATTAACTAGCATGCAACTTAATATGGATGGATCTGAATTCAGCACAAGGAAAGCCATATAGTGGCTTGTACCTGATGAGCAGCTTTGATCATGCATCCATGTAAGCATTGTGGACCCCTGAGCCTACACTCTATATAGTTACTTCCACTTTAAATAAGCATCTTACAACCAAAGATAAATACATAATACAAGTCAAACATTATGGAAACCCTTCGTTATATTGAAGCAATGAAGATTGGTAAGAAAAATAATAATAATAAAAAAAAAGCCAAGGGTGTGGGGGCCTTGCTTTTGGCGATCCTTACATGGAGTGGACTCGCCTGATTTTTGGACCGTGGCATCAAGAAGTGGGGAACCACCTGATGGAAAGCTTGGATATTGCACACCTTCTATCGAGGCCTGTGTTGGATTGTAAGAGAGTTGGGTTGCACAAGCTCGAGGCTTTCTGACCTCAATGCATCTGTGTAAGCATTCGATATAAGGATAATTAGTAGTTGAGGTCCATTTCTTGGCTCAAGCAATTATGGACAAGCCAAGCACACATAATTGTATATTTCGATGATCTGAAACATCCCTCTGATGGATCCTTATGTATCTGGACAGACTGAAAATTACTTTGGCAATTGCATTTTTATCATCGGAATGGTATCCCTCAAACAGGGCTAAAAGCAAAAATGGTTAAAGTTCATCAAATCTATAAGGTGTAAAAACACATAATGATGAAAGAAAGTTCAAATGGTCAAACCAGCTCTACTTTTATCCAAAGGGGCATCAATGGTATAGTCTTCAACCATACATCCATGTGTGCCCATTCATCGATAGAGAAAGATGGTCCCACAGGTGAGATCCACACAAAACGTTCTTTATTGAGGTAATTCATCCAACAGTTGGTATGCATGATGTACAACATGTATTATACATTGTTCTGTCTGAAGGATTACAGAGTACTATTTCGATTTTCAGTTTGTACAAGTGAGCCCATTGGTCAGTGACCGAAAATGTCACTAGCAAAATTTGGTATAACAGACAAATTACCAACAAACAAAAAGGACAAAAAGGACAAAAGAAATTTGGACCATGCACCTGTGCCAACTCTACACATGTGAATGACCATGGATGCAGGTCCAAGAGTAGCATTCCTTCAGATAAAGTTGTCTAACACCCCTAGTGAAGTACTCCCAAGTACAAAACCTACTACAAGCACATGCATACACTCATAAAGGTAAAGGATTTATAGAACTTCACCTGATCCACATCAAGAGATTTGTCAAAACCCCGTACAAATAAATAAATTATTGCTTTGTATCTGTTCTTACACTAACGCTTCTAGGTCTCTATAAGTAGACAATGGCTAAAGGACTAGCTAGACTTAAACTTCACTGATGATTCTTTATTTCCTCCTGCTTCCCTGTCAGTTTCAGCCTGCATTTTCAAAACAATAGGTTTATGATGCATCTAATATCCAGTATACTTCTAACCAGTTGGAGTATCCGGCTTTGTGTGATGCCTAGAACTAAAAAGAAATAGGGAAAAAGAGAGAAAAAGAAAGAGAAGGAAAAGAAAAGATTCACACAACCTGATGCATTGGAACCTTGTAATTCAATTCATCTGGAGCTACTTCAAACTTCTAATGTCTCACTCAGTTTCAACATAAGGAGCATTCAACAAAGTTTTCAACACATCGAGAGAATTTGGTGAATTTCAAATAATGGAGGTGGGTAGGTGGGTTGGCAATATTTTAACACTAGTGGGTGCCTTTGTATTTTGAAATGAGAAGGAAGAAATCAACAGTGAAAATTGAATTATGTATTAAAATACTATGTGATACTTCCTGGACCAAACTGGATTATGTATCTATGAGAATTCTTATGTGATACTACTTGTACAATGTATTAAAATACTATAATTTTAATAATATGTTATGCCCAAGGTGTCCCGTATCGGTAACGGTGCCCTCCAAAATCGATACGGATACGGGGGCGCAACGGCGATACGGGGGCGTAACGGCCCGTAATGGTGCAAAAAAATTTTTTTGCCAAAAAAATATGAAAAAATATGAATTAAATCTCGAATATTCTAAGCATTCCAAATATGCATTCATTTATAAATTGGAACATGTTTATGGTGGTGTAACGGTCCACTCTTTGGTGAGAAGTTGTATCGGACTGTATGATGAATTTATGAACCAGATAACCTAAATTTGACTACAAAATTCATATATTTTATTTTCTAACTATCTACTATCAATGATAGTTATATTAAAATGAATGTAATATGAAAATACCTTACATTTAGGTCTTTGCAATTATTTTTTAGGGCCAAAATTCATGTGTAAATAGAAAAAAATATTTAAAAAAATATAAAATGACACCCCAAATATGTAAAATACACATTAACATGTTCTACTATGATTAACACATCATATGGCATCATTAAAACAGTAAAAGAATTATTAAAAAATGATTTTTCAAATTTTTTAAAAAAGGGCCAAAATAAATGCGTAAATAGAAAATATATAAATAAAATAAATAAAATGGCACTCCAAATATGTAAAATGCATATTAACATGTTCTACTATGATTAACACATCATATGACATCATTAAAACAACAAAAGAATCATTAAAAAAATGATTTTTTGAATTTTCAAAAAAAGGGCCAAAATAAATGCGTAAATAGAAACAAATATATAAATAGCACCCCAAATCTGTAAAATGTATATTAACATGTTCTACTATGATTAACACATCGTATGGCATCATTAAAACAGCAAAACAACTATTAAAAATTGATTTTTTGAATTTTAAAAAAAGAGGCCAAAATTCATGCGTAAATAGAAAAAAATATTTAAAAAATATAAAATGGCACCCCAAATATGTAAAATACACATTAACATGTTCTACTATGATTAACACATCATATGGCATCATTAAAACAACAAAAGAATCATTAAAAAATGATTTTTCAAATTTTCAAAAAAAGGGTCAAAATAAATGCGTAAATAGAAAAAAATATAAAGAAAATATAAAATGGCACCCCAAATCTGTAAAATGTACATTAACATGTTCTACTATGATGAACACATCATATAACATGATTAAAACAGCAAAACAACTATTAAAAATTGATTTTTCAAATTTTAAAAAAAGGAGCCAAAATTCATGCGTACATAGAAAAAAAATATAAAATGGCACCCCAAATCTGTAAAATGTACATTAACATGTTCTACTATGCTTAACACATCATATGGCATGATTAAAACAGCGAAAGAATCATTAAAAATTGATTTTTCAAATTTTCAAAAAAAGGGCCAAAATAAATGCGTAAATAGAAAAAAATATAAAAAAAATATAAAATGGCATCCCAAATCTGTAAAATGCATATTAACATGTTCTACTATGATCAATACATCATATGGCATGATTAATACAGCAAAAACAATAATTAAAAAAAAAAAGTTACCATTATTCGGCCGATACGGGTACAAAAAATAGTAACGGCCGATACGACCCTGAATCACGTATCGGCCGTCACCGTTACCGTTACGTATCGGCCGATACGGCCGATACGTAACCAATTTAGCATTCCTTGGTTATGCCTGACCTTGGTTCATGCAGTGTTCTCGTAATCTTTTCCATATATGTAAAAATATCACACTAAAAAAAATCAGCAATTGATATTTATACTCACCCTGTTTGGTAGACACACCCTTTTTTTCTACTTTCAGAAATAGAATAGTACAACTCTATAGTCTTCAAAGCTTGAGCTAGCTTTGAGGACTTTTTACTGGGATTTGGCAATATGAAACCTGGTCCCTTGACAGCCTATCCAATAGATCACCAGCAGGCCATTCCTTATAGCCCATAGTTCTAACTATGAATGCAAGTGGAAACACCAGCCTATCTAATAGATCACCACTAGAAGGATTATTTTACAACAAAGTGAACTTCATTTTCTAGAAAAATATAGCATGGAATCAAATGGAAACAAACCCGCTGTTTGGGAGATTCTTCAATGCATTAGGTACAAAACTCCTGTACAACCCAATGAAACTGTCAAGTGCCACGATACCTGCATTCACATTGGACAATCGGAAGATTGCTTTCCTTCGGAATAGGCAATTTCTGTTGGAAGCAAATTAAAGATCAGCAGTTGCACAACAAAAGACTACACGAACTAAACTGAGAACTGCAGTATCATTGTACAATACAGGAATGTAGAATATTGGTTGGTTTAGTTATCATCTAGTGCATGAACAGATTTTTTTTTTTTATAATCATTTTAGTGTATGCAACCTGGCTTCTTGTGTACAAAACATAATTTTTTTTTTTCCATTCAAATTAACTGCAGTTTTCCATTCAAATTAACTGCAGTTTACTACACCGGTTGCATTCTTCAGTTTTCTGATTCAGTTTTTAACACGTCAAAACTGAGAGAAAGATAGGCCCGATAGTTGAACGCCTCTTTCTTGTAGAACCGAATGCAGTATGGTACAAGAATATTCTGGAACTATCTTATAAAACCCATGTTAAGGAGGTATGTTTGACAGATGAAGCTAACAAGCAATAATTTCAAAAAGGGAGCAGCCACGATTTACACGCACCTTTGTCACTAGCATACAGTCAATTTTTCCATTTGGAAAAATGGTGGGTGTGGACGATATCAACTCCCTTCTTAAAATACATCAAACTCCTTATTAAAATACATCATTTCTTAATCCATATTCATGCCCAGTCCTGTCCATGCATAGACCTTGCATGATAGCAAACACAGGTTGCAATCAAGAAATCCATGTCCAGGGCAGGTATTGCTTGTAGAGGTTTACTAATCAGACACACAAGTATAAGGCATGCCATCTACATACTCCCATTTGTGTCAATCAGACACAAGTGCAAGATCCAAGCTGTCCACCAATTGAGTACCAGCTTGCAAATTCCTATCCCAACATTCATGCTGCTCCATTTAAGTATGCATCGCTCACCCTAAATCAGACAATGAAATTAGAGGATATGTTAAAAGAATGCATCTTGACCACTAAGCCACAACAACTAAAATGAGAAGTTTCTAAATGGGTACCTTGGCAAATGAATCCAACTCTTATCCATAAGTATCTTCCTTAGCCACTCGGACGGGTTAGTGAAAATACACTCTGGGCCTGACAAAGCTTCCTAATATAATTTAAAGAAGCCCCATTATCATCCATTCATTTAGCAAAGGAAGCCAAGTTACAATAATAACATGTCCCCCTAAAAAATAAATCCTCCAGGGTGTATATATATATATATATATATATATATATATATATATATATATATATATATATATATATATATATTGTAAGTTGTTTATTTCTATTCTCAATCGCAAGTATATTCATCATCCAACCAACTATAAATAAAGCAATAAAAATATTATTAAGCAAGATCAATTAACAACTATAAATTGTAATTAGATGTTCAACAACTCAGTTGATATGTTCATGTAAATGCATCTCTGATGAACTTATATACAGTTATTAACTGTAATTAGAGACACTTATCTCTTTCCTTCTTTTCATATCATGTTCAAACCACTCTGTCCATTTGTTTCTCATGCTCACATTAGGACAAGAGTCCAAAAATCAGGCAGATTGAAACTCAATCAATAAATCTGTAAATTAGGGGTTTTTTTAATTACTTGTACGATCACAACGACTTCCACAACACCAACTACACCGGATTGAGAAGATGCCTTCTCTATGTAGAGAACCACACCCGTCCCTGATCTACAAATGGAAGAAATGAGATCCATAGCAAATGACTAGTAGTATGCTTTTTTTCAAGAAGATTTTTTTTTTTCAAATGAAATAAGTCCGACTTCCTCATGAATGTCACAAAGAAATCAATGTTTTATAGCAAAATTGCTACATGCTTTACATTTTCAAGTCATGATGAGCATTAGTCGAACATATTTCAGCTCGTGACAAAGCCTAACACAACTAGATATGATAAAGGCTTAGGCTTAGATAATGACGACGACTTAATAAATAAATAATAAAAAATAAATCAACAAGCATTACATTCATCATTAAGTAGCAATTTCTAACACAACAAGGAATACCCATTTCCATAGCTAGTTGAAAAAAAAAAAAAAAAAAAACTGGTCTTTGCTATTTTTATGTGGGGACTGGATGTTAACATCTAGCTGATGGGATCAAGGGATAATAAGCCCTTCACTCCCAATGGTTTAATCATTTTCAAACGGGTTCATCCAAACATGACATCAATATTCCATAGAAAAATCAAGCTACTTCCTATTATACAAGCTAGGTCCATAGTTTTTTTTTTTTTTTTTTTTTTTTTTTTTTTGAGCATGATATGGAATTTTCCTATACTTAGTACTACATGCGGAAAATGTCCATGCTTCAGTATGCTTTGTGATGGACAACAACCCATACACCAAAAACACCCACAACAATTAATAGGAAACTTCACATTCATATGTAAAAATATGAATCCGCACAAGGAAAACAAAACAAAAAGGAAAAAGAAAATGTGAACTTGTGAATGTCAAGACATGATACACAAAGCTCCCAACTCAAGAATACAAACCAGCAGTCAAACAAGGAAAAGCTACATGAAACACTCCAAATAGTGAAGAAAAAGAAATGTATTCATGGACTTATAATCAATTTGTTTCAGAATTTTCCAATGGGACTCTTGATCCACACATGATTGAGATCCTGATTGTTCATCGGGTGGAGCCACAACTTAGATGTGTTGGCCCAAAACTCGGGTCTATGGGCTAATCATGTGCTCCTCACGTGTAGACAAGAATAGATAGTTAAGAAAACTTGATTCATAGCACATTTGATGTATACATGTGTTCCACCAGATAGCATGTCCGTTTTACAAATTCCAGGTTGGCATGGAAAACATGACTGTTTCTATGGTGGAAAATCATGAACTGCATAGTCTTATGCATAGCGGTTAAATTGCAGACCTATCATGGATATAGCATGGCCTAACAATCATTTAACTGATAAAATAGACAAAGGGCCTCTGTTTTAGAGAAAACCCAAATCAAACCACTTGAAAATTAAAAAATAAAAAATAAAATAAACCTCGGTTTTGCAGCCTTCTTTTACAACAATACAAAAACAAAAAAGAAGAAGAAGCAAAAATCCAAATCAAATTGCTTCTTTACTAACAAGTTATTTTATACACACACACACACACACACACACACACATTTGAGGCCTTTGATTGCTAGCTAATTAGACAAAAAAACCCAATTCAGACTAAACAAAAAATATTTAGGATTGCTACAACATGTAGATCCACTTCCAAGAAACAGATCCAGACATGTTAGTAACAAACATGTCTGGATTGTTGCAAGTAAGAAGGAAACGCCAAACATTTCGGCATAACGGGAATGAGCAAGGACTCAACTAGTTTGCTTTTTCAGCTTGTACTTGTGATATTGATTTTCTCCAAGTAGGACATATCATTATGAATTTCCAATACTGAAATATGAAAATCGGAGTATTTAATCACAAAAGTACAAGTAATGGTGAAATTTCAGCAATTGATCTGAAATTCCAGCAAGTTTATTCAATTTCTATGATCAATAGTTGGACCATTTGGATAAGACTACTAAACCTAAAATGGACAATCCTGCAAGTGAACCTGTTAGAATTCCTGCTCCATCTTCGTGTCCTATATAACAAAATACATAAATGTAATATGATATCTAAATTCACCCAAAAACAAAAATGGTAGACATGGGCAATCATAGAACTCAACTTGGTATTCTTTTTTCTTTCCTTTTTTCCTTTCTCTTCCACAAATAATCCTTTGAAGAAAGGGATCAACTATTTACACCCACCCTTTTGATTTACAAACACCACACCCATTTCCATTTTTGGACTAAAAAAGTGCAAATACTTTACTTCGGTCAGTCATAAATCTAAAGACCAATGAATTAAAGTTTTCTTCGGTCAGTATGATATTTTGGAGGAAGTTGTGGTCCTTCCTTTGTGGCTGTATGATATTAGGGAGATTTTCTCAGGCATCCACAAAGGAAGGACCACAGCTTCCTCCAAAATATCATACTGCCCGAAGAAAACTTTAATTCATTGGTCTTTAGATTTATGACTGAGTACAAGGATAGCTCAGGAGCATTGGACGTTGGAGGATCGAAATGGTAACAAGGATAGCTCAAGAGCATTGGACTATTAGATCTCCAAAAATCAAATGATTAAAGATGGACATCAAAAGGATTAATTTGTTGTTACCAGTCCTGTTGCATTTTGCAAAACCAAAAACCTCTCCCAAGAGGACTCAGACCTTTCCGAACTGTCACTCTCTTTCCAATATGCCAGCTTCTCACAACCACTCAATTCCCACCTCAAGGAAAGAGATGATGAGTTTGCAAAAGCCCTTCCTAATGAGGTGGATCTATGTTGATTGTTCCCCTCCCATATATCAGGTTAGTCCACTCATGGATGGGCCAAAAAAGTATGAAAGAAACAGAGAGATTAAATGTACAACAGTGGTACACGTTATTGGTTGAAGCATTTCTTCAAACAACTAACCTGCAGATGTCAGCGGCCATGGACAACGGCGGATATGGCTGCTGCTGTTTGATAATAGAGAGAGAGAGAGAGAGAGAGAGAGAGAGAGAGAGAGAGAGAGAGAGATGAAGGGAGAGAGATCAGAGAGAGAGTACCTTCGATTTTCTCTTCTTTCTTCAATTTTCTTCGATTGTTGGAGAGAGATCGAAGAAGGAACAACACGTTGAAGAAAACGAGAGAGAGAGAGAGAGAGAGAGAGAGAGAGACTTTCGGTAGGATATTGCAGGGAGGAGAGAAAAGGGAGACGGGTTTTGGTAGAAAAGAGGTGGGAGAAGAAGAGGCGCGATAGATTTGGGATAGGCGCGCGTACGCAGTTTTGGATATTTGGGGATAGGGCGCTGTGCGGGATAGGCTTTAATTTGGGGTTTTTTTTTTTTTTTTCAAATCAACGACGGTGCCCGTTTTGTACACGGGCGGCCACAAAAAAATGCCCCTTATTTCATCTACAGTGGCGTTTTGTTACGGCCGCCTGTGCTAAAAATGCCCCTAATAGCTATATTTTTTGTAGTGATACAACTCACCATAGTTGTTGGAAGTTGTTGGAATGGGTGGGCTTCTTGTTCAGCAGAGGTTGAAAGGCCCCTTTGATTCTCCAAACAGCCACTGACGACGGCCCTTGGAAGAGGACACATGTCTTTCTATGGCCCTTATCTACTCTCGGGAAGCCCTGATGATCCAGCCCTTTCTCTGCTGACCAAACAGACTCTCCAACCTATCCTTTGGAATCTACAACCACCAAACCAATGCAATAAATGCAACTACACTTCTTACATTAAGATGTGGAAGACTGACCACAGAGACCAAATGCATACAAGTTTCTATGAAGAAGCAGCAACAATATTATTTATTATAGAATGACATGAAAAGAGGAGGTTGCTTACTTCTTGAGGACATCATTGCTAAAGCTCCGATAAAACGATTCAGGGTCCTCACCTCCAGCCCCCAAAAATTCCTACACCCCAGAAATCATTTTCACTCCCAAATTAAAACCAGAATAGCATGGGATTACTTGGAGGGGTGGAGGAAAAAGTGTTTGTTTTTACCCTGTAGCGACCAGGTGTGGACACCAGCAGGAGAAGTTTGGCAACATACAGCTTCTCACCGATGTCTCTATTGATCAGGAAGACAATAGTCACCTCTGTCTCTATACCTCGTGCTTACAAACTTCTATAATTTTGTCTCTGACTCACTATATGATCAAACTGAAAGATGGTCCACACGCTCCAGAGAAAAGAGGAATATGCAAAGGCTTGATTGCATCACTCCGACACCGTGTTCTCAGCAGGGGCGGCTCAACATTTTTGGGGGCCTTAGGTAAGTCATAAAAATGAGGCTGTTTAGTTTAAATAATAATAATAATAATAATAATAATAATAATAATAATAATAATAACAATAAATTCAAAATTAAACCATAAATTTGCTTCTTGCCTTTTTAGATGCAAAATTACTAATTAAAGTAGGTAGTTGTGGTCCTAAGTTTTAGGAGAAGAATTTATTGGGAATGATGCTATTATTTTGAAAAGAGACGATAGAGTTAGACTGTTATTATTGATAGTGTTAGTTTTTAGGATTTGTTTTTAATTTTCAATTTCAAATTTGTAAACTAATTTTTAGATATTCCTATTTTGTAGGTCTTTCAATAAGTTTTATTTCAAAAAATTTAGGTTTTTTTTCTTCTTCTCAATTTTAATTTTGCTATAATAGGACCTTCATAATTAATAAATTTTAATTTTGCTATAATATAGGGCCTTCATAATTAGGGGGCCTTAGGCGATTGCCTTACCTGCCTACCCCTTTGAGCCGCCCCTGGTTCTCAGTCACCCCTTTAGTGTGTTCATGTTTGTCTTTGGCAAGCTGGCAGAAATTACCCTTCTTGAAGAGCTGAGAGGAGTAGTGCTTGCAGTAGAGCGTGCCCTTGTGGGCGACGTAGTTTGATGGGCTGATTACACAACCTCCATGAGCACATTTGAAACAAGGCCTGTGATAGGAGTTGCCATCAACTGCTACCTGAAATACAGGAAGTCAAAATAGTTTCTATACATAACAAACTCCTGATGCATGAAGTCAACTACAACGGGCATAAAATGAAGTTTAGATATACGGAAACGATATTCACATCCACCTTAATTGATTTTCTTTTTTCTTTTCTTTTTTTTTTTTTTTTTTTTTTTTAATGTCTAAATGGTGATAAGGTTTAATTAAAGAGAGAGAAACTACAAGAAACTGTCAACCTAAGACTAACGTGCTAGGGACCCTCTCATCACTGTTAAATGAACAGCAAAAAATAAATAAAAATATTTCCCATTCCTGTAGGTGCAATAACAATATTTAAAACACTGGCTAGATCTACCTAGTGATATTACACAATGCCTAGTTCAATAGATTCTACACCACCGTTCTCGTTTTCACTTCGTACAAGTGGAGCCCATTGTTCACTGAGCCAAATCGCTGATATTACGGGCCTACTCTGAGTTGTTCATGCACCAAAAATCTCCCCAATTAGAAAAATCCTAGGACTTCCAATAGGTCACTAACAAGAAACAATTAAGAAGGAAAATGCAGCAAACGCTACCATTCAATTAATAAATGGCCAAATAATCTAGAGCTAGGTCCTCCAAACTGGAAGAATTTTGGTGTCCCATCATGTTGAAGTTTTGGGTCATTGAAACTTGGCAGTCGCTTGTACAAAATCTTAAAGGTGGAACTAAATATCTCCAATGTCTTTCTGGATATTCCTCAATGTCCCAGTTTTTCACGGAATGTGAGAAGCAGAGCATGAAGTATCTAAGGATAGGTTTATATATCACAAAAGAAACCATATGCTTGGAAAATGGTGAGTGCAGATGAAAAAAAATGTATCTAGATCAGTGAAATTTATTACCAATTTAGTGGAATGCCCTTTGCAGATAGAAGCTTGTTCACCGCAAGTCTTTCTTCTGGATAGGGTAGCTCGATGCTTCGAAATGCAGGCAACTTACTCTTCTTTTCTGTATGGATAAAATGGCACAAAGATTAAAAAAAGAAAAAGAAGAAGAAGAAGAAGAGTTGGTGCAAGAAACTAATCTATTGATTGGCTACGAATTTTATATATTTATTTTATGCTAATTTTTTTGACAACGAGTGATTAAGCTCCTATAAAATGGAAACTTATTATGTCTGTAGTTATTTTTTAATATATTTTGATTCCCATATGTATAGCCATGCTCATACATGTTTTTGTATCAGCTTGGAACATTGAAAAGTAAATTTTTAATGGCTCACATTTGAATCTAAGAGCCAAAAGGTCAAGATCATCAATGAAATACAATTATAAGATCATAGCTTTTGAAACCCACACTACAACAAAAGACGGTTTAGCCGAAGCTGTGTGTCTCTCGACTGTCGGCGCTAACTAAGATCGGGCGACGGTTAACGATCAGGTATAAATACCATCCCAAAAGCCCTAACCCTCCTGTTCTACCCTCTCCCGACTATCTCCCTCTCACCGCCCCCGACGCTCTCTCTCTAACTCTCTCCGTCGCGACTCTCTCTCTCTCTCTCTCTATCTCTCTCTCTCTCTCTCCCCCTTTAGATGCAGCGACAACCCTCGCCATATCCACCTCTACTATCCCTTTCTCAATCGACCCTCTCTCTCTCTATTTCCCCTTTTCCCTCTCTCAATCGACCACCTCTCTTTGTTCCCCTTTCTCAATCCACCTCTATTCCTCTAGGGTTTCTCTCTCTCTCTCTCTCTCTCTCTCTCTCTCTCTCTCTCTCTCTCTCTCTCTCTCTCTCTATTTCCCCTTTTCCCTCTCTCAATTGACCACCTCTCTTTGTTCCCCTTTCTCAAGCCACCTCTATTCCTCTAGGGTTTACGTGTGTGTGTGTGTGTGTGTCTTTCACAGACCAAATCTGCAGGATCCGCAGGTGTCGGATTTACACCTCATGTTATAACAATCAAAGCTGGAGAGGTATGCATTTTTTTTTTCAAAACGCATGGTATTCTTGTATCCTTTTATGATTACTTGTCAAAATGTGATTGTGCACATGAAAATATGGGTTCTTACGTAATTTTACATTGGAATGTGTTATCTGGTTTGACAATCTCCAATAACTGCTTTTAGGATTTGATGCGTTGCTATAGTAATTCGTTATTTTGTTTTGTTTCTATGCCTTATGCCTGATTATCGTACTCTGTGTTGATGTGGTGCATTTTAATTAGATTATTGTTGGTACCAAAATTGTTTAAACCTCCCGTTGTTCTTTTAGTTTAGTTTATCCATGTTTTGGTTTAGATATTATGATCGTAAATGTGTTAAAATTGAAGAGATGTTGAGGCAAATATTCTAGCTTCAAAGGGTTCTTGGTAGTACTATTTTGCTGGAATTCAATTTCTGATTTTAGTCGATTTACAATTCTTTCTGAATTTGGAATTTGGGCTGAAGTTGGGAAAAAGCAGCCCGCTCAATGCAGGTTTTGTTTTCCATGTTGACCCAGACATCAACTGTGAGCATGTTTCGAAAGCCCCAAAAACCATGATTTGGTCATATAATCTGACACATCATCAATTATGATTATGAAAAGGCTTGCAACTTCAATGGCACTAGTTTCTTTGTGGGATTTTTATGATTTGACTTTTATCATTTATTTTTGTAGACTCGGTTCTAGCATGAGCAAGTTTACATATCGTTCTTTGAAATTCTAAGTATGCCCGGAAAGGAGCGCATCTCCATTAGTGATGTCTACGAAAAGGTATATGCATGGGACAATACACTTCCGTTTTGAATTTTGTGTTATCAAATTCAATGCTCTGAAGAATATGTAAATGGCCTCAATTCTATATTTCATACAAAAAAATAAATTATATCCAGTAACTTTCCCTTTATTACTTCTTGTGTTTTTCGATGGATCATTTTGTTTCTCGATTTTACTTGTGAGATAATTCAAGTGGATTTCACAGATAATCAAGGATGGAGACTCTAGGGATCTGCCTTTTTTGTAAGTAACATTCATAAACATGAGCATGCTTTTGAGATCAAAATTTACCCTACAAGTAAATTAAATTGTTTACACTGATGTTTTGAAATTAATTGTTCACTTCATGCTTGTTTAATCCGTGTCATCATCCTTCAGATCACTTCTTGCATGGTTCATTTTTGGGGTGTTTGCATTATGATAGTTTTAGGAGTTGTAAGACTCAAAGATATTTGAACTGTTGCTTCAACAAATCTGATGTAGTCTACCTGAAATTCTCTATGATGCTTCTGTTTTTCCTTCCCCTACTATCTACAGGATGTGCTAATTGATATGTTTTCGTTCATGTAGATAGCAAAGACTGATTATCTTCTTTTTTTCTCTTTTGAATATTCACATTTCTGTCTTCTTCTTTTTTTAAATGGAATTAGATTGGAGGTTTGAGGTGGTATTGATTAGATTGATTGGGTGTTTGAAGGTTCTTTATTGCCCTTTTATGAATGCAAAGCTTTCGTCTCAGGTTGGTCTATCTCAGTGGTGGTCACATTTGCTTATACTTGTCTCTTGAAATTAGATCTCCTATGACAATGTACAGATCCATATAAACATTTTTTGTGTTGATGGAAACATATTACAAATATTGATATCCATAGTTATATTTCTGATCAAATGATCTCATGGCTGTTGTGGTGTATGATTTAGGCATGTACATCAGAACTGAAATTATCCTCTGTTCCATTAATTGTTTTCCCTTTATAACAAAAGCAAAAAATCTCCTTTATGTTTTAGACTATAAGAACCCATCTAAGTGGGTCCAAGTTAGGCCCATATCACATTCATTAACTATCATATCACATTCAGTAACAGTTGTATTAAGGTGTTGACCTTGTTAGCATGTGAGTCATGTTAGTAATCATGTATAGTGGGTTTCTTTTCTATTTTGTGCATCCAGCTACTTGAGCATTACCTTTCATGTTTGTGGGTGCTTTGTGCATAGTTGTTTGCCTAGAAACTGCCCCTCCATGGCCCTACTTTTCTTGCTCATTCTTTGTACTGCGCATGTTTTTGTTGGGTTGGAGATAAAGGAGACTGTCTTGGCATTGTGTGGTATCAATGGAAGTGGACTGAATAAGAAAAAATGATCATTCTCTCTGTAAAACCTCAAGTTGTAAAGGAGGTGGTTTTGGAGTTGAAGCCACTGCTTTCTAAGGAAGAAATTTCGGTGTCCATTGCTGCAGGAACAAAATTAAAAGATTTGCAAGAATGGAGTGGCCATGGTCGAATAATCAGGGTAATGTCAAATACTCCTTCAACTATTGGTGAGGCAGCAATAGTTACGAGCTCGGGAGAATTGGCAACAAAAGAAGTTGAAAAACTTATAGTGTATTTTTGGAGCAATTGGCAAGATATGGAGAGCGGACGAAAAATTCTTTGACGTAGTCACAGGCTTGAGTGGCAGTAGACCAGCATACACATTTCTAGCAATAAAGGCTATGGCTGATGGAGGAGTTGCTGCTAGTCTTCCACTTCCACGAGATCTTGCATTGAAGCTAGCTTCCCAAATAGTTCTTGGATCAGCTGCTATGGCTATTAATTCAGAAAGCACCCAGGACAACTCAAAGATGATGTTGCATCACCTGCAGGAACTACCATTGTTGGTGTTCATGAGTTGGAGAACGGCGGATTTAGTGGAACTTTGATGAATGCAGTCATTGCTGCTGCCAATCGAAGTCGAGAACTTTCAGAGAGGTAGTTCTGATATAAACATCTTCCATTTTCTCCATTGCAGATTCGTTCACACATGATTTAATTGCATGTTCTAGAAGCCGAAGGAACAGATTTTTTATTATGATACCACACAGATATGGATATTGATGTGTATGCGGAAACAGGTGTCTCATACATAACATGTTATTGATAATCAATTTTGTAGTTTTTACTTGAAACATTAAAAAAAAAAAAAATTGTGCTGAAATGGACATGTTTTTTCTGTCGTATTTTTGCATATCTTGCATTTGGCAAAAATTTCCCTTCCAATTTCATAAAACCTATACCATGTAACAATTTTATTACGTACTATATCTAGCACTTAATAAATTTTCGTGTTGGATTTGTCTCAAAAATGCTATGAATAACTTGCAGTTAAATTACAGGATCTCATCAACAGAGTCAATCTCTCCTCTTGAATTTCTTTCCTAAGTTGCTGATGGCAATTGATGACTCTGATTTGAATTTTGCATGTTCCGCCCATTCATGCTAACAGAGTCGAGGGTTTATTAATGGATTCTTTAGGTGGCTTTTTATGATGACATGATTTTGCAATTTTTCCTGTTCGTAGGAAATTGCAAATGTGGACACCTGTTGCTTTTGTCATGTGTTTGTCGTGTGTTACTGTCGGTTTTGCTTCATAGCTCCATGCCGTGTGTATTTCCAAGAGCAGGGGGTTTCATACTTTCCTTATGCTTGCCCTGTTCTTTTGTTGGAGACCCTGGTTTTTTCATTGTGTCCTTACATTACATTGTATAGAGCATGTTCTACTCTAGGTTCCTGTGCTCCCTAGCTTAAGTGTTTATTTCAGCTTTATAGATACAATGACAGTGGTGTGTGTGCTCCCACTTTCTTTGAAAAAGCAAAAACATGAAGGAATTGTTAATGTGAAGCTCTCATCAGGTATCTGGGTTCAAGCCTAACTAATCCTTCTGGAGTGCCATCGTTCTAACACAGAATCCATGTTCACCTCCATTTGTACAACTTTTCTCATCTTTTCTTTTTTCCTTTTTTATTTTCTTTTTCGTTGGTAATTTACCTAGACTTTTTTTTTTTTTTTCTGATAATCTTGTAATTTGAGAATTTAAAATAGTTAGAAGCCTTTCGAAAGTTAAAATCAGAAAAGGCTTTGGAGGGAAAGGAAGTGTAAGTAATAGAAGCATTGATTAGAGATTGTGTTTTTGTCATTCTCTGTTTGCACTGTCTAGATAAGTAGAGCCTATGAAATCTAGCAGAGCTTCTGATGAAAACATACAACCAAGGCAGTTGCTTTATGATGCCACTAAGCAATTCTGTTTGAATGGGTGTAGAGCTGTGCTAACATTTGGATTGAATGCACTCATTGGGAGAAGAAGGCAAATCAAGATCCAAAAGATACTCTTTACATAGGCAATTGGAACCCATCAAACACTTGTGCTTTCATGTAGTACATCCTCTCAAAGGGGCAAAAGATCGACTCATGGGAATTCGGTAATCATAATCACAATCTCAGCTCTTAAATTGAACCGCTCATGTCTTAATTTTTTTAAAATTAAGTTCTCTCTAATTTTTCATATGGTACACTTCCTATCAGGAAATGACTCGTGTCTTTGTCGTAGAAAGGGGGAAAAGTAGTATTAGGCTTGAGCAAAAGGATTTTGCTGATTGTGTAGAATTGCAGCCAGAGGTTTTTCTAATTGCACTTCTCTTTTGTTTGTAATTGCATATGACTAAATTTACACCGGATGTGCAGCATGTAATGCTTTCCAAAAATAAATGAGAAATGTAAGTCAATCCATGGGCATCAATCACATGGCCATTCTCATGTTTTGCAAAATGTTGTACTGATGCTCAAGCGGAGGATTGTAGGCCCTTGTATAATGTTATACTGATGCTCAAGTGGAGGATTTTTGGTTGTTCGCGGGTGAGCAACCCTTCCATACAATTCATGTTGTATGCGACCATGCTGAGGCAGCTGAAGGAACGACTCACCTTGAGTAAGATTTCTTGGAGCTGTTGTTAAACTTGGGGCGACTGTTGTGACTTATCCCCTGCTTGTTGTGAAGGTAACTGATTTTGCCTCTTTACATTTATGTCTATCTGTCTGTCTGTATGTATTAATCTTCTTTCCTTCAAAGCTAGATACCATTTTTTAGAATGTAGGGTTATAAAGTCCCCAAGTGAAAAACAACATAGACTTTACTTTTTCTTCACTTGTAGTTGCTGCTTGTAGTTCATGCCTTTTGTTATCTAAATAGTACCATTGCATGACAAAAGCATGGCACTTGCCATGTTGCTTGCATTTGACCTTTTAATCAAGTGTCCACCATCCTAATCTTCTTTCTCCTGTATTCATGTCCACCTTGTATGGGTGATGATTGTTTTGGAGTTGAGAAATAAATGTTATCTCGGTGCTTTTATTTATCGAGACCGATTCTGATTGAAATTACAGTTGAGAAATAAATGTTTCTAAGAGTTATGAGAGCTATCTGCATCATAAAGTCCAAAATATACTATAGTGAACCTTTGGTGCCAAATCTCTTGGAAATCAACTCCAAAATATTCTTAACCAAAGATAGACGGTCTTTCCACCATTAGAGATTTATCCAAACTAAAAGTTTTTTTTTTAATTTCCATTTGAATAAATGGTGAAAGGTAATCTCCCACATATTCGTTGCAAAACTGCATATGGACTCTTCTTTTATTCCTTCATTTCCTATCATGCGGACCATGTGAGGAAGTGAAAGGATGTCGTTTGGATTTTATTTCCAGTTGAAAAAACTAATGCAGGATGGTGCCATTGTAATTTGTAATAGCAATCAAATTAAAGTGTGCTACTCACATACCACTTCCCATATCATTTTTACCTACAGACACATTCTTTTAATTTTTGGTTATTTTTGTAACCATCGATACTTGTCCACCAATTGGCTAGTTTGGTAATCAATTCAAGGTAATTTTCGGATTACGATGCATCTAAGTTGGTGTCTTGTGATTAATTTGAGTTACTTGTATGCCACATATATCAACCATCACATCTTGCCAAAGTTGTTATGCCTGAAAGCTACATCTGCAGAAATACTTTCTACAGGTAAATATATCCCTTGAATTTGTGGATGATATGATTATGACAATATATCTCATGATTTACAAGATAAGCCTATATTTTCCTCATAAAATGAGCTTATGGTCCAATTTGACAAATTGTCTTTTACTATTTTTTCTGTAATTTTGTGTTCATGCTACTTCTATCACTACATGAATACAGAATGGATCCTTATCCATTTGTCTTAACAATAGTGAGATTGAGGAAAGTGAACTCTCCGATGCAAGCTCAACAAATTCGAAAGAAGATGGATCTTCACCGTCCCTAACTCGATCAGAAAGCGGTAGATATGCTATACCAGACTCATAAATTCACCAGTTAAATGGTTAGTCTTGTAAAAAATATGGAATGGTTTCTTGAAGATCTGTTTTCCCTTCCACTTCTTTATTTCTTTCATCGGTATGGCATTTTGGAGTTAATCTATGTGCATATGGAAAATCAGGGATGGTATTCAGATAAACTTCCATATCTAAAAGGAAAAGTGCCTTCCTTGATAGGAATTCCAACATCATTTGCCCCGCCTTTGGAGTTTTTGAGAAGGTTTTGTTAGATGATTCAAACCAGGTTTGTCTCATCTCATCTCATGTCACTTAAGTCTATCCAACATCAATAGAATGCTAATTCTAACATATCAACCTTTGAAACCTTTCCAAAATTATCAGAAATGACAGGTTATTATCAAGCAAATAATCCCGCTACCTCTAAAGGATGCTAATAATCCCGCTGGGTAATCTAAATTACCAAAATCCTTTTTTTTCCCTCCATACCTCTCCAATTTAGATGCCATTATTTCTTTTGCTGCTTTTGATCTTTGGTTCTTTCGTGTTTTGTTCAGACTCCTGCAATTGCAGAGGAGACCTTGGCAGAGTTCCTTAACCCAACTTCTTTGTATTTTAGTAACCGTGTTATTTCTATTATTCATTCTATCAATGTAAGAAGCCTTGTTGTGTTTGAAATTTGAATTTACTGCTGACTTATGCACCTTACCCTCATGTTAATCGGAGAAAAAAAAATTGCCTTCTCATTTTTGTTTTTTGTTTTTGTTTTGGTGAATAGCCTGGTCCAGATTCGATTGGGATTGTTGCCATTTCACACCGTTGCAGTGGAGTGGCAGCACGTGCCTGTGGTCTAGTGAGCTTAGGACCTACAAAGTTAAGTTTTGGTTTTCTTAACTGTGGTCTAGTAAGAGTAGTATGACTTTAATTTTCTAGTCTTCACTGTTAACAGGAAACTGACAGCTATGAACAAGCTGTTGATGGAGGAAAATGATCACCTGCAGAAACAGGTCTCACAGCTGGTTTATGAGAATGGGTACATGCCGCAGAAACTGCAAAATGTAAATTCTCTCATCACAGCTTTACCTATTACCTTCTTTTTGTTTCTTTTCGCTGTTTTTCTCCAGACCTTATTTACAGTGCCAGAGGATTCTACTCATTGATTCAAGCATTTAGGATTCTACTCATGCAAGGGTACTTTCTGTAACCATCATTAGACAATTTTTAGTTCTTCTATCTAAGCATGCTACACTGATTCATATTATCTGTGTTGAGATTTAGAGGAACTTTGCCCTACTCTAAGAGAAATTTAGTTTTGAGTTCAATATGTGGAAACTATATTGGCCAATTACAAGTTACCATAAGCATTATTTGTGAAAATTTATAAGCAGAATCAATTGGATGGTTTTCTTTTCTGGTTTTATAGCACGTGAGATCTTCTAAATTCCATGATCAAGAGGTTTCCTGTTAAGATAGATAATGGTAAATAAGGACTTGATTTCTCTTTATAGCGGAAAAATTATCATGATTCTCTTGACTATGGTATATGGTAGAATAAGAAGCCGCTTACTTGATCCTCTTTCTTTTAGTATGTATTGGATTTCTTTATGTGGAGTTCACTAATTATAGATACTTTTACTGCCAGTGCTTCGTATACACTCTGAGACACAAGTTGTGAGTCTGTGGTTTCCACTCCTACAAAGGTAAGTTTTGGTTTTCTTAACTTTGGAAATTGGAATCCTATTTCCGAAAAAATTAAAAATAAAAATGGCAATGACCACTTTTGAAAATTTTGAATTGATTAGAAAGCATCTATAAAGAGTTTTTATGCCCTTGTTTGTTAGACTTAGTGAACATTTCAAGGTTTTGGGTTAAATGCATTTTGATTATTTTCAGCCAGTTAAGACATCTCATGGTTTTCCGTCAATACTATATTTTACCTGTATGTAAATACTAAATAGTGAAATTCTTAGATTCTCTGCCATTTTGCTTGTTGCAGAGATCTGCAAAGATGACGAGAGCTTCTAAGGTTATTCATGTCCGAAACGTTGGCCATGAAATATCTGAGGTATTTCAAACCATCTCTTTTTATTTTGAGCATTGAAACTCTAATTGCAATTTGTCTTCACAGTTGTTGCCTTTGCAGTTTATATTTTAGTGGAGTCCTTTCTATGCATTTACTCTAACCTGCATTCTATAAATTTAAATAAGGCTGTTTGGGTAATATATTTATTTAGTTTAAAAGAATGTTCAAAAGGGAAATTTATACTTTGCACTTACATTGCATTGTGCATATTAAATTGCCAGCCTCTGTACCGGTTCCTCATAGACTCTTTCTTGATTTTATTTTTGCAAAGGTTGTCAACAGTAAGGACCCTGTTTCTGCCAACAAGCCAAGTGAAAGCTGCAACCTTGGGAGAGACTCCCTGATCCAGACATCTTCCCAATTGTTCCCCGTCCCCCAACGGAGAATCCCACGCCCTTGAACACTTTGCTAGCCAAATAAGCGACAGCCTTCGAGAGGTTCAACGCACAATACAGGGAAGAATCCTTGGTCACCATCCCTTGGAAGAGGTACCATATTTTCCACCAATGATGATTCTCCAAAGGCTGTCCTCTTCCACCCCATATCTCCACACCCACTTCCCCAATAAGACTGAATTAACATTGTCCAGCCTTCTGATACCCACACCTCCATTACTATAGCTCGTTGATGTGTTAAAATATTCCATAGGCTTGATTCTCTGTTACAATTTTGTATTTCTGTGTAGACCATGTACCTACTTCTAATGGAGAAATCAGGTGCAAGGATGGGCTTTCATCAGACAATGTACATGAGACATACATGAACTCAAATTAAAACCGGATTGAATTGTGTGACCCACTGTCTTGAAGTCATTGTCCCAAAATCACATTGGCAATGGTGTAGAGTTCCTAAATCAGCACATTTCTTTGAAAATGTTTCATGATAGAGAGCTTGTGTTGTTTTCTATGACATGTATACAAGGAATAGATTATAAATTGGTAAAATGGGAGCCTTCGTATCAAGATTGACACTCTCTTTATTCATTTGCTAGCCTTTTTATTATGTTCTCTCTCTCTCTCTCTCTCTCTCTCTCTTTTTTTTTTTTTTTTTTTTTTTTTTTTTTTTTGTCTTAACTCTCTCTTAGTATTGGAAAAAAATGCATAGGAGTTGTTTGTTAAAACCTCAAAGAAATGTGATTTTGTGGAGAATGGTATGCTTTTAGTTTGGTTCTACTCTCTCTCTCTCTAACTTCTTGAAATGCGGAAAAAGCAATGGATGAATCCCTATGTTCATAATCTGCCTTCCTACCATGTATTTAATGATCAGATTCTGTCATGTTGCATTAAGTTCCTATGCTATTTTGTTCATGTTTTTGTGTTTTTCTTTTATGGACATCTTATATTTTTTTGTTCCCATGAATTAAAATGGTTAGAATTCGCTGCTATGTTGGTGCAGGCTGCTACCATATTCAAGGTTATGAAGAATGAATCCCCTCCTATACCAGATACATTGGCCCTTGAGGGTAAGAATCTCATGTAGTTCTACTTACGGAGGAATCCGGCAGAGATGTCAGCAAGCATGCTGCTTGAGCATTCCTTTACTTTTTCTTTTTTCCTTGTGTGCAGGATTTCAATAGATGTAATGGAATTCAAGTTACAACATTTGTTGCCTTGATAGTTTTTGACTTTTTAAGGATAGGATCAAAGGATTGATTATTTTCCAAGCATCAATTTGTTGAATGCTACTTGTTGATTTTTTTTTTTTTTTAAAATTTTTTCTTGTGTGCAGGATTTTAATCAATTGTGCTCAATTTAGTCCTACAAGCACTTCAGCCTTTTGACGCCACTCGTGATAGAGTAGACCATGTAGAGGATTTGTTTTTATTTATTTATTTGAGACCATTTTTAATTTTTTGTAATAAATATTACATTATGAATTAATATAAATTTTGTTTAATATTTAGTTTTAATTGTATTGCATCATTTTTTTTGTTTCAAATATTAAAAAAAATGCAGGTTTTTCAATTGAATTATATATAATAAAAAAAATATTACTGGCCTATCGGGGCCTTTCAAATCTATAAAGAGACTAATCCGCGGTTTTTTGTGAAAAAACTGTTCAGAAACAGATCTTTTAGAGGCGTATGGAGAGCATTCTAGCGGCGCTTCTGCCACAAATAACACCACCCACAAAAGCGTCAAATTGATCCAACTAAGCGCCGCCAAATAGTTGATAATTATCGGCGCTCCGACAAGCGCCACGGAAAGTGTACTGGCGCCGACAAATGCTTTAGCGACACCCCCATAAATCGGCGCTTGTGTAGCGCCAAGAAATCAAAAATCGGCGCTTTAATAGGGTTGTAGCAGCGCTTAAAAGCGCCGCAAAAATCGCTTCTTCTTGTAGTGCCAGTAATGGGAATATGAACAATTCATATCATCATCTAAGATGCAATCGGGGATTAAAATGGTGCTGTGGCACTGGACACCATATCCTAACGTATGCATCCTCCATAATGAACTGAATCAATTGAAATTCAGTTCAGTTAAGCATCCGAAAAGCTCCCTAAGCTCATCTAACAGAGGAATGAAGATGCGGGGGGGGGTGTCCCGAGAGGAAAAGGGGAGCTTCACATTACCTGTTGTATTATTTTGGCAAATTCGAAGTATAGAGCTTTCTGTCCAGACTCATCAAATATCTTACCCAGTGCTATGTCCTGTAAAGCCGACAGTATTGTCTCCAGCATGTCCAGGCCTGCTTGATTGGCAAAGGTGAAGACCGGTGGTGACTGCCAAACAAAAGCAAAAGAAATTCATCTACTAAGATTCCGCTCCCATTTCTTTAGATCAAGAGCAAACACAATACAAACAGAAAAAAGGGCATCAAATTAATCAACCTTTTAATGGATTTTCCCCATAATTTTGTCCAAAATCAAGTTATTCATACGATTATTGGGAGCATCAAATTGGCCAGTCAATTGGAAACTAAAAATAGATGGGCATTCATACAGATGGGACAAAGGTGATTTATACACCATAATCACTGTGGGTTTTGATCCTAGGTCTTCCCTCTGGCAGAGCCACACACAAAACAGTCTGACTCTCAAGCCAGAGGCAACTATATCAACTTGCATGAATTGGATGCTAATTTTTTACATCCACTCATCACAAGATGT
This sequence comes from Magnolia changhungtana, assembly GCA_030180095.1. Lineage (NCBI taxonomy): Eukaryota > Viridiplantae > Streptophyta > Magnoliopsida > Magnoliales > Magnoliaceae > Magnolia > Magnolia changhungtana. Next base: position 383,849 of record JASAUF010000394.1, on the reverse strand, counting down.
CAGCTTGCATGGTATAAGACAGAAAAAAGCAACTAGATAACAAGAAATAAAGTTTTATATATATATATATATATATATATATATATATATATATATATATATATATATATATATATATATAAGGAAAGCATTCATATTATATTTCATAAAAGAAAATTGGATGTACAACCTATAGCCTTCGGGCAGGTCAACCCAGCATCAAAAAGGGACGGGTCGACCTATCGTAAAAGAACCTCTGTACATCAGACAATGGAGAAATATAGATAAGGGAGGGGAGTTCTATGTGGTGGTACGAATCATTCCAAGCCCAACCTTATCAAGAAAAATCAAGCCCCTAATCTGCCTTGGAAGTGAAGCTAAATGGTCATGAAGGTTTGACAACTGGGTCCCGCTCCCTACTCTTGCCAAGCCGTCAGCCGGTCCATTTCCTTCGCAGAAAATGTGCTCGAAGGAAAAAGTTCCGGATTGCTTCAATGTGTTGATCCTGTCTACCCAAGGTTTCCATTTCCATGGGCACCTTGTTTCGCCCACAAGAATGTCTTTAGCCAACTTTGAATCCGTTTCAACAATTATCCTGTTCATCCCTTTTTTCAAACATATCACCATTCCGTAATAAATAGCACGTAATTCCGCAAGGTTATTCGATTCAAAACCATACCCTGCAGAGAACGCGAAAATAAATGAGCCATCATCCTTCCTACAAAGTAATAATATATAAAATAGTACACTATGCACTCCCAAGATATTTGAAATTGGAGAATCAAAATTTATAGGCCATACACCAGTGTCAGTTCCCAGTACTAACCATCACAATGTTTAAATATCAGAGGGTCATTATATATTAATGCGAGAAAGGGTTAGGCGCAGTCATAATACTGTTCTAGTTATCAAGCAACCTTGTCTCCACAGTCGGGACAGACGTGCACACAATGTGGGCTGTTTATATGTTGTCCCCTACCATGGACCAGGGGTACCCCAAAAATCATACCAGTTGAGTAATCCTAGCTGTTGATTGAAGGGCTTTTGAGAATTACATATAGGCAGGTAGGAATAAGTCCTTAAAAAATAATAATAATAATAATAATAATAATAATAATAAATTAAAGAATAGGACAGGCATAAGTCCACATCTCAGCTCTTACAGATTGGAAAGCAGTGGACCCACTCAGTGCAACACCAGCACCACTTAGTGATCTCTCGCATACCTTGACAGATTGAAATCAAACCAACGACAAATGAATAATTAAATGAAGCATTTGCTATGCCAACTTACCAACTAATTAAATGAAATAGAAGACTTAAACAATTTATATTGCCAAAATGGGAAATGAGTATTGTATACTAGAATGGTTTCAATTACCAATATGGAAGATGGGTACTTGCAAATCAAAGGGGTGGGAATGCATAGTGGCTCCCCAAATGAAACACTTACTAATCAGCTATCTACAAAGAGGACTTAGTGGCATGACATACCACTAGAATACCATCTTCTAAACATGTGGTGTATCTCAAAGTCCAGAAGTCACGTGGAGGAGCTAAAGTTGTTAGTCACGTGGAGGAGCTAAAGTTGTTGGAGCATACATCTGAAAACAACTGAGATGTCAGTGATCTGGATAGGGGAGAGAAGTGATGGTTCTGATAATGGACAGAGATGGGCTAAAGTCATACTACTCTTACCAACCTGCATGTATATCAGTTCAATTGGCCCTCCGTTTCCAGCGGGAAACATGTTGAAGACTTCAAGGCTCCGGCAATCCCGGAACCAAGATGGACGATCTTTGAGGATCTCTGCGATCTGTCAAAGGATGGAATTGAATTACTGGTAGTTGACGAAATCACTAATAACTAGGAAAAATTTTTATTCAACCCCCGACTTCCAAATGAATCGATCTCGAACGTAGAATCGCAGAAAGATGATCTGCGAGGGTTATTTGACACGGCTATCCTGTCTCTGCCCTGATTTCGAACTGAACCCGAGCTGTATTCAAACAAAATGATCAAACAAGCCCAAAATCCTTCAGCTGATGCGATCTGACCGAAATTCTCCACCTGTTGAGCTAAGACTCCAAGAGAAAATGCTAAAAAAGTTTCCTCAAAGAAAATAATCTACCAAATCCTCACAATTCGAGTTCGGGTTCCCCAAAATCCTCTGAAATCTCTTTTCTGTCTATGCGCCGAATGAAATCCCTCAATTTCGAGCTCGATTTTACGCGGAAACGCTAGAAAACCTCATTTTACTGATGGATCCTGCAATTTGAACAGGACATGTGAAATTACTGAAAGCTCTCTATCTTGGGGCTGATTGTGGCTGAACTATAGATGAGGTACCGATTCACCCAGATTGTACCTGTAGGACCCCTAGATTCGAGATCCTAACCGTTGATCCGAAGAAAACTGCAATGGATGGATGATGAATAAAGATATTCTAAAATCATATAATTCTAGCCTTTGGATCAATATCCTAAAAAAGAATGGCTAGAGAAAAACCACACAACAGTGAAAAGGGACGCGGATTGCGTGCAACCCCGTGACGTATGAGTTTTATCCCTACCGTCCATCCATTTTTTTCATATCATTTTAAGATATAATCCCAAAAATGACTCAATGGGGCCGCATATTCACAATTGAAATCTTACCGTTGAAAACATGCCATCTCATTAATAGGCCACGTGATAAAACATGCCATCATTAATACAAGTAAAACCGTCCAACCGATAAAAATTGTACTTTTGGCCTCGGTTCCTATGTAATGGAGGTAAAAGTATACTTTTAGCAACCGATGCTAAAAGGAAGACTTAAAAAGTAGACTTTTCACGTCAGGTCCTGTGCAATTGAGGCTAAAAGTAGACTTTTTATCTCGGTTCTATGCAACCGATGCTAAAATGTAAACTTTTGACCTTGGTTCCTATGCGACCGAGGCTAAAAAGTAGGGACGTGGATTGTGTACTACCCTACCCTTCTCTAGCTCTGAACGGGCAGTTCTATGGGCAGGCCCACCGTAATGTATCTGTACATCCAAGCCGTTTATCCTTTTTTTTTTTTTTCCAGATTATTTTAAGGCATCAAAACAAAAATGAAGCAGATCCAACAGTCAAATAGACCACACCACAGATGACTCTTACATTTAATGCAATTGACATTTAATGCTTTGTGCATTTTAATGCAACCAAGCTTATTATTTGGTGTGGTCCACTTGAGCGTTTGATCTGCCTCATTTTTGTGCTCATGAATTAAAATAATATGAGAAAAGGGATTGACGGCTTCGATGTACAGATACATCACGGTGGGCCCGTCCATAGAATTGCCCATTCGAAGCTAGGGACGGGTGGGGGTAGTACGCAATCCATGTCCAAAAAGTAGACTTTTGGCCTCGGTTCCTATGCAACTGAGGCTAAAAAGTAGACTTTTGGCCTCAATTCCTATGCAATTGAGGCTAAAAAGTAGACTTTTCGCCTCGGTTCTTATGCAACTGAGGCTAAAAAGTAGACTTTTAGCCTCGGTTCTTATGTAACTGAGGCCAAAAAGTAGACTTTTGACCTTAGTTCTTATGCAACTGAGGTTAAAAAGTAGATTTTTTGCCTCGGTTCTGTAACGACCTGAAAATTTTCGTACATTGGGTCGAGTACCACCTCGACCAGAAATCACGTAGGATTAAATCCTTTAGAAATTTAATAAAGTTATCTAAGTACTAAACTCGATTTGTCGTGAAATCCGTTAGGATCGCTTTAAATACGATCTGCAAGATCCAAAACTTGCAGAACAAGTGACGCTAGTTTACCCTAAAGTTTAGAACCAAACTCATTTCCCGTCTGCTCTCGGGAATGAAACGAAACTTCGTATTAGGTCTAGATCGCACATCGAGTCCGATTAACCCGGCTAAGGAACTAGGACCGCCCCACCGGGCTTAACAATCATCTCAAAAATCGACTTTATCCGACGTTCCACGGCCATTCGTTTCGAATCGGAGCGAGGTAGTGTGAAAAACACTATTCATATGCCAAAATAAATATCGGAATAGTGATCCGGCATCGTTCGTTGACGCGTCACAAGATATTAAGCAACCCGACCGTCGAATCGGACCAAATTACACCCTCGGATTAAGAAAAATTTCAGAACATTTACATGTACTTGGAATTTCTCGATCGTGGCCCACCGACCGTCGAATCCGAAAGTGGACCGCCACGTGCGATCCGGGTATCCAAATGAGTCAAAAACGTAATCCCACGTAGATCCATCGATGGTGAGCTTAAGTCCGACGCGTTTGGTTCAAAGAGGGCCACCGAACTTCCCTTTGAGTGGAAAAGCGGCGAATATCCTATATAAGCGGTACCCATGAACCTAAGTCTATTTTCGTAATGTTTGTGGCTATAAAAGGGGCTTAGAACAGCCCCTCTCACACCATACGAATTTTGGAGGAAACCCTAGAGAGAGAGAGAAAAGAGAGAGAAAACTTGGAGATCGTTGCGATCTTCCTCCTCTGCTTTGGCTTGCTACACGGCCTACACCGCCTTATTCTCGGCGTTTTCCCGGCGTTTTCCGCCTCATTTGAAGGTAAGAAAACCTAACCTTAGGTCTGATTTGTGGTGGAATCGAGGTAGGATGTATACCGACTAACCGATTCCGCTCTTTAGGCTAGAAATCGCCCGTAGACGGAAGATCCATTACCCTTACTGATTCGTTCCGTTTCCAAAAGCAAAGGTGAGGACTTTAAGCTTATAAGTTACGGTTTTCAACGCTTTCAATGTCAGATAATGGTAGATCCATGATCTGCTTGCAATTGCACATGTACAAAGTGCTTTCCGTTTCCTGTTTTGATTAACGGTGTGAAATATGGAATTTCACATATTCTAGGTATACGTAGAAATACCGTATACGTATTTTTTTTGGATAAATGCTTGACATGTTTATTTAATGTTTAATTATATAACATATGAATAAAATACTAGTTTGGCGAAAGGAATCGCCAAAATATATGTTTACTTGTAAATGCGCCGTATGTCGAAATTACGTATTGTAGAAATACCGTATACGTATTTCTTTTGGAATAATGTTTGACATATGTATTTAATGTATGATTATACAATACATGATTAAAATACTAGCTTGGCGAAAGGAATCGCCGAAATCTATGTTCCTTTGTAAACACTATGTATGTTGAAATTGGGTATACGTGGAAGTACCCTATACGTATAAAAGTTGCTGATGTGATTGACATGATTAATTGCTATATGAATATGATGTATATGTAGAAAATACTAGTTTGGTAAAGGGACAACCCTAGTACACACTTCCCTAGCATACGTCATGTATGTCGAAATATTGCATTCCAAGTGTTGGTGAAATCACTTGTGAGTGTAAGTGCTTAAGTGTTAGAATCTTAGATAGGTGCTGAGATGGGATTCTCGGCTACCTTAGAGTCGCATATGACACTCTCCATGTGGTTGTTCACTCTAACCACTCGCCTACGAAATATAAGTATTTGTATACTTATTTACATAATGCTTTATAACATGCTTTTGAACATGCTTTGTGACTTGTTATTAATATGCTTCATGTTATGCTTTATATTATGCTTACTAGCGTTCGTGAATTACCATGTTATCATGCCGTATTTCACATGCTATGGTTAGGATTTGACTGAGCTTGGGACTATGTTCATAGTCCAGGCATCCGGTATCAGACTTGAAGATGTGGTTGGGATTCGTTCCGCCACGCATGATGTGTTGGCGAACCCGTGTCGTACTTCGGTTGGCGATAGTGGTTGGCCACACGAGGTGCTTCTGCGCTTCATATCGCCCAACTTATTGTGCGCTCGAGCCAGCCAAACACGTCAAGTAAACCGTGTGCCTTATGTATGTTCACCATGTTTGGTCACAAATGCTTGAACCTAGGGTACCAAACTTACCAGTGATAATCCCGTTAACCATGGTACCTCGATCCGCTAAGACTCATGAGCCGGGCATGGTGGTATGGGACACCGTGGTCGAGCCGTGTCGGCCTATCTTTGGGCTACGTGCCTCCCGTAGTGACCAATGAGCAACTTAACTCGTGAGCCGATTATGGTGGTATGGGACACTATATTCGCCGTTGTCGGCCTACATTGATAAGGTGATGGGGAGTGGTGCAACCTTTGTGCGTAATGCCCCACAGCGGCCCAGTAGTGACCGCGAGCATACTACGAAGTTGCGGCGTGCCTTAGGGTTCGCCGCGATATATAGAGTATGAACTAGGCCTGTTTCTGTATAGTTGTATCGTGATGAATCGTTTAAGGGGTGATGGGGGAGTGGTGCAACCTTTGTGCGTAATGTACCGTGCACAGCGACCTCTGCAGTGACCTAGAAAACACATCATCGTCTGATATTAACTAGGACTGACGACCCTAGATTGGATCATGTTTGGATATGATACAAGGGAGGTACCTTAGTTTCCCAATCCTGCTGTTTGAAACGAACTAATTAAAAACTCGGTAATCATACTCATCATGCATCGCATGTGCCTGGAAGATGTGGAGCACTGTGGGATGTAAGCATGCGCGAACGTGAGATGGTGTCGCTTGAGGGAGTATGTCGGAGAGGGCATCATCATACCTGCATTCATACTTGTATTAATCAGAGTAACTAGGAGTGTTTGATTTACTGCTTTATCATTACTGCTTGACTGTATTGATAACATGATAACTTATGTCTTATCGTTCCACTGAGTTAGCTACTCACTCCCACGTTACGGGACGATGTTGCGCACACCAACCAGACTCTGTCTCAGGTTTAGGCGATCCGACTACGCTGGAGGCGGAGCCCGATTATGACGAGGACCAGGAGGAGTTCTCATATATGCAGTTCGCTGACGGCTTCGACTAGGCTGCCGGGACTGATGAGATTTATAGGGATTGTATCTAGTTTATTTTGATATTTTGTTTATATACACAGACATGTATATTGTGACTCGGAAGGATTCATACTCTGGATAATGAATCATTTATTTTGTTTCTATATACAGTTCAGTCTTCCGCTTGCTTTTATACAACTGATCTGGAGTATGAATTACTGCTTTGGTATAATCTCATTCATGTTTACTGCTCTAACACAGACAACATTCAAATATCATTATACATGTTGCATAAGTGATGCGTTGGAACTCGGGAGTTGAGTTACACTCGACCCCCGATTTTCAGGGCGTTACAGGTTCTTATGCTACTGAGGCTAAAAAGTAGACTTTTCGCCTTGGTTCCTATGCAACTAAGGCTAAAAAGTATACTTTTCGCCTCGGTTCCTATGCAACCGAGGCTAAAAAGTATACTTTTCGCCTCGGTTCCTTAGCAACTGAGGCGAAAAATGAACTTTTAGCATCAGTTCCTTAGCAATCGAGGCTAAAAAACTCATTTAACCTCCATTTTTTCAACTGAGGCTAAAAAATTGCAGCTAAAGGCCTATTTTCTTATAGTGATATATATATATATATATATATATATATATATATATATATATATATTTGTTCTTAGTGTTTCAGAGCAACACAGAAAAACGGTTATAGTATGAATAATCCTGATACATTGAACTCTTGCCTGGCCAGGGCGGTGAGTTCTTTGGTATCATCCATTCCAGGTGAGTCTCGAACTTCTGCATGATCAGGACATTGAATTCATCGGTAAGCACCCAGGATTTGGTATTTGGATCAAACCGCTTATCACTTGCTTGAATATGGTTCCGTAAGTTCGTGGTCCTGATCGTTCTAGATTCTTGAGAAATATCATGTACTTTTTTTTAAAACTATAAAAGTATCCTAGGTTTCATAAAGGATAAGCTTCAATAGTCCATCACATGTTGAACCTAAGCTTTAATGTTATCGTTTATATGAATAGTTGTAAATTCCCAAAATCGTTTTATATTGATAGTCCATCACTTACAGAATTTTAATTTCTAAACCATATATTCGATTTATCTGAAATTTTAAACCTAAGTCCTTGACTTCTTCCCAAGACTCCAAAAATTTTTTGAAGTAAGATTTTACAGTTTGGTGAGTCTTTCATCCCTGCAAGTTGAAAAAGGACTTACTGTTCAGCAATATTATTCACCATATTTTGACACTATTAAATTTTTATAGAATTATTTACAGATCTAATTTGGTTGAAAATTTAGGAGACGATTTTTGGGGACCTAAGTGACCTACCAGAAAATTTTCAAAATTTTCTGATACATCCAATTACTATAACTAGTGGAGATTCCGTAACATGTTAGAATTTCTCTAAAATAGTCAAAAATTCTGGAAATATTAGAAAATCTCCAATTCCAATTTGGGGAAGTTAATTTTCTTGTTTATAAATTCATTCCAAGTTTTTTTTTTTTTTTTTTTTTAATCCAAGGTAAGTTGGTTTTGGGTTTTGATAATTTACACTCAAGGTACCTAGATTCATAGTCTCTAATTTTCATTCCTTACATAATAGTCTTAATGGGGAACCTAAATATGGGTTTCTAGTTCCACATCTTCCTAGTTCTTTTGGGAATCCACCTACGTATAGGTATGTAATTCATAAACCCATCCTAGTCATGTAAATTGTATGATGGTCCATGCCCTCAGGCCTAGTAAATATCATTCTCATGCTCTGATACCAACTGTAACATTCTGAATTTTCGCAGCTCGAGTACATACTCGTGCCCAAGAATTCTGAGTGTTAATAATGTAAAGATTTAGATGTTCCTAAAGGATAAATAATTGATGGTGGTAAATCAAACAATTGCAGGGAGAATTCACATAACATGTGAGCATGTAAAAGGGAAGATAAATCATATCAACTCAAATTAATGTAAGTTTAAAGGAATCCTTCACCTTAACCTTAGATCTAAACCCTAGGTAAATATCCATGTAAGAAAGCTTCTACATGAATCACGACATCGCTTGATTAAGAGGGAGATACCATATGTTTGGAGAAGGAAGTGGATGATGGACATCTAAGCTTCTCTCTCTCTCTCTCTCTCTCTCTCTCTCTATCCTTGGGTGTTGGATGTGTGAGTGGAGAGGGGAACACACACCCCTTTTTAAAAAGAGTGGGCGTGTGAGAGGGATGTGTTTCACATCCTACTTGGATTGGGTTTCTCTAATTTTTTTTCTTTTCTGACAATCTTTCTTTAAATCTAATGTGTTCATTGTGTCAGGGTCATCGAATAGAGCCGGGGTATGTGATTTTCTTGGTGATCCGAAATTCAAATTAGCCTATCTTGAAAATTCTTTTAACGGGTGACAAAACAAACTTGATCTCAATTAACAATCCACATTTAATGATCAAGGCCCAGTTTTAGAAAAAATGTGTAGTCAGGATAGGCAAAAGGTCGGACAAATTTTGATGGTTGATTTAAGGTGGAAAAAGCCTAAATATAAAATTTCATCTTTTATACCAAAATGAAGGAACTGGCTTTAACCTTCAACAGTGTAGGATCATAAATCAGAGTCTAAATTTTATATAACCTCGTAGTCAAATGAGTCCAAAGTGTGGTCCAAATTTAAGTTAATTGCGATGGACGGCAGAAAGTAGTTAAATCAGAAGATCAGTTTTATAAGGAGTTGATAAGCCTTTAAAGAATAACTTCGCACCTAAAGAAAAGCCTAACAAAGTGGAGTCTTTATATTTCATACTTGCTTCATATGATGGAAAATCCAAGTCATTCATATAAAGGGAAATATCCTAATACGACTACCCATGAGATTTCTTCACTCGATGGACACCAAAATCAACAGTTAAGGGGCTGATTTATCAATTGGGTCACTTTTACAATGATCTAATGACTGAATTTTGACATGTACGGTTAATTTATGATACATATGCATGGTATAAAATTTCACATCAAACAGATCGTGGAAACCATGTGATTTAGAATTTAAGGGTCTAGGTTGATGGCATTTTTGTAATTATTGTTGATATGAGAGTTTTGGAAAATCTAATGGTTCTACATGGTTGTAGGCACGTTTCTAAGTAATTATTACAAAATGACTTATATTTAAATCATTATGAAAAAAGAGTTATTCACCAAATTAATCAGGGAATGTACATATATCAAACCACACAATGGATGGTCATATGATATTTTTAAAATAGGAAAACTTGATGGTTAGTAATCTGGTCATGTATGTAGGTGGTAGTACGGTGGGTTTTGTAAACAGATGAACATAAGTGGATTTTAGAGTGATAAAGAGGTAGAACATGTATACTGTTAGATTTAAGTGACTTGTTCACATGTGTAAGTTTCTTAGATTGTAGTTCTAATGGTGGGTTAAACATTTTTCTGGGTGGTGAACAAGATAAACTGATCAGAATCTCAATTTGACATGTGTACAAGCAGATGCAGATATCAAGTAGTTAGTTTACTATGATCGAGTGGTGCAAACTCAAAGTGGACGGTTAGATATCTTTACCTATCGGTAGATAGTTGACTGAACGGTTGGTTATGATGGACAATTGGGAATACTTAGGTATATGATGATCCTATCTCAAAATTAACAGTTAAATGACTTGATCTATGGATGAGGATTATTCCCAACGATCAGATTCGTGTTGGAGAATAGATGTAAGGGTAACATAGCTAGATTGATATCGTACATATGTACATAATAAGTTATTTCATGGTAACACTTGATAACTTTCAATACTCGGGTATTGAAAAGTTTGCGATGTTACAATCTACCCCCCTTAAACAAAATTTCGTCTCTGAAATTTAATTACTTCTATCATTCTTATTGATTCATTATGTTAATTTTCAATGTATTCCTCGTAAGGTAGATATATATGTCTAGGTGCGCGTATAATTGGCTACATGAAATTGGGACGCTAAATTTTCAGCCTCACTTGACGATGGTGCGTTAGGGCCTGATGGCTTCTCAGCAGCCTTCTTCGCTTCCTGCTCGGAGACAGTGGCCCCCAACCTCCTCCATGCAACAAAATATCTCTTTCAAGGAGGTAACATGCCTAGGGCATTTTTCGCCTCACTTTTATGTCTAATCCCGAAAAAATTCTCTCCTAAAACATTCTCAGATTTTTGCCCCATAAGCCTATGCAACTGTGTATACAAAATGTTTTTTAAGGTGATTGCAGCAAGACTCAACTCGCCCCTGCCCAAATTGATCTCTAAGGAGCAGATGACATTCATCCAAGGGAGGTCAATTGCGGATAGCATCACCCTAGCCCAACAGCTTCTATGAGACATCGACAAGAAGGTGAGAGGCAATAATACCATCATGAAGATCGACCTGGAGAAAGCCTACGACAAAGTTGACTGGAATTTCCTCAAGGCGGTGTTGCTTAGGTTTGGATTTAGTCAGCAATAGATATCCCTATTAGAGAAATGTTGGTCAGGTGTCTGCTTGGTGCTCTTTAATGGCGAAGGCAATGGCTTCTTTAAATCCAATAGGGGCCTTCGCCAAGGAGACCCTCTCTCCCCGAGTCTCTTTATTCTGGTGATGGAGGCCCTCATCAGGGGCCTTCAAACTCTGATTGAGACCAACCAATGAAAGCCGTTCAGGACCACCCGTGAGAGCCTTTCTATCTCCCATCTCTTGTATGTCGACGACACCACCATATTCACCAACAACAGCAAGATCTCCCTCTCGGCTATGTTGAAGTTCCTGAACAAATTCTTCGGGATTTCGGGCCTGAAAATCAACAAAGAAAAAAGTAGTATCCTCCTATCATCCAAGATGTCTGAAGGCCGTAAAAGATCAGTGGAGAGACTGCTTGGTATCGCGAGAGCAGCAACTCCCTTTATTTACCTCAGGGTGCCCCTGCTGAAAGGAAAAATCATATCCACAACATTCCAGCCAATGATTGATAAGGTCCTGAACCGCATTGCAGGATGGAAAGGGAGATTCCTCAACCTCACAGGTAGAGCGATCCTCATTCAACATGTTCTTTGCAGTGTCCCAATTCACATGCTTCCTGCTGCGGAGGTGCCAAAAGGCACTCTATCTTAATTGGAAGAGGGACTTGCTGATTTCCTATGGGGGTGGACAGAAGGGAAGAGGAAGCTCCATTGGGTTAGCTGGAAATCTATAACAACCCCCAAGCCAGAGGGAGGCCTGGGCATTAAGGCCACGAAGGAAATCATGGAGGCAATGAAACTAAAAAGGGCTTGGATAATTCTGTACGGATTAAAAAATAGCCCGTGGGTCAACTTCATGTGGTCCAAGTATGGCATGGGCAACCTTTCCTTAGGTAATCCATCCAATCGCTCCTCTGATTCCCCCTGCTGGAAAGAAGTGAAGAAGCGACTCCATCTGGTAGAGAATAACTCTCGGCTACTTCTTGGGGAGGGAAGCAACAACTTCTGGACCTCCAACTGGACGGGTTTGGGCCCCCTTCATGGCCGGATACTAGGTCCAATCCCACCCAACCTGATCACCCTGAAGGTTAAGGACATCATCGGGTAAAATGGCATTCTGCCAAATGCTCCAATCCCGCCTTCCCTCCCCCTCCTGTGTTCTTCATCATTTCCGCTCGGAGGGGATCACCACTCAACCAAGAGAAGATCAAGTTGTCTAGACTAGGGAGAAAAATGGGGAGTTCTCTTTCAAATCAGCATCGGGGCTAATTCGTCCATCTACTCCCAGACGTTCTTGGGCTAAGTAGACATGGCATGCCTCGATTCCCCCTAAGATGGCCATGTTCTTATGGAAGCTGCTCCACAAAGCGATCCCGATTGATTTAAGTGTAAAGAAGAAAGGAGCGGCCCTGATCTCTTAATGCGTCTGTTGTGATTCCGATACCGGATGACAGGAGGAATCTTTGGACCACCTATTTGTGGGTGGGTGCTCACTAGAAACCTTTGGAGACACTTCTCTTCCCTCCTCTCGGTTTCTTTCTTGGAAGGGCAGACTGCCGCGGGAAGGGCAGCCTAGCAGGTGCCAAAAACTTGTTCACTCCCCAAGTATAGGGTTGTGATGTAGTAATAATCTCAGTAAGACTGAGGTCGAATCCACAGGGACTGAAACCTGTACGTTATCTGAAAATAACTAGAACTAGAACTAGGCTAAGATGAAATCTAAACCAATTGTGATTTGATGAATAATGGTAAAAATATTTATCTAAAACTGGTGAAATTTAAAGGTAGGAAACTAGGGATTCAGAGGATCCACTTGTAGAGATCAGAGAGATCTTATGCTTGATTCATGAACTCAACTGGACTTTGAGTCCCATCTTCATCCAGTTGGAAAGTATATCACTAATGCACAATCTGAATTTCCTTTGATCTAGTTTTCAAAAGAGATTAAATGTATAAGAATTAGATATGATTCCATCACAAATCCATGCCCATGAGACAAGGTAAACAACGGAACTTAAACCAATCCGCAACCAATCAGAAGATGTATGAATGTTAGGAAGGATTCCGTCATCCAACCATGTCCAAGGGATGATGGTGAACAACAGGGCCTCCTAAATTCACAATTGCTGTAATGCAATGAACATACCTGAAGCCCTCGCAGATCCATTGTAATTTGAGTCACAATAAACCATTAAAAACTACAAATATTCCATATATTCAAAACTAGAATCAAACTTTAGTTCTTCAGATGAATCTAACCGTCGAGATCTCCTATCACGCCACAAGCTTCACCTCTTAGCCCTAGCTAAGAGGTTTAACCCCACATGAATGGGCCCAATCCCTTAAACAAATATTAAAAAAAATAAAAGAAAAAGAAAACAAAACAAAACTCTCAATCTTCTCTCTCTCTCACGTATCCACGTTCCCAAGCCAAGATGATTCCCCACGTTCTCTCTCTCCTTGTTTTATATGTGCCAGGGGCGGTGCAGAGGACGGTTTTGGGGCACCGACCTTGCTGGAGTCAGTCTTTACGCACAACAATATGCGAAAACGGCAGCCGCTGCGACAGTCCTCACGTAGGTATGATGGCAGCGTTAAAACTCTTCTCTTCTTTGCTTTATTTCTAAAAGGGCAACGTCCCCTGGGATGTTTTTAACCGACCTACATGATGGACGGTCTGGATCACCAATCCGATCACAGACAGCGGCCCACAATCGTCCGAAAATTCCAGTTTTCCCAGGACCGCGTAAACAGAGCCCGCGGACGGCTCGGCGCTGGACTCTCGGTGGGACCCAGTTCCATTGTCTTTTTAGAGATCCTTTAGAGATCCACTCCGTCCACTGTGATCCTCTCGAAAACTATCCAGGAAGGAATGGTTTTAGATTGATTTCGGTGTGGCCCACAGGAGTTTTCTCACTGCCGTTTAGCTTTCGTTTGGACAATAAAAACCCGATCTTCGTTGTCAATTGAAAAACTGCCACCTAGGCAGTGGTAATAGGGGACACGTAGGTCTAATGGACGGTCCGGATCTTTCATTGGAGCAATGGTGGTGGGCCACTAACACCCACAGCGGACGCTCCTGCATAACCGTCTGAAGAAGGAAGTTTCCTTCTTTAGAAAGCTTCAGTCAAACCAAACATTGGTTTGACCGAAGTCTGTTACCGTGCACGGCATGTGCACTAGTGTACTATGTACACTCAACACAGGTGGGGTCCACGGTGATGATTCCGAGAAATCTGTGCCATCCATTCATTTTATCACTCCGTTTAAGGGGTTGAATCTAAAGTTGAAGCATATCCAGAACCCAGGTGGGCCCCAATTCACCGATCTAAGGGCGGATCTGTCCGTTGACCCTCTTCTGTAGGGATCCAGGAGCTGAAATTTGACATGTACGGTTCATTTGTGGTCTTCAGGTAATGTATGAAATTCAGAGTCGATCAGATGGTGGAAACCCTATGATCTTGCATTCTAGATGACTTTCAGGCCATTCGAGTTTCAGTTTCTTGATTTTCTTGGATCCCTGGCATGCAAATCTGTTGATCTTGGTCTCCTGGGGGTTGTCTCTTGCCTTGGTGACTTCAAAGTATCAAATCCATGCTTTTAGCACCTTTTTGTAGTCCACGCTTGCAAATGTACCTTGCATCACAAACATGATTAAATTGAGCTTTTAAATGGTGGCATGTTCATAAATCTAGACAATAAATGGGGTCTGATATGCAATATTTGACCCTCAACACAGCCTAGCAGTGGTCGACAACAAATGACTTGTCAAGTATTGGGGTCCTTCATGGACTAACCCCGACCCTCATTTTCTGGGAGATCTGGAGGGTCAGGAACAAGATTCGGTTAGATAAATCCCATATCAAAATGGAACAATCTCTTCTCAGAATACGAAGATGGCTCTCTCTAATTGCAAGCATATTCTTGCTTCCGTCAAGCTCAGATACGATCATCCAAGAGGCTGTTAGAGATCTAGGCCTCTCCCTAAGCCGCCAAATCAGGCCGACCTGTAAGTGCTATGGTCTCATGCTCCTTTGGTTGTCAAATTTTGTTGTGCCAAAACCTCTATATGTGTCTTGCGTAGTTTGTTGTTTTATGGATGTTCAAGACACTACATCAATGCTTCAAGTCAAGTATGGTGATCTTCTTCAAGAAATGCAAGGTCATGTACTCGGTTCTCTTATGTAAGCTTTAATGTTCATATCTACATCGATAAGAAGAGTGCTTGTTCAAGTCTAAAGAAGATGTTCAACTCAAAATGAAGTACAACCTAAGAAGACAAATCCAAGCTTTAGAAGATCTCAAGATCAAGCTGCATCAAGTAAAGATCTCAAGCTTCATAAGGTTCAAAGGTCAACCATCTTGAAAAGAATGAAGTTTCAATGTTCATACTTCATGTTCCAGGTATGAAAGACCTTAGGTTGACCTTAGGGTAGGCCATTTTGTATACATAATTCAAGGTGAATCTTTTTATATAATTTTGGTCTTTTTTAAGACTAGTCTTGGACCTTGTTCGACTAGTCCTAGCACTGGTTCGACCAGTCCAAGAAATTCCTCGACCAGTCCTAAGTTGTTGCAATTTTTCAGATTTTTTTTATTATTCTACGACTAGTCCTGAGACCGGTCGTGTGAACAGTACACGACTCGTCCTATGACCAATCTTGGTTCTACGACTCGAACTATAACAACCAATCTTGGTTTCCTACGACCAGTCCTGGTTCTACGACTCGAACTACAACAACCAATCTTGGTTTCCTACGACCAGTCCTGGGTCAGCTATGACCAGTCATAGGTGGCTTAAGACTAGTCGTGGACATCTAAGACTAGTCGTAGAATGGTTTTTTTGGATAGCGCTTAAAATTTCAAAATGCCATTGGTTCTACGACCAGTCGAAGTGTTTTCAAGATCAGTCGTAGACGAGGTTTTTGCATTTATAAATAGAGCACGAATTTCAAAGATTGATAAGTCAATTCAAGAAAATTCAACGCTTCACTCTGAGATAAGTTTGTGTTCATTTTAAGCTACTTTGTGCTTATTTAATATTCTCTTTTTGTTAGCTTGTGCATTTGATTTTGTTTCTACATTCCAATCTGATTTGAAAGAGGAATTTTCGTATTCCGTCTTCTTGGAATCAAAATCAAATAGAGCTAAGCCCAACTGGTTCAATTTAAAATCAATTAGAACCTAGAACCATTTTAAAGTGAGTATTGGACATTGAACTTTTATATTCGAACTTCTACTCCGATTGGTTCTTCCGGGTTGCTTAAAAAAGGAGAAATCCAGGTATTTTACATTATTGTAATTTACATTCTTTTTGGTTTCTTATGGGATTCGCCAGAAAAATCTCATTGTGTTGGTTATCTGAGGAGAGCCAGAAAACTCAGAAAGTGGGGTTTTTTGAATTGTGTAAGCCCATTTAAAAGACACAATTGTAAAGGTTTTAGGTGAACCTGTGAAACCTATTTTGATAGTGAACGCTGATATCCCCTGTGTGAGGATATTAGGAGTGGAGTAGCTGTGTGGCTGTTGTTTAATAGTTAGTGTACACACAAGCGAACCACTATAATTTCTTGTGTCTTGTGGTTTTTTTTTTTTGTAACAGAAAAGACAAAAGATATATACATGCACGAACATTCGGACCGGCCCCAACAAAAACACAGGGCCCGCCTATCGTATAAAGCCTCATGAACCCAAAAACTCGTCAGTTTGAATGGGATCGCCTGAGCGCTAGAAGCCCAATTTTATCCAGCAAAACCGCGCCCCGAATAGACCGAGGAAGGATAAGGTCGACTGACCATACTGAATGGGCCAGAGACGTCGTGGCCCACTTGGTCAAACCATCCGCCGCCGCATTAGCTTCTCTGAAAATGTGGTTGAGGGGGAAACAGGCCCTCTTTTGCAAGGATTGGATGCGATCTAACCAGTATACCCAGGTCATACTCGCTCGGCTATAACCGTTCACCAGGTCAACAATGAGTTTAGAATCTGATTCAAGCTGCACCTTCCGCAAGCCCTTCTGCAGGCAGAGAAGGAGCCCATCCCAAATGGCTCTTAACTTAGCAACGTTATTGGTACTAATGCCATACCCAATGGCATAGGCGAAAATGACGTTGCCATCCGGCCCTCTACAGATCCCGCCACCTCCTGCGTTTCCCGGGTTCCCTCCACACGACCCATCCACATTCAGCTTGAACCAGTCCTCCATCGGGGGGATCCATTTGATCAGCTGAGTCACATGTCTTAGAAGCGGCGTCGAAGGGAAGCCCAAGATATCCAACACCTTGCCATCAGCTGCAGATCTGTTGGGCCATTCAGGTAGGCTAGAGCCAGGGATTTAATCCCACAAACCACCCTGTAAATAACATCACCTAGGTTTGCCGCTCTATTCTCAAATCTAGCTTTATTCCTTGCTTTCCAGACTTCCCAGAGGATAAAGAAAGGAATCAGCCCCTGAATGGTTGAACGCCTACCCGAAGTCGAGGATGCACTCCACCATGCATTCAATCTAGCTTCCACATCTAGGTTGGGCCTAATCGCGACCCTAAGCATGGTCCCAAAATGGTTCCAAACTGATTTAGAAAACTGCTATGGAGGAAGAGATGAGGTACCATCTCCACCTCATTCGACGTCAAGCCCGCCATGGGGCTGCAAACACACCTAGAAACCATGGATACCCCTCTCGCTTGCACTCTGGAATCGACTGGAATGTCTCCCAGAAGCATTCTCCACACAAAACATGAAATTTTTGGGGGCATCATCGAGTGCCAGACCCACCTGGACCAGCTCTTCCTCAGCCTCGCCACACGCAGCGCCTGCCAAGTCGATCTAATTGAGAAGGCGCCAGACGGTTCCAAAGGCCAAAACAGGGAATCCGGAGATTCCGACGTACAGAAACCAGCTTGGAAAATATGCTCCGTGACATCCTGAGGGAGCAGAGTGAGAATTGTCGAGGGTGGTAAAGGGCCATTAGGGCCCAGGAAATCCCTCACCTGTAAGTTGATGAGCCCTCCGGAACAGGACACGTCAAAAGGCGTTGGAGCGGGCCTAAATTAGACCAGTTATCCCACCAAAGGTTACAGGTACCCTGACCAATGCGACACTGCATATTGCTATCGACGAAGGAGAAACACTCCCAGACAGCTTTCCACATAGGAGAAGAGGATGACCCCCGCACGGCTCTAGTGCTGCTATCCTGCAGGTCCCTCTGGTACTTGGCCCTCATCAGCTTGACCCAGGGGCTAGCAGAAGCGCCAAACCAGACTGCCCAAGCTAGCTTCATTCTTAAGGCCTGCATTACATCTTGGAGCAAGCGAATTCCCTGACTGCCTTCTGCTTTGGGCTTGGAAATCCTTTGCCAACTCACCCAATACAATTTTTGTTTACCGTCCGACCAGCCCCAGAAGAACGCAGCAAAGCTACGCTGAATGGAAGTGATGACACTGACTGGAGCAATTGAGGCTGCTAAAGTGTGCACAGGGATGCTGCATAAAACATGACGAATTAGGGTAGCCCTCCCTGCCTGAGACAAGAAGCGAGCCTTCCAACCATTAATATGCGCCTCAATTTTGTTAATCAGGGGCTGAAACCGTAGCCGATTGATACTTCCCCTGACTATTGGGACCCCCAAATACACAGGTTCTGTTGCCGCAAGCTTGATCCCTAAGCAGTTTTCCATAACTTTAACTCTCGACGTGGACAGGGAATCTGAGGTAAAGAAAGAGCTTTTAGCCACGTTTATACGCTGGCCAGAGACCTCTTGAAAATCTCCCATGAACTTCTTCATCGCTCTCAGAGACCTTAAACCGCCATTAAGAAATAAAAGGGTGTCATCAGTAAAAAGCAGGTGTGTCAGAGTTGGGCAACCCTGCTTGATCTTAAATGGCTTACACTACCCTCTACTGACTAAGGACTTGATCCCCTTGCTAAGCACCTTAGTCGCGAGGATAAATAGAAGGGGAGAAAGAGGGTCTCCCTACCGTAGCCCTCTAGTTGATTTAAAGAAACCAGACACTTTCCCATTGACCAGGATCGAGAACCAGCAATTATTCCAGCATTTCTCAGCCATCTCAATCCAAGGAACACTGAAGCCGAACTTCGCCAGGATTCGCTTTAGGAAATTCCACTCAACTCTATCATAGACTTTTTCTAGATCCAGTTTCAACACCACATTGCCTCCTCTTGACTTTCAATTTAAATCCCTAAACATCTCTTAGGCAAGAGCTATGTTCTCCGCCATGGATCTCCCCTTCACAAAAGCCGCTTGCTCCGGAGAGATGAGAGAAGGTAGAATCTGGTTCAACCTGGAAGCGATTACCTTGCCCATGATCTTGTAAACGCCTTATGGGCCGATAATCACAGAACGTGGACGGATTCAGGATTTTAGGAATAAGGCAAATCAAGGAAGATGTGAAGACCCTTGGAATGCCTCCACCACTAAACAGGTGCACGACTGCTGTATGGAGGTCAGCCCCAACAATGTTCCAACAGGCTTTGAAAAAGCTACCTGAAAATCCATCCGGGCCTGGCGCCCCGTCCGACGGAATGGAAAAAATAGCCCTATGTACTTCCTCCGACGATGGGCATGCCAGCAGACTTGCGTTGACCGCTGAAGATATACACGGAGAGATGTACTGAAGGAAGTCTGCAACACTTAGTGGCTCCTCAGACGTGAAGGCTCTTTAGAAGAATGCCACCGCTTCCAGTTTAATTTGATTGAGATCCGTGAGCTGTTCCTCTCGAGCGGATTTAATTGCTATAATTTCTGCCCTTCTGGCTCTCTCCATAGCAGCTGCATGAAAGAACCTGGTGTTTCTGTCACCCTCCTTTAGCCAAGAAATTCTGGATTTTTGTTTCCAGAAAATTTCCTCCCTGATTTCCAAGCTTTGGAGATGAGTTACGGCCTCTAAGAACCGCCTTTGGATATCACCATCAGTGGAATTCGGCATCTGAACTTCAATCTGCTCTAAGGCTTGTTCTGCATCTTTAATCTGCACATCAATCTGTCCAAAAGTACTTTTGTTCCACATCTTCAACAGTTGCTTGACCTTCTTCAATTTTAACTGCACATTGACCATGGGATCTGTAGCCGCCTGCCCTTGCAAAGCTTTACCGACCACCTGAAGGAAGGACTCATGCAGAGTCCACATCCGTTGGAAACGGAAAGGTCTCACTTTGACCGCATGGTCCCTAGGGAAAGTGAGAAGCAGGGGAGCGTGGTCGGAGGAAGATCGAGGCAGGTGGGTGACCTTGAACAGTGGAAAGAAGGTTGTCCGCTGAACATTGAAGAGGGCTCGATCAAGCCTTGCCCACGATTGAGCTGTACCCTGCTGATTGTTACACCAAGTAAACCGATTGCCTACATAACCGCCATCCTGCAGGGCCGCTACATTAATCGCTTCGGCAAATTCACGGGAGTTGAGAAGATTCGGATTTCTACTACCTCTTCTCTTAGCAACACTGACCACTGCGTTAAAATCCCCACAAACTGCCCAAGGGGCAGACACTGTGCTGGAAATGTATGCCATTTCCTACCAAAGCTCCCTTCTGATAATCCTGTTACAACTAGCATAAACAATAGATAGCCTGATAGTGGACTGAAAAGAAGGAATAGATATGAGTAGAGAAAGCATTTGGCTAGATTGACCACAGATAGAAATGTTTAGGGAACTTTTAAAAAATACCTAAATCTTCCCTCCTACGCCTGCATTGGAAAATGACGAATGAAATCCTAGTTTCAGCCTAACCTGCACTCTACGATCATCACTGTCATGGGCTCCAGGATGGCAACGATCCAAGAATTGTGTTTGCGAATGATCCTTGAGGCTGATCGAATGGTGGGCTCATTTCCCACCACGTGCGTTCCACACAAGGACACTATCCATCCGTGACACACCCCGTGTTAACAGCCCTGCGCTTGAGCCTCCTAAGCCTTCCACACCAGTCTCCTGCTCCTTTGTAGCTCTTGCGACTCCTTCTCCTGGTTCCAAATTGCACGGTGCCTTGAAGGGTTTCTAAACATGATGGTCCCAAACGCTGAACATCTATCTGCTCACCTGGTTGCTCCAATGGTACCTCTTAGTCCGTAACCGGATCTTCCCCATTAGAGGATTGGTCCAGGCCCAAAGCCGGGTGGCAGGGCGGCCTCTGCTCCTCAGAGCATCCTGGAATTTGAGAAGTAGACTGGTCCCCTGCAAAGAAATAAGGGGATAAATCTATCTGAAGTTCCAATCTGTCAGACTTACCCATAGGAGAATAAGCCTCCTGATCCTTTAGCGGTTTGATTTTTTCCCCAACTTGCACCAATCTTCTTGACCCCTGAGGCCGGGTGGGGAGCTATCCCCTCCTGATTTGCTGTCTTGGGACGAAGCGGGAGAGTTTCCTTCCGAGTTAGACTTTTGGACCCAAACAGGTCTTCGTTGTAGACTCTGCTCCATCAGATTATTCTGCACCTGCTGTGTTGGGTTCCTTCTGGCGCTCAGGCAAAATCGACTAGGTGATCTGATTCCCAGGCAAGAGCATCCCAGGCCAGGGTCCTGAGCATGTTGGACTATACCATCTCTATCAGGGGCTACTGACTCTCCTTGTAGCATAGTGGGAGTGCCTACAGGGGAACTGTAGAGATCCCCAGTTGCACCCTCGGTATCAGGCCTCTTACAGGGAGTTTGCTGGGCTCCCGGGGCCCGCTTCGTCCCAAACTCGCCACCCACCGGTGGAGGAGTAAGTTCCGATAGGATTACGCCCCCATACCTTGTTGTCACTCTCTTTAGATTTGCCTGATTTGCACAGCCTGAGGTGTTGACACGAGCAGGAGTAGAGCTAGCTTGAAGAGCCAGTAGCGGAATCCCCATAGTTACCACCTTGGCATTTTCACGAACATCTGTAGATAGTACCCTATCCGCAAGGAGCGTGGCAGTAGGGGCACTCGCCGTATGTGTTAATACTTCTTTAGAGGCCATTCGACAAGCATCTGCTGGGGATTTACCTAGCACCTCTTTTGTGGCAATTGGACAGCCCTCAACCGAGCACCCACCGAGTACATTCGATGAGGCAAAAAGACAAGTACCACCCGTGGACTCATGAACGGCCTGAGGGCGGTGACGAAATGTACGTTCAACCCAAGCTCTGGTGGGCTCTGTGGTATGAGCGCTTGAATCTGTTGGTTGAGCTGCCTTCTCAAACTCCGCTTTCACTCAAAAAATGCGACCTGCTGCTGAAAGTTTCAGGACCATGGACATATCTATGTCTAGCCTAAGGTGAACTTTAACCCTAACATATACTTGGAAAATGCCAAATCTGCTCCCGGTGTCGATTTGCACCACCTTCCAAAAATAATTTCCCAAGTCAATAATCACTTATTCAAGCCAAGCATGAGCTGGAATCCCAAATAATCGAATCCACGTACTATCACCATCAGTTAACGCGTCAGGCGTCCAGGGAATCACCTTAGAAAGGCCCATCCTTCTGTGAAGAGATCTATCGGTCATGAAGTTGAGATATTCAACCTTGGATTTGAGAACAATGAGAAAGCTATAGTCGGGCTACATCAATGGCAGCGGCCACGAACTGAGAGTCTCTAATGGCGGAAATTAGCTGCAGAATGGACACATTGACGTTGTCAGCAATCCCCACCAAGCCCAACTGTAGCTCCTGGAGTTTTTTCACCACCGCCTCCGAGTCAGCAGTGGTAAGAGGATCATCTTGCAGCCCTCGGGATAATGTCGGAGTTGTTTTCTTCACAGCCGACACGTAAGACCGAGTCAGGCAAGAAGCCGTAGTGGGAGTAAAGGTCCCTGGATCCGTACGATATCCACCCTTTAGTTTAGATGGTAGCACCGTACGACATCCACCCTTTGGTTTGGCTAGAAGCATCGTAGCCTCTCCACCGTCTATCTTCTTGCCGTGCAGGACACCCATTGCAGCTCTCACATCTGCCTCATACCGGAATCTTACGAAGGCATATCCCCTAGGCCTGGAGGAGTTGGGGAAACAGGGGGTATAAACCTCTAAGACTTTCCCATATTTAGAAAAGATTTTTGAAATGTCCTCTTGTGAGCAATCGAAAGGGAGGTTCCCCGCAAATAAAGTGAAAGCCCCTAGGAAGAAGGGCGATCCGGGTACCCTCCTTAGGGATCTGCCCCTACGGAAGGGGAGAGAAGCAGATCTGGAGGGGGCTCGAGAGTTGATGTCTCGCCGATGAGACATGTCCTGACGATGGGTCGGGTATTTCTGTCTTGTGGTTTTGAATGTTCGTTTAATTTTTCCAATCTTTTATCATTCAAGTTTGTGGAATGTATATATGGATGTGAATGTTGTAATATTTACATTTCAAGCACAGTGGGGAATGTTGTAATAATTTAGATTTAAATTCTTGCAATTTATTTCAATTCTTTGTTATTTATTCATTCCTATTCAGTTTGAGTTTTTGATACAAAGATCGTTCTACAAATAAGGTTGTCCTGCCATAAACCCTTGGATTTTATGATGTAAGGTTGTCCTTAGAACAACATTTGTATCAACCTCTCAATACTTGTTTATTGAGGTTGCTTTTCATTTCAGCATTGTGAATTGATTTCCTTTATTTGGCTATCTCATTATTAAATTCCGCTGTAATTATTTTAAAGTTGGCATTGTCCTATTCACCCCCCCCTTAGGACATATAGCTGGGCCTTTTCAAGTAGTATCAGAGCCTAATAGCTCATTTTTAATTCTTTATTCTTGGATTAATTTTCTAAGTTAACGATCTAAGCTATATATAAGATGTCAAATTTTGATAGCCTTTCAATCACTAGGCCTCCACCCTTTGATGGCTCCAACTATGCCTATTGGAAAGCCAGGATGAGGATTTTCCTTAAATCCATGGATGAAAGTGTGTGGCTTGCCATAGTGACTGAATGGAACCCACCTACCACCGAAGTGACTGGTATCGATGGTTCAAAATCAATGAGAGTAACACCATATTTCTCATGGACCACTTTTCAGATAAATGAGAGTAGTGCCAATGCAAAAGCACTAAATGCAGTCACTTGCGCACTATCACCGGATGAGTTCAAAAGAATTATATCCTGTGATACTGCAAAGCAAGCTTGAGATATTTTAGAAATGACACACGAGGGTACATCAATTGTCAAGAAATCTAAAGTCCAACTCCTCACAACCAAATTTGAGGAAATTCATATGGAAGAAAATGAAACATTTATGGACTTTTATACAAGATTGAATGACATTGTAAACTCTATGTGGGGTCATGGCGATAAAATTCCAGAAAGTAAAGTGTGTGCAAAGATACTACGCTCACTTCCTGAACAGTTCAACTCTAAAGTAACCGCGATCCAGGAACTTCATGATACGGACAATATGAGGGTAGAAGAACTAGTTGGTTCTTTACAAACCTATGAGTTAAACTTTAAAGCTCCTAAAGGTAAATTTATCGCTCTTAAATCTTCTAAATATATTTTTCAAGAAAATTCTGATTTAGAAAATTCTGAAGATGATATGGCTCTTTTGGCGAAAAAGTTTT
This sequence comes from Magnolia changhungtana, assembly GCA_030180095.1. Classification (NCBI taxonomy): domain Eukaryota; kingdom Viridiplantae; phylum Streptophyta; class Magnoliopsida; order Magnoliales; family Magnoliaceae; genus Magnolia; species Magnolia changhungtana. Next base: position 359,030 of record JASAUF010000394.1, on the reverse strand, counting down.
ACAAGATTTTCAAAAGTAAGAAGAGGGTTGATTTTCAGAAATCAAATGATAAGAAAATATCTAAACCTAAATCTAAATCATGAAAATCATTAAAAGATAGTCAATGTTATAACTGCCAAGAATATGGGCATTTAACAAACAAGTGTCCTAAAAAGGACAAACCCAAAAAGAATGGTATGTTGGGTACTTGGGATGAATCCTCTGATTCTGAAGCTTCTTCTGAATCAAAAGATTCTGAAACCGAGTCGGGCAATTAAGTCAAAGCCCTTATGACTCTAGCCGAGTTCACTTTTTCAGATCATGATGATTCTACTAGTGAAAAAAATCTGAATAGTAATCATGAAAATGAAGAAGATCTTCAAGATGCTTATAATGCCCTTTATAAGGAAAGTTGTAAAATTGTCGTAAAACTAAAACTTAAAAAAGAAAAGTTTTTAAAACTTAAAGAAAATTTTGAGTCTCTTGTTTTAGAAAAATTCCATATTTCAGATTGTTTTGAAAAGACTAAATGTGATTTAGAATTTAAAACCTCCCTGGTTGAAAAACTTAAATCTGAAAATGATAAACTTAAGCTTGAAAACTCTTCACTTTTGAGTTTAAAGGACACATGGAGGTATGCCCAAGGAGATCCAAAGTTTGAAAAACTTTTATCCGGATCCAGAAAATGTGGCGACAGATCCGGGTTGGGCTATGATAAGAATATACCTTCTAAACAGAAGAATACTCCTAAGTTTGTGAAAGGAGAAACCTCTAACTCAAAAGGGAAAAGTATTAATCAAAGTTTTTCTAAAAATACTAAAACTTTTCAAAAACCTAAAAGCAATTATGTTAACTATAAAACTCAAAACCAAAACCCTTTAGCTGAAAAAATAGTTGATTTGCTTAAGGAGCTCTTAAAATCTAACTCAATGGGTCATCACTACCAAAAAACAGGGCAACGCCGACGGCTAAAAACCGTCGGCAATGATCTTCTCCGACGGCTTTTAGCCGTCGGAAGGTTCGTCGGCAAATGGTGCGTCGGCGATGCGCGTCGACGGATAAAAACCGTCGGCGTTGTCGGCGGCTAAAATCTGTCAGTGTTGTCGGCGGCATAGATCCGTCGGCATTGTCGGCGGCTAAATCCGTCGGTGTTATCGGTACAATGAAAGCCGTCAGTATTTGGCGGTAAATTAAATCAGCGTTATTGGCGGTTAAAAGCCGTCGGCGATTCTCGTTAATTAAAAAAAAAAAAAGAATTTGGATGATATATTTGATTTGATTTCTTCTTGTGTAAACTTTTCCTTCTCAAATAAGTTGGTTCATTAGGGCTTTGGAGAAATTGATATATTTAGTTTTGGATGTGTATTAATCAATGCACACATCCAAAACTAAATATACCCATTTATCCAAAGCTCTAAACGAACCAACCTATTTGAGAAGGTAAGTCTACACAATAGAAAAGGAAGAAATCAAAATCAAATATATCATCCAAATTCAACCAAAAAGAAAAATATAAACTTATCTAGTTAACTCTCCCTGAAGTGACACCTACGCCAACTTGCAACAACAAAACTAGATCAGTTCCAAATGTGTACTTAGCAATCAAGGCATCAAAAAATGTAAAGAGTACCTTTGGGGTGAGAACCACCGGTGTAGCTTCAGAGATGATCCTGCTACACTCAAAACCAGATCCTGCAAATAAGAGTACCTCAGCATCGAATCTGATTTTAAATCACTCCATTTGAATCTAGACCCACAATTTCCACGGTCAATTTCAGTTCCACGATCTGCCAATAATTGAGGAAAAGTCCTTAATGCCAAATGTTGGCTATTTGCCATCCTGAAACTTTCTTGGAAAGCAAGTATGAAGGTGGTATATTTTCAAAGCAGTGTTGTTTCTAGTTGGATGAACCTATATAAATCAAATAGTTAAAATCTCGTAATGATTAGTGCAGTGAACTTTACTCATTCGTGAAGGCAAAGATGGTAGAGGAAGGCCGATAGTGGCTTAACAGCTTGATTATCTCTGAATTTCACATATTTCACCATGCAACTTGTTGATTATAGACCATAGTTAAAAAACCGAAAAGTCGACTTCGACTCAATGTTCATTTGGGTTATGGGTCAGGTTGATTCAAAGACTCAGCAGGACTGGATTTAGTAGTTAATGCCAATAAACTGAAATAGGAAGGAAAATTTAATTAGTTATCTTTACTATTAATCTTAGAAAATGAGAAATGAAACCACTAACAATTGCATAGCTTGCTGGTTGAGTGTGCACCAGTGACAGGGGTCCGCGACTCAATCATATCAGAGCCTAGCCACTCTTAAGATTTGAATTTTACTAGTTTCAAATCGAGTAGAGAGTCACCAATTTTTTTGCATAAGACCAAAAACTGCACGGCAAGCTAATTTAGATGATATACTGTTGTCAGTGGGAATTACACATGCATAGAAACGCATATATAGTTGAAGAGAAATAACATTTTGTTTTGGAAGGAGAAGTTATATCCAAAAGAGCTCCAATAAAATCAATTTAAACAATATGGGAGCAAGTTCTAAAACATATGTTCTATGACAAATGAGAATTCTGCTTTGTGGATGCACCGACATTTTAACCATTTAAACTGGCAAGCAGTCTAGTAATTGTATGTAAAAAATAATTTAAAAATATATATAAATAAAAAGATAGAGAACCCATCTCAGTAGCTATTGACCCTAAAATTGACATTGACTTGATTGCCTAGTGTCTGTAGTTTGCAAACATTTAATTGTGATTAAATGAAAAGCATCAAATGGTCCTAATTCAAAAAAAGGGTTTAGGAATCAAAGTCTAAATCCATTATACAAGTCTTATTTTTGGGATACCACCTATATACATTTAAATTCACAGAATGGATGGTTTAGTTTGAGTTTACATGTCTTGCATGTACATTGTCCGAGTGCCTGCATATCAACCATCACATTACTTCTTTTGAGGACCAAGACTTCCATGTTAGTTTTTAACCATTAGAAAATGGTGGTAACTCACCCTCCCTTTAAATCTGATTGAAAATAAATGAGCTCCCTAATCTAATCGAAAATAAAGGCAAATACCAAAGACTGGCAGATTTTTATTTTTATTTTGCAAGGTTCAGATTGGTAGAATCTGATCTGCAACAATATTAAAAGAACTTTTAAAAGAGCCATATGTGTCACATTTTAAGCCCTCCAACAGGATTTAGTGGTCAACCAATAACATGGAGTAAAAGAAGTACCTGACTGCAATAACCAAGTTTTTTTATATCCATACCCCATAAATGTTGTTGTTGCCCACCAAAAAGAAAAAGGAAAAATGTATTGATTCATGGGAAGATGAAGCTGCAACAACCTAAAACAAACAAAGAACTGTTAAAATGGAATATCCATCCACAACAAAGAAACAAAAAAAAGGGAAACGTATTTGTTGCCTTTTCTTGCAATGAACCATTAGGGTACAATTTTTTTTTTTAAAGGACAATCTTCTTCACTTGCTTTGAGGTTTCGTTGGATGACAAAACCTCACTTTGTAATGTGAGCTTTTTCCTTGAAAAAATAGAAACGACAAAGTGGCTAATGGTTGACTTTTTAGGTACTCCAAATTCATCTTTTTTCCTTCTAGAAGGGAAGGGAATCTTGGGTTTTGTCAAATATGAAGAAATATTTTGTTCTTTGTTCGGCCAAAATCAATGACCCGTAGAAAAGAAAAACACATGCGCATGAAAGATAGAGCACTGAAGAAAACAAACCAGTTGAACTCACCAACTGGAATTTACAAAGTGGGGTATGTGTGAGATTTGTGCACTCATCACCATGGCTTCAAAATTGTTGTCCAAGAGAATGTTGGCAGTTTTAATATCACAATGTATAATCTTCGGGTGGTCTGGCAAGTAAATAGAAAAAAAATATACATATCGCTACAAGTAAAAACTTCCTTGCTATACACATATCATTCCTGTGGGACATGTATGCATTACCCTAGCCATTGGTATAACGACCAATCATGTATGAGTCATGCTCCCAAAATCTCCAAAATTAGAAGATGCTAACCCCATAAAATTCGGCCATTTCCTCCATTGAATATGGATCATTGGTTTTCTATCATGTTATCCATGTATTTGCATGCCGAAAAACAAAAATTTTGAAGAGATTCTTCGATCATGGTCCATCCATGATGGGAGCCACAAGCTCAACTGTCAGGATCTCTGAACCAAGGCTTCAACTGTACCAACTCCATGCACAAGCTCCATTGGGGTCCACATATACAGGTCTTTGTTCCAAGTAGAATTCCTACATTATCTTAGACAATGTTTGTCTTAAAATCTCCTTACATGAGCTTCTACATGTAAAATCTACTCTTCTGGTCTTTAGCTAAAGGTTACATGGAAGAATTTTCATACCTTGCATTGAATCCAGTCCATCTCAAATAACCCACTAGCAGAGGGAAACCATCCTGATTGCCTCCTTTTGGAAAAAGTAGTATGGTAGGTAGTAACTTTCAAGGTCCTGTTTGGTTGAAAAATGATTTCATCTCCTATACAAGTAACTCTGCATCTATTTCATCTCCTATACAAGTAACTCTGCATCTATAGTAAAAACACAGAGAAGGAACCACATGCTTCAACAATTTAAAACAATTCAATCACATTGACAGTGAAATTAAGACATTACAAACAAATGCACCAATTGGACAAACAAGATAGTTTATATGTTCAATGTCTTGTGCATCTATTTTTATTTCATGTTGGGAATCACTACTTTTGCAATTGATGCAATATTTGAATGTGGCCCATCATTTAGCTTATATGGAACAGACGAAGGGTGCAAAGAAATGACAATAATGATGGTTGTAGAGTGAATATGGGTGCACAAATCTTGGGTTTTATCTAGTAACTTAAAAGACAAACCTGGCATTATTGATGATGAGATGAAGCCACAATTCACAGGAGGACTCCAAAATTACGAAGTACTCATAAACATTCATTGCAAGCATTTTCTGTCTATGTGCATTGACATATTTGAATTTTCTGCATGACATTAAGATTCTAGGATAAGGTTGCATGGATTTTCACTAAAGGCTTGTATGGATTTTTTTTGCTGGCAACATCTGATTCAACTAGACTTTCTGTCTAGTTATATTGAATTGTTGCATCAAATATCTGTACACAAAGTTGGACAACCATAATCCATCGTTTTCTTTTCTGTCTGAAGCTTCTTCTTTTTTCTTTTTAATATCTGAAATCTGGTCAACAATATTAGTGATTTGATGAGCTTTTGGGAATGATAGCCACCACATCTATAGCCCGGTACAACTTCTACTCTATTGCATACACTAAGTGAAACGATGCCACCGTTAACTATTTTGGTATGAAACGAGATAGCACTGAATTAAATAAAAAAAATTTTTAAAAATTTATGCAATCCCAGTGACTTGCAGCTAGTAGGAAAAAATAATTTTATCATTTAGCCTGCCTCTTGGCATTATTAAAAAGCAACACCAATCATCGACTTTAACTTGTTAGTTGTAATCGACCTATCTGATAGAACATTAGATAGCGCTCGATTGTAATCAATCTATGTAATAGTCTATTACATTGTACCATCGGAATTTTATGCTCTCATTGCTGGTCCCCAGAGCAGATGGAGGAGGGTTGCATCAGGTTGACAAATAGGCATCAAACATATGTCATGACTTCCATGTCTTGTAAATTTTTACTTAATTAATGTTATTTAAAAGTGTCAAAGTGGTGAGTATTCCATGTCTGACACCAACATGTGCCTTTCTCCAAATCCCATAGGCATCTGGAACCAAAGGTTCTCAAATGGATTTGTTACTCTCACCACAGCTTGCCAGCCTCTGCGGCCAATTGAATGATATTGATGTTGCTTGAAACATATTTATATCTTCCCAATAACATGATATTCATCTCAGATCACAACCGAGAATTTGGTAAGCATTAAAATTGATATCAGAACAAGGAGAATACTGCAAACAAACATATATATATATATATATATATAGAGAGAGAGAGAGAGAGAGATGAAAAAGCTAGGGATTACTTGGATAGGCTCTTCAGATGGATGAAGGTCAGCCAAAGGTTGCACCATCAAAGTCAACGGCATGCCAGAAGTAATCACAAACTTCTAAATATGGCTATGCCTAATGAAAAATCAACTCCGAGGCAATGCAAGATGCAGCTAAATCTGAGTAGCAATCCAAAGGTAATCTACAATCCCTGCATGTGGTGTTCATATCCATTAAGGCTCAACATGGTTGTGTTAAGTCTCTCAAAAGGAGGCTAATGTATAGGATGAACTACTACACATAAAAGCTCACTAAAACCAAAACTTTAATAAATAGGAACTCTGAAATATTCAATGCATATACATCCTTCATCAAATGCAAGCAGTCTTCCAAATTTTCAACTATCAAACTCCCAAGCAGTCACATTTAAAAATAAATAAATAATCAATCATTAGTTGCTAATGCAATGACAGCATGACAATTCTTTTTTTTTTTTTTTTCCTTCTGTAGATTTTGGACCTGGTGGGCGATTGATTTGTAGATTTTGAACCATTCAATGATCCCCACTCTCACCTCATTAGTAAACTGCATCTTTCATTCAACAAACAGAGCTATACAAAACAGGGGGCACCACAAAAAGGCTGAGCCTAACCCCAACAGAACTGCATTCGGGCGGCCACAAAGCCCTATGCAAGCCGCCTATCATATCCAAAAAAACCACGTCTAAGCTAAGAAAAGAAAGCTCCCCCTGAGAACTGATATGGGAAACAAACAGGGCTGCACACAACTAAAAAGGCCAAATGAGCAGTCTCTACCGCAGCCACCTCTCCATCTCTCTCTTGAAGCAAAAAAGAAGAAGAAAAAAAAATCTCTTTTATATTTTTTCAATCCATCTTCCATTTTCTTCTTAACAAGAAAATCCATATTTACTAATATTCCGATTTTTCTAGTTTTCAAAAGAATGAGTTCGGACTCCGAAAGTGTCAGCTCCAGCACTCGTACTTTCAGCCCAAACCCTAACCAAGAAGGACTCCAAAAATACCAAGTACCCCAAGTCCAAATCCATCGGCTTTGCCCAGTTTTTTGGTAGTGGTCATTCACCTGTCCTTTTTCTATTGGATTTGGATTGTGTTTGAGGCAATTTGGGGCCCCTTCAATGGTGTATCCACCAGATTAATGATGTGGATGGTGGATACACCAAGCATGCATAAGGTGTATTCAGCGGCATGTGGGGAAGATGATAAGCATTTCCCATTTGTCATCTTATTTTTCACTCCTATTAGACAATTCCATCCAAATGATAATATTGTGGCCACTAAAGTGATGGCAGTGATGACAACAAATCAAGCAAATAATCTACAAATAATATTAACAATAAGTTGTCCATTTTGAAGTACAAATTGACCCAAATAACATGCCTACCGTTTTCAAAGAAATAAGAGGTCATTTTAATCCAATGAATACATACCGAGACTCACAAGCTTGCACATTGAAAACATTTTTAAAATTTTAAAAGAATAAGAACAATGACATGTTCTTCATGTAGAAAAATCCAATAAATGAATGCCAAACTATCTCACAGTACTTAAATGATAGCAGAGATAATAACCAACAGGTAAATATATCAACAATCCATGCATTTATAACCATATGTTTCTAGTGCATGTTTATATCATGACCAAATTCAACTGCCTCAATGCTTTCAAGGGTACTAAAAAAAATCCAAGTAGGAATTTATCCATAACCCACCTATGTCAATAGCACCATACATGTTATAAAGTAAATGCCCAAACTAGCCAGCCCATACCTGAGTACTGAAGACCAAACACAACTCTCTGGACACCATAACCCACTAACCTACAGTGTCTTTGATATCAGCACCAACTTCTAGCTTCTAAAGTTACTTTTTGCATGTTCCAGCCTTTCGCTTCCCAGATTGCACCCAACAGACATGATGAAACCAGGAGAGAGAGAGAGAGAGAGAGAGAGAGAGAGAGAGAGAGAGACAGAGAGGCATACTTACCTGCAAAGAACCAAGGTGCTAATTGGCTCTTGGAGAAGGGGAGTCATCAACAAGCATTTTCTTTGTGCTTCTTCCTCTTGCAGCCTACACAACAAAGCCAAAAAGGAGCAAAAACTACAAAAACCAAAGGAAGTAGGTGTTATTTGGGGCATAGAAAAAATGCTAGTGTTCCATCAACAACAACAACAAAAAAAACATTTGGTATGAGCAAATGAACTGAACATATGAGGCTCATTTTTAGATGATAAAATGACCCATATGATGGGCCACATGGCTTATGAGTGATCCCCCACAAAAAGCACATAACTACAGTCAAATAAATGTAAACAACATATCGGGCCCCATTACTTATTAACCATCAGTTGTAATTGCACATTCATCAGGTAGCGAAGATCGTTTGACAGGAGAGAGATTCATGCCGTGATGTGTGCACCACACCAAAAGCTCCAGTTACCAAAATTTGGCCCCACACATACCATTACTGGATTAAACCAAAAACATCTCCGTTGATCAAGCACCATGTTTCTTTTGGTTCTTAAGAAGTGATTTTTCATGAAGCCTTTAGAGAATCCAAGGCAATGAGAACCCAAAGGCACAACAATTACAAAATTTTACAAACGATTGTGTGGTTCAAGTTGGATAGGATAGGTGGATAATTCAGATGTTTGCAAAGAAACCAAATAAAGAACAACAGACTACCTTCTCGGGCTACGGCTTCTAGAAATCTTCCGTACTCCCTGTGGCACAAAAATTGAGTTAGAACATCACCCTTTTCAAGAACATAGGGGTGAGATCCAATCATCCAAAAGATTGTGTGGTTCAAGTTGGATAGGATAGGTGGATAATTCAGATGTTTGCAAAGAAACCAAATGAAGAACAACAGACTACCTTCTCAGGCTACGGCTTCTAGAAATCTTCCGTACTCCCTGTGGCACAAAAATTGAGTTAGAACATCACCCTTTTCAAGAACATAGGGGTGTGATCCAATCATCCATCAGGTTGGTACGACCATGCAATTTTTGAGGAATGGAGAGAAGAAAAATGCAATTTTTGACGAATGGAGTCGAACATCTTCCGTACTGAAGAAGAAGAAGAAGAAGAAGAAGAATTATTACTAGTCCTCAATTTGGTTTAAATGTCTTCATAAGTGATCTATTGAGTAGCAGTGATGTGAAGGCAATGAGTACGCCTCTCACCTCTGAAACCAATGCTTTGCGACTCCAAACAAAGGCACCCTCGTAAAGCAAGCACAACAAAAGTAAAGAGTTGTTATGAAAATCAAAGATCAATATTATAAGGTGCATGTTTGTGGGTAATGGACAATGTAGTTACATGAGTAAAAGATAAATGACTTCATACACATACATGACATGCAACATCTCTCGACAAAATCGGAGATAGAGTAACAATCATTCAATGGAAATAAATATTCTCCCCTTGCAGATGCCTACCTTTATTTATTCCCATTTCTCACATTGTTTATACTTTTGTATAACTACTACAGAAAAATACCGTAAACAAAGATGTTTCTTGCTTTCATTTCTGCATTCATTTGTCAATTAACTACAATCAAGCCATTTCAATGTCTTGAACGAAAGAACATGCAGAGGGTCAACGAGTCTTTTTTACAAGTCAAGCAAGTCTTAGTCGGTCACCGTGATCTCGTGAGTGTTGGTCCTAGAAATATGGTTCTTTCCCAAATTTAATTGCAGCTACTAACAAAAGGAAAGGAACAACAAAATAGCACATTGACTCGTGTTCTTCTAAAACACTAGTAAAATATCAAATCTCCTCCTTACATGTCCACAAGCACTCATGCATTAAATGCATGAAAAGCTCATTAGTTCTAGACCATATCATTCTTAGAAAGGGTCTAGCCAAAGTTACCTCGCCACTTGCCCAAATGCCTAATCAGGAGCAAGTCTCTATAGTGAAGGCATGAAAAAGCTGAATTTGATAAGAAACTTTTTACACCCAAATCGAGTCATCTCATTGTAACTAACTTCAGGTCTTCCAAGATGCGTTCCAGCCTGTAATATCAATTGATGAATGCAAGTATATGTAACTCGGATACTAGGAACTACATAAGTGGCCTACATAGGGTTGAAAGATCTTCTGATTATTGGACACTTACAATCTTAAGATAACTTATTTTATGATTGCCTTTCCAACTTCCTGCTACTTCTGGTAACCAGGGAATTCTATGCTTCAATATTAAGCTTTAAATACATAGGAAAACCCCACAAGTTAAAACTGCGAGATACATGCTTTTAACAAGTAAAGGTGCATTTCTCATCATATCACCATCATCATCAGACTTCAGAGCTTTGCCATAGTTATTTCAAGTCAACTTTCTTGTGATTCCATGTCCTAGTTATCTAAGGAAAACCCTGGAAAAGAAAAGGTTTCCTTTTCTTGAAGTGGAAAAGGAAATGGCCCTTCATAGAGAAATATGAGGAAATATGAGGAAAAGGAAATCAATTTCCTCAGTCCTCTATCTTTTGCAAACAAGGGAAACCGTCACGTCTGAGGAAATTAATTTCATTTCTTTGGTTACATTTTTATCACCACCAATCTAAACAGGCCACAATAACCTCCAACCCAATCAGAGGTTGCCCCTGCAATCAAATGGAAGATTTTTAATTTTGTTTAACTTATATTGTGATTCCGCAGGGGAAAAACAAACAGATTAATCACGTGAGGTACAAATATGGACATTTTTATAGGTATGAAAATAGACTGATAGATGAATCTGGCTGCTGAAAACAGATGACCAAAAAGAAAGTGGGAAGGTGATGGTTTTGAAAGCCAACACAACTAATACTGAGAGAAGTATACGTACTGCCCCATGTGCGACATGTTGTCGACAAAAATCCAAGTCACAACCCAAACTTTTGGGCACCCATCTTCCTTCAAAGCTACAACCTAAGTGCATGTATGGAACAGATAGCAACCAACCAATAATCAAAAAAATGGGAAAAGAAACCACACAAAATCAAAAATACATCTTACGGATGTTAACTAATTCAGTTCCCATTGAAGGCTTGGAAAGAAAAGAATATAGGTGTATTTACTATTAATAGAGTACAAAACGTATACGTACAGAGCTCCATACCGAAAAAAAAAACATAACAAAACCAAAAACCAGACCACCCGCAAGACGCAGATCGATTTTTTCCACCATGTATGACATGTATGCAATTTCTAAGTGCCTGCGTATCATCCATCACACTCTGCAAGATATTTCAGACATGATGAAACTAGGGGAGAGAGAGAGAGAGAGAGAGAGAGAGAGAGAGAGAGAGAGAGTAGCATACTACTGCGGCTGTTGTTGGTGCTTCTTCTCTTGCGGGCCTTCTCGAACTTTGGCGTGTTCCAACAAGGAGGGCAACGACCAAGAGATCCGCGTCTTCAACAAGCAATGGAAATGGAAGCCATATCAAGAGAGGCCGGAGTGGAAAAGGGAGATTGAGAGATGTTGGAGAGAGAAAGAGAGAGACCATCGGGATTTGGGGATGGGTGCAAGATTTGGGGATGGGGCAAGAGAAGAAGGGTTTGGGAGAGATGCGCGAGCGATTTGGGAAAGTGGTGCAAATGCCGCTCAAAATCCCGAATCCTCTTCTAAATCAAATGACTTTTCAAATCCGAAATAATGTAAGTTTACCATTATTTATAACAAAAATATCTGTTAACAGTCGTACATGCAAGAGGGACCAATTTATGGATGGTTAAGTTTTTATTATATAAGAAAATTATAAATATTAAACACTTAAAACTAGGCAGATTATTTAAATGGTCTGGATAACTCTACATCATTGCCACTATTTTCATGAACAAGTCACCACTATTTAAAATTTTATACAAAACTCACAAGCTTTTAAAAAGAAAAAAAACGGTAAACCTATCTTTATTAAGGGGAGGGCTCTATGGGCCCCACCATGATGTATATTTTTCATTAACGCCGTCCATCCATTTCCCAAGATCATTCTAAGGTCGATCCCCAAATATGACCCCTAAATAAGTCTCTGACGAACCACAAAATAAGAAACATCCAGACGGTTGGACGTCCACCATTTAAAACTGAGGTAACGGCGACAGATTAGTTACCTTCGCCGACGGATTTTAGCCGTCGGTGAAGCCGACGGATTTTAGCCGTAGCTAAAGCCAACCCAAGTCCGTCGACTTTGCCTTTTTTTTGGTAGTGCATTCTTACAACAATTACAAATACAAGAAGACCAACTATACTCCTAAACCCAAAACAGTTATGAAATGGGTTCCTAAAGTCACCTGCTTGGTAGCCCACACAGCTTTCAAAGCTACAAGCCATTCGAAGTAGTACTTAAATAGTGGATGCTCAAGGCATATGACAGATGACAAGGCTTTATTCACCGATCTTAAAGATATGACTGATGGGTTAGCCACATTTGGTGATGGTAGCAACTGTAAGATTATTAGCCAAGGTACGGTTCAACTCTATAACCTCCCCTTATTTAAGAATGTTTTATATGTTGAGGGGCTAAAACACAACCTGCTAAGCATATCTCAAATATGTGATAACAATTATAGCGTGAAATTTTCTAATAAAGGTTGTGAAATCTTAAACAAAAAGGGTTCTGTAATATTAACTGGTCGCAGGACTTCTGAAAACTGTTATATTGTAAGCGTGGTAGCTCATCTAATCAATCGTGCTATATAGTCCATACCGATGAAATAGAATTATGACATAAACGCCTTGGACATGTACACTATCGTAATTTATACAGATTGAGCAAGAGAGAACTAATAAGAGGTCTACCTAAATTACAAAAAGTAGACAAAATATGTGGTGAATGCCAGTATGGCAAGTAAACAAGGAGCTCTCATAAAAAGGTGAACTCCAATGCCACATCTGGACCACTCGAGCTTCTCCATATGGACCTTATAGGACCTACCAGGATGGAGAGTTGAGGTGGCAAAAAATACATACTGGTAATCGTGGATGATTTTACCAGATTCACTTAGGTAGCCTTCTTAAGGGATAAATCAGAAACCCTTGATAAAGTAAAAAGGATTCTCAAACGGATCCAAATTGAAAAAGGTTATCAAGTTTGTAAGATCCGTAGTGATCATGGATCTGAGTTCGAGAATAGTAGTTTTGAGAAATTCTGTAGCGATCAGGGAATATCGCATGAATTCTCGGCGCCCAAAACACCAAAACAAAATGAAATTGTGGAGAGAAAAAATAGAGTGCTTCAAGAAATGGAAAATGTAATGTTGAATAGTATGAAGCTCCCTAGAAATCTTTGGGCTGAAACCGTGAATACTGCGTGTTATATTATCAATGGAGTTTATACATGTAAATTTAATAATAAAACTGCTTATGAACTTTGGTTTGATAAGAAGCCTACTGTCAAATACTTTCGAGTTTTTGGCAGCAAGTGCTATATTTTGCGTGACCATGAAAATTTGAGAAAGTTTGACACAAAAATTGATGATGGGATCTTTTTAGGATATTCTTTAAACAGTCGTGCATATCGTGTACTGAACAACAGGACCGGTGTGATTCAAGAGTCCATTAATGTGGTCATTGATGATCACTTGAATACACCTGCCCCTAATTCAGATAATGATGAAGTTCTTTTGATTGACAAACCAGATACTTCATCAAGTCAATATAATTCTGAATTAAGGACTGTCAAAGATCATCCATCCACTCTAATTTTTAGAAACCCTCTCACTGGTGTGCGCACTCGTAGACAATTAGAAGACATATGTAACTACGTGTGTTTTACATCCCAGATTGAACCAGTAAACGTAAAAGAAGCTCTTTCTGATGAAAACTGGATAGTAGCTATGCAGGAAGAACTTAATCAGTTTGTTCGAAATGATGTCTGGTATCTTGTTTCTAGACCTATAGATAAACATATGATTGGAACAAAGTGGATTTTTAAAAATAAGTCTGATGAACTTGGTAATATTATTCGAAACAAGGCAAGACTGCTTGTACAAGGGTACACTCAAATAGAAGACATTGATTACGATGAAACCTTTTCCCCAATTGCTCGCCTTGAATCAATCAGACTTTTTATATCCATTGCATGCTTTAGAAAGTTTAAAATTTATCAAATGGATGTAAAGAGTGCCTTTTTGAATGGCGATTTACATGAAGAAGTATATGTTGAACAACCTACAGGGTTTGAAGACCCTAAGTTTACTGATCATGTATACCATCTTAAAAAAGCTCTATATGGTCTAAAACAAGCTCCCAGGGCATGGTATGAAAAATTGACTAAGTTTTTACTAAGTCATAATTTTCAAATGGGTAGTGTCGATAAGACGCTCTTTGTTAAGAAACACAACGATGATATCTTAATGGTTCAGATATATGTTAACAATATTATTTATGGATCAACTTGTACTAACATGACTGTTGAGTTTGCAGATTTAATGAAATCTAGGTTCGAAATGAGCATGGTTGGGGAATTAAATTATTACCTAGGGTTGCAAGTAAAACAACAACTTGATGGAATTTTTATCTTACAAACTAAATATGCTTTGAACTTGATTAAAAAGTTCGGATTTGAGAATGGTAAGAAGTTTGATACTCCTATGAATACAACTCTGAAACTCTCAAAGGACTCTACAGGTAAAGATGTTGATCCTAAATTGTATCGTAGTATGATTGGTAGTTTACTTTATTTAACTACTAGTAGACTTGATATTGCTTTAAGTATTGGTATTTGCGCTAGATATCAGTCTAATCCTAAAGAGTCACATTTAACTATGGTTAAGCGGATTATTTGATATGTCACAAGTTCTGTAAATTTGAGTCTTTGGTATCCATATGATACTAGTGTCCAGTTGGCTGGGTACACTGATGTTGATTGGGCTGAAAATATCGATGATAGGAAATCAACCAGTGGTGGTTGTTTTTAATTATATCAGAAATTATTTAGTTTCTTGGTTTAGCAAGAAGCAAAGTTCTATATCGCTCTCTACTACTAAAGTTGAATACATCACAGCTGAAAATGCATGTACTTAATTTGTTTGGATGAAACGTATGTTAGACGATTATGGAATTGCACAGGATTCAATTGTTTTATATCGTGATAACTCCAGTGCAATAAATATCTCTAAAAATCCAATCCAGCATTCACGTACCAAGCACATTGACAATAGGTACCATTACATTCGTGAATTAGTGGAAGAAAAAATAATTTCCTTGGCATACATTCCAACCGAGACTCAACTTGCTGACATTTTTACTAAACTGCGATAAAAGTAGGTTTTTGCTAAACTGAAATTTGATCTTGGTATGTGCAATCTAAATTGAATATTCTTGCATACTTGTATCATAGTGTATACATATTTGATAATTTAATGGTTTAAATTTCAAATTTCTATGAAAAGTATATATTTTTATCGGTACACGAGCAGTTGTGTGTGTACTCGACCAGTCGTGTCATGACCGGTCGAGAACATCCACAACCAGTAGTGAAACTCGCTGTTGCTTTTAAAAATTGGGGAAAATCTTATCTTTTTCATTTCCACTTTCCTCTCTAATGAGCCGACGCCCGACCAGTCAAACCCACCATCATTGTTCTTCAAGGTTAGTGGGTTTTTCACATTTTTCTTGTAGATTCTAGTTAATATTACTTCATTTTCACTCTTGGAGAAATTTATTTGATCTTTCATTGCGATTTTGGGGTTTCCTTTTGAAAAATCTGATCTATTGAAACTCCTCTTCACATTTTTTTTTAATCTACTTATTTCTTTGAGTCTTGTATTTCAAATGAATGCTAGGGGGAAAAAGAAATCTTCCTGTGGTCTATCATCTTCTTGATCAACTCCTATCACTCTACGCCATCTTCGGTCCCACGAAGATGATCCCTCAGATGTACGGGATTTGCGTATGCGTAATTTCATAGTTGAGAGACCTGTTGATCTTAATCATATTGCTCCTTTTGGTATTCTTCCTCTACTTCAAGCTGTAGGCTGGGATAACATCTTACATTGGGGTGGGCCTGCATACCAATCCATTGCTCAATCCATGTTTGCATGTATTTCTGATTTTTCATATGAGAATTTAATGTTTAAAATTGATGCTAAAGAAGGTCATTTTGATGTAGATAGACTTCTGATTGCTGGCCTTATGGATATTCCTGTTAATGATGTGGGTATTCCCATTCATACTTTAGCTGAAAAACCCTCAGAAACATAAAAGCGTATGCTCACTAGAGATTTGTGTAATATGGATGTGCATTGGACTCATAAAAGGAATGCGCTCCCCTCAAAGTATTTGTTACCCAGATACGGGGTTCTCCACAGAATCTTTATTTCAAATCTGTATCCGCGGTCTGGTAACGAAACAGAACTAACTGCCTTTATGGTTCATGTTTTGCATTTTGTCATCTTCGGTACTAAAATCTGTCTGCCTTCTTTAATTTGTCATTTCATCATTCAGTTTCGTCTCCATCCTGGTCATAGTGATATTCCATTTACCTATTTTATGACTGTTTTAGCCACTCACATGCTCGTGGCTATACCTGTTGGAGAGGCCCCTATCCATCATCTTATTTTTAACAATACAAATATTAACAAGATGAAATTGGAATTGGCTCCTGGCTAAGTGGATGTTGGTGGTAGTGGTGCTGAAGTAGGAAATGAGGCAAAAGCTGCGAATTGTCCTCCTGACGATGTTGATATGGATGATATTTTTGATGAACTGGGATCAAACTCTGGAAATGATCCAGATTATCAGCATTCTGATTTTGATGAGAGGTTGAGTTCTCTTAAGGAAGAGGTAGCTCAATTACGTGTAACATAAGAATCTCAATTTGCTTATCCGCGCAAGTATATGAGGCGCGTTACTAAGGGTTTACACAAAATTGATCCATCTATTCCTACTCCCTCTTCTGGATCTGACTAAATGTTCTTCTCTGATGGTCTGTAATAACTTTAATATTACTTTGCTCTCTCTCAGTTTGTAAGACTGTTTTTTCTGTCTTTAGATTGAACTGAATTATGATATGTGGATTCTACTTGTGCTTATATTTTTCTCATATCTTGCCTAAGTATTTTATTCATTACTCTCCTTATTATTATTCTTGTCCATTTATTCTTCCTTTATCATTTTGTGACAAAAAGGGGGAGATGATCTTTTAGTTTAATTGCTTTTGGATATGGATATGGATTAGTAGCAGCATTATAATTATAAATTTTTTTTTTGTGCTACTCAGGGGGAGTAAGTATAGAGGAGTTGTGCCTCTAGATGAATTGTGTGCTAGTTTATGACAACTGGTGCATGATTCTTTGTTGAGCATGTTGTGCTTCTCTTATTTTTATTTGAGTGTGTTTTGTCACAAATTTGACAAAGGAGGAGATTGTAAGTGCTATGGTCTCATGCTCCTTTGGTTGTCAAATTTTGTTATGCCAAAACCTCTATATGTGTCTTGTGTAGTTTGTTGTTTTATGTATGTTCAAGACACTGCATCAATGCTTCAAGTCAAGTACGGTGATCTTCTTCAAGAAATGCAAGGTCATGTACTCGGTCCTCTTCTGTAAGCTTCAATGTTCAGATCTACATTGATAAGAAGAGTGCTTGTTCAAGTCTAAAGAAGATGTTCAACTCAAAATGAAGTACAACCTAAGAAGACAAATCCAAGCTTTAGAAGATCTCAAGATCAAGTTACATCAAGTAAAGATCTTAAGCTTCATAAGGTTCAAAAGTCAACCATCTTTAAAAGAATGAAGTTTCAATGTTCATACTTCATGTTCCAGGTATGAAAGACCTTAGTTTGACCTTAGGGTAGGCCATTTTGTATACATAATTCAAGGTGAATCTTTTTATATAATTTTAGTCTGTTCTAAGACTAGTCCTGGACCTTGTTCCACTAGTCCTAGCACTGGTTCGACCAGTCCAAGAAATTCCTTGACCAGTCCTAAGTTGTTGCAATTTTTCAGATTTTTTTGGTTATTCTACGACCAGTCCTGAGACCTGGTTGACCGGTCGTGTGAACAGTACACGACTCATCCTACGACCAGTCTTAATTCTATGACTCGAATTACAGCAACCAATCTTGGTTTCCTACGACCAATCATAGGTGGTCTAAAACTAGTCATGGACATCCTAAGACTAGTCGTAGAACGATTTTTTTAGATAAGGCTTAAAATTTCAAAATGTTGTTGGTTCTATGACCAGTCGAAGTGTTTTCAAGACCAGTCGTAGACGAGGTTTTTGCATCTATAAATAGAGCACGAATTTCAAAGATTGATAAGTCAATTCAAGAAAATTCAACGCTTCACTCTGAGATAAGTTTGTGTTCATTTTAAGCTACTTTGTGCTTATTTAATATTCTCTTTTTGTTAGCTTGTGCATTTGATTTTGTTTCTACATTCCAATTTGATTTGAAAGAGGAATTTATGTATTCCATCTTCTTGGAATCAAAATCAAATAGAGCTAAGCCCAACTGGTTTAATTTAAAATCAATTAAAACCTAGAACCATTTTAAAGTGAGTATTGGACATTGAACTTCTATATTCAAACTTCTACTCCGATTGGTTCTTCCGGGCTGCTTAAAAAAGGAGAAATCCAGGTATTTTATATTATTGTAATTTACATTCTTTTTGGTTTCTTGTGGGATTCACCAGAAAAACTCATTGTGTTGGTTATCCGAGGAGAGCCAGAAGAGCCAGAAAGTGGGGTTTTTTGAACTGTGTAAGCCCATTTAAAAGACACAATTGTGAAGGTTTTAGGTGAACCTGTGAAACCTATTTTGATAGTGAACACTGATATCTCCTGTGTGAGGATATTAGGAGTGGAGTAGCTGTGTGGCTGTTGTTTAACAGTTGGTGGACACATAGGCGAACCACTATAATTTCTTGTGTCTTGTGGTTTGAATGTTCGTTTAATTTTTCCTATCTTTTATCATTCAAGTTTGTGGAATGTATGTGTGGATGTGAATGTTGTAATATTTACATTTCAAGCACAGTGGGGAATGTTGTAATAATTTAGATTTAAATTCTTGCAATTTATTTCAATTCCTTGCTATTTATTCATTCCTATTCAGTTTGAGTTTTTAATACAAAGATTATTCTAGAAATAAGGTTGTCCTGCCATAAACCCTTGGTTTTTATGGTGTAAGGTTGTCCTTAGAACAACATTTGTATCAACCTCTCAATACTTGTTTATTGAGGTTACTTTTCATTTCAGCATTGTGAATTGATTTCCTTTATTTGGCTTTCTCATTATTAAATTCCGCTATAATTATTTTAAAGTTGGCATTGTCCTATTCAACCCCCCCCCCCTCTCTAGGACATATAGCTTGGCCTTTTCACGACCTTCTCTTGTCAAATGGATCAGATCGAAAGTGGGATGGGCAAAGTTGAACGTGGATGGGTCATCCTCGGGAAACCCAGGCCCATCGGGTAGCGACTGTAGCAACGACAGAGGCGAGTTCATCTTCGCCTTTCACAAAGGGTATGGAACCGGATCCAACATCTTAGTCGAAGCTAGAGTAGTGGTCGATCGCCTAAACCTTTGTCAGGACCGTAGTCTTAACAGGATAGAAGTCGAAAGCAACTCCTCTTCAGTGGTTGCCTTATTCTCCACAAGAGAGCGAGTCCCTTGGAGTAGCTATTACTGGAAGAAGAGGTTTGGTGTAACATCCCGAATTTTCACGGCGAGAGTTTGTAATCGTGCCCAAGGAAGCCGGGTGTTACTGATGTATAAATTGGATGCTTTAGAAAATCGTACCTTTTTTTTCTTTTAGGTCACATCTAAATACAATCATGAAGGTAACATTCACAAGAATAAAATCAACTGTATTGATTAAACTTCATCGGAGTAGAAAGAGTAATCAAATGCCCTCATAATGGGAGGTTTATTACAACATCAGAGTTCACAGCGGAAGTATAAAACTAAATAGTAAAACTGCATTCTTAGTCTTTCGAGATAATCTTCTATAGGGAAGTAGTCCTTTAAGCCTTCAATTTGCATGTCGCCTGCATCAACTGTACGGTTGGGAGATGGTCAATGCCCTGCTCATAGTGATGGTTATCCTTTAAGATTAACAATAATTCAAGAGATTCATAACAGGTAAAGTAAGGGTACTAATATGTCTCGTACTCCACTAATACATGAGATATTAGTATACGCAAATAATCTACATGAGATGCATGACTGACATAGTGTGTGCAGCTCATCGTACGTAGTAATCATCACAATGTGAAATATAATTTATAAGAAATTCGACTCAACTCGTATCCCATAACTATGGATATTCGCCGGCATGGCCAACGCTAACGTGGATTACGCGAACATCCCAAGGTAACACAACACGCAGTTGGGAGATTTACGTAACACGATGTGTTCATGGAGCCACTATTTGCGACATCCAATCCTGAAAAGTTGATGTAACACGTATGTCGATTTACATACATCAATTGTGCACCACGCCAACTAACCCACAGAATTACGTGCATGATAAGATAATCGATTCACTAGTTGTGATACCTCTTAACACATCACTTGCACTTATAGAGAATATAAACTGAATCATAAAGAATATCAATTAACTGAATCACAGAGGTTCTGGAGTAGCAAGACACATACCCAAGCCTTAAAGATAGACGACACAAGGCCAATATAATAAGAGAAGAGTGACAATGGTCAACTTAATAAAAGTGGCAATAGCCAACATAATAAGAGAAGAGTGACAATGGTCAACTCAACAAAAGAAGAGTAGCAGAGCCAACTCAAATAAAAAGACGAGTGGCATGGCCAACTCTAATAAAGAGACGAGTGGCAGAGCCAACTCAAATATAGAGACGAGTGGCAGATCCAACTCAATAAATTTGATAAGGCAGGGCAAGGCTTGTATCCATGGCCTCACATAAATTCAGAGAAATCACTTGCATTTGACATCATGTCATAATCCCAAAAGGGCCAATAGTTATAATGATATAAACTAAATTAATTGATAGGATAATTTCCAGAAAGCATGTAAACATGAAAGACAAGATAAATCATATCGTAAAAGGCACAAAAGAGGCCAGATGAAATAATAGGAATACAGGTAAAGGACAGAATAAATAAATTAACTTAAAGTACTATAAGCTTAAAGGATAAAACCCTCACCTTAGAATTCAATCACACTTTAACGTTGCTAGATTCGCGTCGTCGTACCCAAATTCTAGCACAATTAATGCAACTCTTACAGTTAGATCGTCCTCTAAATTGTATGGTTAGGATCAAAACTGTAGGTGTAGATTTAGGGTTAGGTTTAAACTTAACTAAAATCAAGTTAGGAGGACTTTGGTCGAACATTATTTGAATAAAAAAAACTTAACTAAAATCAAGTTAGGAAGAATTCCTTTCTTTTCTTTCTCTACCTTTTTCTTTTCTTTCTCTCTTCTTTCTTTCTTTCTGGCTTTGACGTCTAGCAGAGAGCTGGACGTCTCTCTCTTCTCACGTTTCTTTCTCTCCTTGCTGTTGGATGGCCAATTCTCTCTCTCTCTCTCTCTCTCTCTCTCTCTCTCTCTCTCTCTCTCTCTCTCTCGTCTTGCTTTCTTTCTTGCAGGGCGGTAGAGCCTTTATAGGTCAGTTTAATCATGAGCTCCCTTGCGTAAGTCGGTTTACGCAGCAAGGGATTCGCAGGATCTCCTTACGCAACAATCGTTTGCGTAACCGATAGAGGGAACGGGGCTGCGGTTTTGCTTGCACACGCACACATGTGCTTCAACGTGTGAAGCTGACGTAGATTGGGTCGGTTTTGGGTGTCCGACAAACTGAACGGTTTGGATCTCTGCGTAGATCAGTCTTAGTGGCTCACAATATCTTCAAACAGACGTTGTCCGTTTAGTTACGACAGAATCCTATTCCGACTCTTTGATGGAGTCGATGGGGCCCACTTTTGATGTTCTTTAAATGGATCTTGGTCGTTAATTGGTTCCCTTGGGTCGAGTTTTTTTTTTTTTTTTTTTTTTTTTTTCCTTGGGTCGAGTTAGTCACTGCATCAAGATTTGAATTCGATCCGGGTTTTGAGTGGGTCACAGCACCAATCGTCGTAGCAACGTATTCCTTGTTGCTGTGAACTAGAATGCGTGCAAGGATGCATGGAAATGACGTGGTTTTGGCCTAAATTTCGTCTTGCACGCGATGGGCGGCTCGGATCCTCCGAGTGGTTGATGATGGTGGCCCAGTACCATCACAGCGGTGGTCGTTCGCAGCTGCTGCGAACGCGGGAGGAATTCTCCCTTTGTTTTGAATCCTGTCCGGTCAAGGAAACCTTGACCGATTCCTACTCTCGGTGGGATGCGAACATACATGTTCTGTGTGCACACTCAACCCAAGGTGGGGCCCATAGTGATGTTTTTGGGACATCTACACCGTCCATTCATTTTTTTCATCTAATTTAAGGGGTTGTGCCTAAAGTAGAAGCATATCCAAAGATCAGGTGGCCCAAAATTGGCGTTTAATGGTTGCTCTGTCCATTGGGGCATTTATACAATTATATAAGGGCTAAATTTCAACGTGTATGGTTAATTTCGGGTTTATAGTCATGGTATAAGATTTCACACTAATCGGATTGTGGCAACTATGTGATCTAAAATTCAAGGGCCTAGGTTAGTGGTATTTTCGTAATTATTGTTGATCTACGATTTTTGTGCGATCTAAGGGTACCACATGGTTTTAGGCACGTTTCTAAGTAATTCTTATAAAAGAGTTTACATCTAATTCATCATGGATGATGGGTTATTTGTAAATTTAGTCAGAGGAACGTTCACGTATTAATCTGCGTGATTAACAGTTGGATGACTTGTTCTATGAATGAGGACCATCTCCAACAGTTAGATTTGTGTTAGGATAAGGATGTAAGGCTAGAATAGTTGGATTAGTATCGTACACACATATATATTACGTTGAATCTTATGGTAACGCTCGAGGACTTTTAATACCCGGGTATTGAAATGTTCGGAGCGTTACATTTGGTGTTATTCAGAGTAGCTCCGAAGTGTCGTTAACTCATATCTAGAGAGAGGTCAACAGAGTGGTGGAAAATCTGGCCCGCCTATGATGTAGAGCGGGTTGCGAACACTTTCATGTTCAAGATGGATCAGAGAAGGCCCGATCAGAGGCAGAAGTCATCAAGACCGTCAGAACCTTAAAACAAGAATATCTCGCAAACAGGAATGAGTTACTCAATGTACCATATATGATTTTGGGGTAGGACGAGCTACTTTATCCAACCAACCTGACAACCGGGTTGCCCACGCCGAATTTGCGAGATTCCATCAGGTCGATGGTCAAATTCCATGTTTACTTTCGTTTTTACTATAAATAATAAGTTTTAGTTTGATTATAACTCTTCATCTGTTGGGCTTTAGGAGTTGTGCCCAACATGAAAAGGGCTTATAATAATTAGGAGAAAAACGTGGTTAAGCCACATAGAAAACTTAGTATAAAAAGTAAATTTACTATTTATAGTAAGTTACGAATTTCTAGGAGTTTTAGTTTTAGTTTGCTTCTGATTTCTCTCTTATTGCTTGGTATCCCTATTTAAAGGGTTGTGAACTCGTTTAATTCATTAATTAATCAATTAAATTTAGAATTTATTTCTATTTTCTTGCATTCTTTCCTCGCGGATTCGAGAAGTCTCTGTGAAGAGTCCAGAGAAGCTCCGTGGATTCAGAGTAGTTATCCTTGAGGAAGACGGTGATCGACCTCATCATGTTCATCCCTGCGTCAATTGGTATTAGAGCGAGGACTCTCCTCAGACCGATGGCAAACAACGAAGGTATGAACAAAAATCTTGTGGATAGTGATACAGGGATTCATTATCTTTCGAAAGGAATGTAAGCTTTCCACCTGGAGAGTCAGTTGACCATGCAAAGGCTGTAGGCAACCCTCAACCGTATTGCGAATGTGCTAATTCCGTCATGAGCCCTATGTGATGCTTAACCGCCCGTGGTTGCTATACGGCACAACCTCAATTTTTGTAGAGCACTACCAGTGGTGAATTGTAGGGCTATACTAGATAATGTGAGTTCTAACGATGAGGACCTCGATGATGGCTTTGCCTGACGACTAGTCCATGGAGGAAATCGTATAGATCATATCGAAAGATACTATCGAGATAAGGCCAAACTTCATAGTTTTAATGGATTATTATGTATAAAAGATTTACTCGATGGATTGCCTCCCATCATGAGGGACATCCAACATCACATAGGCCTTATCCCTAGGGCTAGCTTGCCTAACCGCCTTCACTGTCAGGTGAGTTAAAAAGAATGTCATATCTTGAAAGCAAGAGTGAAAGATCTGATTGATATTAGTCAAGTCAAGGAAAGCATGAGTATATGTATTGTGACAGCTTAAGAGCCTAATGCCAAGTACAAGAAAATGGCTAATAAACATAGACATCAAAAGTTATCTCAGAGTCATGAACTAAGTCCCTTAAGTAACTTGAGGATGAGTTTTTTTTTTCAAGTGGAGGGGTTTGATGTATAATGTGTCACAGATACATTCCTAGCATGGTTGGACCAAAAGAAGGTGGACCGTAAATTGATCATAACTTTTGATCCGGGTATCGTTACGACATACTAAACTAAGTATCATGAACTGAAGCAGCACGAGAACTCGATGACGAGTTCTTTTAAAGTAGAGGGGACTGATGTAGAGCGGGTCACGGACACTTTCATGTCCAAGATGGATTAAAGAAGGGTCGATCAGAGGCAGAAGTCATCAAGACCGTCAGAACCTTAAAATAGGAATATCTCGCAAACCGGAATGCGTTACTCGACGTACCATATATGATTTTGGGGTAGGACGAGTTATGCCGAATTGCCCATGCCGAATTTGCGAGATTCCATCAGATCGATGGTCAAATTCCATATTTATTTCCGTTTTTACTATTTTTTTTTTTAGGTAACTTTTTTTTTTTCCAAAAGAGAAAGATACAGGGACTATACTTCGGGTGACCCCAAGTCCTCCAAAAAAACAAGGACTCCGGCCACCTATCGTAAAGAATATATACACTCGCCGTCACCCTGACGTTGCCCCACCCGCTCTTACGAATCGACCCAAGACCCACTCTATCAAGAAAGAGCAACCTCTAACTACCTGAGGAAGATCCGAAAGGGAGGAAAAGAGAGACGAAGCTTGGTCGGAACTACCCCCTTTAGCCATCCTATCCGCTGGTTCGTTTCCTTCTCTGCACATGTGACTGAACGTGATCTGGCAATCTCTGGCAAGTGAATGAATTTTTGACCGCCAGTATTTGCATCTCCAACTCGGCTGAGAAGATCTAGTCAACCAGTTGACAACCAGTAAAGAGTCAGACTCTACGACAACTTTCTTTAGCCCCGGTTGCAAACAGAAGCTAAGGCCATCATGAACTGCCCTCAGTTCAGCCCAAATGTTCGACACCATTCCATAGCCAGCTGAGAACGCAAACCGAAGATCGCCAATCTTCGGTTTTAGTTTGATTATAACTCTTCATTTGTTGGGCTTTAGGAGTTGTGTCCAGCATGAAAAGGGCTTAGAATAATTAGGAGAATGACGTGGTTAAGCCACATAGGAAACTTACTATAAAAAGTAAATTTACTATTTACAGTAAGTTATGAATTTCTAGGAGTTTTAGTTTTAGTTTGCTTCTGATTTCTCTCCTATTGCTTGGTATCCCTATTTAAAGGGTTGTGAACTCGTTTAATTCATTAATTAATCAATTAAATTTTGAACTTATTAGAATTTATTTATATTTTCTTACTTTCTTTCCTTGTGGATTCGAGAAGTCTCTGTGAGGAGTCTAGAGAAGCTAGTTATCCTTGAGGAAGACGGTGATCGACCTCATCATATTCATCCTTGTGTCAGTCTAAGTAGCTCCAATCAGTCAATCCAGGTCTTCACATCCGTCACAGAACTTTAGATCACTTCTCGAGAGGAAATTATCCTAGATAAGACGGGGCTGGGTTCCATTAAAAAAGGCTAACTTGGTTTTGTTCCAGGCCGCACGGGAGCCAAAGAGTAATCCCCAGGCCAATACGATAGGCTGCCCTTGGATTTTATTTTCCCAAGCGGCACCCGAATGTTATGACCTTCTATACGTGAATAAAAGGTTTGAAAAAATAAAATGTAGAAAGGAAAGACGAAATTGAATGACTAGATATATATACGAATGTAGCCCATATGATGACTGTCCTGGCATGATTTTATTTTATTTTTTAATCCAACCATGCCAATGGGTTTTGCACCTAATAAACGGCCCCGGTCAGATACATATATAAGTCCCACGTTGGCAGGAGCGCCCGGGGAGAGAGAGAGAGAGAGAGAGAGAGAGAGAGAGAGAGAGAGAGAGAGAGAGAGAGAGAGAGAGAGAGAGAGAGAGAGAGAGAGAGAGAGAGAGAGAGAGAGAGAGAGAGAGAGAGCTTACTCGCTTTTATCTCCATCAAGTCACTTGAATGCGATCCATAGCTCAACTTGCAGACTGAGTGGAGATACCTCGTTTCAACACTTGAGGTCTTGGTATCGATCCCTAGTGGGGGTAACTAATATGGAGTGTGTGTATTGACATGGGTGTGTACTAACAAGCTAACCAAAAAAAAAAAGTCACTTGAAAAGTGTTAGAGTGGTCATTAAGATAAGGAAAAGATGGATAAAGAGAGATAAAGAGAATGAGTACTCTCTCTTTTCGTGCATGGGAGGGAGAAGAATACCGATAGCCATCTTTACAAATTGATGCCATGTTTTAGACCCGTATGGTTGGTTCCCGCAGCGAAAATGGTTTTGCCATAGTTGGGATTTCAATTTCTAATTAATGTGAAACGATGCTACGTGGTTAACAACAACACGTAATGCATTTAAAAAATAAAATAAATTTATATAATGGTCTGAGGGTCCATTTGGATAGTTATCCTGCATAATCAGGAATGAGTCTAATACCAATTTCAGCGGCCAAATGCCCTCTATGCCAGATCCACTACATTGAAACCAATCTTTCCTCGGTAGAATTAATTACTTTTTCCCCTGAACTTCAATAATTTCACCTTTTTTTTCTTTAACACGCACACCCACACCACACATACACACACACCACATGGCCCACCGCACCTGAGATACTGCAGACCTTACCGTGGGGTCCACCTAGATGTATGTATTCTATATCCACGCTGTCCATCCGATTTGCTAAATCAATTTAGGGCACATGCCCAATAATCAACCAGAACCAAGTCTCAGGGTTCAAGTCCTTGCCTTATGGTAGACTTTTTTCAGCATGAGGTCCTGGGTTGACTACCCATAAGTGGTGAAATCCCACCATGGCCTGAGTACGGGAGTATGTGGGTTGCGTGTGTTAAAAAAAAAAAAGCTCTAGGAAGCTTTTAATGGTGAGGGTGTACAACCACCACTGCGGTCCATTCGAAATTTGAATCTGCTGCATTTTTAGGCTCATGTCCTAAAATTAACTGGAAAAATGGATAGACGGAGTCGATTTAGAATTCATAGATTAAAGTGGGCCCCACAGGAAGGGCGGCACCATCTTGGCTGATGCTTATTGAGCGAATTAGCGTAATATTTTTACCACCAGGATCTTATCCAAGTGGTGACCAGATGGAAAGCTCAGACCTCAGAAAAATGTGTTATGTTGGCACGTGTGATTGTGAGTAGATGAGCACGTATAATTGTGAGTAGATGAGCTATGGGCTACACGTGGTCAAGGGTTCGAGTGCGAGTGTGCGTGTGTAAAAAAAAAAAAAAGTTACGGACCACACACGTGTGAAACTAGCGAATCTGCACTTTTTCAGCTGGTACATGAGAATAATGATGCACATCTTCCTTGCTTGCGGGGAGAAGACTCTTTCCTCTTACGTTTGGCTGTTCTGCTTTTGGTGTGCTATAAATTAATATACGATGCCTGATAATAAGTTGTAGATTTGGCTCGTTTGGTGTGGTGACGTCAAAGCTTACCTTTGAAGGGTGCAAAACACTTGAAGAGTGGGCCACAAGATCCGGCCACCGTTGAATCTAGTAAGTGACCTATCTCAGCTCCTTTGGCCACAGACGCGGATTGCCTAGTGATGCTGCCAGTAGCTGGCTACTGCTCGGTGCTCTGATGTGCCTGCCAATGGTATATGCGTTTTTATACATAGCGTATATCCATTTTTGAATATCATTTTATAGCATGGACTCGAAAATGTGTCAGGTACAAATCTCAGGTGAACCACACCACTGGGGTCACCAACGTTTTGGATTAAGCTGATATTTCTGTTATCTTCATCCAAGTCTGTGGGACCTAATCAACAGGTTGGATGGCAGATATACAGGTTGGATGGCAAGCCTGTAGTAAGCTTTTAATGGGGGGTGTTCAACCACCACTGTTTTCCTGTGGCGTGGTCCACCTGGTACTCGGATCTGACTCATTTTTTGGATCAAATGCTAAAATGTTCTGAAAAAAAATGGATGGACGGTGTGAATAAAACACCTACAGCATGATGGGGCTCAAAGAGCACTGATCAGTAGCCAGGTGGCTACTAGCAGCGTCAGCTGGCAATCCGCGTCCTTTGGCCACTGCTTTGAAAGCATAAAAATTCGAGTCTGGAACACATCCAAGCCATGCATTAGGTTTGCTGCACTTTGTAGATAGGCTATCCCTTAATTCAAGGACGCCCCATTAGCTGCAACTTCAGATCGTGCCACACTGACCGTGGGGCCCACCTCGATGTATGTATTGTATATCCACACCGTCCATCCATTTTCCTTGCTAATTTTTGGGCATGGTCGCAAAACTGAGGCAGATACAATTCTCAGGAGGACCACACAATGGACGATCGGATTCTCACCGTTAAAAACTTCTTGGGAGTCAAAGAGGTTTTGTATCAAGCTACTATTTATGTTTTCCCTTCGTGGAGGTCTCTATGACCTAATCACCAGTTTGGATAACAATTAAAAATTACATTGGGCCCTAGGAAGCTTTTAATGGTGGCCATTCAATCACCACTGTTTTGCAGTGGTTTTGTTCAGCTGAGATTTGGAAGTGCCGCATTTGTGGACCATGTTCTAAAATCTGCTGAAAAAAATGTATGGCTGCATTGATACACGGGAATTTGACTGTATTGACCTTGAAGTTTGGTCAAATTATCTGATGAGATTGAACCTTTCAAATATCCCAAGACAAACTTCCATAAATTACTTGGACCAAAATGCCCTTGTCCTTGGTTAAGTAGTTGTACAATTTTTTAGGGAATAAAAAGTTACGTCGTATTTAATGCCAAGAAAGTGGTGCGTACAAAACTCTTTTTTGCACATGGGCAAGGACCAAACTAGTGGGGCCTACACTGATATATGTGTATAATCCATATTGTCCATCCTTTTTGTCGTGTCATTTTAGGGTTAGGGCCCAAATATCAACCTTATCCAGAGCTTGTGTGAGCCACATAATAGAAAATAATAGTGACAATGAGACCCACTATTGAAACTTTCTAGGCTCATTGTGATGTTTGTTAGAAGTGGACACTGCCCAGTTAGGACTTTTTGGCCCCACAACGAGCTGATAGACAAGGTGGATGGAACAAATCACCCCATTGTGAGCCTTAGGCTATTGTACCAATGACTCTCCTTTCATTTGGTAGTAAAAGAAGTGAACATGTAACCACCGCAACCCATATAACATGACAACCACGACCCGAGTGGATAGATCGGATCACCCCATTGTGGGCTTTAAGTTATGATATTAATGGTTTGGTAGAAAAGGAAGTGAACACATTGCAAACCACGAACCATGCAACATGACAACCACGACTCATATAACATTACAATTACGACCCATGCAAACCACGACCCATAACATGACAACTACGACCCATGCAAATTATGATCCATATGGCAACTATGACATATATAACATGACAACCACGACCTATATAATATGATAACCACGACCCATAGTCAACAAGTTAGTGCAAGTCACGCCTTAGTCGTGCAAACAATATTTGTAGAATATCATAGGTCGCATCAGGTGGTTGTAATGCTGTAAGGGTCGTGGTTGTAATGTTTTCAGGGTCATAGTTGTCATGGATCGTGTCATGAGGTAAGGATCGTGGTTGTCATGTTAAATGGGTTGTGGTTGTCATGGATCATAGTTATTATGTTATATGGGTTGTGGTTGTCATGTTATATAGGTTGCGGTAGTAATGGGTCGTAATTGTCATGAATCCGAGTTATCATGTTATATGAGTTGTGGTTGTCATGTTATATAAGTCGTGGTTCTCATTTTAGAGCCAAGGCCTATAAAATGAAGACTACGACCTATACTGCATGACAGCTACGACCCTTACCTTATGACAACTACGACTCATGACAATTATGACCCATGACAACTACGACCCTTACCACATTACAACCACGAACCTTACTGCATTACAACCACCTGATGCGACCTATGTTACTATACAGATATTGTTTGCACGACTATGACGTGACTTGCATTAACTTGGTGACTACATGGGATAAATATACATAAGATCCTTATCATCCATCAAAGTTAAAAAAGTAACGTGCTTATTCGTATTAAAGCTAGTCTGACATTTTTCGAATATGAGATGACTATTGATAGACTGCAGAGCAGGAAATGCAGGCTATATGGGTCGTAGTTGTCATATTATTTGGGTCGTGATTGTCATGTTATATGTGTCGTAGTTGCCATATGAGTCCCATATGTGTCGTGGTTTGCATGAGTCTTAGTTGCCATGTTATGGGTCATGGTTTGCATGGGTCTTAGTTGCCATGTTATGGGTCATAGTTTGCATGGGTCGTAGTTGCCATGTTATATGGGTCGTGGTTGTCATGTTGCATGGTTTGTGGTTTGCAACGTGTTCACTTTCTTTTCTACAAAACCATTGGTACCATAACTTAACGCCCACAATGAGGTGATCCGATCCATCCACCTTGTCGGCTAGCTCACTGTGGGCCCAAAAAGACCTAACTTGGGCAATATCCACTTCTAACAAGCATCACAGTGAGCCTGAAAAGTTTTCATAGTCATCATTGTTTTCTATTTTCTGGCCCACACAAGCACTGGTTCAGGCTGATATTTGGGCTTTACCCCTAAAATGACATGATAAAAAGGATGGACGACATGGATTATGGACGACATGGATGAAACACATACATCATGGTGGGGCCCACAGAGCACCGAGCACCAGCCATTGGCTGGTGGCATGGGAGAGTAGCCAATCCGTCACTTTCTCGGGGTTGTAAAAAGAAGGTAACTTCTTATTCACTCTAGGACCGTACAACTACTAAACGAAGGATAAGGGCATTTTGGTCCAAGTAATTTACGTAAGCTTATTAGAAGGCCACTCTTCCGATATTTGAAAGGTTGAATCTCAGTAGGTAACTTGACCAAACTTCGAGGTCAGTATGGTCAAATTCCTTTGATATACAAGTCATACATTAAGGTGGACCCCACGGTCAGGGTTGCACCCACATGGCTGGATCCTGGGTGGAAACTATTCGATTGACGTCCAAAATTCAGTGAGGTTCATTTTTCTTTCTTTTTTTACACGGGCACCCGACACACGCACCCACGCACGCCATAGTGGTATTTCACCACCTCTGGGTATCGAACCCAAGACCTCGTGTTGAAACTCCTCAGAGTCTGTCTACCACTAAGGTTAAGGATTCAAAACCGGTGAGGTTAGTTCATCTGATAAGCCACAAACGTAGGAAAAATGGACAGCTTTAGAAAATATGCCAACAGTCCATGTTCAGGCTACATGTGTGGACCAAACGATGACTGGACCAACACGATTTGTGGGACAAACCCACCCGATGCGGACCAATAAGTCGTGTTGATCCGGAACGGAATAGGACCGGTGAATGCATCGATCAATTTGTACTGACCACCTGCAATTTGTACTGACCACCTGATGGGCTACTAGAGAGGTGGCAGAACTCATGGCGATCAGCTGTTTCTGGCTGTCGGATCCGTGTATCATGGAACCGATCTTACTTCTAACATGTTTGATATTTTTACCAAGATGGAAGAAGGAAGAGTGGAAGTATTTTCAAAGCCTGTGAGAAACTTGTGGAATAACTGGGACGTTCGGGTCTTCGTTCTCTGTAGTCTGTTGGTGCAAATCCTTCTCATCTTCTTAGTGACCCTACGCAAACGGACGGCATCAAAGCTACTCATCATCTTCACATGGTCCCTCTACCTGCTTGCCGACTGGTTGGCTATTTTCGCACTGGGCCTCCTCTCCAACAGCGTAGGGGACACGTCAGATACAACCGGTGGTGACAGCAAGCCCGGCGTGAAAATCATGGCCTCTTCTGGTGGTCCAAAGCACAACGTTGAAAAATTGGCCAACAACAACGTTCTAGCCTTCTGGGCCCCCTTCCTTCTCTTGCACCTCGGCGGACCTGACACGATCACGGCCTTTGCGATGGAAGACAATGAGCTGTGGCTTAGGCATTTGCTTGGAGTGATGTTTGAGGTTGGCCTGGCTGGTTACGTTTTCTTGCTTTCCGTGCCAAAAAATAAGCTCCTAGCCCCGACTCTATTCATGTTTGTTGCTGGGATTATCAAGTATGGAGAGCGGACGTATGCGCTCTACCTCGCGAGCATGGACGGCTTCCGGGACTCGATGCTTGAAAAGTTGGGCCCCGGTACGAACTACGCCAAGCTTATGGAGGAACACCAGTCGAAAAAAGAGGCAGGGATCCCCGCGCAGATAGTGAATAGCACAAAGCCCGAAGCCTATGATATCGAGATGCAGCAACGGGAAATGGACGAATTGACGAGAATGTACAAGGCTCACCGCTTCTTCAAGACCTTCAAGGGCCTTATCATTGATCTCATGGCCAGCTTCCACGACCAGGTAGAGAGCCGCAACATCTTCCTGAGGTGGTTCCCAGAGGACGCGTTCCGGGTCGTTGAGTACGAGCTCGAATTCATCTACGATGTGCTCTTCACTAAGGCTGCCGTGGTGCACAATATCGTCGGGTACATCTTACGGGCCATTTGCTCTTGCTCGATCATGACTGCTTTCTTGCTTTTCTTCTTCACCAACAAACGCGACTTCCTCCCACTCGACGTTGCCATCACCTACATATTGTTGGGTGGCGCTATTGCCTTGGATTTTGTGGCTTTTATCATGCTCCTGATCTCCAACTGGTCTGCCGTCAAGATTCCAATGCTCGGCCCCAATGTCTTTAAGATCATAACCTACTTACTGCCTCACGATGGATGGTCCGTATCCATCATGCAATACAATCTGATAGACACTTGCATCCCTCAACATGATAAGTACCTGGGACGGATTGCTGATCGAGACACCCTCTGTGGGAAGTTCTTTGAGGCCTCGTACATCCAGAAGGCCTTGGCTGTGCTGCCATGCAAAATGTTGGGTAACCTCATGAAGGAGACGCAATACACCTACCGTGTAGCTGTCTCCGAAGATATGAAGAATATCATCTTTCACGAGTTGAAGAAGAAAACCGAGATCATGAAACATCCCAAGGCCGCCCGGGGCAAATGGGCCCTCGAGCAGAGGGGCTACCTCAGTCAGTTCGGCGACAGCGTCCAGGTCGAATTCGATGAGAGTCTGCTAAGGTGGCATATCGCCACCACCATTTGTTATTACACCGACGAGGACGTTGGCAAGAAGCCTCCCACAGATAACAACAGTACAAACAAGGGATCAAATGACCTTAACCAAGAAAATGAGGCAGTCCCCATCTCAGCAGCCATACATCGCCGACTGAGTAAGCTTATATCTGATTACATGATATATCTTCTCGTCATGCAGCCTTCCATGATGTCATCATCGGCTGTGATTAGGTTCCTGGAGACCAGTGCTGAAGCCCAAAAATTCTTCCTCCGAAGGCCATTTAAAAGGTGGGACCCAAACCTTGCATCCGCCTTTTTCTGCTCTTCCCAACCTTTGGAGGAAGAAAGGGAAAAGCGACGAGAGTTAGCATGCACAGATCTACTATCGGTGAATACTGTAGCAAATCCCATAGAAGTGAAAGGAGACTGGAGCAAGTCGGTGTTGTTCGATGCATGCATTCTCGCGAAGAAGCTGAAAGATGAAGTGAAGGTGACGCAGAGATGGCCCCTGATCTGTGAGGTATGGGTTGAGATGCTCTCCTACGCTGCATGTAACTGTAGCGGGATAGCCCATGCTCAACGCCTTAGTAAAGGTGGAGAGCTTCTCACGTTTGTATGGTTTCTAATGTCTCACCTGATAGACCCGGGTCCTGGTAGGGCTAAACTAATTGTAGGTAAGTGATCATCTCTTCTATTTGCTGCACCAAATACAATAAGATTTGAAAGACTATTATTCGACCAAGATGAGTGTGGACAGAAATGTTATTGGCCATCCAAAAGGCTACCACGGCTTTGAAGATCATGTGTCACACTCATCAGGTTGGCCACAAATGCGATTATGTGCAACAGGTCATACTTTGGATGCACTATATTGAGCCCAAAGAAATGTGTCGTATCTGCCCATCATTCATCAAACCACGTAGAAGAAGTATGGACTTGTATAAAGTGAGATCTGGATTACCTACTAACGCCAGTAGCGACTGGATGGTTCTCTGTGGGCTATCAGGATGTATGGTTCTCTGTAGGCCCATTATAATGTATGTGTTTTATCCACGTGGTTCATTCATTTTTTCAAATTATTTTAAGGCATGAGCTAGAAGATAAAGTAGATCCAGATCTCATGTAGATCACACCACGGGAAATAGTAGTGACTCAAACACCCACCATTAAAATCGTTCAGGGGGCATAAACGTTTTGGATGAAGCTGATATCTGTGTTTTCCTTTCATCTACTTCTGTGTGACTTAATCACCGGTCTCCCCCGTTCTCACCCATGGTGAGCTAGTCCTGGACAAGGCCGGCCTCGGTTCATTGCAGCTTTCTTAATCTCTTTTCCAATTTTGTTTCCTTCCTTACGATAGGTGGGCCCTCTTGGGATGGGCCTTCCCGAATTGTGTATGTGCTGCAATGATGAGGTCGCAGGGCATTTTTTTGTCAGCCTGAGCACCCCTCCTAATCTGTAAAGTCAGTTTCTTTTTTAAAAAAATATAAAATATAAAATATAAAATATAAAATCAACGGTTGGATGGAAAATAAACATTACAATGAGCCTGATGAAGTTTTTAATAGTGGGCGTTCAATCACCACTATATTCTTGTGGTGTGGAACACTTCATATTTGGATGAACTTTATTTTTGGGCTTGCCGTAACAACTCAAAATTTTATAATTCCCTAAAATTTAATTATTATTATTTTTTAAAATTGATGAAATCAATTGCAACGACCCTCACCATTATCTTATCCATCTTACCCGAGGAACTATCCTTTTTTATAAGAGCGGTAAATTAAAAAAATAAAAAATATAAAATATAAAAAATCAAGAG
The DNA here is from genome assembly GCA_030180095.1 of Magnolia changhungtana. Taxonomy (NCBI): domain Eukaryota; kingdom Viridiplantae; phylum Streptophyta; class Magnoliopsida; order Magnoliales; family Magnoliaceae; genus Magnolia; species Magnolia changhungtana. The sequence continues at coordinate 323,580 of JASAUF010000394.1, read as the reverse complement.
AGAAAAGATAGGAGAGAGAGATAGATAAAGTGAAAGAAAGGCTTGTAAGGTTAGTATTTTTTTTATTTTTTTTTTTAATGTTATTATGATTTTGGGCTTGTATGATGGATGGTATGGATTTACTATAGGTCTAATACATGTGAACATATATCAATAAGTGTATATATGCACAATACACCTTGGAGCACCTAAGCGCGTGTAAACAAGTAATAAAATCAAACACTTAAAGACTTAATTTTCCTTGAATTACGTGTTAAGCTTATTATTGCATCTGGGGCCTGATCAATTCAGTCCATTATATTTTGATGACCAAAATATGACAAACCTCCAAAAATTAAGCCAAATCAACATTTAGGTGGACCATAATAATCAAAATAGAATTTATGGTATATCAGCCATTGGAAGATCTATCGGGCCGTATGGACTTTCGATGAAGATACTAATTATTTTGACAATTTAAAAATAATCAGGTGAACCAATGAATAACTCGGATCTTAGATAGATATTTAAGAGGGTTCAAGATAAGGAATGTATATATTTTAATGGTGAAAGAATAGTCAGTGTTGTTCATGATGGTACGGCCTACCAGAATCACGTATCTGGTTCATTTTTTTACTAGTATCCTAAAACGATATCAGTAAATTGGTGAAGAGAATAGATTTAATGTACACACATTATGTGTGGACCATCAAAAAAAATATAATAATATAAAATATGTATAAAAACACTCTAGCATGCAAAAGTAAAGTTTATGTATTTAGGGATCCAGAATTAATCTGGATTGGTGGGCCTTCTATGCGGGGCGTTCTTGATTTAAGTGGCAATTCATATCGTCTATTAATCTTGTCACTTAATAAGAGACTTATGGTTGGAAAATTTATTCGAAAGAAAACTCATGTAAACCACAATGCCTTAAACAATGAAAAATAAATGGTTACCATTGAGCAGTCGTGTGGAGCACAAAAGTGTTGTTTCGAGGAGATTTTTGGGCTCACCTTTATGTGGGGATTACCCATCTCACCCATGGCTTAGATTATCGTGGGATCCATGCAAAAATAATAATAAATAAATAAATAAATACAAAAAAAAAAATTTTAGTTCCAATGTTGAAACGAACTGCAGTATCTAATATTAGAGACCATCTTGGGATATGAGATTGTGGACATAGTGATATATGTGTTATATCCACCCCATCCATTTGATTTGGAAGGGCTACTTTGTGTTAGGAGTGTAAATTTAGGACATATCCAAAATTTGTGTCGCCTATATAGTTAGAAAACAATGGAGGTTGTACAATAATCTTTTAGGTTATTATGCATCCCACATATTTCGGATTAGATTGAAATTTCTTCACAATGGTCAATACAGTAGTGGTAACCATGTAATCAGTCCAGATCCTTGTAGCAGGACCCATATAAAAAAATATGTGTTATATATATATATATATATATATATATATATATATATATATATATATATATATATATATATATATATATATACCATATGGATGCATGATAAAACTTATCTAAACTATATGCATGTTTAGGACAAAACATCCGCATGCTAAAATATGTATCATTATAGCATGCTAGTACAAGATCCAAGCCATCCATTTGGTGGGTCATCTTATAAGATATCTAGCCTGCCCTTTTTGGTTGGGATAGATAAGATAAACCCTATCTATTAGGTACATTACCTTGTAAAACCTAAGCATCACTCCCATTTATGACCTTAGTAATCAAAACAAATCAAGGGCTTTATAAACTTGATATTTTTATCCATTCATTTTAATATTATGATAAATTTTATATGGATTATAGGTATTCTCTGATCTGCTCCATCGGATTTCTCTCCAAATCAACAGGTGAGTAATCCCAACATGTTTCCTCTCCATATGATTAAAATAAATAAAAACCTTAACCCTAATAGTCGCAGCAGCAGCAGAGAGATGGAGGCGGCGATAACAGTGAAGGACGTTTCCCCTCACAACTTCGTGAAAGCTTACTCTGCTCATCTCAAGCTCTCCGGAAAGGTTGAACTTCCTCACTGGACTAATATTGTGAAAACTGTCACATTCAAGGAGCTTGCTCCTTACAACCCGGATTGGTATTTTATCAGAGATGCTTCCATCGCATGGAAGATCTATCTGAGGTAGGGTATTGGAGTTGGTGGCTTCCATAAGATTTATTGTGGGTGCAAGAGAAACGAGGCTTGTCCACCACATTCCTGCAAGAGCGGCAGCTCCATTGCTCATCACATCCTTCAACAATTGTAAAAGATGAACATAATTGACATTGATTAAAAAGGTGGGAGGAGAATTATGTTGAGTGGTGATCGTGATCTTGATCAAGTTGTAGGTCGGATTGTCGTTGCTCCTTGAGTCCATAACTGGGTATGTGTGCTGCTGCTGATGCTTTTGGACATTATGGTAATTATTTTTTTAGCATAATTTTGTAGGATTTTAAATAAAAAAAAAAAAAAAAAAGATTTAGTGGGGGATATTGTTTTCAAAGATGTTATTGGCCAAGTTTTTCAGTTTTTTTTTTTTTATTTAATGAAATGTGGTTTTTGAATAGGATTTTTATTATTGAAAAAAAATAAAAAATAAATTGTTATATTGTTATGATTAATTGTATTATGATTTCTGATGTATTAAAAATTCATGCCTTACATTGTTAACACTCTTGTACGATTACATAGGGGACAAGCCATTATACCCACCAGAAGCCCACTATATGTGGAAGCTTGCCCAATGGGGGGATGCGGGCCTTGCCGATGCCTACCAATGGTAAAAGCCTACCGAGTGCAAATGCGGGTTGTCGATATCCAACCCAAGCAAGTAGATGGTTTCTATTTATACCCACTTGATGCATCATCAACACCATTAACATCATTCGCATGTGAATTACATTATTTGCGTTGTATTTCTAATTTTTATGCTTTACTTGTGTGTATATTATTTTAATTGTATCGTACACGAACCATGATGGGGTTCACTCATTAGGCCTGGCCACCTGATGGTGTATTGATGAAAATACCGTACAGATGGAATTAAAGCAGATACAATGACTCAAGAACAATAACATGAAGCCAAAACAGTGGATGATTCATAAGAACAGTGACCATATTTAACCGAAGATGAGGTTGCTTCATTGGATCAGTAGAATAATTAAATGGGACATATGTTTGCTATTATTATTCTCATTTCTATTTTAAAATGACTTCTAATTTAGATTTTTAAAATTTTTGAATAACTTGATGATTATGAACAAATAAAAGTCTCGATTCAGTGGACATAAATGTTTTAGCTTGTATTCTTGAGTATCATGAATGTGTGGTCGTGAATGTTTGTGGATGGATAGTGGTTAATATGAGTGTATAGATAAATGTTAATGAGAACATAGAATTCAAATTATATTATGTCTCTATTAAATAATGTGACTCACTGATTTAAGTACACTAAGTGTATGAGTCATGGACCGTAACTCAGGTCGAAGGGTGCGCACTTAATACCTGAATTTCAAGGTGTGACACATGCCCTACGATGATATGGAAAAGTAGATGATTGGCATGGATAAAACACGAGTATCATAGTGGGCCCACAAAGCACAGCCTTATTAGGCAATCTTATTACTATAAACTAATGTTTTTTTATTTTACTTTTAGTTTGGATCCATGCTTGTATTCGTGCACGTGAGGCTTTTTTCGTTGGGAATGGATGGAGTATGTTTGGTGTCGTGCTGGATAGAATCCACTTCCACTAGCCATAGAAGGCTTGCACTTGACTATGAACACTCTGTTGACCAACGAGATTGTCCCAATTTTTTAGATTCAAAACTAGATCACTGTCAATTCATGAGAAGGTCTCAAGTTCAACCGGTTATACCATAACTCACCGTTCACCCCATGGATAACTTCTAACCTTTTATGCGTGCGTGGTATCCAACCTGTATGATAGATTGGCTCCATTAGAAGATCACCTTGTGTAAAATTCAAGACTCGGACTGCCTAAGTTAGCACACAACACCCACGTCGATATTGTATGCTACTAATAAAATTGTGGGCCCACCATGATGAATGTGTTTTATCCATGCTGTCTATCCATTTCATATTAGGGCATGAACCAAAAATGAGGTAGATATAATCCCAGGTGGAGCACATCATTGGAAAGAGTGGTGATTGAATGCCACCGTTAAGGTCACAAAGACATGAATGAAGAAAAACAATACACATATCAACTTGATCTAAAACATTTGTAGCCCTCGAGAAGTTTTTAGAGGGGCCTCCGATCATCACTGTATCCTGTGGTGTGGTCCACCTAAGATTTGGATCTGCCTCAATTTTGTTCTCATGCAATAAAATGATCCCTAAAAATGGATGCATGGCATTGATAAAACACATACAACATGGTGAGTCCTTGGAGCTTTTTCAATAGCACACAATAACATTATCTATGGTGTGTGCTACCCCATGCAATTCAGGTCTCTTCTGCCACAGCCAGTGCGAGCAAATAGGTCATTGGCTTGGGTGGGCTCCACCATAATGTTTATGTAAAGTCAACTTTGACCACCATGTGCATCATTTCATGTCAAGTCATGGGTCCAAAAATCATTTCCATCTATTATTTATTATTAAGGTTGAACACTTAATTGGAAACGATGCACAAGCCAATGCTCACCTTTTGAAATGTTTCATTAGGGTGGCCAAAGTAATTCATGTATTGGTACAAGTTTTTGGCGACACGCCTTTTTTTTTAAAAAAAAGTAATGTAAGCGGTTAGAATGGATTTCATATATAAAAGCATCATAGAACCCCATCACTTTACGTAAGAGAACCGCATCACCTTGTTTAATAGAACTTCATCAATTTGTTTAATGGAACCATGTCACTTTGTCCAGTAATCCAAAACTTAGTCTAGTGGAACCCTATCACTTTGTTTGCTAACCCTCTCACTTTGTCTTGCAACCCTGCCACTTTATCATGTGGAATTCTATCACTTTATCCAACAACCCCATTACTTTACCCAATATAACCCTGTCAAATTGTTTAGTAAAACCTCTTCATTTTATCTAATAGAACCCTATCACTTTGGACACCCAGATCCGTAGCTCAACTGGCAGACTGAGTGGAGATACCTCGTTTCAACAGTTGAGGTCTTGGTATCGATCCCTAGCGGGGGTGGCTAACATGGAGTGTGTGTACTGACATGGGTGTGTACTGACAAGCAACACACAAAAAAAAAAAACCCTAATAATAAATAAAAATAAAAATAAAAAAATAAATAATAAGAAATAAATAAAAGAACCCTATCACTTTGGCTAGTATACCCACATCGCTTTGTCTAGCAATTCCACCAATTTATCTAATGGAACCCATCATTATGTCTAGTAAACCCGTCACCTTGTCTAGTTGAATCTCGTCATTTACTATGACAACCCCATCACTTTGTCTTATGAAACTACCACATTTTTTTTCTAGCAACCTCGTCACTTTGTTGGGCAACGCGGCCACTTTATCTAATAAAACTCATCACTTTATCTAGTAGAATTCCGTCACTTTGTCCCATAATCCCATCACTTTGTCTACTGAAACCTTGTCACGTTATCTAGTGAAATTCCGTCACTTTGTCGAGCAATCTCATCAATTTATATATCTTGTAGAATCCCGTCACTTTGTCTAGTGGAACCCTGTCACTTTGTTCGGCAACCTTGTCACTTTGTTTAGTGGAACTCCATTACTTTATTTGGCAATCCAGTCACTTTATCTAGTGGAACCCATCACTTTGTCCAGTAGAATCTCTTTGACTGTATACGGAGTTTACTTAGAAAAAAAATTTTGTATGGGACACAACTATTGACTTAGACAAGGCTTACCGTGATGTTTTTGTAAGATCCATCATGACCATTTGTTATTAAGTCTCATATTGGGCATAAATACAAAAAATCATGTTGACCCACGATTCTCGTGGGCTGCAGTACAAAAGGAAATGATTGGAAGAGATTTGTATACCCTTGATTTTTAAAGGGTCCACCATGATACTTGTATGAAATCCACTTTAACCATTAGATTGCAAAAATAAATAATAATAATAAAAACTTAGGCTTGCACCCTAAAAATTGTAACTGGACATGAATCACTTGGGATACACTAATGGAAATAGTTTGGCAGGCCTTATACACTATGTACAAGTCAATGTGAATCATAAATGGAATTGATTTTTGGGCCCATGGCCTAACATGCGGTGAAAAACCTAATGGCTGGGGTTTATTTTACATAAATATCACAGTAGGGCCCACTCCGAGTCACCAATTAACCATTTGTTCTTGCATGTGGCTGTGAGGGACGACAATACTCAAATTGCCTAGGATATATAGCATGCAACATGGACAGTTGTGCGCCACGAGGAAGACTTTGTAGGCCCTACCATGATGTATGTGTATTATTCATGTAGTCCATCCATTTTTATGGATCAATTTAGTGCATGAGCACAAAATTAAGGTAGATTTATATCTCGGGTGAATTATACCACAAGAAATTGGTGATTGGATGCCTAGCCTAAAAAAAACTTTTTGGTGGCTACAAAAGTTTTTGATCAAGCTGATATTTATATTTTCTTGTCATCCATGTCTTTGTGACTTTATCACCGGGTTGGACGGCAAATAAACATTACAGTGGGCCCTAGGAAGTTTTTAATGAGAAGCTTTCAATCACTATTGTTTCAGTGTGATCCACTTGAGATTTGGATCTATTTCATTGTTGGGCTCATGCCCTAATATGAGGTGAAAGAAAATGATTGGACAGCGTGGATAAGATACATTTATCATAATGGGCTTATGAAGATTGTTTAGTAGCACATAACACCGATGTGGGTGCCACATGCTACACTTTGCAATCTAGTAATGCATCTTTGTTCCAACCTCAGGATGTGAGTAGGACGTAACCAGGAGGCATAATTTATATATGCATTGTATATCCGTGCCATCTTTTTGTTTTGCTAGCTCATTTTAAGGAACCGACAAAAATTGAAACAGATGCAAATCTCAGGCTAACCACACCACAAGAAATAGTAGTCATTGCCGAGTAAAATTTGTATGCGAACTACAAAGGTTCCGGATCCAGCTGATATTTATATTTTCCCTTCATCTGGTCTGTGCGACCTCGTCAACAACAGGTTGGATGACAAATAAACATTGTGGGGGGCACTAAAACGTTTTCCATGGTCGCCGTTCGGTTACCATTATTTTCTGTTGTGTCGTCCAACTAAGATTTGCATCCGCTTCATTTTTGGGACAAAGAATGTGGAAAAAGCGGATGGAGGGCGTAGATATATAAAGCATACATTGAAGTGGGCCACGGTCAGGTCACATTGACGTCACCGGATCCTGGGTCGCAGCTACGCGTCCGGTGCAGTAAACGTAACATTTGTTATTAATGAGGCAATATTTTGTAAACAGTTATTTATTTTATGATGACGTCAGCATAAATGACGTGCGCCAATTAAATTCAAGGAAACGGGAAGCGGCTTGTGTTTCTGATCTTCTCTTGAGTAAGATTCAATTCAATTGCACATCCAAACGCGTCTTTCATTAAAGTAATGCAAATGCCTACAAAGAAACTCACACAATCAAACCACAAAAACACACACAAAAAAAAACAAAAAAAAAAAAAAAACAAACATCAACATAGATCGTTATGTGGACGATCTTATAAGATTACAAACCAAACAATCCATCAGATAAAAGAAAAGGTAAATGAAAACAGCTAATCCAAAGGCAGATAGCATAATGAATCAGCCATCGTGATCGGAGCCTTCTTCCACAGCCTCATCTGCTTTCAGTTTCTCGGCTTGAGCTCCATCACGAACGGCATGACTAGAGCCTTCCTCCGCTTTCTGTTTCTCAGCTTGAGCTCCATCACGAACAGCGTGACCAGAGCCTTCCTCCGCAACAGCATCCTCTGCTTTCTTTTTCTCAGCTTCTTCTTTCTTTTTCTCAGCTTGCGCTCTATCACCAACAGTTTGCCCGGAGCTTTCCTCAGCAACAGCATCCTCCGCTTTCTTTTTCTCAACCTCTTCTTTCTTTTTCTCAGTTTGAGCTCTATCACGAACAGTTTGCCTGGAGCTTTCCTCAGCAACACCCTCCTCCACGTTCTGTTTCTGAGCTTGTGCTCCATCACGATCAGCATGAGAAGATCCTTCCTCAGAAATATGATCATCCTCCGCTTTCTGTTTCCCAGCTTGTGCTCCATCACGAACAGCATGACCGGAGCCTTCCCCAATAACAGTGTCTTCCGGTTTCTGTTTCTCAGCTTGCTCTCCATCACGAACAGTGGCCTTGGCTTTCTGTTTCTCAGCTTCCGCTCCATCTTTAACACGATTCTTATCATATTGCGACATCTCCTTCCGAACATTATCCTCTTCCTTCTTCAACTTCTCAGAGGCCATCTCCTTCCCGGCTGTGATCAATGCCAACGGAAGGCCACCGCACTTGATAGTGATCTCCTGTTTCAATTCTTCCAAGTCTTTCAAGAGTAAGTTCAACCACTCAACGGTCAACGTCTTCGGATCTTCAGCCGTCAACGTATGTACCTCTTCTTCAAATGCGCTCTTAAACAAGGTCCACCCATCCATCTCCTATAAGAGGTTTGGGAGTATATATCATCCCCTTTCCGACCATCTTCCTCGCATCGTCTTCCTTCCTACTGGTGATGATGATCGCGCTCCCGTTACCCTTTGGCAGACCATGAGCCAAACGGTCCCACTCCTTATCGTCGGGTGGTTCAACTTGCAAGTTGCAGTACCAACCATCGAGGTTCCAAACGTCATCAAACACTATTAGATACCTCTTGTCTAGCAGCTGGAGGTAGAGGATGAACAGCAACACGCCGATCTTGTTCTTGGTCGGATCGATCTTGAGAGTCTCTTCGATTTCCTCCTCTTCCACTCCAAGATTATCAAGCATCCTACGAACGAGCTCTTCTTTCGTGCAATCCGGCGAGACCCACACCCATAATCTGAGCGGGAAGGTGTCGAGCACGTCCTCGCTCACGAATATCTTCTGGGCCAATGTGCTTTTTCCACTGCCAAACATGCCGACGATCCCGACTTTGTTGAGAGCGGTGCCCTCCTTGATGAGTTCCTTGTTGATATCCTCCACATCCTTGTCCCACCCATATATCTTAGTCTCGTCGATGGCGCTCGAAGTCCATTGAAGACGTTTTTCCTTTGTGTGTGGTGCATCACCGTGGGTGGAATCCCCCAGCCCATTCGGTATATTGTTCCGGATGCCGTGGAGATACTGCTTGATCTTTTGCAATCTCTCATTGAACTTGCGTAGAGTGCACAGCTCGTGGGGAGAATACAAATTCATGCAGATTTTCCCCCTCTCCTTGCGCTTCTTGGACAGCATCAGGCACTCCCTCAAGATCTCGTCGAGGCTGTACATAGATTCTCGTAAATAGTCAGCATTTACTTTGTAGGGAGCAGATGGATCGTCGGTCTTTACTTCGGAGAGAGCGGATGGACCTTCGGTCTTTACTTCGAGAATCGATGGATCATTAGAGATCCAGTTGCTGAGCTGTTTTAGATCTTTCTGGATCTCCAAAAACATGCGTTTGTAGGGTAAGTTGGATGCATTTTCCTCGTTAACAGCATCAACGAACTTGTTTATCAGAAAAAGGAGGATTAGCTGTGACATTTTAGCAACAACTTGCATGGTCTCGACTACAAGAGGTGCATGCTACTTAAAGAGAAGCTTGAAGAGAAGGTGACAATGGAACCACGGCCGGGTTAGATAATCCACACCGGGCCCAAGTGAAGCCCGGGCCCGGCCCCTTATAATCGAACCTCACCACGTAATATCATAAATGGGCATGTAATGTTCTCGCTAGGGCTGTCAATCGTACCAGATCCGTGGGGACCAGATGCACCCAACCCAGTTTGATTTAATAGTAGAATTATTTACTCAATATCATATATTGATTATTCGAGGAAAAGTTCTTTGGAAAAGTTCTTTGAGGGGACGCGGTTTGGCTGGTAACCCCAATAGCTAGCTTATGTGTTTTGTAGAAGCTGTCCATCCATTTTTCCAGATCGTTTGAGGGCATGAGCTAAAAAATGAGGCAATTCCAAGTCTCAGGTAAACTACACCATGGGAACCAGTGGGTATTAGATGTTACAGTTGAAAACTTCTTCAGGTTTATAGAAGTTTTGGATCAAGCTGATATTTGTGTTTTGCTTTAAATCTAGGTCATTGTCACCTCATGAACGGGTTAGATGACAAATAAACTTTATGTGGCCCCAGGAAGTTTCCAACCGTAACATTGAATTTCCACTGTTTCCTGTGGTGTGATCCACTTGAGATTTTAATCGGCCTCATCTTGAAAAATCGATTTTAATCGGCCTCATCTTGAAAAATCGATTGGCCTAGTGTTGGGGTCACCTGCAAAAGCACGGCCTCTTTGAGGTCTACCTCATGGAAACTTCCCTAAGGGTTGAGTTCTATATCCCCCATCATGATGTGCGTGGGGCATCCACCCCATCCATCAGATGTGTCTTTCATATGGTGAGCCATATGGGCTAAAAACATAAGGCTAATTCATGGCTTAAGTGGGGCCAGTAAAGGGAATAATTGAGAGTGGACGTTCAACTGTTAAAACCTTCTTGATTATCTGTTGGGCCATTGAGATGTGGTTGGTAAATCCAACCATGAAGAGTCACCCTAATTTAATTTCAAGCCATTTCAAAACTCCAACAGCCCCACCAAAGTAATTTTAAATGTTTTAGGCATGATTTCACACAATTCTAAAGAAAGTGGCCCACTTAATTTGCGGGTGGGACTGATCTTGGGATAACCCATGAACTGGAGGAGACACACGAAATGCATGGTTCAAATGTCCAACAGATGGGGTCCGCAGCGCTCTAAAGAAAGGGTTGAGTTCTATATGCCCCATCATGATGTGTGTGGGGCATCCACCCCATCCATCAGATGTGTCTTTCATATGGTGAGTCATGCGCTAAAAAATGAGGTTAATTCATGAGTTCAGTGGGCCACCATGATAAAGAGAATAATTGAGAGTGGGCGTTCACCTGTTAAATCCTTCTTGATTATCTGTTGGGCCTGTTTGGTTTTCCATAATCTAAGTAAATCGCTGTAAATCGGTGTAAAGAAGTAATTATTATATTTTTTTTTCCCTTGTTTGGAAATGAGTGAGTAATTTCACCTAGAAAACGGGTTCAAAAATGTTGACTTAAATCTGTCGGCCCCATCATAATGTATATAATATATCCGTGTCGTCCATCTATTTTATTAGAATATTTTGAGGTTTGATCCAAAAAAATTAGGAAGATCTAATATTCAATTGGCCCACATGAAAGGAAACAATGGACTTAATTTGTCCACCGTTGAAGGTTGATTCTTTTACTTGGCCCACATTGAGGTTTATTCACCATCTAACCCGTTCATAGGGTCACATAGACATGGATAAGTGAAAAATATAAATATAAGCCTGATCTAAAATTTCTAAGGGCCTCAACAAGTTTTAATTGGTAGGCATTCAATTCTCATAATTTCGTGTGGTGTGGTACACTTGACCTTTGGATTTGCTTAATTTTTGGGCTCATGCCTTAAATTCATTTGGCATAATGAATGGGCGGTGTGGATAAGACACACACATTATGGTGGGCCCCATATTTATTTTATAAATTCCTTGATTTAAGTGCTTAAAAAGTAACTGGTCAAGTCAGCACTGGGAAAGATGATGTTAATTACCTTGGTAAATAATGATTACTCATTTACTTCGTAATTACACTTGACCCAGAAAACCAAACAGGCCCCATAATTTCACACAATTTTTAAGAAAGTGGCCCACTTAATTTGCGGGTAGGACTGATCTTGGGATAACTCATGAACTGGAGGAGACACACCAAATGCATGGTTCAAATGTCCAACAGATGGGGTCCGCAAAGCTCCAATGAGGTTCACTTAGTAGTATCATTTTCCAATTCCTCTAGCAAAACAAATAAGGTTCCTAAGTCACATGCATGTCAGAGCGCCTGTTTACAGGCCATGCACATGTAAAGGTGACACATGTGTGTGCAATCTAATACTTTCATCGGGTGGGCCTAACCATGTAAATTCTATTAATTTGAGTAGATCCGGCCTATGTCTTCAAGGACTAGACTCGGACCTGAAAGGACCCGGACATATCAATACCTGAACCCGGTTATCATGGGTATGGATGCTATAGGACACAACCCCAATTTGACTCATTGACAGCCCTTTGCCTTCAGTCTTAGGTCGGGCCTTGAAAGTATAGCAAAAACAAGGCCCGGCCGACTTCAAATTCAGGTCCGGCCCGGTCTATCGCCACCATGAAATGGGGCCCACATCTTGCCTTGTGATGGAGGCAAAGGGAGGCATCTTCGCAATACAAAAAAGAGACGTAAATAAATTTTTAAAAAGAAAAAGGAAAAAAGAAAAAGAAAGAAAATAAAAGAAAGGAAAAGGGAAAAGATCATTTGGATGGCCGAGATTTCAACTTTGTAATGGAGAGAGGGACAGAGATACAGAAGATTGGGTTCCAACTTATTAGCACATCATGCATTGCTATTATTGTAACCCTTTGTCCCCCTAATGCTACAGGCCACGACCGCGCAATTGGAGTGGCCCACCACTCCATGGATAAGGGGATATTGGAAGAGAAATGGAGAAAAATAATAATTAAAAAAATTAACTTCAAGGTCCCCTTCATCCAACGGCTGTCCATTTATCTGTCTTTTAGTCAAACTAGTTAGATTTTCATGAGCATTTACATCTGCCTGTGCATGGCATGCAGGTGCACGTCTATGCAGATAACAGTATGCGTTGGTCCGTTGAGAGGGTGGACCAAAACATCTCCACCCTTCGCGTGGAAATTTTATATGGTGATGAGGACCGCTAATAACGTGGATTGCTAGCTTATAGCCCATCAAGAAAGGCCATTCGGCCATTATGGTCATCTTGCCATTGGCTTCCTTAGAAAGTTTTCAGTGGCTTCAACATGCACAAATCTACCGGTCAGGATTGCGATTTCTCCATGCTTACTCGACCATGCCTCATTCAGTGCCTCTCTATTTATTTATTTATTATTATTTTTTTTTTTCATGCTTACCATTGAGCTCGAGGTTCAGGCAAGCTGAACCGTCGATCGTTTGAAATGGTCGGTTCTGCTTATCCGACCATCTCTCTACGTGGGTCCCATAATGCGAAGGATTATTGTTGATGCTAAAATCTGGCTCACCCTTCACTGAGCTTCGGGTAATCGGACCGAACCCTGTGTCCTGCACAAAGGGATGACAAAGGAAACCCTGACTAGAGCAGGAGACCATTCGATGCCAAAGTCAGGCTAGGAGTCCGGGTCTAGGTTGCGTAGAGTAGGTTTAGGGTGCGAAATATTGCGTACCTTTCTCCATTGTAATGTCCCCTATATATACCTTCGGGTTAAAATGAACGTGTTTGATAATCTCAGTACGGTCTCCGCCATTAAGCGAGAGCCACGCACGCGCTGATGTCGGCCGTTATCCTGAGATCGTGCATTGGGTGACTCCTTGAACATGCGTTACTAGGGTTGATTGTTCATCTTGACTCTCAGTCATGTTCCCATTCGAACCGGGGCTCGCTTCCATCCATTCGAGCTGCACTAATGAACTGACCTTGATCGGAACCTGACCCTAGTCGGAGCTGGCAGGTTGGATGAGTGATGGTCTCTTCCGAGTTCCAGGTCGGCATTAAAACCTTACAAAAGGATATAGAATCGGGTCGGGTCGGACGCTATCGATTCGAAGCTCTGCTTGTTGATACCTCTAAGTCGACCTCGGTATGGCTCGACTTAGATTTACCCATAACAGAAGCCCCCTACCTTCTGCGTATGAGTTCGGACTTAAAGAGTAATTACCTTGGGAAATGAACCACTGCTCCCCTCATGATGACTAGCCGTTAAGACTGAGGCGAACGGTCATAATGATGACTCTTTGTGATCTGGGCGTGGTACGGCAGCAGCCATTTTTTAGGCATGGGCCACTGGACATCGGACACGTGGCCACAGGAGAGGAGCCGAATCGGCTGAGCGAATCAGACGACGCCACGTGGATTTCGACAGGTGAAGAGCCGTCTGCGCATTGAATGTTGTTTAGTGCTGATTGCGCACGGCTCGGAACATGCCAGATCAGACGAATTACATGCTGTCACGTATACAATTAGGCTCGGAACCGAGCTGCTTCAGCTTTGGAGATAGCTGTTTGCCATGATTGCGGACGGCTGGCTCTGACTATATAAACCCCTTCACTCTCTCATTTGAACTCTCCCGCATTTGAGTTCTTTCGTTTCGTTTCTCTTGAGAGTTGTGCTGCGAGAAGCTGCCGGAGAGAAGTCCCGTACGCCTAAAAGTTCGCCCGGAGAGAAGTCTGCTGTGAGTCTCCCTCATCTCTTTCTTCAATTTCCTTTCTTTGCCATGTCGAACGATTCGGATGAGGTTCGGGCAGTTGGGAACGAGTCCGAGCCGGAGAGCACGGACTTTGACTGTCGGGACTCGGAAGGTCCCTTTGAGGCGATTCCTCTTCACCCTATAGCAAAGAAGACTGCTGGTCCGAAGGCTAAAGGTCACACTAAAGGATCACGGAGGATACCTCAGGATCCGTCTGGAAGGGCTGTGGCCAGGCCTTCAGGAGGTCGGTCCGAAGTAGTTGTCCATGGAGGCCCGGTCTTGGTCGAGTCTCAGATGGCCCAAATCTGGGCTGATTACCAGATTCCTGACTCTGTGCACATCAGGGCCCCTTCCACCCTCGACCCTCCCGAAGATCCAGCTGATGGAGAAGTGGCAATCTTCATCTGTGCCCTCCAGTACGGGCTCCAATTCCCCATCTATCCCTTCATGCTCATGTTAATGGCATGTTTGAAGCTGGCGCCGGGTCAGCTCGTCCCAAATGCCTGTCGAATCTTGGTTTCTTCCTACATCATCTAGCGACAACTGAAGAATCAGGATTTATCGCCAGACAAATTCCTGGCTATGTATCAAGCCAACCACGACTCGACCGAGCCGTGCTGGTATTATTTCTCTGCGAGAGCCTAATATACTCCGGGCCTCCTCACCAGACTCCCATCTTCCAACAAGGATTGGAAGGGGAAATGGTTTTAGGCCTCGAGAGAACGGGAGGCCCCGGTGTCTGAGCTTGGGCCTTTACGGGCCAGAGTGCCCACCAAATTCGCTAACCCAGGTAGAATCCCTTAAGATCTATATCGCTTTTTATTTCCTTGGCTCGTCCTTTGTTCTAACCTTTGCCTCCTGCCTATAAATTATCCAAGAGGTCCTTAAGAATTATCCTCTTTCCTTCGAGCTCAAGTGGCTAGGGCTCGACTGCTTAAGGAAGAGGACCACGTCTAGCACAACCTCATCAGCTCGAAAAATCTTATCCAGTTCGGTTTTAGCAGATTCAAGCCTCTCCCCATAACCTTAGGTAAGTTTCATGGCTCCATGCATAGTTTTGGTTTTCCTTTGTAGACAGATCTGACCCAAACTCTTATGATCAGGTATGACCGAGGCATCAGTTGGCTCCCAGAGAAAAAGGGGGGTTGGTTGTAAGCCCCGTATCCTAGACCGTACCGTTCCATAGACTTCCGCGGTCTTCCCGGTCGAATTTCGGCAACCTTCGACCCTTAACCGGTATTTGCGCGCGACCCTGATTCACACGCCATCAACCCGAGTCGACTCAACCCAAGACCCTTACCATAGCGACCGCACCGTCGCCGCGGTTCTGATGTCGCGACTCGCGCGCCGAGGCGATACCCTGGTCAAGAGATGTGGACCAGCGTTCGGTGCGAGAAAAACGCCGCGCGTTGCAAAACCCAAGAGAATCTCTACGACTTGTCACATCAATCCATCAATCCATCAATCTCAACATGTCAAGTATATGTCAAGTACACATCACCTTTCACCCTTTCCCAAACAAGCTCCAAAAGTAAAAAAGTTCTTACAAAGCCCATACTTTTCTTACACCATTTACCACAAAAGTCAAAAATCTCTTACACACCCATCACTCACCACATCCATCACTCTATCACCCATCACTCTCTCTTTCTCTCTCTCTTTACAACTCTCTTTCTCATTTTTTTTCAAACCATTCCTAAGCAAGGAAGAACTCCACACGCCCAAGCCCTCCCATGGAGAGAAAAATGCACGTGTGAGGCCCACCTTTCCATCCCAAGATCTCCCATCTCAACCATCCAAACTTCATCTCCTCCGTTGGAATCGAAGCTAAGGAGGTAAGGAAGCCAAGAAAGCAAGAAGATCAAATGGTGGGTGCTTTGATAGAGTAGTTTTCATTTTTGAAAAGATGGGCCAAGTGAGGCCAATCGATCAATGGTTTGGATCTTACTTGGGACCCTAAGATGTGGCCGATGGCCCACTAGGATTATCATGATCATTCCATGATGGGGCCATTCTCCATGGACCCCATCATGATATTTATTTTTCTTTTATACTTAGGGTCATCTAGACCGTCTATTTTAGTGGAGAAGGGATCTCCACCGTTGGATTTCGATTTAATGAGCCCATGTGTAATGGGACCCACTTGATGTATGATTGGTTGCAAGGGAGGGCCCATAGTGTCGGGGTCCCTCCATCACGCGTGTCCCATTCTCTATCTCTCCCCCTCTCCTTTTCATCTTCTTTTCTTGTGATAGTATGGCCATGTGGCCCATCAGGGTAAACCCCACCATGAGGCATGACTTTTATCCAAGCCATTTATAAGTGGGGCCCACCTTATATGTGTTACACCCACACCATCCATCATTTGGTGGTCCACCTGAGCAGGCCCACCTTTGCATCTGTGATGCCCAAAATCGTCCAGCAGGCCACCTTTCCAGCGTCTGGACGATTGAATGGAAAACACAAATATGAGCTTCTTTCAAAGCTTATTGGGTGGGCCCCTCTTGCAGGCCCCACCTTGATGTATGGACTTAATCCACGCTGTCTATTCCTTTCCCCACTTCATTTTAGGCTTTGAGCCGAAAAATGAAGCTGATTCGAGTATCTGGTGGGCTATAGCATAGAAAACGGTGGTTTTCACCATAAAAAGCCACCTGATATTTCTTCATGCCAAAACGCATTGCATATTGGGCTCGTTTGGCTTGTCTTTAGTCATAACGACCAATGGTTGGGTCAGATCCACCTAAAGCGGGCCCTACATGGGAAAATCCCCAAGAAAACTCAAACAATATATATATATATATGGGAAAAGGTACTATGCGCTCGAGCGTAAAGCGGTCTCCATGAGGTCGAGCTGGGGTGGGCCCCACCGTGATGCCGTTCGAACATCTCCCTCAGTCAGATGCACCATCCTTGGACGGGCCCATACGGCTGAAAATCACCTCAATCCGTGACTTTTGTGGGCCACACCACGTACAGAAGTGGAGAGGGGCCGTGTACCATTGAAACATTCAAAACCAGTTTTGGGGGCCTTTTGAGCAGTTTTTTCATGATCAAAACCGTCCATCATGTGTGTCCCAGTTGAATGTAATTTTAGACCACTTTTCAGGTGGTATCCACGTCCTAGGTGGGGCCCACCAAGTGCTTTTACATGTTTTCGTGTGTATACTTATGTTTTCAGAAGGTATGGCCCACCTGACTTCCGTGGACGGTCGATTTCCAGCCGTGTGGGTCCCACTTGGATCGGTGCATCTGATGGATGGTGTGGATCTTCGAAAGGAATCATGGTGGGGCCCACCCCAGCTCGACCTCATGGACGACCGCTTTACGCTCGAGCGCATAATACCTTTTCCCTATATATATATATATATATATATATATATATATATATATATATATATATAAGAGGTAGTAGACGCTGCTGCTGCCAGAGGCGAAAGCATGCCCTGCGTCTGCTGCAAGGCGTGCGTCTTGGCGAGCAGCAGCAACCCACGGCTCCAGCCATGGGCCCCACCATGATGTATATTTTACATTCACATCGTTCATGAGGTGGGCCACTCC
The DNA here is from genome assembly GCA_030180095.1 of Magnolia changhungtana. Classification (NCBI taxonomy): domain Eukaryota; kingdom Viridiplantae; phylum Streptophyta; class Magnoliopsida; order Magnoliales; family Magnoliaceae; genus Magnolia; species Magnolia changhungtana. The sequence goes on along the minus strand of JASAUF010000394.1, from coordinate 305,556 downwards.
CAAGTGATGCCCCCCCCCCCCCCAAAATTTCAGCTCCATCCACAGCTCAGGTGGCCCACACTATAGGAAACAGTGGGATTGAACCTCTACCATTGAAACCCCTTTTTTTTGGACCACAGAAGTTTTGGATTAAGATGAAATTTGTTTTTCCTCATCATCCAGGTCTGTGCGACCTTATCAATGGCTTGGATGGAAAATAAATGTTATGGTGGGACCCACGTGGGACCCACAGTGATGCATGGGTTTTGGTACACCGTCCATGGCCGTGGACGGTGGAATCCCACCATGATTTATGTGTCTTACTCACACTATCCAGCGGACGGTGGAGCCCACTGTAATGCATGTGTTTTATTCACTGTCCAACGACAGTGGGACCCACCATGATGCATGTGCTGCATCCAAACCGTCCATCCACTTGGAAAGCTCATTTTTATGGTTTGACACTAAGAATGAGTCAAATCCAGGTTCAGGTGGACCCCACCATCTATGTGGACAGTGACATCCACCATTATAAACTTTTAAGGGCCGCCTGTGATGTATTAGGACCCATGGATTGAGGCCCATCTTGATTTAATTGTGGCCGTCCATTGAGGCCCACCTTGGCATTTATAAGGCCCATGAGATGGGGCTCATATTGATGTATTTGTGGCCGTTGGTGTGGCCCATCTGATATATATATATATATATATATATATATATATATATATATATATATATATATATATATATATATATATATAAGGCCCATGGGATTAGACCCATTTTGATGTATTCTAAGGCCCATGCGATTAGGCCCATTTGATGTATTTTAAGGCCCATGGGATTAGGCCCATTTGATGTATTTTAAGGCCCATGGGATTAGACCCATTGTGATGTATTAGGGCCCATGGGTTGAGGCCCATTGTGATGCACTCTAAGGCCCATGGGGTTATGGCCATGGTTATGGCCCATTGCGATGTACATAAGGCTCATTGATGCGGCCCACTTAATCTATGTAAGGCCCATATGAGGCAGCCCATTTGATGTATTGGAGGCCTATGGGTCGAGGCCCTATGGGATGCCCTTAGGGTCCATTACAATGTGTGATTCCTCCATGGTTGTGTAAGGATGTTTCACGACGGGCTATGCCTTGGGAGCAATGATGGTTTGACGTCCACATCGTAAGTATAATGTTGGTTAAATGTCCATATTACGACTCTCCCTAGGGCCCATTGATAGGCCCGTACTTGTTTTGTGTAGGCCGTCTAGGCCCATCTACGTTGTAAGGATAGTTCATTACTTTATTACATGTTTAGTATAGTTCCATGACTCATGATCATACACATCATATGTATGCTTGATATGAGAAGTGACTGATCATAGCATATGCCTTCGGGCAAATTGTTTATGGGCTCCCGGTTAGGCGGTGTTGCCCTACATGAGCACACGATACGCGCAGGATTTCTGCATGACTGGATAGTGTGATTCATACATTCGCATTGTGTGTCATGGTTACTATATGCCCTAGCGACATCAGGGCCGTAACTTCCACAGACGTATCGTGGATGGCAGGATTGGATACCGAAAATCTTATTTTACATGGGGTGCTATAGATATCCCTAGGTGAAAGTCCCTAAACCCTTATGGTACCAAGAGGTTGCTCCAATGTCTAGACCGAGTGGGTGTACGAGCACCGAGTGCCAATTTTCAGGAGGCCGCGCTTTCCACTGTGTCATAGTCGGTTGGAAGGGGGTGCGGCCTTACCCGCCCGAGAGTAGGGGGCAAAGCTAGGCTGAGTTTGACCAGCTTGAGGAATGGGTCCGTTATCGACGAGCCGAGCTCGATATTGACAGGCGGATAGCGAGGTCTCTTCCACTTACCTTATTGCACGCGATGGGGCGATGATCTGATTTAGAGTGTACTAGACCCCGGTGATATCCCAGATTTGAGTTGTATTGATATGTGGACTTAGATGAGGATTTGTATGTTTGACTTACATCTTGCATCGCATAACCTTGGTATGGCCGATATCATTCATGCCTTGCATTGCATAGCCTTGGTATGGCTAATGGTATTCATGGATTCATCAGCATGTTCTTCATTACTTTGATACTGCATAATTGCATTACCACCTTGTGCACACACTTTCACCACCCTCTAAGCTTTCTATAAGCTTATGCACGACAGTTGCGTGCAGGTGACGTTGGGACGCAGCAGCGCTGAGGCAGGAGCGCTTTGCAGATCATCTTAGAGCTTTTGTTCATCATCATTATATTTCCCTTTACGCTCATGCACTTGTAATGTTTTTGATCATAGTGAAAATGTAATGGAGTTTTTGGTCGTTATTTGTGGGTTATGCCTTTGGTTATGCTTATCACGATTCAAACCGATCTTGAAAATCCTCCTCGTAACATCCCAGGATCGGAACCTGGTGAATGGGAGCTAGGAGCCGAGAATGGCGTTCTAAGAAGGCTGTCGGTGCCAGATTCGACATCGTGAATTTTGTGAGCTCGGTTTCTGAGTTTAGGGCATGAAAGCGGTGGCACGTCCTCCTTTCAGTGTCATCATGTCGTCTGAGCCCCATGTAAAAATCACGACGAGGAAGAAGAAGACCACTATTCCTACGGCCAAGCCTGCCGTAGTCGAGTTGGTTGTGGCTGAAGTAGCCGCAACCCCCATTCTAGCCTCCAAGGCTCCTTCAACAACACACCCACCTCCTGGGACTTAGAGGGAGGCAGTAGGAGAGACTGCTGCGATGGATCTCTACCACAATGTCTCGGGTGACCCCGGGAACATCGTGCTCACCACCACCAAGGTGGACTTTTTGGTCGGCCGAACCAACACTTTAGTCGGAGGTTCTGCTATGCTGGAGGCTGGTCCCCAAGCCTCGGCTGCTAGCGGTATTGGTCGAGCCGCTAGTCTGGTCCCTCCCTCAAGACCAGAGGCTTTCACACCTGGCTACCACATGTCCCTATTGAACGACTGGGTAACCAAGTACACGACAGAGGCGTCAATTGCCAACACTCTCATACGCCTCCCTGAGTCAGAATAAATGATTTCGCCGCGATCTACTACACGGTACGTTTCTAGTGTTATTTGTTAACCCTGATTGTCGATCTTATTCTCTAACCCTTCGCTTCTTAAGGCGCTGCCAATGTTTGTTTAGATCCGGGAAAGGCAGAGGGTGATGACTCAAATGGAGGGAGAAAAGGCTGAGCTTAAAAGGCTCTTGAAGGCCTCGGTCGAGGAGTAGGAGAATCTGAAGGGCCAGGTGGGAGAAGGCCAGCTGAGGGAGCTGATGCTTCAAGGAGAAGTCAATGAGCTCCAGTCTCGCGTGGATTCAGCAGAGTCTGAGCTGGCCAACTCAAAAGCTCTCCTGGAACTGTGGAAGAGGACAACGCATGGCTGGCAGCCGAGCTCGGGTTTGTTAGGCGTGAAGCTGCTGAGGAGCTGGCCAACAACGCTCCGAGCTCGAAGCCTCGGCTGCTTCCCAAGCTGTCGTGGCCATTGAGGAGTTCAAGTCGTCGGAGGAGCGATTAGTTAAACTGGACAGAGTCTACTGCTACGCCTACAATGCTGCCTATAATGCATGCTTGGGTGACGTTAGAGGTCTCTATCCAAATCGGAACCTCGATTCTCTAGCGACGGACGATGCCGAAGATACTCCCGAAGCTTTTGAGATGGAGAATGCTCCAATAGCGGCCGAAGCTAAGAAGGCCTCTAAAGCTCAAACTTCACAACCTGCGTCTGATCTTGCTCCTCGGGAGGAATGAATTTTCTCTCTCTTTTTTATGCAAACTGAAAACATTGTATTAAGATGTTGGAGCCTTATAACATCTATCTTTTGGATGATGATTTACTTTGTGAATGCATTGTTAGATTTGTGAGATTATCAAATAACGAGCCACTTCTATAAGAGCCGGCAGATCTAAAGGTCTCATTTTTGCATGTGAGAAATGGTCCTCTGTAGCACGCTGAGGTGATGGGGCGAACATTCTTAAATGATCGGCTCATCACCGGGATTGTATTCCTTGGAGGGGACCCCATGTAGAACAATGTAAGACAATATTATGTAGAAAACAACTCTTTATTAGTAATGTCATCACAACGGGTAACTCCGACCCATACATTTTTCCCTTTACGGGTAGTAGATCTTCAAGTGCTTGGTATTTCAGGGATGCAGTAACGGTCGGCCTTGTAAATCTTTTAGGCTGTAAGACCCCGGTTTGGCCGAGCCAATTACTCGGTACGGTCCTTCCCAATTTGGTCCGAGGGACCCCACTCCGCTCTGTAGTGTTTTGAAATACGCGGCGAAGGACGAGGTCACCGCATCGGAATCGCCTTGTCCTGACTCGGGAATTGTAGAAATGTGCGACTTGTTACTGCTGAGACACGATCCTCAGTTCTGTCATGTTCCGTAATTCCTCGAGCAAGTCAAAACTTGTTGAGATCAGTTCAGTATTCTACCCGTCTTGATAGGTTCGTACCTGAGCAGTGGGAAGCCCTATCTCGACTGGAATGACAGCTTCCGAGCCATATGAAAGGGAGAATGGAGTTTCTCCTGTAAATGTCCGAGCAGTAGTCTTATATGTCCACAAGACGAACGGGAGTTCCTCAGCTCAATTGCCCTTGACTTGCTCCAACTTTGTCTTGAGGTGGCTCTTGATGATTTTATTCACTGCTTCCACTTGGTCATTGGATTGAGGGTGTCGGCGGGATGAGTAGGCATTAACGATACCGAGCCTTCGACACATTCCTCTAAATCTGCCGTTATTAAACTACATCCCATTATCCGACACAATGGTGTGCGGGATGCCGAACCGATAGATGACATTCTTCCAGAAGAAATCTGTTACTTCCTGCTCAGTGATCTTTGCCACGGGCTCTACCTCCTCCCACTTGGTGAAATAATCCACTGCTATGATCGCGAATCTAGTTTGCCCTTTGCCCCGAGGCAGAGGTCCAATGATGTCGATCCCCCACTGGGCAAATGGCCACGGACCACTCATAGGGGTCAACTCTTCCACTGGCTGCCTCGAGATGGCCTCGAACCTCTGCCACTTGTCACACATTTGTACGAAACTCTTGGCATCTCGTTGAATAGTTGTCCAGAAGTACCCCTGACGTAGTATCTTCTGGGCTAAGGCGCGACCTCCAGAGTCATTTTCGCAATTTCCTTCGTGAATTTCTTAGATCACGTAATCCGCTTCATCTGGTCGGAGGCATCTGAGGTACGGTAGGGAGTATCCTTTTTTATACAACATGTCACCCAGGACGTGTATCGTGCTGCTCGGACCCTCAAACGTCGAGCCTCCAACTTATTTTGCGGAACCTTGCCACTTGTGAGCTATCTGATGATAGAATCCATCCAGCTCGTTGTTGCTTACACTAGGTTGATAGTTTCTTGGTTGGCTCGTTCAATGCTCGGCTTATCTAAGAACTCCACGGGAACGATCCTCGAGATATTCCCTTAAGTCGCTGAGGCCGATTTTGCAAGTGCATCTGCCCAGGAGTTCTCAGCCCTCGGTATCTGACTCATGACGCAGTCCTTGAATTTCTCCATTACTTTTCATGTTTTGCCCAAGTAAGCTATCATTCTTGCTTCTTTTACTTCGTATTTGACTGAGACCTGGTTCACAACAAGCTGAGAGTCGCACTGGACATCAATGAGCTGAACTCCCAAGCTGATAGCTAATCTGAGCTCAACTATTAAGGCTTCATATTCTGCCTCATTGTTGGACACTTTAAAACCAAGTTTGATCGCATACTGGATTATGGTAGCATTGGACGCGACCAGGACTACCCCTGCTCCTCCTCACTTGGAATTGGATGACCCGTCCACGAACAAGGTCCATCTGTCCGACCTCATCTGTGTCCTAGTGTCCTTACGAGGCAAAGGGACTGGGGGGATGACAGGGATACCTGGTGAATCTGCTGGGGCTTTAGAGGTGACTCCTCCAAGCTCATCATTCAGAGTAGTGAATTCGGATATGAAATCGGCCACTGCCTAGCCTTTGATCGTGGTCCTTGGCTGATATTGTATGTCGAATTCTCCGAGTTCAACAGCCTACTTGGTCAATCATCCAGACACCTCCAGTTTTTGGAGCAATTGCCGAAGTGGTGAATTTGTGATGACGATGATAGAATGTGCTTGGAAGTATAGCCGCAACCTCCATGCAGAGACGACTAGACTTAAGGCCAATTTCTCCATGCTCGGATACCTTGTTTCCGTTGGGATCAGGGCTTTGCTTGTGTAATAGATAGGATGTTACTTACCTCCAACTTCTCTGATAAGAGTCGAGCTAACGGCCGAAGTGGAAACTGCTAAGTAGAGGAACAAGGGCTCTCCTTCCTCCGGCTTGGATAGCAGTGGTGGCGATCCTAAATACTGCTTTAGCTGTTGAAAGGCCTGCTCACAGTTCGAGGTCCATTCAGCCTTCTTATGACCTTTCAGTTGCTAGAAGAAAGGGAGGCACTTATTAGTGGCTCTGAAGATGAATCAGCTGAGTGCGGTAACCCTTCCTGTGAGGCATTTAATTTCTTTCATTGTCCAAGGTGAGCTCATCTCAAGTAGGGTTTTGATCTTGTCAAGACTTGCTTCAATGCCTCTCTGACTAACTTGGAATCTGAGAAATTTACCCGAGCTGACGCCAAAAGCACATTTGGTTGCGTTCAACTTCATACGATACTTCCGCAAAATAGAAAAAGTCTCTCTGAGGACTGAGATGTGGTCGGAAGCTCTGATGCTCTTTACGAGCATGTCGTCAACGTAGACTTTCATAATCCAACCAATTTTCCTGGCGAACATTTGGTTGACCAGCCTTTGATATGTCGCCCCAGCATTCTTCAGGCCAAAAGGCATGACCCGGTAACAATAGAAGCCCTTGTTAGTGATGAAAGTCGTCTTCTGTTTGTCAGGTGGATACATCGCTATCTGATTGTAGCCAGAGTATGCATTAATGAAAGTAAGGAGCTCATGCCTGGTTGTGTTATCGACTAACTGGTTGATCCGAGGAAGGGGGAAACTGTCCTTGGGGCACGCTTTTTCTTCAGGTCGGAGTAATCTACATAGACCCGCCATTTCCCGTTGGCCTTCATTACGAGTACTACATTCGCAATCCAGTCTGGGTAATGGATTTCTTCAATGAAGCCAGCATCGAGGAGTTTGGAAACTTCATCGGCAATTGCAGCGTACTTTTTAGGCTCAAAAGCCATTCTCTTCTTCTTCACTAGCTTATGCTTAGGTTCTACGCTCAGCCTGTGGACGATCACCTCAGGAGGAATACCTGGCATATCTTGATAAGTCCAAGCGAAGACATCTTGATGTTGCTTAAGGAAGTAGAGCATCAGGGATCGCTGGTCATCGGACAATGACGATCCGAGCTAAACTGTCTTAGTCGGCTCCAGGTCATTAAGAGGCAGGACCATAAGGTCTTCTATTGGGGAACCCTTGGAAGCATCTTCTCTAGGGTTGAACATGTTAACTGTAAGGGCCTGTTTTACTGTGCCCTTCCTGACTGCCACCGAGTAGCAGCGTCGTGCCTCTCGCTGATCTCCTCGGAGGTATCCGACCCCTCCTAACGCGGGGAATTTTATCATCAAATGGTACATAGATACCACTGCCCTCATGAAATTGAGGGATGGTCGGCCAAGGATTACATTGTAAGCTGAGGGGGTATTCACTACCAAGAAATCAACCAACAAGGTGACCTAATTCCGACCTTCTCCAGCGGTGACCGGTAGGGAGATCGCTCCTTCCGAGATCACCTTATCGTCAGAAAAACCGTGCGGCGGAGTCTGGACAAGTCGGAGTTGTGATCTATCGATCCCCATTTTGTCGAATGCTTCGGAGTAGAGGATATCGGCTGAGCTTCTAGTATCAACCAGGATTCTATACACCTTTCGATTAGCTATGGTCATAGCGACCACCAATGCATCGTCATGAGGATACTGAATCCCTCGCGCGTTATCTTTCATGAACGTCAAGCTGCACATACTCATCCGAAGCTCCTTGCTCGGCCTTTCAGTGAGGTGAACATAGTGCTCGTGGTTGGTCCTCCGAGCGTGGGCCTTCCTGGCTTGATTCGAATCTCCACCTCCTTACGGGCCCCTGTATATCCTCCGAATCTCTATAGCCTCATCTGCTGCTCGGCTCGAGGATTCGTCCTTCCGAGGTGGCGTTTCCTCCTTCACATATTGCCGTAGATGCCCCTTGCGAATAAGGGTTTCTATTTCTTCCTTCAGGTCAATACAATCACTAGTGTTGTGCCAGTGATGAAAGCGACAGTACTTGCGCTTGTCTCACTGGCCTGCTGCTGTCTTCATGCAGCTCAGCCAGTGAAGTAGTCTCTTGTCTCGGATATCCAACAAGATCTGTTCTGGAGACGTATTAAGGGGTGTATAAGAGCTGAACTTGCTCTCTGGTCTTCTGCTCGTCCTCCGATCACGGGAGGTGTTGTCGTCTGCTCTTCTTTTATTTACTTACGGCGGTGCTTCTTCCTTCCACATCTTCTCTTTGGACGAGTGTTTTGAGCTCTAATTGTTCTTTAGCGAATTGAAGAACTCCTTGACATTTGTATATTTCTGGGTTCGATTGATGAGTTCTCCGAGTGTGGTCGAGGGGTTCTTTCATATCGAGAAAAGGAACCTCCCATCTTTGAGCCCAGAAATCATCATGGTCAGAGCCATTTTGTCCGAATAGTCGTCGACCTGTAGAGCCTCATCGTTGAAGCGAGAGATGTAATCTTTCAGTGACTCTCCATCTTTTGCTTAAGAGTGAGTAGATGTGTCGATGATTTGCGACTCTTCTTCCCGACGATGAACTGCGTCAGGAAAGCTCTACTGAGCTCGGCGAATGTGCTAATCGATCTCGGCTTCAGTTGTCGATACCAGCTTCTCGCGGCCCCTATGAGGGTTATGGAGAATGCTCTCCACATCATCGCCTCTGAGGCGAACTGAATCTGTATTCACAAACGGTATGACTCCATATGCTCTATCGGATCTCCAGAGCCGGAATACTGAATGATGGGGGGCATCCTGAACCTCAGAGGCATTGTCACGCCCATGATATCACTAGTAAATGGAGGCTCGGTCTCCTCCATCACTGCTTCCACCGCGGTCGGAATCGACGTCTAGTGATCTCGCTATAGGCTTTTACTCTGACTCCGAAGCTCGTCAAGTTGAGCCTCCCATGGGTCTTTGTTCTCAGCGATGGTGTAACACCCCATACTTTCAGTACTTGGGTGTCACCACGTAGATCTAAAACCTTACACGTCACCATCCATCGATTCTAAATCTATCCATCTTAACCCTTTGATTTTGGATTACGATAACTCACAACACCATCATAAGGTTTGAGATCAATCTGTTCATTTAACTATCACAACATGATTAAGTTAACGCCAGGCTTAAATAAATAAAAATTCCATCTTTAGAATCTTGATTGTGATGATATTTCAGAATATGCCTATTTAGTACAATTAAATCAGAGAAAATAAATTTAGGAATCAAGATCACAAGATCCACCGATCATCGGGCTACCATGTCCTGTTAGACGTCCCACCCCTGAAAACATAAATCATATCAGCTGATTTCAAATTCAACCTCGGGATCGCACCTAAATGCTCTTTAGGACCCTTAGGGTTATTAGTAATTAGGTATGAGTCCATCCAACTGATGGATTGGTTGGATCGGTAGGATGTCAAAAAGTAGTAATTAGACACTCAAGTGATGTGGCCCATGCAACCGCTAAAGTAAGAGGAGTAGATACTTGAATTATAGTAGTTGACCAACCATAAGGATAGATTTGTTTAAGAATAAGCCCTTCAAGTGTAACGTAAACTAATAATAATTTATGTCATTAAAGATGTCGAAATTGTGACACTCAATATGGTAAATCCATAAACAAGTGGTCCCAATCGTCTGAACTATTTTCAAGACCATTGAAGTTCAGACTAGAATCAATCCGACCGCTGGATCAAGGTGAATCAACAAATACAACTTAAACCAAATAGGATGGGCCACTTGAGCTACATATCTACCTCATCACTCATCTGAGGATCCACTAGGATGGGTAGAATAAGAGGGACGGAGTGGATTTGGAAAATACATTATGGCGGACCCCACGGATTTTAAAACTGACCGTTGGATTGTCCGTGGCCATCAACCAAACACAAGGACCCATGATAGGGGTTAATCACATCCTAAACAAGCAAATGAATCATCATGCGTCCTTTAAACTAGGTGGGGAGTCCCACGGATCACTAATGATCAAAGATGGACATAATCTGACTGTTGAATGGACGAGTATCACTGTATGGAATGCAAATCATCAAATAAGGCCGACCTAAGACTTAGAAATGCCTGATCCTTGGCCATGGGACCCATTTAGTCCCATAAGGCATCATGGACGGAGTGGATTTCCCACGAGCATCATGATGGACCCCCACATTAGTGCACGTATACAGCATGGGCAGTGCACCTGCGGTACACTGGATGACCCAGCCCGGTCAAACGACATTTGACCTGCTCCTTCCCGCAAATGGGAAGAACTCCCTATCTCTTTGTTTTCACCAACCGATGGATAGCGTTCGTTTGGGACGCACTATGGCCCACCATCTCAAATCTAATGGGTGATCTAATCCGCCCATCGTGTGCACGACTAAAGGCTGACGAAAACCCTAGCTATTTCACATAGGGATATGCTCGTGTGTGGCCACAAATCCGATCACATATGGACTGCGAAAAACCTTATTTCTAAAAAGGGAAACTGTCTCCGCGGATGCCAGCCTGGCAATTCGCGTGAGAGGAGAGATCCTCCAATCCCAGCCTTCCAAGTAGGTAATTTCTTGGCCGTCCAATTGTTAGGGCATTCCAAACGAAAACCAGGCCCGGTTTCGGTTCCTACCAATAGTTTTGAGAGCCGGTTTCCACCAGATTTAATTTGGGATGCTCGTTGAAGATCCAACGGCCTAGGGAAGTTAGGTTTTCCTACAAGAAGAGGAGAAAACATCTCTTCTCAGCAGAACACACCTTATCTCCTCTTCCCATAGCTGCTCGAGAAGGAAAATGGCTGAAACTTTCAAACTCCGAACCCACCACCCAAATGGGCCTGGAGCTCTGAAACCCCTCTCCTACGAGCTTCATGGGTCAGGTCTGAAGTGTCTGGAAGCATCAGCCCAAAGAGAATCAATGTCATTTGAAAGATGCCATTATCGGAGCTCTTCTTCCTCGCCAAGCTGCACCAGTCGTTGAGCCCAACCCGATCATCAGTCACTCATCCAAGGCGTCTATTCCGTAGCTCATTTGATGGTGTCTGATTCCTATTAATTCCATCAAGATCAGATCAGCGTGTTGGAGGCAATGATTTCATCAAAAACGTATTGAAACTGGTCTGGTGGGTCTGTCATGAGTCTGACTTGGCTTAAGCTGAGTCGATTTCGAATCCCTACTATTCAAAGAGCTCTTAGTAGTAATGGAAAAGTTGAGAAAGAATGGAAGAAGAGAGGCGGGAGGGGTGCACGACTGTACCAGTTCAAATTGAGCCAGCCCGACCCGCTGGCGAGACCAACTCGCTGGGCTGAGTTTGGTCCAAGTTGGGCTTGTTTTTCTGTGTGTTGTTGCTAGACTTCTAGCATGTGAAAACAAGTAGCAGGAGCAAGGGAGAGAAGAAGAAGAAGGAAAGCTGGGAGTTGAGTTGGGTTTGCTGGCAAGTCAACTGGACTTGACTCGGTTCAAGTCACAGCTCGAACAAGCCAGCCTTCTTGCTGGAGTTTTCCAACGGTAAGAGATGAAAGAAAAGAGAAGAAAGAGAGAAAGAAGGTAGAAGAGTGGTTGGTTGAGTCGAGTCAACTCGGCTCGAACCGAGTCAACAAAGTGAGTTAGTCTTCTCTCCCATAGCAAATTTTCTAATTCCTTATCATCATTGGGGTTACTATAGTCATAACACTTATAAAATGTGATTAACCATTATTAGGATAACTATGCTAGTGTTAGTTATTATGAAGAAAACTATAATTGTTAGATATTAGACTTTAGTATTTAATTATCATTCCTAGATATTACCGTTGATAATAGATCGCACTATTCATCACCATACTGATTATTTTTGCTACATTAGCTAATATTAATTATAACACTAATATTAACAATTATTTTCTAATTATTAAATTAACATTGTTACCATTTCCCTTATTAATAGGATCGCTAAATATTTGGATGCATAGCCATTAGTAAATTATCTATTATAATGATAGTTATATTATATATGAGAAATTAAAAGGATATCATTATTAAATACTAATGTATTGTTATTAATTATCATCATAATGATTATTAACTAGTATTAACTATAATACCAATGTTAGTAAATATTTTATAAAATTTAAATTAACACTAAAATCAATTGCACACCAACAAGGGTTCAAACCTTAAAAATCAAAGTCTAGGACTAAACCCTAGGCTATGATCTTAAACCTAGGTAGTGCATTAAACTTGGATCTAAATGTACAAGTTCGTGATTTGTGGTAGGACTTAATTCTAAGGCGCAAGCACTTAGCAACACTAGAAGGTAATTCGGATCATCAGGTGATGATTCTTCCCCTTAAGCTTTCCATTTTCCCATTAGCTTAAGTTATAGTTTTTATTTCAATTTATAATTGATATCTCCATTTCATAGTCATATGTGTTAATTGTTGGAATTGAATTGCTACATTACATGCTAAATATTATCCTGCATATTTATTCATGCTGGTGGATTATTTGCAGATTGCTTATGGAACTTAAACTGGTACATCAATGGGAAACCCCCACCTATAAATGTACACCCATACTTGGGATGTAACTCGACTGTTTGTGATTGTAATAGACCTTCAGTTTAATGGTTTAAATTGACCATTGATGTGGGCCTACCATCCAGGGTTGTTATGTCCAATGATTTTCAAGGATGGTCTTTTATCGCATGGTTTTGCTACTCGCCCTATGTGGCCTATTTTGATAATCGCCTTATGTGGCTTGTTTGATATCGCCCTATGTGACTTTGTTCTGGTATTTTCCCTATATGGGTTCGATGTTTTATACCATGTAACCATGCGATGGTAAGCCCTATATACTGTAATATGATTGGCCACTAGTCGACAAGTTTCCATTAAACATCTTAAGATGGTAGTCTCATGAGTCGGGGATGGTGGTATGGGACCTATGCCCGAGCTGTCGGCTTACGCTGGTGACAAGCCCCCGTAGTGACCTTTGAGCTTATTTAAAATGGTTGGTTGTAATTAGACTAATAACGGGTTGGCTAATCATATATACATGGCACGGACCAACATTTATTGTTATCGTACGTGATGTACGTATTTGTCCGACTGGATGCTTTTCCCAGGTCGATGATTGCATGGGTGATGAGCCCACTGTCTGCACGGATGAGCATTTCCGGGGTGATTATTGCATTCATGCATACATGCATCTAATAAGACCTGCATCATATACTATTTCGTATGCTTTATTTTATAACTATGCTTACCTAATACGGCGATGTGTAATCTTGAGGAGAATTCACATTGAGTTGGCCACTCATTCATCAAATATATAACCGTACAGGTAGCACAGGTGGTTTAAGTGATTTTTAGGTTCAGACTGATGAGGAGCTGGGTACAAGTGCCAGGGATGCACGACCGTATTGCTAAGAGGAGCTGCGGGGTCTTGCGGCTTATGTTTACATTCTTCTGTTATTTTTCATATATTAAATTATGTGAATTCTTGTAATTGTTATATCGAGACACTGGTTTATATAAGTCATTATGGGCAATTTTTCGCACATTCTAAATATAAATATAAAATTTCCATTATGTATGACTTGTCCATCCTACGCTCATCTGCTTACTCTGATAGCCGAAAAAAAAAACAGAATATACTCGAATTTGACCATCTTTCAAGGTTAACACTCGAGTTTTTGGGATATAGGTCATATACTTGGGTCTTAAAAAGTCGGGGCGTTATAGACGGTCTCGGCAGGAACCTTGACCTTAGGCATTTTACCCCTTCTCCTCCTTTCCAATTCATGTCGGAGGTTAGTTGGGGCCAACACCGAGGTCTCAGACATAAAGGTAGGAGCCCAAGTCGCCACATTCTGCACGTGATTTGGTGCTTGAGTTGAGGTATTCTAGGACGCCCCTGCTCGTGAACTTACCAGGACAGGATGTGTTGCTCCCCTCGAAGTGATCTCCTCTTGAACAGGAGACGGCCGTTGTTCGGCTTGCTACTGTTTTTTTTTATCTCACTGACCAACGCTTATATTTAATTCTGCATCGCACGATATTTGCCTCCTCTACTCCGGGACCATTGAGACGGCCCAGTCGGAGCTGATTCAGTATGAATCGTTGAAGATGAGTGTCGCTGTCCAACAGGCTCAGGTTTCGCTACTACTACGGGAATCGCTTTCTTCTTTCCTCGAACCATCTTTGAATATTATGACTTCTTATCTTTTTCCCACAGAAGGCGCCGAAATGTTGATGCTAAAATCTGGCTCATCCTTCACCGAGCTCCTGGTACTTGGACCAAACCCTGTGTCCTGCACAAAGGGAAGACAAAGGAGACCCTGGCTAGAGCAGGGGACCCTCCGATGCCAAAGTTAGGCTAGGAATCTAGGTCTAGATTGCGTAGAGTAGGTTTAGGGTGCGAGATATTGCATACCTTTCTTTGTTGTAATGTCCCCTATATATACCTTCGAGTTGAAATAAACGTGTCCGATAATCTTGGCACGGTCTCCGCCATCAAGCGAGAGCCACACACGCGCTGATGTCGGCCATTACTTTGAGATCGTGCATTGGGTGACTCCTTGAACATGCGTTACTGGGGTTAATTGTTCAGCTTGACTCTCAGCCACGTTCCCATCCGAGCCAGGGCTCGCTTACATCCATCCAAGCTGCACTAATGAACTGACCCTAGTCGGAATTTAACCCTAGTCGGAGCTGGCGGGTCGGATGAGTGATGGTCACTTCCGAGTTCCATGTCGGCACTAAAACCTTACAAAAGGACGCGAAATCGGGTCAGGTCGGACTATATTGATTCAAAGCTCTGCTTGTTGATACCTTTAAGTCGACCTTGGTATGGCTCGACTCAGATTTACCCATAACAATTATAATGACAAAGCTAACTTCCTTTAATAAAAGAAAAATATATCATGTGCTTTTCCCTTTCCTTCTATTTCTCGAGAAGAAAGAATAAAGAATCTCTCTCTCAATGTAAAAATGTTTAATGGGTCACATTCATGTAGCATGTAAAGGATGGACGACTACAATCGTCAGACAATCTCCCATACATTGATTGGGTAACTCTATCAGCTTCGGTTGCTAGCCCCACATAGGTTTAATATTCTTGCATTAGTGATGTATGACTGATTGTTAAGTATTCGATAGGAGAGCGACTTGGCTGCGACCCTAAGCCAGCTTGCGCGAGACCATGATCGTAGAGCCCATCCTGATGTAGTTATTGTATATCTGTGTCGTTCATATGTTTTGCCATGTTATTTTAGGATACCGTGAAAATAATAAAGTAGATAAATAATTCGGTTGAATGCCCACCATTAAAAACTACCTATTATCCTCAGTAATGTTTATTAACCATCCAACATGTTGCTAAGGTTAACAGACGTTGATGAAAGATAAAATCAAATATCAGCTTGATCCAAAACTTGTGTGGCCCAAGAAAAGTTCTTAACGGTCAATAACCATGGTTTCCTATGGTGTGGTCCACCTGAAATTTATATCTATTTAAGTTTTGGGACGATGCCTATAATAATCTCAAAAAACATAAGAACAACGTAGATGTACAATGAATATGGGAGCCAATTAGCTGTTACCTGGATAACATCTTAATTGGTGTTACCCTTGTTTGGATGTTGTTTTTTGCACTAAGGTGCAAGCATGCAAATATTAAAATTGCGGCTTCAATTCAAACCTAACAAAATGACTCTAAGCAACAAGATAGGTAGACACGTAGTGTATGACCGAGATCTAAAAAGATCGGTTACCTATTCAGCCACTCGCTTAGTGTGTAAAATCGGATCAAGTGATATTTAGAGGGTGGGGTTTGTCTTTTTTCTTTTTTTCTTTTTTTCTTTTTTTTTTTTTTTAAGGAATGGTGGACACTTGCCGCCGGCATTGTATTGATGAAGATGATTGTACATCCATTCGGGAGAGGCCACAATGAACAAAAATAGATATCGAGCCCTGACTATCATATACCCAAAAGCAGAAAAACAATGCTGCAAAGAAAACGGGCTGAATAGGGTGCCAGTAGGGATTGGAGATGGCGGAGAGCCAGGAAATGGGTGGTAGCCGGAGCTACTCGCAGGAGAGGCGACAGGCAGAGTGGGTGGAGGGAGAGCGGAACGATCGGGGAGGGGGTGAGGTTTACCTCATGCTTTTCCATGTCTTGCGATGTCTGATTTGGCCCATCCCTGCTTTGTCTAGAACAATTGCCCCTTTAACGAGATGGGGAAGGCCTGAGGAGTTGAGAAACAGCCTGTCAGGGGCACCGCTGCTGGCCAAGTTGGCAAGGCCATCTTCCACAGAGTTTACCTCGCAGAGGATGTGAATAAAGCTAAGGTTGAGGGGTCAAGAAAGCTGGTGAATAGTTCCAAGGTGGTACCATAGTTTCCAGCCGCAGGCAAGTGACGAGCAGGAGGCCGTGTCGAAGAGAGCTCGAGAGTCCGTCTCAATAATGATGGAGGATAACCCCATCTCTTTTTAAAGTTGGAGACCATCAACCATGGCCCGGGCTTCCGCTATCATATTGGAAACCAGGCCAATTGTGGAAGGCAAAAATCATGTTTCCTCAGTTATCTTGACAAACGCCTCCCCCACCCCCAGCTCCTAGGTTACCCCTTGCAGATCCGTCGACATTCAGTTTCATCCAGTTTTCAGGAGGTCTTGCCCATCTAACAACCATAGCCTTATCAGAAGGAGGGGAAATATGGAGCCACGCCAAAACCCCGGAGGACTAGCTCTTGCCATACCGAGTGGTCAATGTCTGGGAGGAGAGTACCAATCTCAATGAGCCGATTGGAAATTTTGATAATGGTGGCAGCTACCATGAAGTTCCGGTTCTTGAATCTATCCCCATTTCTGCCAATCCAGATTTCTCAAATTATAAGGGAGGTGGTCGAGCCCCGAAGGAACTGTCGTAGGGAGAATGTGGAGTCAACAGATGTCCATTGTTGAATTCTAGCTTGGATAGGTTGGTCCTGCATGAAGGGCATCTGGAATAGACAGGCAAAGTCGCTCCAAACCATGGAGGCAATTTTGCCATGACAGAAGAGATGGTCCAGATCTTCGACTTAAGGATCGGGAGAGAGATTAGTGTTGTTGACTGAGAGGGCGTGATTGCAGCTGGGAGGGGGACTCTGATGATGGGTTATGCCTTTGCCTTCCGTATGAAAGGACTTTTCAACATAGACAAAATGGAATGGAAAAGATATTCTTACAGTCGATCGTGAAGAACAACTGTGGAACACTCTTTCGATTGAAGAACTGAGTCCAACATTCGAGCAAAACTCAAATTATAGCTAAAGATTATCAGCTACTCAGTTACTGCTATTGATTATACTATGGGATGTAAAACAACAAGCTTGGAAAGTAAAGATTACACTATAAAATGTAATTTGCTCAACAAGGTAAGTAAAGATTACACTATGAAATGAAAATTGACGGGACAATTGAAAGGATAATTGAAAGAAAAGATTGATTTTTTTGGGTTGGTATGAGGCGCTCTTCTTTCTTGCATTCATCTTTTATTTATATCTTTAATACATCCATTATGGATCCTTCTCACGTCCTGAAGGTTACCATAACCGTTCTCCATTACCGCCCTCTAGATGATTCACACGTTCTTTGCTTCCTTTGTTTCTCTTCTTCCCACTTGTCATGTAATTGTTCGAGCATGATCGTTTCCCCATCAGCCGCTCAAGCAGTACACGAGCCCACCTGATATGTCTTGGCTATACTTATCGAGAAATCTCCTCCATACATATCTGCATATTTCAAATACCCCATGTGTATCTGTATTGATCACATGTAACTCCACCTGATTGGTCGTGGCAGGGTATGGCGATAATAGGGATGAACAACCCTTACCTTGGGGCTCACCTTGATGGCATGTTGTATATCCACACCATTCATATGCTTCTCCATTTTGAGACATAATCCAAAAATTAAGCAGATCCAGCTCTCAGGTGGACCACTCCAAAAGACAAGTGGTGTTTAAGTGCCTTACCATTAAATTTTAAAAGGGATCATCCTAAGGTTTTTTTTCAACATTTATTTTTACATCCAACCTATTGATAATGTCAAGAAGGCTTAGATGAAGGTAAAATACAAATATCAGCTTGATCCAAAACTTTTGTTGCCTAGAAAAAGGTTTTAGTGATCGTTAGTCAGTGTTTCTAGTGGCGTGGTCCACTTGAGATTTTAATCTTTTTAATTTTTTAGATCTCTTCTTAAAATGAGATGGGAAAATAGATGGACAACATAGATATACAACAAATACAACAAGATGGCCCCACATGGCTAGCTAACATTCACTAAGGTGATACCAGGGTAATGACTAATTTGCTCCTAATAAATACATCGAGGTGGACCCCTACAGTCAATGTCTCACCCACTTGGGTCAGTATCTTACCCACATGGCTAGTTTTGGGGTGACAGCCAAGTCATGCTCGCACTCATTCAATATATAATATGGATTTTTGGGTTCGAAGACTGCATCATGGTGCACAAATAAATATAATTATCATGTACACCAAACTACGACCCATGATAACTATGACCAATGACAACCATGACCCATGATAACTATCACCCGTACCACATTATAACCACAACCCTTACCACATTACAACCACGACCCGGGTATGAGTCGTGGTTTTCATGAGGTAAGGTCATGGTTGTCATGCTATATGGGTCATAGTCTTCATTTTATAGGCCTTGACAAGGACCAACTGGTAGGGTCAACATTGATATATGTAAATAATCGAAGCTGCCCATCCTTTTTGTCGTGTCATTTTAGAGCTAGGTTCCAAATATCAGCCTGATCCAGAGCTCATGTGGGCCACATAATAGAAAATAATGGTGACAGTGGAACCCACTATTGATATTGGAGCCAACACGAGCTTTGGATCAGGCTGATATTTGAGTCCTAGCCCTAAAATGACACGACAAAAAGGATGGGTGGCATGGATTATTCACATACATCAATGTAGGCCCCACTAGATGGTCCTTGCCAAGGCCTTTAAAAATGAAGAGTACAACCTATATAGCATGACAACCACGACCCTTACCTCATGACAACCATGACCCCTTACTTCATGACAACCACGACCCATGACAACTACGACCCTTACCATATTACAACCATGTAACACCCTGAAAATCGGGGGTCGAGCATAAACTCAACTCCCGAGTTCCAGAACATCACTTATGCAACAAAATGAATGATGTTTGAATGTTGACTGTACTTGTGCATTGAACATGAGTGAGATTAAGCCAAAACAACATATCATACTCCAGAGACAATTAAATTTGCAAGCGGAAGACTGTGATAGATAGATAAAATATATAACTTATGATGAGTCTCCAGAGTGTGATAACATTACCAGGTTAAATAATTACAAGTGCAGTTCTAAAATGTACCAAATGTGAGGAAGTGTGAGGCCTCCTATCCCATGTACCATAGCCCCGTCAATACAATATCAGGTCTTCATTGACCTGCCAGAGAGATACAGATAGGAGAATTCCTCCTATCATCATAGAAGTAGTCCGGCTCTGCTTCACAAGCATCGCCATCACCTGAAACTCAACAAATCTGGTTGGTGTTGCAAACACCGTCTCGTAACGTGGGAGTGAGTGATCAACTCAGTGGAACAGTAAAGTATAGGTTAACATGTTATCAATTCAATCAAGCAGTAATGATAAAGCAGTACAAATCAAACAATTCTAACTACTCTTATTAAGTGCGAGAATGAAATGACATGATGCTGTATGCCCTTGCCAAACCACCCTCAAGCGACATCATCTTACGTTCGCGAATGCTAACTCCCTCAGTGCGCCACATCTACAAAGCACATGCGGTGCGATGATGCTCATGATTACCAAGTTTTTATTAGTCCATTTCAACCAGCAGTATTGGAAAACTAAGGTACCTCCCTTGTATCATTCCCAAACATGATCCATTCTAGGGTCGTCAGTCCTAGCTAATCTCATACGATATTAAGGTTTAGAGGCGTAACGAAGGCATCACAAAGGGCTCATCACCCGTCAGCACGGATACAGATCTCACCGTATGCGGCTCAATTGCTGACCGTCAGCACGAGTACAGGTCTCACCATACTCGGCTCAATCGCTAGCCGTCAGCTCGAATACAGATCTCACTGTACTCGGCTCAACTCATGCTCTGGTTGCTGTGAAGGGCTCGTCGCCAATCACAGACCTTAGAGCATACTCGAAGACACTACGGAGGACTCGTCGCCCGTTAGCACGAGTACAGGTCTCACCGTACTCGGCTCTCGCCGTAAGTATCGACAGCTCGAATATAGTGTCCCATACCACCATAATCGGCTCACGAGTTTGGTTGCGCAATGGTCACTACGGGGAGGCACATGGCCCCAGCGTAGGCCGACAGCTCGACCACGGTGTCCCATACCACCATGCCCGGCTCATGCGTCTTAGCGGATCGAGGTACCATGGTTAAAAGGGGTTTCACTGGTAAGTTTGGTACCCTAGGTTCAAGCAGTAGCGTCCAAACAGGGTGAACATGCATAAGGCAGATCGGGTTATTTGACGGGCTCGACTAGCACGATCGCCCGTTGAGCTGCACGACATGAAGTGCATAAACAACTTCGTGTGGCCTAACCACTGCCGACAGGCAACGCACGACTCGAGTTCGTCGAACACATCCCACGTGACAAATGAATCTCAGCCACGAATTCAATCCCGTTACCGATTGCCTGGACTATAATCATAGCCCCAAACACAATCAATTGCAGATAGATAAAGCAGTAATGGATCAAGATTCAACTCATACAATCAAGATATGGTATTATCCGTTTAGGGCTGTCAGGGCTGTTGCACGCACTCATTGCTCTGCTCCCCCATCACCCATGACGGATCATACAATGTAATTATGAATTTAAACATTCGCATTACATAATGAAAATTATACAATCAGTGGAGCATGTTATCAAGCATGTTAATAAACAAGTTACAAAGCATGTTCAGAAGCATGTTGTAAAGCACTATACAAATAGGGATACAAATACATATAGTTCATAGGTGAGTGGTTAGAGTAATTAACCACATGGAGGGTATCATATGTGACTCTAAGGTAGTTGAGAATCCCATCTCAGCACCTACCTAAGGTTCTAACACTTAAGCACTTACATTCACAAGTAATTTTTTTACAAACACTTGGAATGCACTTATTCAACATACCTGACGTATGTTAGAGGAAAGTGCACTAGGGCTGTCCCTTTACCAAACTAGTATTTTATATGTATACATCATATTCATACAGCAAATAATCATAACAATTACATCAGCAAATTTTATACGTATAGGGTATTTTCTAGAATACGCATCTTCAACATACATAGTGTATACAAGCAAACATGTATTACGGCGGTTCCCTTCGCCAAGTAAATATTTTATACGCACATAATATATTTATACGACAATTAATCATGACAAACACATCGCTAAAATATACATGTATACGGTACTTCTTACAATACCGTATTTCTACATACATAATGTTTATTAGTAAACATGTATTTAGGCGAATCCTTTCACCAAATAAGTATTTTATCCATACGTCATATATACATACGACAAATAAACATGTCAAACACATTTCCATAAAAAATACGTATACGGTATTTTATACGAATACCTAGAGTATGTGAAATTCCAAATTCTACAATTCTAATCGAAACAGGAAACGGAAAGAACTTTGTACATGTGCAATTGCATGCAGATCATGAATCTATCATTATCTGACATTGAAAGCGTTGAAAACCATAACCTATACACCTAAAGTCCGCACCTTGTGTCGTAGAATCGTAACGGAGTCGATAGGTTCGCTAAGCTCGTATACGGGAGTTTGGCAACCTAGAGAATGAAATAGGTTAGCTATTTCCTAACCTACAACTGTCTAATCTCCCAAACAGGTTAGGGTTAGGGTTTATTACCTAGAAATGACGCCGGAATCGCCGGGAAAGCGGCAAGAATGAGGTGGTTAAGCACCGATAACGGGGAACAAAGACGGCGGAGTTTCTCCCAGATCTCCCACACTTTCTCTCTCTTTTCTCTCTCTCAAATCTAAATTCGTATGGCTGGAATGGGAGAGGGTTTAAGGTCCTTTTATAGCCTAAAACCTTCCAAAAATAGACTCGGGTTCAAGGGTTACTGCTAATATAGGTATTCCGTCACTTTTCCAGCTCAAAAGAGGGGTTCTGGTGGCCCTCCTTGAGCCAAACGTCAGACTTAAGCTCACCACGCATGGATCTATGTGGGATTACGTTTTCGACTCGATCGGATTCCCAGATCGTACGTGGCGGACCACTTTCAGTTCAACGGTCAGTGGGCCACGATCAGAAATTCCAAGTACATGTAAATGTTCCTGAAATTTTTCTTAATCCGAGGGTGTAATTTGGTCTGATTCTGACGGTCCGGTTGCTTAATACGATGCGCAAGCGAATGGTGCCGATCACTATTCCGGATATTTATTTTGTAAAGGGAATAGTGTTTTTCACACTCCTCGCTCCGGATCCAAACGAATGGTCATGGGACATCCGTGGACTGATTTTTGAGATGATAGTCAAGCCCAGTGAGGCGGTCCTAGTTCCTTAACTTCGTGTTAATCGGACTTCTGATGTGCGATCTAGACCTAATACGAAGTTTCGTTTCATTCCCGAGAGCAGCCGGGAAATGAGTTTGGTTCTAAACTTTAGGGTAACCTAAAGTCACTGATTCTACACGTTTTGGGTTTTGCAGATCGTATTTAAAGCGATTCAAACGGATTTCGTAGCTAATCTAGTTTAGCACTTAGTCACTTTGTCTCATTTCTAAAGGATTTAGTCCTATAAGATTTCTGTCGGAGGTGGTACTTAGTCATTTGTAGTTTGTATCTGAAGTGATCCAAGTTATACTACTTAGCTAGTTTAAGATTGTGTCTAGGGCGAAAGTGCTTTGAAAAATTGGAAGATCGAGGTGATGAAGGGTGAGATTTGTGAAGGAAATGAGTTCAAAGGCGGCTTTAGACTTTGGGATTCAGTTCTGACAAGTTAATGAGGTATTAGGATCGACCCATTGCCTAAGGACGTCTGATCGTAGGTTGGCAAAAATCCGGGGCGTTACAACGACCCTTACCGCATTACAACCATGACCCGAGTATGGGTCATGGTTTTCATGAGGTAAGGGTCGTGGTTGTCATGTTTTACGAGTCGTAGTCTTCATTTTATAGGCCTTGACAAGGACCATCTAGTGGCGCCTACATTGATGTATGTGAATAATCCATGTCGTCCATCCTTTTTGCCGTATCATTTTAGGGCTATGACACAAATATCAGCCAGATCCAGTGCTCGTGTGGGTTCAAATATCAACAGTGGGTTCTAATGTCACCATTATTTTCTATTATGTGGCCCACACGAGCTCTGGATCAAGCTGATATTTGGAACCTAGCCTTAAAATGACATGGCAAAAAGGATGGCGGCATGAATTATTCACATACATCAATATTGTTGGCTCCACTAGTTGGTATTTGCCAAGGCCTATATAATGAAGACTACAACGTCCCGTATAGCATAATAACCACGAACCCTTACCTCATGAAAACCACCACTCATATAACATGGCAACCACGACCCATACCTGGGTCGTGGTTGTCATGAAGTAAGGGTCGTGGTTGTAATGTGATAAGGGTCGTAGTTGTCATGGGTCGTGGTTGTCATGTTATATGGGTCATGGTTGTCATGGATCATAGTTATCATGTTATATGGGTCATGGTTCTCATGTTATATGGGTCGTGGTTATTACATGTTAACTTACCACATTTAACATGAGAACCACGACCCATATAACATGACAACCACGACCCATATAACATAATAACTATGACCCATGACAACTACAACCCATGAGAACCACGACCCATATAACATGACAACCAGGACCCATATAATATGACAACCACGACCCATGACAACTACGACCCTTACCACATTACAACTATGACCCTTACCATATTATAACCACCTAATGCGACCTATGATACGATATAAATATCGTTTGCACGACTATGGCGTGACTTGCACTAACTTGGTGACTACATGGGATAAACATACATAAGATCCTTACCTTCCATCAGATGAAACTCCATGGGTCGTAGTTGTTATGGGTCATCGTTGTCATGATATATGGGTCGTGGTTGTCATGGATCGTAGTTGTCATGTTATATGGGTCGTGATTGTCATGTTATATGGGTTGTGGTTTCCCATGCAGTAGCTCACCTGACCATTGAATCATTCTAATCTTTAGGTCTCAATCTAAATATAAGGTGGGGCATCTAACAGACAGTGTGAATCTTATCTTCATCAAGTTTTATCATACAAAATTAGAAAAGTAACGTGCCCATCCGTACCAAAGCTAGCTTGACATTTTTCGAATATGAGATGACTATTGTTAAATTGTAGGAGCAGAAAATGTAGCTTATATGGGTCGTGGTTGTTATGTTATATGGGTCGTAGTTGTCATGTTATATGGGTCGTGGTTGTCATAAGTCGTAGTTGTCATGTTATATGGGTCGTAGTTCTCATGTTATATGGGTCGCGGTTGTTACATGTTCACTTTCTTTACTACCAAATGAAAGGATCGTCATTGGTACAATAGCCTAAGGCCCTAAAATGACACAACAAAAAGGATGGGCGGCATGGATTATTCAAATACATCAATGTAGGCCCCACTAGTTGGTCCTAGACCTATAAAATGAAGACTACGACCCATATAGCATGACAACCACGACACTTACCTTATGACAACCATGACCCATTCCTGGGTCATGGTTATAATGCGATAAGGGTCGTGGTTGTAATGTAGTAAGGGTCGTAGTTGTCATGGGTCGTGGTTGTCATGTTATATGGGTCGTGGTTGTCATGGGTCATAGTTATCATGTTATATGGGTCGTAGTTGTCATGGTATATAGATCGCGGTTGTTATATGTTCACTTTCTTTACTACAAAATGAAAGGATAACCATTAGTACAATAGCCTAAGGCCCATAATGGGGTGATCTGTGGGCCCAAAAAGTCCTGACTTGGGCAGTGTCCACTTCTAACAAACATCACAGTGAACTTGGAAAGTTTCAATGGTGGGTGCCATTGTCACCATTAGTTTCCATTATGTGACCCACACGAGCTCTGGATCAGGCTGATATTTGGGCTCTAGCCCTAAAATGACACAGCGAAAAGGATGGGCGGCATGGATTATACACATACATCAATGTGGGCCCCACGAGTTTGGTCCTTGGCCATGCGCAAAAAAGGGTTCCGTACACATTACTTTCTTCGCATTAAATACGACGTAACTTCTCATTTCCTAAAAAATCATACAATATTACTGAAACAAGGACAAGGGCATTTTGGTCCAAGTAATTTTCGAAGGCGTGTCAGAAGGCCACCTATAGAATATTTAAAAGGTTGAATCTCTTTAGGAAATTTGACCATACATCAAGGTCAGTACGGTTAATTTCCCTATCATAAATGGGCATGTTCGTTAGGGCTGTCGATCGTTAGCCTACTCGCGGGTAACAAATAGACCCGAGCTAGTTATATTTAATAGTAAATTATACTATTCAATATAATAATTGTTATGGGAAAATATGATTTGACCACCGTTAAGGTCAGCACAACTTAGCTACGATTATGAATGGCTCGACCAAACTACCTTCGAGGTCGGCTCAACTTGACGAGCGATCGTTCTGGAGATACTTCGTCAAAAGGAACCAATGTGAAGCACGCGCATTTGCCGAGAACTATCAAGGAATAACTAAAACCAAGTAGCAAGATATGTCCGAGCCATGGCTTGAAATGATATAAGCTCGGATGGATCAGCTCGAACAACCCACGGGTAAGTGATCAGGTCATTCCCTGATGACTCTAGCTTAGGCCACCCTTAGCCGACTCAACATAGCCCGGGCTAGGTTCAAGAAAGCTCTGCTTGGCTCGTCTTCAATCAACCAACCGAATTCTGTCATTTGAGTCGAGCTCACTCCATTAACGCACGATAACATTAACCGCTCTACCACTATCATGGGATAACTAACAACATCACCACATGCATAGTATAAATAAGGACCTCATCGAATGAAACAGGTACGCAAAATCTCTCACTCGAAACCCATCCACACTACTTAGACCCAAATTCCTAGCCTGACTTTAGCATCGGAGGGTCCCTTGTCCTAGCCAGGGTCTCCTTTGTCCTTCTCCTGTGTAGATATAAAGGGCTCGGCGCAAGCGCTCAGTGAGAGTGAGCCAGATTTCTGCATCAACATTAATATATATATATATATATATATATATATATATATATATATATATATATATATATAACATTACAAAGTAGAATGGTTGGTGAACCCAACAGTAGCCAGCTTAGGTGTTTTACCAGAGCTGTTCATTCATTTTTACAGCTCATTTCATGGCATGAGCCTAAAAATAAGCAATTCCAAAATTCTCACAGGTCTCATTCCAGGTATCATCTCCTGGGAAATCTGGAACAACAGGAACTCAGCCCGTTTTAATGATCGTCGAATGTCAGCTCCCCGCATTATTTCTAATGTCACTCGCTGGCTAAAAGAGATTGGGCCCCTAGTTCAGTCGCCCGATAGGAACTCCATGGATGATTCCCTTATACTCCAGTCCTTCCAAATCCCTCCTGCTCTCACCAGATCGCCTGCTAACCCCATCATTGTCAAATGGTCGAAGCCTCCCCCTGGTTGGCTGAAGCTTAATGTTGATGGTTCATCTCGGGGGAACCTAGGGGAGAGTGGTGGTGGAGGGATATGCAGGGACCATCACGGGGAAACCATCTTTGCATATCACAGAAACTATGGCCGGCCCACTAACATGATTGCGGAGGCGTAAGCCATGCTTGATGGCTTAACAATTTGTGACAAACTCAACCTGCGTAATATTATTGTTGAGATAGACTCCAAAGTTCTTGCTAATGCGATTAGCGATCCCCACACCAACATCTCCTGGAACATCTGGTACAAGCTGGGTGCTATCCATCTTCTTCAGGGGAGCCTCAATATCAGATTCAGGCACATTTATAGGGAAGGAAACTCGGTGGCTGATGCTTTGGCTAGGCGGGCTAGTAACAAATGCCCAAACAGATTTTATAATTCTTGGTCGACTTTGCCCAGGCTAGTGAGGGGCTCTATTGCTCTAGATAATGCAGGAATCGGGGCTATCAAACTTTCTTGATCAAGGGTTCCTATTAGGACTTTCCTTTTTTTGTTTTCTTCTTTACAAGAGGAGTGAGGCCCAACACCTTTTTGTCGGGCCCGCTTGACATATTGTATAGGCTTTCCATGGATCAATGAATTTGTGGCTCCGGCCTCTTTTTTTTTTTTTTTTTTTTAAGCTATTCCAAAATTCAAGTTAACTACAAGACAAAAAATAGGGATTGAATGTTACATTGAAAACTTCTATAGGTCCATGGAAGTTCTGGATCATGATGATATTTGTGTTTTCCATTGATCCAAGTCCCTGTGACCTTATGAACAGGTTTTTTTTTTTTTTTTTTTGTTTTTGTTTTTTCGTTTTTTTAAGAACTTTCTATTCATGTATAAAGCAGAGGAGCTGTACAGAGAAAAAAGGGGCCTCCCAGCAAAAAATCGAGGTAGGCCCACCATAAAACCTGAGGCGACACCGCCTACTACAACTCACGCAAGTATCCTAGGCCTAATTTGTCCAGGAAAAGAAGGCCTTTAATGACGTCAGGAAGATCGGATAACGATTGGAAAAGATGGTGGGACTGGTGACTACTACCTCTCCGAGCCAAACCATCAGCCACAACCTTAGCTTCTTTGGGTATGAACAGGTTGGATGGCAAATAGAATCCATGGTTGTCCCTAGGAAGTTTTTCTACGGTAACATTCATTTATCCCTGATGACATTCAATCCCCACTATTTTTTTGTGGTGTGGTCTACTTGAGATTTTGATCAGCCTCATCTTGAAAAATGAATGGACAGTGTCTGGTCTACTTGAGATTTTGATCAGCCTCATCTTGAAAAATGAATGGACAGTGTCGATGAAACACATATCATGTTGGGGCCATTGATCTTTGACACCAGCTAGTTGGCCTAATGTTGGGGTCACCAGCCAAAGCACGTCCTATGTGAGGAAACTTTACTAAAAGTTGAGGTCTCTATGCCTCACCATGATGTGTGTGGGACATCCACCCATCCATCGGATTTGTACTTCATATGGTGAGCCATGGGCTAAAAAATAAGGCTAATACATGACTTAAGTGGATCACAATAAAGGGAATAGTTGAGTCCATGTCCACCTATTAAAACTCTTCTTGATTATCTGTTGGGCCATTGAGATGTGGTTGGTACATCCAACCATGAGGAGTTACACTAAATTTCAGGCCATTTCAAAACTCCAGTAGCCCCACCAAAGTGATTTTAAATATTTTAAGCATGATTTCACAAAATTCAAAAGAAGGTGACCCACTTAATTTGTGGATAGGACTGATCTTGGGATAACCCAAGAACTGGAAGAGACACACCAGATGCATGGTTCACATGTCCAACAGATGGGGTCCAAAGCTCAACCTCAAGGGAAGCTCCCATGAGGTCCACTTAGTAGTGCCATTTAACAATTACTCCAGCAAAATAAGGTTCCTAAGTCACATGCATGTCAGAGAGCCCGTTTACCGGCCATCTACATGTAAAAGTGACATGTGTGTGATCTAATACTTTCATCGGGTGGGACTAACCATCTAAATCCTATTACTTTTCCTTAAACCAACTACAAACACAGATCCAAAGAGCTGGTCCGTACGTAAAAATTTGATCAGATCCGACTTGTGTCTTCAAGGACTAGACTCGGACCTAAAAGGACCCGGACATATCAATACCTGAACCCGGTTATCATGGGTATGGATGCTATAGGACCCAACTCCAATTTGACTCATTGACAGCACTATGTCTTCCGGCTCAGGTCAGGCCTTGAAAGTATAGCAAAACCACGGCTCAACCTGCTTCAAATTCAGGGCCAGCCCGGTCTATCGCGGGCACGGATTAGCTACCGACAGGTTGAGTAGTGAGGCTCGCTAACGAAGTGATGTCATCAAGCTGATATTTTGAGATATCATTTTAAGGCATGAGATAAAGAATGAGGCTGATAAAAATCTGTAGTGGACCCAACAGAAAACAGTGGGGAGAGTGATTCCCACCGTTGAAACTATCCTAAGGCCTCCATGATGTTTATTTGAAATCCAACCTGTTCAAAAGTTAAAAAAAAGACATAAAAGAAGGAAAACACAAATATCAGCTTAATCTAAAACTTTTGTAGCCTTCAGAAGTTTTTACCCACTGTTTTCTATGCTGGGTCCACTGGAGCTTTGGATTTAACTCATTCTTTGGATATTGGGCTAAAATGATCTCTCCAAATGGATGGACAGCACGGATACAAAACATACATCATGGTGGGGACCACAGAACTTGGTGACGTCACTTCAGCAGAGAGTCTGGCTACTCAACCTGTCATTAGCTAATCCGCGTCCATCTATCGCCACCGTCTATCACCACCCTGAAATGGGGCCCACATCTTGCCTTGTGAACGAGGCAAAGGGAAGGCATCTTCGCAATACAAAAAAGAGAGGTGCATAAATTTTTTAAAAGAAAAAGGAAAAAGAAAAAGAAAGAAAATAAAAGAAAGGAAAAGGGAAAAGATCATCTGGATGGCTGAGATTTAAACTTTGCAATCGAAAGAGGGGCAAAGATACAGCAAACTGGGTTCCAACTTCTTTGCACGATCATGCATTGCTATCGTAACCCTTTGTCCTCCTAATGGTCCAGGCCACGACCATGCAATTGGAGTTGCCCACCACTCCATGGATCAAGGGGATACTGGAAGGGAAATGAAGAAAAATAATAATTTAAAAAATTAACTTCAAGATCCCCTTCATCCAACGGCTGTCCATTTATCTATTGTTTAGTCAAACTAATTAGATTTTCATGAGCATACACATATGTCTGTGCATGGCATGCAATTGTACGAAGAAATGTAAGGAGAAATGTCACTGGAAAAACTGGAAGACGATTGCGACCCCTAAAGAAGAGGGAGGTCTGGGCATAAGGAAACTTAAAGATATCATGTCTGCTTTCCGTTTGAAGATGGCCTGGGAGATCAGATATTCGCCCCAAAAGAGTATCTGGTGCTCATTTATCTCTACAAAATACTCGCGAGACCTAGCCCTGCCCGAGCACCATAGCCCAGTAAGCTTTGCATCTCCTCTGTGGAAGAAGATTTATGCTTTACTCCCGTCTGTGGACTCCTATGTCCAATGGTATTTGGGAGAAGGAAATTGCAAATTCTGGCTAGATAATCGGACTGGACTCGGTCCGCTTCATCTTCTGTCAACTGCCCCTGTTCCAACACCCCTTCTCCAGCTCCAAACGGCGCAAGTTCTGGGAAAGAATGGTCCCCTCCCTCCTTCAGCGACTTTCAATTTCTTGCCTCAATGGGTCATAAATTTCATTTTTCAACAAGGCTTCGGCATTACTGAAGGGCTCGACTATCCTTTCTGGCCATTCTCTACGTCAGGTCAGTTTTCTCTGGCTTTGGTATGGGATAAATGTCGTTTGACTTTGCCCTCAAGAAGCTGGGCTCGTGGGGTGTGGCATGCCAAGCTCCCTCCAAGAATCTCCCTGTTGTCCTGGAGGGTGTTGACGAAAGCAATCGTAGTGGACAACGCAGTTCAGTCCCAAGGGGTTAGTATGGCATCCAAATGCATCTGTTGTAGCGGTAATTCTTCACAGCGTCATTCCGCTGAATCCCTCTCCCATCTTTTTCTCTACAATCACATTGCGAAGGTGGCATGGACTTACTTTGGCAGATTATTGAACGTGTATATCTTGGAAATGGAGTTAGTGGAGGTTAGACTGGCCCTGTGTCGGGTTCAGCAAAATCAGAGCTGCATCCGTTGGCCCCGTCTATTATCTTTTGGAGTATTTGGAAATGCAGGAACGCTGCAATCTTTGATGGGATTCAGTCTTCGGTCGCCTCGGTGATTGCAAGAGCAAAGTGGTGGTTATCTATAATCTGCGGCGAGCTTGGTGAGGAATCTACAACAGGTTTGCAGGGAAGTCAGGTGTAGCGAACGGATACTGCTGGAGCCAATGCTAGGACTGGTTCTGTTGCTCCCGCTGCGTGTTTTATGAGGTCAGTGCATGGTTTATACCGCCCGCCCATGGTGGTCAGATGGTCTAAGCCGCATCCGGGTTGGGTGAAGCTCAATGTGGACGGCTCGTCTCTCGCCAATCCAGGTCTTTTGGGTGGGGGAGGCATATGTAGAGATGATAAAGGGAATTTTCATTTTGCATTTTCCTTTAGCTATGGTGTGGGCTCCAATGTTAACTCGGAGCTCATCTGTTTTTGATGGTATGGAACTTTGTATCTGCCGAGGCTATAGGAAAGTGAGTGTAGAATCGGATTCGCAGCTAGTGGTTAACTTCCTGTTGGGTTCCGCTGAACCGGGATGGAAACGGGGATATTGGATCCATGGATAAACCGCATTAGGCGAGGTGGCGATTTTATGTTCCATCATATCTTCAGAGAAGGAAATACCGTCGCTGATCAAATGGCTAGGATGGGTAGTTTGAGACAAGGTCGTGCGGTCATTTTGCGGAAAGAAAATCTTCCAGACATGGTGAGAGGAATGCTTTTCCTAGAAAAGGTTGGGCTCGGCTCCATCAGAGAAGGTGCTCGGATAAACAGATGCTGCAGATAAGTCTCTGTTTCTCCTTTTCGTTTTGTATACAGCTTGTTTTCTTTCCTGTTCATATGATAGGCATCCCCTGGACTCTTTTTCTCCTGGGGACCCCCGGATGTAATTGGCCACACATATATGGAAAGCTCTTTTTGAAAAAATAAAAAAATAAATAAATAAATGGCATGCAGTTGTACGTGTATGCAGATAACAGTATGCGTTGGTCCGTTGAGAGGGTGGACCAAAACATCTCAACCCCTCGCGTGGAAATTGTATATGGTGATGAGGACCACTAATAACGTACGTGGATTGCTTATCGCCCATAAAGAAAGGCGATTCGGCCATTACGGTCATCTTATCATTGGCTTCCTCAGGAAGTTTTCAGAGGCTTCAACACGCACAAATCTACAGTCAGGATTGCCATTTCTCTATGCTTACTGGACCATTCGTTATTCGGTGTCTTTCTTTTTATTTATTTATTATTTATTATTTTTTCATGCCAACCATTTAGCTCGAGGTTCAGGCAAGCAGAACCTGACTGCACAAATCTACAGTCAGGTTCTGCTGTATCTAACCCTCTCTCTACGTGGGTCCATCATGCGAATGATGATAATGGCAAAGCCATCTTCCTTTAATAAAATAAAAATATATTATCTGCTTTTCCTTTTCCTTCTGTTTCTCGGGAAGAAAAGAATAAATAATCACTCCCTCAACGTGAAAATGCTTAACGGGCCACATTCATGTAGCACCTAGATGATGGACGGCTCCAATCATTAGACAAATCTCCAACGCATTGATTGGGTAATTCTATCTGCTTCGACTGCTGGCCCCACACAAGTGTAATATTCTTGCATTAGTGACGTATGACTGATCCTCGAACATTCAACAGGAGCACGACTCGCTGCAACCCCAACCAGCATGGGCGAGACCATGACTTTGTTGATTGATGTCTTAAATCTGTAATTTAACATGCTTGCGGATGATAGTTAGATGCCACCAAAGTCTAGCTTGATATCATCGAGAAATTTTAAATTTTTTCATGTTCATCACTGAACACTTTGGTGTCCTGTTTGATGCGTTCGAAGTTAGTTTCGATGACATCGAGGGCATGCTCGATGCCATCGGAAAAATTCGGGAAATCAATGATTAATCGCTGGAGTGTTTTGGTATTAGTTTGATGTCATCGAAGTGGGTTTGATGTCATCGACGGTTTGTTGATGCCATCGAAGTCTCATCAAAGTGTTATCGAACGGATTGTGCAGAGTTATGCAGATTTGCGTATCTGCGGGATTTATTTTTGATTTTGATTGTGATTCTACCTAAGGCTATAAATAAGGGGTAATTGGGATTGGGGTGTATATATATCAGAGCTTTAATTTCTAATTCATTCCTAGAGTTCTCAAGGGTTTGTAAGGGGAGATTCGAGGCTTGTTCGAATCAGGTATTCTTTTGATCTCTTGTATTTTCTATTTTCATAGTGATATTTGTTGTTTTGTATCGTGGTTTTTTTCCCGAAAGGAATTTTTGACATTAAATTCAGAGTCTTTGTCATTGTGCTTGATTGTGCTATTGGAATTCTCTACTTGGTTCTTCTTTGTGTGCTTCCTCGGTCGCTCAACGAGTGGTATCAGAGCTTAACGTTGGGGCACAGGTTGAATCTAAAAGTAAAGTATCAATGGCATCCAATATTAAGTTCGATGTTGAGAAGTACTTTGGAAAAAATAATTTTGAATTATGGAAGGTCAAGATGATTGGCCTATTAGTTGAGCAAGGATTGGACGAGGTCCTAGAGAAGTGACAAGAATCTATGTAAGATGATGAATGGAACAAATTGGATAAGAAAGTGAGTCCAATTGTGTCTAACGATGAGGTCATCTATAATGTCATGAGAGAGAAAACTGTAGCAATTAGTTTATGGGAAAATTTAAAGGACATCTATGTGAAGAAATTTCTTGAAAATCACCTATACTTGAAGTTACAGTTGTTCAATCTTAAGATGACAGAGGGAGATGATGTTGAGGTTTACATTAACAACTTTAACAAGATGATTTGCAAATTGTTGGATGTGGAGGAAATGGTTAAGGATGAAGATCAGACATTTATCTTGTTGAATTCTCTCCCGGCTTCATATGAGTCTTTCAAAGACACGTTGTGCACCTGTAACATCTCAGATTTTTGCTAACCTGGAATTAGACGTCCTTAGGCAATGGGTCGCTCCTGACACCTTATTGACTTGTCAGAATTCAATCCTAAAGTCTAAAGCCGCTTTTGAACCCATTTCCTTCACAAATCTCACCTTTCACCACCTCGTTCTTTAAATCCTTCTAAGTACTTTCACATTAGACACTAATCTTAAGGTTTAGGTGATGAAGAACAATACTTAAACTATAAATTGCTGTAATTAGTAAATACAGAAATAAAATGGGCTTTTAACCAATACCCTTATGGAATTTCACAAAACGAATAAGTTATTTAGAACATCCGCCTCTCCTGCCCTAGGATTTCCTTCTGTTGTAATTAGGGCGTGCTTTAGTAAGTATTGATAACTTGAATCACTGTATGTGCCAACTACAAAGGCCCAAGTACCAATCTTACAGGACTAAATCCTTTAGAAATTTGAGATAGTTAACTAAGTGCTAAACTAGATTAGCCATGAAATCTGCTAGAATCGCTTTAAATACGATATGCAAGACCTAAAACTTGTAGAATCATTGACGCTAGGTTACCCTAAAATCTAGGATCAATCTCATTACCAGGTTGCTCTCGGGAGCACCTCGAAACTCCATATCAGATCTGGACCGCATGTCAGAAGTCCGATTAACACGAAGTTAAGGAATTAGGACCACCTTGCTGGGCTTGAAAACCATCTCGGAAATTAAATCCAGATAGTGTCCCAGCACTATTCGCTTGAGCTCGGAGCGGGGAGTGTGAGAAATGTGAAATTAATTAAAAATAAAATACAAATTTATGAAATCTAAGACTTGTCACTTGCGGGTCAGTATTGAGCAACCTGACTGTCAGAATCAGGACAAATTACACCCTCGGATCAGGAAAATTTCCCCAAACATATTCATGTACTTGGAATTTTAGATCGAGATCCGCTGACCGTTGAACTGAAACTGGTCCGCCACGCCTGATCTGGGAATCCGACCGAAACAAAAACTTAACTCCACCTAGATCCATCGTCTGTGAGCTTAAGTCCAACCTTTGGCTCAAGGGGGGCCGCCAGAAGTCCTCCGTTGAGCTGGAACAAGTCCAATTTGGATAAAACCTAAGTATACCTTGACCTGAATTCTATTTCGGTGAGTTTTTAGGCTATATAAGGACCTTAAAACCCTCTCTTATTCAGCCACACGAATTTGAGAAAAACCCTAGGAAAAAAGAGAGGAAAGAGAGAGAAAGTGAGAGAGATGTGGGAGATTCTTCCTGCCGTTCTTCCTTACCGCTATATAAGCTTAACCACTTACTTCTAATCACTTTCCCCGCGATTCCGACATCATTTCTAGGTAAGAAACCCTAACCCTAAACTGATTTGAGGTTTTGATAGTTGTAGGTTATGAAATAGCTAACCTATTTCGTTCTATAGGTGGCCAAACTGTCGTATACGAAAGCTTAGCGAATCTATCGACTCCGTTACGATTCTACGACAAAAGGTGCGGACTTTAGGTGTATAGGTTATGGTCTTCAATGTTTTCAATGTCAGATAATGATAGATTCATGATCTGCATGCAATTGCACATGTACGAAGTGCTGTCTGTTTTTCGTTTCGATTAAAGACGATGAATATGAAATTTTACATATTCTAGGTATTTGTAGAAAGTACCGTATACATATAAATTTTAGAAATGTGTTTGCCATGATTATTTGCTGTATGAACATATTATATATGTGTAAAATACTTGTTTAGCGAAAGGACTCGCCCTAATACATGTTTTGCTAATATACACTACGTATGTTGAAATAGTGTATTCTAAGTGTTTGTGAAAATGACTGAATGAGTATAGAATTCTCATTCGTGCTCGCCATAACTAATTGTCATGGATATATTGATTGTTGTATTGGCGATACCCCTTTGGCGAAAGGATTTGCCCTAAGTCACGCCACGGCCAACATGTTAAATTGTGTAGCCCAAGTGTTTGTGAAAATGTTCAAATGAATATAGAACTTGGATTCATGCTTACCATGATTATCTGTCGTGGGTGCACACGAGTAATAATTGGGGCAACTCCCTAGTGAAAGGATTTGGCCTAATACCTATGTGATCAACATATGTCGTGTATGTTGATGTATGTAGTCTAAATTATTAGTTGAAATGTCTGGATGAGTAGTAGTTAGTAAATTGTAGTGTATAAAAGTGTTGAGATAGGATTCTCAACTACCTTAGTGATGTGTATGATTTCCTTCATGTAAGTTATTTTGTTTAATCGCTTACTGTTTCATGAAACGTATGTGTTTGGATTTCCTGTTTGCATTGTGTTTTATAACATGCTTGTTAATATGTTTGAATTACTTGTTTATTTAATTCTGCTCTGATTACTTCACATGTTTAAGTTGTATTCCATAAATCTGTGAAGGGTGATGGGGGAGTGGTGCAACGTTTCCGTGTAACAGCCCTGGCAGCCCTAAGCGGACAATATTGGATATTTGATTGTATGATTTGAAATCTTTATCCATTACTGCTTTAACTGTTCTGTAATTGAATGTGATTGGGACTATGATTATAGTCCAGACAATCGGTAACAGACTTGAGTTCGTGGTTGAGATTCATTTCGCCACGTAGGATGTGTCTGACGAACCCGAGTCGTACTTCGGTTGGCGGCAGTGGTTAGGCCACGCGAAGTGCTTATGCACTTCATGTCGTTCAGTTGGTTGTGCGCTCGTGCTAGTCTGGCTCGTCAAGTAACCCGATCTGTCTAATATATGTTTACCATGTTTGGACGCCACTGTTTGAACCTAGGGTACCAAACTTACCAGTGAAATTCCGTTAACCATGGTACCTCGATCCACTAAGACTCATGAGCCGGGCATGGTGGTATAGGACACCGTGGTCGAGCTATCGGCTTACGTTGGGGCCACGTGCCTCCTCGTAGTGTCCATTGAGCAACCAGACTCGTGAGCCGATTATGGTGGTATGGGACACTATATTCGTGCTGTCGGCCTACATTGATAAGGTGATGGGGGAGTGGTGCAACGAATGTGTGTAACAGCCCTAATAGCCCTTTGTAGTGACTTCGAGTATACTCTAAATTTGCGGTGAGGCGACGAGTTTTTCCGTAGTGGATAGAGTATGAACTAGGCCTGTATCAATTAGTGATAAACCGTTAAAAGGGTGATGGGGAAGTGGTGTAACGGTTCCGTGTAATAGCCCTGGCAGCCCTTGCAGTGACCTAGAAACACACCATCGTATGAGATTAACTAGGACTGACGACCCTAGAATGGATCATGTTTTGGGAGTGATACAAGGGAGGTACCTTAGTTTTTCAATCCTGCTGTTTGAAATGGACTAATAACAACTCGGTAATCATGCTCATCGTCACATTGCATGTGCCTGGAAGATGTGGAGCACTGAGGGATGAAAGCATGATGCGAACATAAGATGGTGTCGCACGAGGGAGGGTGTGGTGAGGGCATCCATCATGACTGCATTCATGCTTGCATTAATAAGAGTATTTAGAATTGTTGATTGTACTGCTTTATCATTACTGCTTGACTGTTTTGATCACATGTTAACCTATGCTTTATTGTTCCACTGAGTTGATCACTCACTCCCACGTTACGGGACGGTGTTTCGAACACCCACCAGACATTGTCTGATTGCAGATGGCGATGCTACTTCTGAGGCAGAGCCGAACTTTTGTGACGACGAGGATGCTTCCTCGTGTATGCTATTTTCTGGCGGCTTCATATGAGCCGTGTCTTGATCGACGGGGTTACAGGGATATTGACTAGAGGACCTTGCACATTTGGTATATTTTGGAATTGTACTTGTAATTCATTAACCTGGTAACCTTATCACACTCTGGAGACTTACTATAGTTTATATATTTTTCTATCTATCACAGTCTTCCGCTTACAATTTAACTATCTCTAGAGTATGATATGCTGTTTTGGCTTAATCTCACTCATATTCACTACACTAACACAGACAACATTCAATCATCATTCATTTTGTTGCATAAGTGATGCGTTGGAACTCGGGAGTTGAGTTTATGCTCGACCCCCGATTTTCAGGGCGTTACAGCACCGGTAAAACGTCCCTTAGTGTTGATATCGTTATCTCAACTCTTTAAGGAAAGGCGATGAGAAAGAAAAAAGGTAACATGTGGGCCTTTACTGATGTATTATTTACGAATGAGAGAAATTCTGAGTGAGATAGTGGATCTTCTCGATCGAGATCCAAATCAAAGGGTAAGGATGTAACACCCCGAATTTCGAGGGTCGAGCAAGGCTCAATTCCCAAGATTCAGAACATCACTTATGCAACATGGATAATGATGTTTAGATGTCATCCATATTAATGCATTAAACATGAGTAGGATTATACTAAAGCAACATATCATACTCTAGAGATAAGCATACAAAAGTCTGAAGGTTATGTATTTAAATAAGTAACTTTCAGAGTATGATGGTGTAATAGGGTTTAATATATACAAGATTTATTTCAAAATAGACAAAATGGGAAAATGTAAGATGTCCAACTAGACAAGTATCCCAGTATCCCGATGAAGCAGCTTTAGGTCTACATAGACCCGCCTAAAAGCTGACAGTAGGAGAACTCCTCCTCGTCCATGAAATTCTGCTCCATCGCGTAAACCTCATCATCATCTGCATCTAAATCAGTGTCTGGTTGGTGTTTTAAAACATCATCCCTGAGCGGGAGTGAGTGATCAACTCAGTGGTAAGGCAAAGGTTAACATGTTATCAATTCAATCAAGTAGTAATGATAAAGTAGCATAACAATCACTTCCTAGCTATTCTTGTTAATGCGGAAATGGAGTGCAAGTCATGATGCATGCTCTCACACCAAAGCTCCCTCACAAGCGACTCCGACACCTTTGTCGCTCATGCCATCACTTCCTCAATAAAGTGCAACTACAACACCAAAGCACATCCTAACTAATGCAGGACTAACCTTACCCAACGCCCTACCAACTGGAATGTTATTTTCAAAGGAGGTCCGGATCAGACGGCTCACCCCAACCCACCCTCGGACCACAGCCAGACTGCACCAGGTATTAAATACAATGCGATGTATGGTCGTGTTAGCCGGGTAATTAATTAGGTTAATTTATTCATACAACAAATTTGAGAAGCTAGAGTACCTCCCTTTATATCATCGACCCAAACTGAAGGATCCATCTAGGTTCGTCACTCCTAGTCAAGCACATATGACAGACAAGTTGTGAGGTCCTCACTCCCGATGGAAAGCAGTCGATAGGCAAGTTCATAATTCTATGCTAGTAGACACTACGGGGTGGCTAATCACCTCGGCGTAGGCCGACAGCTCGAACACACTGCCCATACCACCATGCTCGGCTCAACGAGTCTGCGTTTGCTCACTGGTCACTACGGGGTGGCTGATCACTTCGGCGTAGGCCGACAACTCAGACACGATATCCCATACCACCATGCCCGGCTCATGAGTCTTGGTGGATCGTAGTACCATAGTTACGGTAGGCCTTTACATTGGAGGGGGTACCTTAGATTCAGGCAGTGACGTCCATACATGGTAAACACACATTAGGTCAATCAGTTTAATAGATAAGTTCGATTGGTACAAGCACTCGTCGACTTAATCGACATGGAGTGCATAAGCACCCCTCGTGGTCTAACCACTGTTGATAGTCGTCGTGACTCGGATTTTTTGAATATATCCGAGGTGGAGAGATTAATTCGACCACCTGAATGAGGACGGTTACCGATTGCCTAGACTATAGCGTAGCCCAATCCTACTCAGATGTAACAAGTAAACACAGTGACAATAATTCCAGCATTTGGCAATCAGTCTAAACAAATCTCTCATTTGAGCGTTTCATCACACACATTGAACATGTCACCAACACTGGCATTTTATCCATACATTGTATAGTGGCAAATATAATTACATGGAGGAAACTATACATATAATTAAGGTAATTGAGAATCCTATCTTACTACACTAAATAAATACACTTCATCAATATTTTCTCATTCAGACATTTTAGCAAACACCTAAGTTACACTTCACCAAAGACGTAGACTAGATTAGTTACGACATATATCATAGCAATTCCTTACACAAAAGGGTCATCATGCATACGACATACATGAATCCTAGATTAACATCATAGTAAGCACAAATCACAATTGTATGTTCATTCAAACATTTCAACAAACACATGGGATGCACCTTGTATTCAACATAGTTCACATATGTATGATACATCGAAAAAGTTATATCTAAGATAATATGGTAGCAATCAAGTCTGACATAAATCATTAGCTGACATTGAAAGCATTGACAACTATAACCTAAACGTTTATAGTCCGCACCTTTCGTTGGAATACTCGATTCGGACTCGGTTCGAATTCTACGTTCCCGAATACAAAATGCCGGGTACCTAAATAGTGAAATTGGTTAGCTAGCTTGTCGATTACTCTATTTGGATCTCTAAATTAAGATTAGGGTTAGGGTTTCTTACCCAAATCATAGCTAAAACTGATGGTGTAGCGAAATGGGAAGGTGATTCGAGGCGTGGAGTAGTGGGAGGGAAACACTGCAGCAATCTCCCAAGATTCCTCTTCTCACTTTACTCTTTTCTCTTCTTTTCTCTCTTCTCTCTCCTAGGGTTAGAGAAATTCGTATGGAATAGAAATGGGATGGTGTAGGGGCTATATATAAGCCCAGAACTGATGCAAATGGCCTCAGAGCCACTATATACATATATTGTATCCTTTGGGTGACTGTTTTTGACTAACAGGGCTCACAGGAAGGTCCACCACTCACGTCACAGGGTAAGCTCCTTGACAGTGGATCTATGTCAGGACTCGATTTCGAAGCGATTGAATGACCTGATCGACCATGAAGGACCTGTGTCAAATCAATGGTCATACTTACTCGATCAGGGCCACAATTATATGAATATGAGTAGTGAAATTTCCTTTTCCCATGAGTGACGTTTGGTCAGAAACTGACTATCCAAAATCTTCGATTTCACGTGAGAGTGAACAGCTCAATTCACTTAAGTTTCAAGTC
The DNA here is from genome assembly GCA_030180095.1 of Magnolia changhungtana. NCBI lineage: Eukaryota > Viridiplantae > Streptophyta > Magnoliopsida > Magnoliales > Magnoliaceae > Magnolia > Magnolia changhungtana. The sequence goes on along the minus strand of JASAUF010000394.1, from coordinate 264,294 downwards.
ATTTTCTAAAGATATTCGCGTTTCTCACACACTTCACTCGGGGCTCAAGTTGTGCATTTCGGGACAATCTGGGCTCGATTCCCGTGATGGTTGTTAAGCCCAGTAGACAAACATAATTCTATAATTTTGCGGTCATCGGACTTTCGACGTACGGTCCAGGTCTGATATGGAGTTTTAATGTATTCCCGAGAGCAACAGGCTCATGGGATTTCTCCTAGGTTTTCAAGTAGTGTTGAGTTAGCGATTTTGACAGGTTTGGGTCTTGCCATTTGTGTAAATGGTGGTTCAAGTTAAATTCACCAATTAATTTAGTTTTGTACTTAATTAATTTTTGTCTAAATTTCTACAGAATACGGTCCTTAGGGATTTATGCCTGAGGTGGTGCTTGGGTCTTTGTATAGATTTTTTTGAGGTGTTACAGAGGGTAATGGAAAGTTAAAGTGAAAAAACTGTGGGATGTCATGGCACATGAAGAAGATTGTATAAATCCTAAGGCAAGGAAAGAGAACAAAGAGGCTTCTTCTAGGGAGGCCAACACTGCCGAGTCTGATGTACGTACGAGCAATAGTGATGTGCTGTTGGTGTCTATGATCGGATACTTATACAATGATCATAGGGATGAGTGAATTTTTGACACTGGGTCTTCATATTACATGACTCTGCATCAGAGTTAGTTCGCCAGTTACAGAGAGTGTAATGATGACCCGGTATTTATGGGTAATGATAATGCCTATAATGTGGTGGGTGTTGAAATAGTGCGCATCAAGATGTTTGATAGTTAGGAGCGTACCTTGACTAAAGTGAGACATGTTTCTGAGATGAGGAAGAGCTTGGTATCTCTCAGAGCAATCGAGGCATTTGGGTGTAAGTTTGCCGGTTTTAATCTCATCTTTAAAGTTTTAAAGGGGGTACTCATTGTTAAGAATGCATAGAGGAGCAGAAACCTTTATAGGTTGATTGGGAGCACTTTATTGGGTAGAACTACATCGTTTGCAGCAGATTCCACATCTGTATATATGTGACATGCACGTCGAGGCCACATGAGTGAGCGCGTTATGAAGGTACTTTATAATCGTTGTTTAATTTCAGCTTTTAAAAGTTTTGTTTTAATTATATGCGAGCATTATATATATGATAAACATTCAATGTTTTCTTTTAAATCTGGTAAACATGTATATAAGGGAGTTTTTGATTACGTGCATTCTGATGTATAGGGATCGCCACCCGTGGTTTCCGTTGGAGGATCGTCATGGTTTATCACATTCATTAACGACTATTCCAGGAAAGTATCTGTTTATTTCATGAAAAGTATATCCGAGTTTTTACCAATTTCAAGCAATGAAAGCGATGGTGGAAAAATAGTCAGGGCAAAAGGTGAAGGTTCTAAGGACAGATAACGGTGGTGAATTTAATCAATACTGTAAGGATGAAGGGATCATGAGGTAAAACACAGTGCGCCACACATTTGAACAGAACGGTATGGCTGAGTGGATGAATTGAACTCTCTTAGAGAGGGCGCGATGTATGATTAGTAATGCTGGGTTAGGCGAAAAAATGTGTACCGAGGCTGTTAACATGGTTTGTTACTTGGTAAATCAGTCTTCTTATACGGTAATTGATTGTAAAAATGCAAAGGTAGTATGGAGTGGTCAGTAGGTAGACTACTCGGGACTGTGTGTGTATGGTTGTGAAGCTTACTCTCATTTACGCTCAGTTGAGAGAGATGAGGTAGACCAAGGAGCTAAAAATTATTGGTTATGCTGGTGATGTGAAGGGATATAAGTTGTATGACTGAGTCACACAGAAAATCATCTTTAGCCGTGATGTCAAATTTGATGAAGGATTCTTATTTCGTAAGGATAAGCAAGAGGAATCGGAAAGGTTGGTTGCGAACATTCAGGTTGATAAAGATGATACTCAGGTTGAGACAGAAATTCAAAAAGAGGTATAAGAGCAGGTGGAGCAACCATCTGTGCGAAGGAATCTGCCTCAAGATCGCAGGTTACCGATGAGATATAGGGATGACTCAAATATTGCATATGCCCTCATTATAGATGAGGGGTATTCGTCTACTCTTTAGGAGGCTCTTGACGGGTCGGATGCAGAAAAGTGGAAAGCTACGATGGATGATGAGATAGACTCCTTGTACAAGAATGAGACGTGAGAGCTAGTGGAGTTTCTAGTTGGCTGAAAAACGATAGGGTGCAAGTGAATCTTTAAGAAGAAAGGGAATAGATACAAGATAGGGTTGGTAGCAAAGGGAAGATGTCAACTTCACTGAGATATTCATGCCGGTTGTAAAGCGAGTGTTTATCAAATTCGTATTGGCACTTCTTGCCCAATATGATCTCGAACTGGAACAAATGGACGTGAAGCTTGCATTCCTACATGGGGAATTGGAAGAACAAATCTACATGAAGCAACCAAAAGGCTTCGAAATGAAAAGGCTAAAGAACAAGGTTTACAGGTTACAGAGGTCGTTATATGGCCTGAAACAGTTGCCTAGACATGGTACAAAAAGTTTAATTTTTTCATGTTGAGTCAGAAGTTTATCAGGAGTGAGTATGATCACTGTGTCTATTACAAGACACTAAGTGATGACAAATTCACCAGTCATAGCATGTCTGAAATCAATGTACTGAAGACTCAGTTATCACGGACATTCAAGATGAAAGATTTGGGGGTTGCAAAGAGGGTTTTTGGCATTAAAATTCATAAAGACGAGAAGAGGAACAGACTTTGGTTATCTTAGACAGAATATCATGAGAAGGTGTTGATCAAGTATGTGATGGATAAGGCAAAGTCGGTTAGCATTCCCCATGTGGCTCACTTTAAGATTTCTTTGGAACAATATTTAAAACAAATGAAAAAAAGCAGGTTATGTCTCATGTGCCTTATTCGAATGCGGTGGGCAGTTTGATGTACGTCATAGTCTATACTAGACCGGATATTTCACATGTGGCTAGTGTTGTTAGCAAATATATGTCCAACCCTGGAAGGAAACACAGGGAAGTAATGAAATGGCTACGTTGATACATTCGAGGTACGTAAGACTATGTCTTATCTTTTAAAATTCAGGGGCCAAGTTAGTTGGTTATGTGGATTTTGATTACGCATGCAATGTGGATTAAGTTAAAAAGTCAACTTCTAGTTACTTGTTTGTGCTAGTAGGTGGAGTGATCGGTTGGATGTTAAAGCTTCAATTTATAATGGCTCTTTCCACAACCGAAGCAGACATACTAAAATATGGCAGTGATGGAAGCATTCAAGGAAGGTGTTTGGTTGTGGGGGATGATAAATTAGTTGGGACTTTAGTAGGAGGCCATGTCGGTTAATTGTGATGGCGAGAGCACTATCAATTTGACTAAAAGTTCTGTTCATCACTCACGTACCAAACACATGGATGTTTGTCACCATTTTATCTGACAGGTGTTAAAGGGAGGAGACATGACTCTAGAGAAGATTCACACCAGCGTAAATCCATCGAACATGCTCATTAAGGTGGTTTCCTCAGAAAAGTTCAATTTCTATGCAACTTCTCTAGGCTTGGCGAAGGCGTAAAAGGAAAACAAAGTGTGCACAAGAAGCAATGGTGGAACTATGATGCAAGGTGGAATTAGAGATGAAAGAAAAATGAGCTATGGAAAAGGAAGACGAAGTGTGCACGAGAACCAGAAGATTGCATATAAAAAGGTAACCTGCACATATCTAGGTGTGGATGCCCGTGCAACTTGATTAAGTCCACATTGGTGTAGTGAGTTTCTCATAAGGCTGATTGTAGGTTAGCTTACCACTTTCACAATCAAGCAAAAAAAGTACTCCTAGGGTGATCTGGGAAGTAACATCCATTTCAGTTTGGGTCAGTACCCTCGTACGGCCGTGCAAAGCATAACAACTCTACTATACCTTTACAATATGTTAATACTGATAAGTAGAGAAAGGGTTGCAAGTAGTGGGCCGCACAGGGACATTGCAAAGTTTTTCTCAAACCCTCATGACATATGTGAGTTATCTATTTCCAAGTAACCAGTTGACACAGATACAAAGGCACGCAATGGATCTAAACCACAATTCATGACTGACTGGCAAAGGTGGGGGTTCATTCTCTTTCGCATTCGGTTGCACATAACTTCTGCTAAAGAGGAGCATCTGTAAACACCCCACCCAAGCTAATAAGCTTATTGAGTTTGCATCGACGGATGATCAATCAAACCTCAATCCTAAACTCTAATCCTAGATGCCTAGCTAAAACCTAGGAACCTCAATCCTAAACCCTAAACTCGACCCAATCAACCCATTCAAACCAGTCAACCTAGTCAACCCAGTCAACATGGTCAATCTAATCCTGAAGCCTATGAACCTAAAACCCTAGAGCCTTGACTTAACTCGACAAGTTAACTCATCTAATGTAACACCCCGATTCTTGAAACCCTAGTACACTACTCGTTTTCCGAAAACCTGAGTATTAACCTTTAACGGTGGCTCAAATTTCACGTACATTTTTTTTCTTTATCAGAGTAGTAATATAACAGAATAGAAACAATTAAGTATAATAGGGAGTCCAAATATACAAAACCAAATATTTCAAGCGGTTACCCAAAAACTTATACAAACCAATGTCTTAACGTTTTACAAAACATGACAGTACAAATTTAATACAAATGAAGTCTGGAAGAGAAAGTCGCAAGATCATCTGGCTCCTCCTATTCCATATGAATGCCAGCATGCACGTCATCTGCATCTCCTGTACACTGAGTATGGTTTGATAGTGTCAATGGCTATCCCAGTGAGGTATAACCCCTAAGATTTATCGTATCATCGAGATAATTAAGCGTAGTTATCAGAGACAGTATATAACAAATATTACACAATGATTATCATGGAAATTAGATAAGGTTCATTAGATACGCATTCATTAAATAAATTACACAAGATAATCTTGTTTAAATGTATGGATGCATGCATATGCTCACAGACCTAGGCATGCACATCCAGCTGGTAAAAAGTCGCCCAAGGAGAACTAGCCACCCGGAAAAGTACTCAAAGGAACGCCCAAGGAGAACTAGCACCAGGAAAAGACTATGCAATGAGGGAAAAAAAGTGGACTAGTCTTCCGAAAAAGTACTCAAAGGTACACCCTAAGGAGGACTAGGCACCCAGAAAAGTCCATACAAAAAGGACAGCCCGTAGCAGTAAGAATGCAGGAAATAATTATTTAGGATCACCTGGTAAAATACTTTATGGTATAACCCATAGTGATCCAAGAAAAACACCCGTATCTTACATCGACTGCCTAGTAAAGTCCACATGCTATGAAAATGCATGATTAGTCCAATCATTATTATTCCAATTTCAAGCAATCATTTTAAGAAAGCTCAAAGGTTACTATGGGGGGTTTGTCACCCAGCATAAGCCGACAGCTCAGGTATAGTGTCCCATTCCACCATCCTTGGCTCATGCGACTGATAAATATAATGTTTTAAGGATAGAATTCTCCAACTAGTGGCCAATCATTTTCCAACAAGTGGAACTTACCCCCGCAAAGTTATATAAAATAATCCATTAAAGCCACATAGGGTAATTATTCTATAAAACCCACAAGGGCCAAATGTAACATCTCGAATTTTTATGGCCAGAGTTTATACTCATGCCCGAGGAAACCGAGTGTTAATAATGTGAAACTTGGATGCTTTAAAAATCACACCAATTTTTTTTTTCATTTAGATCACATCCAATTACACTTATGATGGTAACCTTTCACGAGAATAAAATCAACCGTCACTATTATTAAAAGAATTCAATGAAACATCAGGTGCCCTCTCTATGAGAGTTTATTACATTATCAGAGTTCGCAGCGAAAGTATAAAATTAAATCATAAATTTTCTTCTTATTCTTTCATCATAATCTTTCTTAGGGAGAATGTTCACTAGGTCTTCAATCTGTACGTCACCTGCATAATCTGTACGGTTGGGAGAGGGTCAATGCCCTACTCATAGTAATTATTATCTTTTAATATTAACAGTAATTCAAGAGATTCATGAAAGCAAGTTAAAGGTTTTGATACATCCTGTACTCCATAGTAACAAGAGGTATCAATATGCACAAATAACCTACATGAGATGCATGCTTAGAAAGTATATACAGTTTATCACACTTAGCGATTGCCATAATGTGGAATATGATTAGAGTTATCCGACTCGCCCCACATCCCATACTATAAAGATTTGGCGGCGTGTCCCACGTTTAACATGGTTTTATGTGGTTACCCCAAGACAAATACAACACATGACTGGATGAATTACGTGACACGATTTGTTCATGGAGTAACTATTTGCGACATCCAATCCCTGAAGTGATGTAACATGCATTACGAATTACTTACATCGATTTGTGCATCACTACCCATAAAACATGGAATTACGTGTCGCTCCAGGGGCCGTTACCGAAAACGCATTATGTCCACGATATATATTCAATCGCTAGAAGAGGGACTCCCAACATAGTACTTGCACTCACAGAGAATACAAACTGAATCATGGAGGTTTTGAAATATCAAGACACATGCCCAAGCCCCTTTAAAGATAAATAGCACAAGGTCAATATAGAGAAGAGTGATAATGGTCAACTCAAACAGTAGCAATGGCAAATATAACAAACAGGAGAGCGGCAACGGCCGATTCTTTGATAAGGAGAGTGACAATGGCCAACTCAATAAAGAGGAGAGGCAAGGGCAAGGCTTGTATTCATGGTCCCACATAAATTCAGAAAGATCACTTGTAATCAATATTATACTATAATCTCGAGGGTAAATAATTGATGGTAAAACATGTAATTGGAGGAAGAATTCAAAGTAACCCAAGGCATGTTAAAGGCAAGGTAAAATAACATGAAGGCATGTAAATTAAAAGGCAGAATGAATATAACAACTTAAATTAATGTAAGCTTAAAGGATAAAGCCCTCACCTTTAGATCTCGATCTCTTCCTCATGTTGTTAGATCTGTGTCCTTTACGCTTCAAATCCAATAGATTGTGATCCATTTAATTAGGTTATTATACTGTTTAGAATAATAGGGTTAGGTTGTGGTTTAGGCTAGGATAGGAGCGAGTATTCGATTAAGCAACCGATTAAGCTCTGTTTTAACCGATCCTTTACTAAGTTAAGATAAAAATTTTAAGATCAGCACCCTTGATCCTAGTCAGGTCTCCCTCTCTTCCTCTTGTTTTCTCCTTTCTTTCCTTCTTGCTCTTTTCTTTTCTTTCTCTTTTTTTTTTTTTTTTTTTTTTTCTTTCTTCTTTTTTCTCCTCCCGTTTCTTTCTTCTTCTGTGATGTATGTGGCTGACCTAAGTTCTCCCTCTATCATTTCCTTCCTCCTTTATCTCAGTTGCTGGAAGATGAACATTGAGTGATCTCCTTCCCCTGCAGGCTTACTTTTATAACTTTCTAGACAGCGAGAGGAAGAGTCCCTTTCAAACACAACAACGCTTTAGGTTGGCTTGCTTGCGCACAAGAGCTCATGCTCATTGCTAATTAAACATGGACCTGACTAGATGGAGGTGATCTGCCTATACTAATGTATCTTTGAGTCCCTGGCCTACAAAATGGATAGTTCAGATCTACAAATAGGGGCCATTAAAAAGGTGATGGGTTTCTTGTTCAAACCGAGAAGAAGCTTGAACAATCATGGCAGATTTTCAGTCGTGGAATTTTACTTTGATCAAATGATTGGAGATGACTTGGATTGGCCCTAGGGAGCTCGTGGGCCGCACCAATCGAACGATCGGATGCTTCAGGTCGGTGGTTTGGCAAAAACGTTCTTCCCAGTTTATACGGATGTCTGGAAAGTCTGACGTTCCTGTGGTGATAGGAGTTTGAATTCGATCTTTCCGGCATTCATGGTTGGGATTGGATTCGTCTTTCATGGAGCTTAAGTGGTTCGGATCTGATGGAGTTTTCGTGTTCGTGATCTTTGGTAGAAACTTCCTTGCAGAATGTACCCGGTTTGACGTTGTAACAACGAGTGTGGATAGAGGGACTCAGTTTTGGCCGAAATTGTCCTGTGGACACGTTGGACGGTTCGGATCATCCATGCGCATGATGTTGGTGGCCCAAAGATCATCACAGCGGAACGTTCTTCCGCTGCCGGCGGAAATGAAGAATCGTTTTAGAATTGGGAAATTAACAGTACTCGCCTCGAAGTTTAGGCAAATTACTTAGAAAGCTACGACACTCCATATATTCCGAGAAGGGCCTTCTGACAGCTTTTGGAGATTGTTTCGGACGAAAATGCCCCTGACCTTGGTTCAGTAGTTGCACGGCTTTCTAGGGACTAAGAAGTTACCTCGTATTTAATGCCAATAAAGTGATGTGTATGGAACCCTTTATACGCATGGGGAAGGACTAAACTCGTGGGGCCCATATTGATGTATGTGTATAATCCATGTCGTCCATCCTTTTTACTGTGTCATTTTAGGGCTAGGGCCCAAATATTAGCCTGATCCAGAGCTCGTGTGGGTCACATAATAGAAAATAATGGTGACAATGGAACCTGCTGTTGAAACTTTTCAGGCTCACTGTGATGTTTGTTGGAAGTGGACATTGCCTAAGTCAGGACTTTTTGGGCCCATGTCAAGCTGGCCGACAAGGTGGACCAAACGGATCCCCCTATTATTGGCCTCAGGCTATTGTACCAATGATTATCCTTTTCTTTGGTAGTAAAGGAAGTGAACATGTAACAACCACGACCTGGGAAAACTATGACCTATGATAACTAAGACCCATGACAACCACGACCCATATAACATGATAACCACGACCCTTACTGCATTACAATCACGACCCTTACCACATTACAACCACGACCCAGGTATGGGTCGTGGTTGCCATGTTATATGGGTCATGGTTTTCATGAGGAAAGGGTCGTGGTTGTCATGAGGTAAGAGTGTGGTTGTCATGCTATGCGGGTTGTACTCTTCATTTTATAGGCCTTGGCAAGGACCAACTAGTAAATTAATGTATGTGAATAATCTATGCCGCCCATCCTTTTTGTCGTGTCAACCATGACCCTTACCTCATGACAACCACGACCCATTTAACATGACTACCATGACTCATATATAATGACAGCCATGACCCATATCACATGAGAACCACGACCCCATATTACATGGCAACTACGATCCATGACAACCACGACACATGGGATTTTCCATTGATGACTAGGGGCATACCATTTCTATCATTGAGCTACAGAGTTGATTGGGTCATGTATCATAGGATATCTCTGGCTCTCATGTTATATGGGTCATGGTTGTCATGTTATATGGGTCGTGGTTTCGTGTGATATGGATCGTGGTTCTCATTTCCTACTCTCAAATTGCATGACAACCACGACCCATACCTCTTGACAACCATGACCCATATAACATGACAACCACGACCCATATAATATGACAATCACGACTCATATAATATGAGAACTACGACTCATACAACATGACAACTATAACCCACCACCATGTATGTGTTTCATCCATGGCGCCCATCCTTCTTGCCATGTCATTTTAGGACTAGGGCCTAAATATCAGCTCGATCCAGTGCTCGTGTGGCCCACATAATAAAAAATAATGGTGACTATTGAAAGTTTCTAGGCTCACTGTGATGTTTGTTAGAAGTAGACATTGCCCAAGTTAGGACTTTTGGGCCCACGCCGAGCTAGCTGACAAGGTGGATGGATCGGATCACCCCATTGTGGGCCTTAAGCAATGATACCAATGGTTTGATAGAAAAGAAATTAAACACGTTGAAAACCACGATCCATACAATATGACAACCATGACCCATATAACATGGCAACTACGACCCATGCAAACCACGACCCAAATGGGCTGCAGTTGTATGGATCGTAGTTTTCATGTTATATGGTCTTAGTTGTCCTGTTATATGGGTCTCAGTTGTATGGATCGCAGTTGTCTTGTTATATGGTCGTAGTTATCCTGTTATATGGGTCACGGTCGTAGTTTTGTAAGTGGTATGATTTGATTCCTCTTTGATTGTCAAATTTTGTGTGTCAAAACTTCTTCATATGTCTTGTGTTTATATCTTGATAAATCTGTTTGAGACACCACGTCAACACTTGAAGTCTAGTTTAAAGAATTCTTCAAGCTTCATGATAGTTCAAGCTACAATGTAGAAGATATTAAAGAAGAGCTCAGGGTCAAGACTCAAGTTCAAGTGCAAGTGGAAGTTTAAGATTCAAATATAAGTACGGGACTCAAGTGCAACTCAAAGTGGCATTGATTTCAAAGCTTGTGAAGTAGTCAAGCTACATCAAGAAGAACTCAAGCTTCGTAATGATCAAAGTCTAAGTAAATAAAGGTTTCAATGTCCATACTTCATATCCCAGGTATGATAAACCTTAGATTGACCTTAGGGTAGGTCACTTTGGCTATGTAATTCATTTTGATTTTAATACATGAATTTGGTCTATTCTAAGATTAGTCCTAGACCTTGTTCGACCAGTCCTAACACTAGTTCGACCAGTCTAAGAAGTTCCTAGACCAATCCTAAAATTGTTGTATTTTATCAGATTTTCTGGTTCGGCTTCGACCAGTCCTGGAGTCTGCTCGACCGGTCGTGGGATGGTCTCGACTCGACCTTCGACCAGTCGTAGTGCTACGACTCAAACTCCAGCGACTAAATCAAGTGTCGCACGACCAGTCGTAGAGGGGTCTCGACCGGTCGTGGATTGCCTTCGATCAGTCGTGGACTGCCTACGACCAGTCGTACAACGGTCTGATCAGATCACGCTCAAAAATTCAAAAATCAGTTTATTCTTGGGCTAGTCGTGGTGACCCTAAGACCAGTCGAAGATGAATTTCTGTAGCTATAAATAACACATGAATTTCAAAGTTTTTAATAGAAAATTAAGTGAATTCAAGGCACCACTCTGAGATAAGTTTGTGTTTATTTTTAAGTTATTTTGTGCATAATTGCTTTCTCTTTTTTCTAGCTTATTTAATTTGATTTTGTTCTTATATTCCAATCTCATTTGAAAAGAGGAATTATCTTATTCCTTCTTCTTGGAATTAAAATTAAATATAGTTACGCCCAACTAGTTTAAATCTAAAATCAATTAGAACTTAGAACCATATTAAAGTGAGTAGTGGACATTGAACTTCTATATTCGAACATCTACTCCGATTGGTTCTACCGGGTTGCTACGAAAAGGAGAAATCCAGGTATTTTACAATTTTGTAAATTCTATTCTATTTTGGTTTTTGTTTGGGATTCGCCAGAAAAATCTCAATTTGTGTGGTTATCTGAGGAGAGCCAGAAAACTCAGAAGTGTGGGTTTTCGAATTGTGTAAGCCCAAGTTAAAAAGACACAATTGTAAAGGTTTTGGATAAACTTGTGAAAACCTATTTGATAGTGAACGCTAATATCCCCTGTGTGAGGTTATTAGGAGTGGAGTAGCATTCTGTGTGGTTGTTGAAAGACAGTTGGTGTACACACAGGCGAACCAGTATAACTCTTTGTCTTGTGGATTGAATGCTTGCTTAATTTTTATATCATTTATCATTCAATTTTGTGGAATATACGTGTGGATGTGAATGTTGTAACAATTTACATTTCAAGCAAGTGTGGGGATTATTGTAATAAGTTAGATCTCTATTTCAGCAATTTATTTCAATTCCTTGTTATTTAGTTATTTCTATTCAGATTGAGTTATTGATTCAAAAGACATTCTAGAAATAAGGTTGTCCTACCATAAGCCCTTAAGGTTGTCCTACCATAAGCCCTTGTTTATTATGGTGTAAGGTTGTCCTTAGAACTGAATTTGTGTCAACCTCTCAATACTTATTTGTTAAGGTTGAATTGATTTCAGTATTGTGAATTAATTTATAATTGTAAGGCTATCTGTTTATCTTTATTCCGCTGATTTTATTTTAATTTGGCATAGTCCTATTTACCCCTCCCCCCTCTAGGACATATAGCTTGGCCATTTCAAGTGGTATCAAAGCCTAATAGCTCGTTCTTATTGCTTTTTATTTGGATTTATTTTCTGAGCTAACGATCTAAGCTATATAAATAAGATGTCAAATTTTGATAGCCTATCAGTCACTAGGCCTCCACCCTTTAATGGCTCCAACTATGCCTATTAGAAAGCCAGGATAAGGATCTTCCTCAAATCAATGGATGAGAGTGTGTGGCAAGCCACAATGATTGAATGGAGCCCACCTACCATTGAAGTAACTGGTATCAATGGATCAAAATCAATGGATCAAAATCAAAATCAATGATTGAATGGAGCCCACCTACCATTGAAGTCTATGCCTATGGATAGTGCCCCGGGCCCCGATGGGTTTCCGGTATCTTTCTTCATTGATTGTTGGCAGATGGTTGGGGAAGATATCCACAAGGCTGTCTGTTTTTTTCTAGAAGGAGGCCATTTGCCTAGAGCTTTCACCGCTTCATACATCAGCTTGATCCCAAAAAACCGTCTGCTGCTGGATTTGCCGACTACCGCCCGATCAGTCTTTGTAACGTCATCTACAAAATTTTCTCCAAGATTTTGGCTTCCCGGTTGGGTAAGATCCTCCCTAATCTTATTTCTATGGAGCAAGGGGCTTTTGTGCGAGGCAGGTCAATTACAGAAAATGTTGCAATGGCGCTAGAAGTGATGAGAAACATTGACAAAAAAGTTAGAGGGGGTAACCTAATAATCAAACTCGATCTGGAAAAAGCCTATGATAGGGTTGATTGGGTCTTTCTCAAGAAGGTGATGAGGCGCTTCGGTTTTAATGACAAATGGGTTTCTTTGATGGAAGAGTGTTGGGGAAACTGCTGGTTTTCAGTCCTCTTCAACGGGGAGCCCACAGGTTTCTTCAAATCTACAAGGGGGCTCCGACAAGGTGATCCCCTTTCCCCAGGCTTATTCATCCTAGCGGCAGAGGTCTTCTCCAGAAACTTTAAGCAACTGGTGGAGAGGGGATGGTGTAGGCCGTTCAAGCTGCAGCAAGGCAGTCCCATTATTTCTCATCTTCTTTTTGCTGACGATACCTTATTATTTGTGAATGGCAGCCAGGATTCCCTGCGTCGGGTCAAGACTTTCTTGATGGATTTCCAAGACACATCGGGCCAGAGGATTAACTTTCAGAAAAGCAGCTTCCTTTGCTCTGCAAAGTTGACCACGGGAAGAATCAGGCAGACGGAACGGGTCCTGGGCTTTTCCAAAGCTAGTGCGGGGGTGCATTACTTAGGCATCCCTCTTTTTAAGGGTAGAGTCTCCATGGCTTCCTTCAGAGCGCTGATTGACAAGACGGGGAGCAGAATTTCAGGGTGGAATGCTAGGCTTTTGTCTCAAGCGGGTAGATTGACGCTGATTAAGCATGTCCTGGGGAGTATCACCGTGCATACTATGGCTGCTTCAAAAATTCCCATGCGCCTTGTGAGAGAGCTTGAGTGCAGGTTTGCTCAATTTTTCTGGGGCTGGGCAGAAGGCAAGAAAAAGTTACCATGGATAGCTTGGAGTAAGATATCATGTCCGATTGAAGAAGGAGGTCTAGGGGTTCACAACTTGCAGGAAGTGTTGAAGTCCCTGAGGAGGAAAATGGCATGGAATGTCAAATACGGGAAGGTAGTCAGTCCTTGGGTTTTGTACATGCGTGTGAAGCATCGGACGGATTTGGAGGGTAACTCGGCAAGACCCTCTGCGTCGGCGTCCCCCTTTTGGAAAGAGGTCAGAAATGAGCTTCCTATTTTAGCAAACTCGGTTCAATGGCAAGTGGGGAATGGGGAATTGAATCTTTGGACAGCAAATTGGACAGGGATTGGGCCTCTTCAGTCTTTGGTGCATACTCCAATTCCTCACACGCTGGCCTCCTTGCAGGTCAAAGATTACATAGGCCCAGCGGGGCCTTACCCTCCCTCTTCGTCAACCTTCTCTTGCCAGAGGACCTCATCAACCTTATTGTTAGCTCAGGCCTTGCGACGTCTGAAGACCCCCTCCCTTTTTGGCCCTCGATGCATCAGGCAAGTTTACTTCTAAATCGGCTTTTCTGTTGGGTAGAGAAAGAGAGCAAGGTCGTTGGTGGAACGAATGGATTTGGCACTCTAGAATCCCCCCAAAAATGTCGTTGCTCAGTTGGCGAATTTTAAAAGGAGCTCTGCCTGTCGACAGTCGGGTTCAAAGCAAAGGCGTCCACCTTGCTTCCAGTTGTTCTTGCTGCAGCATTGGCCCTTCTCTTAGGCCGCAGGAGGAATCCATCCCTCATCTTTTCTTACTCAGTCAGTTGGCTTCTAATATCTGGCGCTTTTTCTCGGTTCAATGCGGCATCAATTTCTACCATCACCGCAATATAGAGGACAGGCTTCGTCAATGGAAGGGAGCTGATGCGCCTGGGGCAGCTTCTGCTATGGTCAGGCGTGTCATTCCGGTTCTGATTTTGTGGGAGCTCTGGTTGAGCAGAAATGGGGCTAGATTCAACGACACTCCTATGATGGAGAACGCCACAATCGCCCGCGTCAGGTGGTGGGCTTCTCAGCTACTTGAGGGTAAGGCTGAAATTCAGCATAGGCTCTATGGCGCCAGCCATGCTGCTTTGTCTCCCACCCGCCCCACTAGTGCCTTTCAAGTCATCAAATGGAATAGACCGGCTGTGGGTTGGGTGAAATTGAATGTGGACGGTTCGGCGTGTGGGAATCCTGGTCGCTCTGGGGCAGGGGGTGTTTGTAGAAATGAGGACGGAAAGTTACTGTTTGCCTTCTCACGGGCTACGGGATGGGTACAAATAACAAGCGTAAGTAAGAGCAATTTATGATGGTCTTGTCCTCTCGCTTGGAGCGTCGTCTCGAGACAGATTGTTGTTGAGTCAGATTCTAAGGTGGCAGTTACTCTCATCTCCTCCATGTTGCCAGTCCCTTGGAAATGGCGTTCGTGGATCACAAGAATTAAGAGCCTGGTGGAAAGAGGGTCCATTAACTTTGTTTTAATCCCCAGAGAGGGGAATGGTCCAGCTGATGGCATGGCGAGGGAGGGCAGCCAGAATCAGATTAGTAGGGTGATTGTTGACGCCAGGGATCTCTCTCCTCAGGTGCGTGGCCTTCTATTCCTTGACAGAGTTGGCCTTGGCTCTGTTAGGCATTCTCAGTCCTAGTTTCAGGTCAGAGTTGGCCTTGGCTCTGTTAACTCTCCCAGTCCTACGTTCACCGGCGGTTCTTTGGAGGTGTCCGGCTCCTTCTGGCCGGTTCTGAAAGGGGCGGCTCCTGGCCCAAAGATCTTTTGAGCCGTTTGTCTTTCTGGTTTTGTAGTTTCTTTACACGATAGGTGTGGTCTGTTGTTTTTTGTTCAGGCCACGCTCGAAGGGCTGTACAACTCATAGTTTTTCTGGTTTGAATGAAAATAGAAGTTTGATTAAAAAAAAAAATAAATAAATAAAAAAATGAGAATAACACCGTATACTTCCTGGTCCACTCTTCAGAAAAGTGAAAGTAGTGCTAATGCAAAAGCACTAAATGCAATCACTTGTGCACTATCATCGGATGAGTTCAAAAGAATCATATCCTGTGATATTGCAAAGTAAGCCTGGGATATATTAGAAATGACACACGAGGGTACATCAATTGTAAAAAAAATCTAAAGTCCGACTCCTCACAACCAAATTTGAAGAAATTCATATGGAGGAAAATGAAATGTTTATGGACTTTTATACAAGATTAAATGGCACTGTAAACTCAATGTGGGGTCTTGGCGATAAAATTCCAGAAAGTAAAGTGTGTGCAAGGATACTACGCTCTCTTCCTGAACGGTTCAACTCTAAAGTAACTGCGATCCAGGAACTTCGTGATACGGATAATATGAGGGTAGAAGAACTAGTTGGTTCTTTACAAACCTATGAGTTAAACTTTAAAGATCCTAAAGGTAAATCTATAGCTTTGAAATCTTCTAAAAATGTGTCTGAAGAAAACTCAGATTTAGAAAATTCTGAAGATGATATGGCTCTTTTAGCGAAAAAGTTCTATAAGATTTTCAAAAGTAAGAAAAGGGTCGATTTTCAAAAGACAAATGAAAAGAAACGATCTAAACCTAAGTCCAAAACTTAGAAGTCTTTGAAAGACAGTCAGTGTTACAACTGCCAAGAGTATGAGCATCTAGCAAACAAATGTCCTAAAAAAGACAAACTCAAAAGGAAGGGTATGTTGGCTACTTGGGATGAATCCTCTGATTGAAGCCTCTTCTGAATCAGAAAATTCTGAAACCAAGTCGGGCAATGAAGTTAAGGCCCTCATAACTCTAGCCAAGTTTACTTTTTCGGATCACGATGATTCAACAAGTGAAGAAAATTTGAATAGTGATCATGAAAATGAAGAAGATCTTCAAGATGCTTATAATGCCTTATATAAGGAAAGTTGTAAAATTGCTGTCAAACTTAAACTTCAAAAAGAAAAGTTTTCTAAACTCAAAGAATGTTTTGAAACTCTTGTTTTAGAAAAATTGCAAATTTCAAATTGTTTCGAAAAATCAAAATATGATTTGGAATTCAAAACCTCCCTGATTGATGATTTGAAATCTGAAAATGAGAAACTTAAAAATGAAGTATCTTCTCTTCTGAGTTTGAAGGATACATGGAGATATGCCCAAGGTGATTTAAAGTTAGAAAAATTATTATCCGGATCAAGAAAATGTGGCGATCGATCCAGGTTGGGCTATGATAAAAATACATCTCCTAAATAGAAGAATACTCCTCCCAACTTTGTGAAAGGAGATGCTTCTAACTCAAAAGGAAAAGGTACTTGTCAAGGTTTTTCTAAAAATACAAAACTTTTCAAAAACCTAAAAGCAGCTATTTTAAAAATCAGATCAGAAATCCACTAGCTGAAAAAATAGTTAATTTACTTAAGGAGCTCTTAAAATCTAACTCAGTAGGTCATTCTTACAACATCAGACAAAAGAGGACCAACCATTCTCCTAAACCCAAAACAGTTCTGATATGGGTTCCTAAAGTTGCCTGCTTGGTTGCTCACACTACTTTCAAAGCAACAAGCCATTCTAAGTGGTACCTAGACAGTGGATGCTCCAGGCATATGATAGGTGACAAAGCTTTATTTACCGATCTTAAAGATATAACTGATGGGTCAGTCACATTTGGTGATGGTAGCAATTGCAAGATTATTGGCAAAGGTACAATCCAACTTTATAACCTCCCTTTATTTAAAGATGTTTTATATGTTGAGGGTTTAAAACACAACTTGTTAAGCATATCTCAAATATGCGATAACAACCATAGTGTAAAATTTTCTAATCAAGGTTGTAAAATTTTAAACAAAAAGGGTTCTGTAATATTAACTGGTCACAGAACTTCTGAAAAATGCTATATAGTAAGCGATGGTAGCTCATCTAACCAAATGTGTTACATGGTCCATACCGATGAGACAGAATTATGGCATAAACACCTTGGACATGTACACTACCGAAATTTATACAAATTGAGCAAAAGAGAACTAATTAGAGGTCTACCTAAAGTGCAAAAAGTAGACAAAATATGTGGTGAATGCCAGTATGGTAAATAAACTAGGAGCTTTCGCAAAGAAGTGAACTCCAATACCACATCTAGACCACTCGAGCTTCTCCACATGGATCTTATTGGACCAACCAGAACGGAAAGTCGAGGTGGCAAAAAATACATCTTAGTCATCGTAGATGATTATACAAGATACACTTGGGTTTCATTTTTAAGAGACAAATAAAAAACACTTGATGAAGTGAAAAAGATTATCAAACGGATCCAAACTGAAAAATGTTCTCAAGTCAGTAAGATCCGAAGTGATCATGGATCCGAGTTTGAAAATAGCGATTTTGAGAAACTCTGTAGCGATCAGGGAATATCACATGAATTCTCTGCGCCCAAAACTCCACAACAAAATGGTATTATGGAAAGGAAAAATAGAGTGCTCCAAGAAATGGAAAATGTTATGTTGAATAGCATGAAGCTCCCTAGAAATTTATGGGTTGAAGCAGTGAATACCGCCTGCTACATTATTAACCGTGTTTATATTTACAAATCTAATAATAAAACGGCTTATGAAATGTGGTTTGAGAAAAAGCCTATTATCAAATACTTTCAAGTTTTTGGCAGCAAGTGCTATATTTTACGTGACCGTGAAAATTTGGGAAAGCTCGACACTAAAAGTGATGAAGGGATCTTTTTAGGATACTCTTTAAACAGTCGTGCATATCGTATTCTGAACAACAGGACCAGTGTGATTCAAGAGTCAATAAATGTAGTAATTGACGATCACTTGAATACACCTGCCCCTAGTTCAGATAATGAAAAGCTCTTATATTTGAAAAACCAGATACTTCATCAAGTGAAACTAATTCTGAATTAAGGACTGTTAAAGATCATCCAACTTCTCAAATACTTGAAAACCCTCTCACTGATGTGCGCACTCGTAGACAATTAGAAGACATATGTTACTATGTATGCTTTACATCCCAGATAGAACCGGTTGACGTAAAAGAAGCACTTTCTGATGAAAACTGGATAGTAGCGATGTAGGAAGAACTTAATCAGTTTGTCCGAAACGATGTCTGGTATCTTGTTCCTAGACCTAAAAATAAACACATTATTGGAACAAAATAGATTTTCAAAAATAAGTCTGATGAATTGAGAAATATCATTCGAAACAAGGCAAGACTGGTTGTGGAAGGGTACACGCAAATTGAAGGGATTGATTATGATGAAACTTTTGCCCCAGTTGCTCGCCTTGAATCAATCAGACTTTTTATATCTATTGCATGTTTTAGAAAGTTTAGAATTTTTCAAATGGATGTGAAGAGTACCTTTTTGAATGGCGACTTACATGAAGAAGTATATGTTGAACAACCGACTGGGTTTGAAGACCCTAAGCTTACTAATCGTGTATACCGCCTTAAAAAGGCTCTCTATGGTCTGAAACAAGCTCCCAGAGCATGGTATGAAAAATTGACTAAGTTTTTACTAAGTCACAATTTTCAGATGGGTAGTGTCGATAAAACGCTCTTTGTTAAGAAACATAATGATGATATCTTAATGGTTCAAATCTATGTTGATGATATAGTTTATGGATCAACTTGTACTAACATGACTGTTGAGTTTGCAGATCTAATGAAATCTGAATTCGAAATGAGCATGGTTGGTGAATTAAATTATTTTCTAGGGTTGCAAGTAAAACAACAATCTGATGGAATTTTTATTTCACAAACTAAGTATACATTGAACTTGATTAAGAGGTTCGGATTTGAAAATGGTAAGAATTTTGATACTCCTATGAGTACAACTCTAAGACTCTCAAAAGACTCTACTGGTAAAGATGTAGATCCTAAATTGTATTGTAGCATGATAGGTAGCTTACTTTACTTAACTGCAAGTAGACCTGATATTGCTCTAAGTGTTGGAATTTGCGCTAGATATCAGTCTAATCCTAAAGAATTTCACTTAACTGCTGTTAATCGAATTATTCGATATATTACAAGTTCAGTTAATCTAGGTCTTTGGTATCCCTATGATACTAGTGTTCAATTGGCTGGGTATTCGGATGCTTATTGGGCAGGAAATATAGATGACAGAAAATCAACCAGCGGTGGTTGTTTTTACATTGGAAATTGTTTGGTTTCTTGGTTTAGCAAGAAGCAAAGTTCCATATCACTCTCAACTGCTGAGGCCGAATACATTGCAGCGGAAAATGCATGTACTCAGCTGGTTTGGATGAAACATATGCTGAGTGATTATGGAATCACACAAGACTCGATGGTTTTATACTGTGATAATTCCAGTGCGATAAACATTTCAAAAAACCCAATCCAGCATTCACGTACTAAGCACATTGACATTCGGTTTCATTATATTCGTGAATTAGTGGAAGAAAAAATAATATCTTTAGAATATATTTCTATCGAGATTCAGCTTGCTGACATTTTCACTAAACCACTCGACAAAAGCAGGTTTAATAAATTGAAATTTGATCTTGGTATGTGCAATTTTAAATGATTGATCATGCATCTTTGTATCATATTGTATATAATGTTAATATGTTATTAATTTAAATTTCAAAATTCTGTGGAAATTGCATATTTTTTCTAGCCTAAGACTGGTCGAGGATGTGCTCGACTAGTCTTGCTACGACCGGTCGAGTATGTCCCAAGACCGATCATGCAGTGCGGTGACCTCTTTAATTTGGGGAAAACACTCTTCTTCTTCATTCTAACCCTCCTCACCAATGAGCCGAGCTTCGACTAGTCGAACCCTTGTGTTCGATTCTTTCAGGTTAGAGTGATTTTCCTTACTTTCTTGAAGTATCTTAATATTTTCTCTTAGATTTCTTGATTATTGTTGTCTATTTTATATAGATCTTCAACTTTTTGGGTTTTTCTTCCTCATTTGTTGAATCTAGAGAAACCCATCTCTATTTTCTTGAAATTTCTTTCATTTCTTCAAGAATATGAACTTTAGAGGTAAAAAGAAAAATCCTAGAGGTGCTTCTTCTTCTCGATCGAATGCTATCACTAGACGTCATCTTAGGGCTCCTGAAGATAATCCACCACATGTACCTGATTTGCGTATGCGTAATGTGATTGTTGGAAAAGTTGTTGATTTAAACCATATCGCTCCTTTCAGTCTCCTTCCTCTCCTTCAATCTGTAGGATGGGAAAATATTTTACGCTGGGACGGGCCAGCATACCAGTCCATTGCACAGGCTATGGTTGCATGCATAACTGATTTCTCTTCTAAGCAACTAACTTTCACTATTACTACTAGAGAAGGGCCTTTTACTGTTGATCGACATTTAATTTCAAGCCTTATGGACATACCAGTAAATGATGATGGTATTCATCCTAGTGCACTTGCTGAGAAAGTGTCAGAATCGAAAAAACATACTTATACTTAAGCATTGTGTAACATGAATGCACCATGGACAGTAAATAGGAATGCCCTCAAAACCAGATACTTGTTACCCAAATACAGAGTTTTGCATCGTATCTTCACTTCTAATCTGTATCCCCGCTCTGGAAACAAGGCTGAGTTGACTCTGTTTATGGTTCGTATTTTGTACTCAAGTATTAATGGTGCTAATGTCTATTTACCCTCTTTGATTTATTCCTCTATCATTCAAATCCGTAGTCATCCTAGTCATGGTGATATTCCATTTGGATCTCTGTTGAATGTATTAGCCACTCACATGTTAGTCGTTATGCCCGTCGGTGAGGCTCCTATCCAACACCTCATATTTAACAATTCTAACTTGAATAAAATGAAGTTGAGATTGGCCCCTGGCAAGTTGATGTTGGTGCGGGTGGAGTTGCTGCTGAAGCTGAGATTGGTGTCGAAGGTGATGAGTTGCCGCCAGATGATATTGACATGGATGATATTTTTAATGAAATTGATTCTGACTCTGGAAATGATCCAGACTTTGAACCATCTGATTTCAATACACGTCTACGTGCATTAGAGGAAAAGGTTGAACAGATGAACGTTGGCCACAATCAACAATTTAAAATTAAGCGCAGATATTTTAGGCGCTTACAGAAGAGCCTTCATCAAAGTGATCCTAACATACCTGCTCCATCTTCTGGATCAGATTGAGAATGTTAAATCTTTGGTCTATAATAATTCTACTAATTTACCTTCTTTGGTTGTGTGGATGCCTATTTTAAACTTCATTTGATAACTCTTTTGATATGTAAAATGGCCAAGCTTTATGTCCTAGAGGGGGGGTGAATAGGACTATGCCAAATTTAAAATAATTACAGCGAAATTTAAATAAAGAGATAGCCAAATGAAGTAAATTTATCCACAATGCTGAAATGAATAACAACCTCAATAAACAAGTATTGAGAGATTGATATAAAAGTTGTTCTAAGGACAACCTTACACCAAAAACCAAAGTTTATGGTAGGACAACCTGATTTATAGAAAGATCTTTGTATCAAGAACTCAAACTTTCTAGGAATAATCAAATTGAATCAAAACAGATGAATAGAATGTAATTGATTGTTCTAGGGACAACCATACACCACAGAAATGACAAGGCAACCTTATTAGAACAATAAAGCTCAAATAAAGAAATAGCTTGAAATAAATTGCAGAAATTTAAATCTAAACTATTACAACATTCCCTACTAAGCTTGAAATTAAAATGATTACAACATTCACATCCACATACATTCCACAAAAGAATAATCAAATATGGGAAAATAAAGCACACTTCCATACAACACAAGGAGTTATAGTGGTTCTCCTGTGTGTACACCAACTATTCAAAAACAGCCACACAGAATGCTACTCCACTCCTAATATCCTCACACAGGGGATATTAGCATTCACTTCAAGTAGGTTTTCACAGGTTCACCCAAAACCTTTACAATTGTGTCTTTTTCAAAGGGCTTACACAATTCAAAAAACCCTCACTTCTGAGTTTTCTGGCTCTCCTCAGATAACCAACAGCTTTGAGAATTTTCTGGCTTAATCTCAAATAAAACCAAAATAAATGAATTTACAGTAAATGTAAAATACCTGAATTTCTTCTTTGTTGTAGCAGCCCAGAAGAACCAAGTCGGAGTAGAGATTTGAATGTCAAAGTTCAATGTCCAATACTCACTTTATAATGGTTCTAATTTCTAATAGATTTTAATTTAAAACAAATGGGCTAGCTAGAATTGATTTTGATTCCAGTAAAAGGAAAATAAAACTTCCTCTTTACAGATTAGATTGGAATGCAAGAAACAAAATTAATTAACAAAGCTAAAGAAATAGAATATTAAATAAGCACACTTAGCTTTAAACGGAGCACAGATTTATCTCTTAGAAGGCCGAATTAAATTAGCTTGAATGGTCTCTTTAATTCTGAGATTCGGGCTCTATTTATAGTGTGAAAAAATCACGTCTTTGACTGGTCTTAAGTTGCTACGACTGGTCGAAGATCCAACAGATATTTGAAAATTCAGGCGCGATAAGATAAGACGGTTTCACGACTGGTTGAAGGGTACCTTCGACTGGTTGTAGGTCTCCTTCGACTGGTCGAAGGTCACACACGACTGGTCGAAGCAAAGTGCAAATCATCACTGTAGTTTGAGTCGAAGGTCTACGACTGATCGAAGAACCAGTCGACACTGTTCTTGCGACTAGTCGAACAGTCCCCAGGACTAGTCGAAGCTTAACAGAAAATATCCGAATTTTACAACAAACTTACAACTAATCCAGGAAATCCTTTGACAGGTCGAAGCAGTGTTAGGACTAGTCGATCAGAGACCAGGACTGGTCTTAGAACAGGCCAGACTCACTTATATAGAATATGTGAATTATGTACCCAAAGTGGCCTACTCTAAAGGTCAACCTATGGTTAGTCAAACCTCAATAGTGAAGTAAGGACATTGAAACTTAAGGACCTTGAAAGTAGTGAAGCTTGATGTCTTTATGTAGTTCAAACTTGAAAGCATATTCAGATCTTGAGATTAAACTTGAGGTCTTGATATTGAACTTGAAGCCTTCTTAAAATCTTGAGATTGAACTTGAAAGCTTCTTGAACTTTGAAAGCATCTTGAGATCTTGACTTGAGAGCAGTGCTTGTTCATCACAGTTGATCTTAAGTAGCGCTTTGATCTTCACATATGCAAGCTTCATAACAGTGTCTTTGGCACCATAAATTTGACAACAAAAGGGGCTATAAACAATAGCACTTACAATATATACTCTGACTCACCTTGATCACTTCTTATGTATTGTTCTTAACTCTGAACTTTTTATCATTCTATCTTTCTGAGTTGCTATCTCTATTTCTGTCTTTCATATCCTATCTTTGTTTCTTCCTTTGTCATATTTTGGTAAAAAGGGGGAGAGTTTGTGAATTCTATGGATTATGATTGATATGATGGGGGTACACAATATATGCCTACTCAGGGGGAGTTGAGGTGTACTAACTCAGGGGGAGTTGACTTGTCTCAAGGGGATACTTATTTTATGACAACTGGTGTATGATTCGTTACTATACAATGTGATACTTTTCTTATTGAAGTATGAGAAGTGTTTTGTCACAAATTTGACAAAGGGGGAGATTGTAAGTGGTATGATTTAATTCCTCTTTGATTGTCAAATTTTGTGTGTCAAAACTTCTTCGTATGTCCTGTGTTTATATCTTGATAAATCTGTTCGAGACACCATGTCAACACTTGAAGTCTAGTTCAAAGAATTCTTCAAGCTTCATGATAGTTTAAGCTACAATGTAGAAGATATTAAAGAAGAGCTCAGGGTCAAGACTCAAGTTCAAGTGCAAGTGGAAGTTCAAGATTCAAATATAAGTACGGGACTCAAGTGCATCTCAAAGTGACATTGATTTCAAAGCTTGTGAAGTAGTCAAGCTACATCAAGTAGAACTCAAGCTTCGTAATGATCAAAGTCTAAGCAAATGAAGGTTTCAATGTCCATACTTCATGTCCCAGGTATGATAAACATTAGATTGACCTTATGGTAGGTCACTTTGGCTACATAATTCATTTTGATTTTAATACATGAATTTGATCTATTCTAAGACTAGTCCTAGACCTTGTTCGACCAGTCCTAGCACTGGTTCGACCAGTCTAAAAAGTTCTTGGACCAGTCCTAAAATTGTTGTATTTTATCAGATTTTCTGGTTCGGCTTCGACCAGTCCTGGAGTCTGCTCGACCGGTCGTGGGATGGTCTCGACTCGACTTTCGACCAGTCGTAGTGCTACGACTCAAACTCCAGCGACTAAATCAAGTGACGCACAACTAGTCGTAGAGGGGTCACGACCGATCGTGGACTGCCTACGACCGGTCGTACAACGGTCTGATCCGATCGCGCTTAAAAATTCAAAAATCAGTTTATTCTTGGACAGTCGTGGTGACCCTAAGACCAGTCAAAGACGAATTTCTACAGCTATAAATAGCACACGAATTTCAGAGTTTTTAATAGAAAATTAAGTGAATTCAAGGCTCCACTATGAGATAAGTTTGTGTTTGTTTTTAAGCTATTTCGTGCATAATTGCTTTCTCTTTTTGCTAGCTTATTGAATTTGATTTTTTTCCTATATTCCAATCTCATTTGAAAAGTGCCTTATTCCTTCTTCTTGGAATCAAAATCAAATATAGCTACGCCCAACTGGTTTAAATTTAAAATCAATTAGAACTTAGAACCATATTAAAGTGAGTAGCGGACATTGAACTTCTATATTCAAACATCTACTCCGATTGGTTTACTGGACTGCTACGAAAAGGAGAAATCTATGTATTTTACAATTTTGTAAATTCCATTCTATTTTGGTTTTTGTTTGGGATTCACCAGAAAAATCTCAATTTATGTGGTTATCTGAGGAGAGTCAGAAAGCTCAGAAGTGTGGGTTTTTGAATTGTGTAAGCCCAAGTTAAAAAGACACAATTGTAAAGGTTTTGGGTGAACCTGTAAAAGCCTATTTGATAGTAAATGCTAATATCCCCTGTGTGAGGTTATTAGGAGTGGAGTAGCATTCTGTGTGGTTGTTGAAAGACAGTTGGTGTACACACAGGCGAACCACTATAACTCTTTGTCTTGTGGATTGAATGCTTACTTAATTTTCATACAATTTATCATTCAATTTTGTGGAATGTACGTGTGGATGTGAATGTTATAACAATTTACATTTCAAGCAAGTGTGGGGATTGTTGTAATAAGTTAGATCTATATTTCAGCAATTTATTTCAATTCCTTGCTATTTAGTAATTTCTATTCAGATTGAGTTATTGATTCAAAAGATGTTCTAGAAATAAGGTTGTCCTACCATAAGCCCTTGTTTATTATAGTGTAAGGTTGTCCTTAGAACTGAATTTGTATCAACCTCTCAATACTTATTTATTAAGGTTGAATTGATTTCAGCATTGTGAATTGATTTATAATTGTAAGGCTATCTATTTATCTTTATTCTGCTGATTTTATTTTAATTTGGCATAGTCCTATTCACCCCCCCCCCCCTCTAGGACATATAGCTTGGCAATTTCAAGTTGTCCTGTTATTTGGGTCGCAGTTGTCCTATTATATGGTTCATAATTATATGGATCGCAGTTGTCCTGTTATATGGGTCACAGTTATCCTGTTATATGGGTCGCGGTCGTAGTTGTCCTATTATTTAGGTTACAGTTTCCTGTTATATGGGTCACAGTTATCCTGTTATATGGGTCGCGGTCGTAGTTGTCCTATTATTTAGGTTACAGTTTCCTGTTATATGGGTCACAGTTTTATCGATCACAGTTGTCATGTTATATGGGTTGCAGTTATCCTATTCTATGGGTTGCGGTCACAGTTGTCATGTTATTTGGGTCGCGGTTATCCTGTTATATGGGTCACAGTTGTATAGATCGCAGTTGTCATGTTATATGGGTCGCAGGTATCTTGTTATATGGGTCGCGGTCATAGTTGTCCTGTTATTCGGGTCGCAGTTGTCCTGTTATATGGGTCGCGGTTGTATGGATTGCAATTGTCATGTGATATGGGTCGCAGTTGTCCGGTTATATAGGTCGTGGTTTTCATGGGTAGTGGTTATCTAATCACCATTGTTTTCCTGTGGTGTGGTCCACTTGAGATTTATATCCTTCTGATTTTTGGTATAAAACTCTAAAATAATCTATAAACAAAATGGATGTAACACATACATCATAGTGGGCCCACAGAGCACCGACCACCAGCCACAAGGCTGCTCGCAGAGGGAGTAGCTAATCCGTTTCCGTCCCAGATATGGACGTGGATCAGAGGAAGCGGATTGGTTGGTGTACCTCACACTAGCTATATAGCTATTGTATTGAAGTTAGCAAGTTATGTGTGTCTGATCACGAGGTATATGTTATATCCAAACCATCCATCCATTTGGTGAGTTCGTCTTAAGGCTTGATATGAAAAATAAGACAAATATAACTATCAAGTGGACCACACTGCAAAAAGCAGTGGGAGATTGAACGTATATAGAGTTAGGCAATCCTGACCCGATTCGGTGGATCTGACCCGATCCGACGGCTTGGATCGGTACGAATCGAGTAGGGCAGTCCAGATCCGAAAGATTTTCGGGTCGGGTTCGGATCTATACCTACTCGGACCGATCCGATTGGATCCGATTCGATCCGACCTGACCTGATCCGGTCCCCATCATCATGTATGTGTTTCATCCATTCCGTTCATCCATTTTACATATCATTTTAGGGTTTCATGTAAAAAATGATAGTGATATAAATCTCAGGTGGACCACACCATCGGAAAACAATAATGATTAGATATCCACCATTATAATCCTCCTAAGGTCCACTGTACTATTTATTTGACATCTAATCTGTTGATTAGGTCATAAGGACCCAGATGAAAGGAAACAATAAATATCAACTTGATCAAAAACTTTTATGGCCTCCAAAACGTTTTTATTGGTCAATGTTCATTCAACATTGTTTCCTATAATGTGGTCCACTTGAGATTTCTATATACCTCATTTTTTTTCCTCATGACATAAAATGATTTATAAAAATAGACGGAGGGCATAGATGAAACACATACATCATGGTGGGGCCCACAGAGCACCGACCATGGGCCATCTGTTGGTGGCAGGGGGAGTAGGCGAGTAGCCCATTCGACGTCTGTGCTCCTCGAGCTCCGGGCGTTCATCGAGCTCCGAGTTGTATGAACGGTTCAAAGGAGATCAAAGTTATATGGGCCCTACAGTGATTTATTTATTATATCTGCACCGTTCATATATTTTAAGAGATCATTATAGGACATTATCCAAAAAATGAATAATATCCAAAGATCATCTCGATCACACCACAAATAGCAGCAGAGAATGATTTTTGCCGTTAAACAATTCGTGTGGTCAACTTGATAGTTAGATCTGTCTTATTTTTTGTCTCAACCCTTAATACGAGCTCACCAAATGGATGGACGGTTTGGATATAACACATACCCCATAATTAGACCCACACAACTCGCCAACTTTGATAAAAATCACAACTGTGTAAGCGTGAAAAGCAAGTCACAGTTGCTTGCCGTGCACGTCAAGTTAACGTCCAGTAAATACACGAATATGTATATGAAAAACTCTTTCAGATCCATGTGGGGCCCACCTTGATGTATATGTTACATCTAAGCCGTTCATCCATTTTGACATATCATTTTAGGCGTTAAAAAAATGGCATATATTAGAGATTGAAGTTAACCACATCACATGAAACAGTTGAATTAAGCTCATGCGATCCGACTTGATCCAACTCAGTTTCTCAGACCGAGTTGGACTTGGTTCGGGTCATGCAAATCATGTATTAGATCGGTTCGGTTCAAGTGACCCGGATTTGGTTCCGGATCGGATCGGGTTCGGGTCAAAACATTAGCATTTCAGATCGAATCAGGTTGAACCCAAACCGGTCAGATCCAGACCGATGCCCACCTCTAAACGTATATCATCCAAACCCTTTTTGGGGTCACAGAAGTTTTGGATCAATATGAAATTTGTTTCTTCTCTTCATTCAGGTTTTTGTGACCTTATGAACAGATTCGATGGAAAATAAACGTTATGGTGGGCCCTACGAATTGTTTAACAGTGAAAATGATTATCTCTGATGCTATTTGTGGTGTGGTCCAGATGATCTTTAGATATTGTTCATTTTTCTGGATAATGGTCTAAAATGATCTCTAAAAATAGATGAACAATGTAGATATAATAAATACATCAATGTGGGGCCATGTAACTTTGATCTACTTTGAACCGTTCATGGAATTCGGAGCTGGAGCATCAATCCTCGCACGACACTTACCTTTAGCTGTCTTAGCACGACACGTACCTACAGGGACATACTGACAGCTTGAGTAGCAAGATTCGCTACTGAAGTGATGTCACTAAGTTATGTGGGCCCCACCATGATGTACGTGTTGTATCCACACCGTCCATACATTTGGAGAGATCATTTTATGTCATGGTCCAAAGAATAAGACAGATCCAAGGCTGGGGTGGACCCCACTATAGAAAATAGTGGGCAGAATAACACCCACCATTGAAACCTTCCAAAGGTCCACCATTATGTTTATTTGAGATCCAACCTGTTTATGTGCTAATGCAGGCATGAAAGAAAGGGAAAACAAGAATATTAGCTTGATCGAAAACTTTCCTAGCCCTTAGAACTTTTTAATGGTGGGTGTCACTCTCCCCACTGTTTTCTATAGTGGGATTGTAACACCCTGTACTTTTCAGCACTCGAGTATTGCCACATAACACCAGTATAATTAAATTAAATGTCCCCATGTCTTAGCATAAACCTGAACGTAAAGACCGTTATCATCAAATAAATCTTCTATTAAAATTTCAATCACTTGATAGATAAACCAAACTATCTAGACATCAGATGATATTTCATAAGTACACTATTTGGTGCAAACATAGGTCCAACTTTATAGATGTATTTTAATAATCTATCTGAAAATGTATTGTAATAGGGTGATATGCATATATTTAATGTATATGAAATATTATGAAGATAATATTATATAAACATAACGAATGGAAATTTTACAATGTATAATTGAACTATAAATATTTATGTAGTATTAAATATCCTTTAGAAATATGTATACAAAAGATTATTAGATATTTTAATGAAATTTTATATCATCCGACAATATTACTAAATACAAATATGATTTTAATTCATGCACACATATGTTTATTTATAATGTAATATTATGAATTAATATTAATAGATATGTGATTAGTAGCATGTATGTAGAAGTATGTTGATATTAGGATTGTGTGTGTGTGTGTGTGTATGTGAATGAGATTTTAAATATTGTAATTATAAGTAATATATAAAAATAATAAAAATTTGTATTAATATTAGTCTCTGGGTAGCCACTCATTACAAAAGACATACGAGCAGCCAATAGGACCCTTTTAACCATTGACGTTCGATCTCAGGAAGATCCGGCCATCGAATTAAGTTGTTACCCACAAATACGATCTAAATTGAGCCATTGGACCCACCTGTACTTTAGATCAGCCTGATCAATGGTCGAGACCCTTTGTTGGAACTTCAAAGTAGAATAGACGGTGTGAATTCACCACAAACATCATGGTGGACCCCACACCTGAGATTGGAGTACACAACCGTGTACTCTGCTCCACACCCTAATCAGAATTTGAATCGGTCGGGGCCGACCGCGTTTTACCTGAAAAAGAGAGGAATCTCTCTCTCTCTCTGCGTTTTGGCATCGAACGGACATCGTCCGTTTGTGATGATCTATGGCCCACCATGAGGAACCATCAAGGTGATCCAAACCGTCCATCTTGTGCGCAGCAAGGTCCTGAACAAAACCTAAGTTCTCCCGCACGCGGAAACACGTGTGCATGCACACCATCTTCGACCCAAACAGGCCTACAAACACAAAAATTTCAAAAATAGAAACTGTTTTTCTTCTTGCCAGCTCCACGATCCGTGCGAAACGTCCTCTCTCAATCCTGACCGTCCCTTGGAGGGTTATCTCAGCCGTCCATACTATTTGCAAAAGCTAGGGTTTTGGGTAGAAAACTAACAACCGAAAATAGCTCTCCCAGCCATTTCCTCCCAAGCTCAAACCCACCAACCTAAACCCCTTCTAGCTTCGAAAAAGCTTATCCCCAAGCTTCTTAGAGCCCATATGAATCTTCCCATGCTCTTGTATTGGTGAAAGAAGTAGTGGGTGGGAGTCTCCATTGGCCAATGGGACCATTTTCTCCACCGAGCTACACTTTGGTTCGGTCCCATTCGAAGCCGAGTCTGAGCCTTGCTAGGTCTTCAGAAGGAGAAATGGATGAAGAATGAGGAGGAAAAAGAGAAAGAAAGATAGAGAAGAGAGAAGGAGAATGGAAGAGAGGGAGAGAATGAGAGAGTGGTGCGGCGGTTGTTGCACTTGGCCATTTCTTCTGCACTGCATCAAGATGTTATGGGTTCGGGCATGCCATCTCCAACGTCTCGCTAGACGGAGATGTCCCTGTGTTGGAAGAAGATGGAAGGAAAAGAAGAGAAAGAGAGAAGGGAGATCGGTGAGTGGCTACTTGTGCGGTAGCGGCTCGAGCAGTCAAATACTGGTGAGTCGGGCCGTGATTGCTGCGCCCATTGCTTGGCATTTCCAAACAGCGAAGGAGAAAAGAAAAGAAGGAAGAAATAGAAAAGAGGAGAGAGATCCAGAGAAGAGAGAAGGAGAAGAATAGAAGGAAGGAGATGGTGCGTCTTGCCACACCGGCTTCGGCCAAATCAACTCGATTGAGACCCGGATCGGTTAGGCCGAGTTGGGGCTAGGGCTTGGGCTAGGCTAGCCAGTGTGGTCAGGGCATTCCAGCAAAAAGAGAAGAAAAGGAAAGGAAGGAGAAGAGAGGAGAGAGAGAGAGAGAGAGAGAGAGAGAGAGAGAGAGAGAGAGAGAGAGAGAGAGAGAGAGAAGGGGAAAGCATGTGTTTAGTCGAGTTAACTCGACTCGAACCGAGTCGGCTAGGTGAGCCCACATTTCTTCCCAAATTTAAATTGTTTCAATTATCATCGTATTATTATTATTATCATTTTTAAGATTATTAAATTAGATGTAAATAACCATTAGTAAATTATCCATACCAACATTGGTTAATACATATGGAAATTATCATTGTCAAGATACTAGCATTTTATTTTGCCATTCTTAAAATACTAACATTGACATTAGGACATACTATTTACTTTCATCAAAATGGCTATTAGTGTTACACTAGCTAATATTAGTGATATTGTTAATATTAATAATTGTTTTGGACTTATTAGTATTAATATTCATCGTAGGTTGTTATTAGGTAATTTTTAATATGATTGTAACCATTGTTAGTATTCCTACCACTAATAACTAATTTATTTGATTATTTTTATTCATTCATTGTTCCCTTTAATAACATTATTAATGACCACACAAGATAGAATTCAAATTTTCATAAACAACCAAAAAAAAAAAATATATAGAATCTAAACCTAGAATTAAACCCTAAACTCTACATTAAAATCTTAAAAATCTAGCCTAGACCTAAACTCTAGGATAAAATCGTAGACCTATGTAATCTAATAGGTCAAGACCTTAATCAAGAATATCGCATAAAGCTAGGATTTAACTTTATAACCTTACAATCTATGATAGGGTTGATTCTAAGGAAACACACATTCTCTAGCAACACTAGTAGGCGGTTCAAAGTGTAAGGTGATGATTCTTCCCCTTGAGCTTTCTATTTTTCCATTAGCTTAAGTTATAGTTTTTATTTTAACTTACAATTGATATCTCCATTTCATAGTCACATGTGTTAATTGTTGGAATTAAATTATTATATTACATGCTTAATGTTTACCCTGCATATTTATCCATGCTTGTGGGTTATTTGTGGACTACTTATGGAACTTAAATTGGTACACCAGTGGAAAACCCCCACCTATATGTGTACACCCATACTTGGGATGTAACCCGACTGGTTGTGATAGTAATGGACCTTCGACTTAGTGGTTATTGAATGATGATTTAAATTAACCATTAGTGTGGGCCTACCATCTAGGGTTATTGTGTCCAACGGTTTTCAAGGATGGTCTTTTATCGCATGGTTTGATACTCGCCTTACGTGGTTTTATTTTGACATTTCCCCTATATGGGCTCGATGTTTTATACTGTGCAACCATGCGATGGTAAGCCTCATATGTTGTAATGTGATTGACCACTAGTCGACGGTTTTCCCTTAAACATCCTAAGGTGGTAGCCTCATGAGCCGGGGATGGTGGTATGCGACACTATGCCCGAGCTGTCAGTCTACGCTGGGCTCTGAGCTCCCCGTAGTGACCTTGAGCTTATCTAAATTAGCTGATTGCAACTGGACTAATAACGGTTTGGCTAATCATGCATCCATGGCATATTGGCGATGACGGGTGGCTAATTCTGGATGCTGTAGCATGTGCCCTAGAGTTGTTGGGGTATCGTTTCGCTAGCGCCCAAACCACCGACTATCGACTCATGTTCCAACTGGATGATTTTCCTAGGTCGATGTTTTGCATGGGCGACCAGCCCAAGCCCGACTGGATGTGCATCCCCAGGTCGATGTGCATTCACGCATCCATGCATTTAAAAAGACTGCATCATGTATTGTTTTGATTGCCTTGTTGTTTTATAACTATGCTTACCTAATGCGGCGGTGTGTAATCTTGAGGGGAATTCACACTGAGTTGGCCACTCATCCATCAAATATACAACCGTACAGGTAGTACAGGTGGCTCTAGTGATATGCATATTTAGACTTAATGAGGAGCAGGGTACGATCACCAGAGATGCATGGCTATATTTGCCTGGAGGAGCTGCGTGGTCTTGCGGCTTATATCTATATATTTTCTTCTATTCTTCATGTATTAAATTCTTATAAATCTTGTACTTGTTAAATTCAAAGACATTAGTTTGTATAAGTCATTATGGGCAGCTTCTTGTATATTTGAATGATAATGAAATTTTCCTTTACGTTGATTTGTCCACACTACGCTCATTTGCTTACTCTGATAAAAAAAATGTATGTACACTCGAATTTGACCATCCTTTAATGTTAACACTTGAGTTTTTGGGAAACGGGTCGTGTACTCGGGTTCTGAAAATACGGGGCGTCACAATTGGTATCAGAGCATAGTTTGGACAACTTGGCCTTGGGAAATGATCTTATACAAGCCTTAAATGTCTCATTTAGGATATTTGAAATTAGAAATTGAACTCAGGATAATTTCCCTTAGACTTGGAAGGATGATTGAGAGTGTAGAAACCCAAACTTAGGTTCCCTTAGAAATTATTAGAACGTCATTTGAAATTAGGTGAACTTCCCTTAGGGTTTAGGAGAAATTGAGAACGTAGAAATTTGAGATTCTAAGCTCCCTGAAGAATTGTTTGGATAGTCAAGGACTTAAAAATGAACCTAGGTTCCCTTGGAGAATATTAGCATAGTCATTTAAACTTATGAAAAGTTCCTTTCAAGAATATTCGAGAACATATATACTTCGAACCTTAGGCTCCTTGAAATTTTAGGTTAGACCCTTGGATGTTAACTTATGAAGGAATTCATTGGAATTGGGAGTAAACGAGAATATAGAAACTCAATGTGTTAGGCCCCTGGAAAGTTGTTGGATAACCATAGAAATTAGAAATGTTTTCAGGACCCCTTTGAACATTTGGGTTTAGTCGTTTGAACTTAGAAATAAGAACTTTAGTTCCCTTGTAAACTACCAAAATGGTTGTTTGGGCTTATAAATTTCATATGTGTACCAAGTACTCATTATAGTGTACACGAGGCTACACAAGCACGTTTCCTATATTTGACTTCCAAAGAAATTTTTTCTAGAAATCTAGGATCTGAATTTTCCTAAAACTTCATTGATTAGAAGTAACACTATCATACGTTTAGCATATGAAGTAGACTTAGTCATCGTAGTAAGATCCTTACCCACCGTATTGTACAAACATAGGAACTTCATGAATTTAAGAGAATCATACTAAGAATCGCAATTTGATTTCCCTAACGCATCTCATTAGATAGAAACGATGACTTTCATAAATTTCAGGACTTAGGATTAATTAGAAGTGAGGTATAAGAATTTAGGTAAGAAAATTTCGACCCTAGGCTAAACATATTGAAATTAGGTTAGAAATCTTAAATGAACTTGGCAATCTTTAAACTCAAGTCCATGTAGAAATCCTTGTCTTGAAATTTCCAAGTAGTACTTAGATAATCAGAGTGCGCATTGGAAGCGTAATGAGCCATATGGTCTTATCCGTTATGGAGGTAGAAGAGTGATTGATATCACCCAGGAATCTAGAATAATCAAAATCACGGATTGATGGAATTACATTTAAGCGAAGTTGCGTTGTTTGATCCGAACCCCATATCCTAGTAGATTCCAATGATCTCAATGCCCTGATCAGGCAGAAGATCGAGATTTACCAGGATTAGGGATTGATACCAAAATCCTCTGTTCTGCAGGCAGACGATCGACGAATCGGGCTCAAACCCACTACAACCATCTATCCGTGACAGCTCGAACACTGAAAACCAGGAAATTTTATTGTACTTTAAATATTGGGAACTATCATTCAAGGTAAAGGCAAAGCTAGGAGATTAGTGTTCGTCACCCAAATGAACTTAAAATCTTAGTAAGTGCTATGAGAAATCTTGATGTTGACAAGCGTTAGTAAGATCCCCTAGTTCTAGTTAATACTGAAATGATTTCTAAAATTTAGTAGAACCTAAACACATCAGTTGGTTTGCTAGGATGGAGAGTTAAGGGTTGTGGTGGATTGGAATATAGCATTGAAATTTTCTAACTTAGGCATACATGAAATATGGTACACCTTGTTACTGAATCTTAGGGACGAGATTCTTCTTTAAGGGGGGTAGATTGTAACACCCCGTACTTTTCAGTACTGGGGTATTGCCACATAACACCAGTATAATTAAATTAAATGTCCCCATGTCCTAGCATAAACCTGAACGTAAAGACCGCTACATCATCAAATAAATCTTCTATTAAAATTTCAATTACTTGATAGATAAACCAAACCATCCAGACATCAGATGATATTTCATAAGTACACTATTTTGTGCAAACATAGGTCAAACTTTATAGATGTATTTTAATAATCTATCTGAAAATGTATTGTAATAGGGTGATATGCACATATTAAATGTATATGAAATATTATGAAGATAATATTATATAAACATAACGAATGGAAATTTTACAATGTATAATTGAACTATAAATATTTATGTAGTATTAAATATCCTTTAGAAATATGTATACAAAAGATTATTAGATATTTAATGAAATTTTATATCATCCAACAATATTACTAAATACAAATATGATTTTAATACATATGTTTATTTATAATGTAATATTATGAATTATATATTAATAGATATGTGATTAGTAGCATGTATGAAGAAGTATGTTGATATTAGGATTATGTGTGTATGTGTGTGTGTGTGTATATATATATATATATATATATATATATATATATATGTTAATGAGATTTTAAATATTGTAATTATAAGTAATATATAAAAATAATAAAAATTTGTATTAATATTAGTCTCTGGGTAGCCACTCATTACAAAAGACATACGAACAGCCAATAGGACCCTTTTAACCATTGACGTTCGATCTCAGGAAGATCCGGCCATCGAATCAAGTTGCTACCCACAAATACGATTTAAATTGAGCCATGGGACCCACCTGTACTTTAGATTAGCCTGATCAACGGTTGAGACCCTTTGTTGGAACTCCAAAGTAGAATAGACGGTGTGGATTCACCACAAACATCATGGTGGACCCCACACCTGAGATTGGAGTACACAAACTGTGTACTCCCGCGCCACACCATAATAGTACCGAATCGGTCGACGTGGCCGACCGCATTTTACCTGAAAAAGAGAGGAATCTCTCTCTCTCTCTCTCTGTGTTTTGGCAGCGAACGGACGTCGTCCATTTGTGACGATCTGTGGCCCACCATGAGGAACCATTAAGGTGATCCAAACCGTCCATCTTGTGCGCAGCAAGGTCCTGAACAAAACCTAACTTCTCCTGCACGCGGAAACACGTGTGCATGCACACCATCTTCGACCCAAACAGGTCTACAAACACAAAAATTCCAAAAATAGAAACTGTTTTTCTTCTTGCCAGCTCCACGATCCGTGTGAAACGTCCTCTCTCAATCCTAACCATCCCTTGGAGGGTTATCTCAGCCGTTCATACTATTTGCAAAAGCTAGGGTTTTGGGTAGAAAACTAACAATCGAAAATAGCTCTCCCAGCCATTTCCTCCCAAGCTCAAACCCACCAACCTAAACCCCTTCTAGCTTCGAAAAAGCTTATCCCCAAGCTTCTTAGAGCCCATATGAATCTTCCCATGCTACTGGATTGGTGAAAGAAGTAGTGGGTGGGAGTCTGCCATTAACGGTCGGACCGTCTTCTCCACCAAGTACCTTGGTTCGATCCCATTCGGCCAGAGTCCGAGCCTTGCTAGATCTTCGAGGGAGAAATGGATGAAGAATGAGGAGGAAAAAGAGAAAGAAAGAAAGAGAAGAGAGAAGGAGAATGGAAGAGAGGGGAGAGAATGAGAGAGTGGTGCGGCGGTATGTTGCACTGGCTTGGCCGCAGCACCCGATCAAGATGTTTGTGGGTTCGAAGCGTGCCATCTCCAACGTCTCGCTAGACGGAGATGTCCCCGGTGTTGGAAGAAGATGGAAGGAAAAGAAGAGAAAGAGAGAAGGGAGATCAAGGAGTGGGCGCCTGCGGTGCGGCTCGAATAAAGCCGAATACGGGTCGAGTCAGCCGTGATTGTTGCGTGCCCATCGCTTGGCGTTTCCAGCGGCAGAAGGAGAAAAGAAAAGAAGAAGGAAGAGATAGAAAAGAGGGAGAGATCCGAGAAGAGAGAAGGAGAAGAATAGAGGGAAGGAGATGGTGCGTCTTTGCACTGACTCTGGTCGAGTCAACTGGGTTGAGACCCGGCCTCGGTTGGGCCAAGTTGGGGCTAAGGCCCGGGCTTGGTCTAGCCAGTGTGTGGTGGGCATTCCAAAGAAAAAGAGAAGAAAAGGAAAGGAAGGAGAAGAAGAGAGAGAGAGAGAGAGAGAGAGAGAGAGAGAGAGAGAGAGAGAGAGAGAGAGAAGGGGAGAGCATGTGTTTAGTCGAGTTAACTCGACTCGAACCAAGTCGGCTAGGTGAGCCCACATTTCTTCCCAAATTTAAATTGTTTCAATTATCATCGTATTATTATTATCATTTTAAAGATTATTAAATTAGATGTAAATAACCATTAGTAAACTATCCATACCAACATTGGTTAATACATATGGAAATTATCATTGTCAAGATATTAACATTTTATTTTGCCAGAACCATGTGATTTGAAATTCAAGGTATAGGTCATTGGCATTTTCTTAATTATTGTTGATCTGAGAGTTTTGTGAAATCTAATGGTTCTACATGGTTATAGGCACGTTTCTAAGTAATTCTTACAAAAAGACTTTTATCTAAAACATTATGGATAAAGAGTTGTTCGACAATTCATTTAAGGAAAGGTATGTACATCAAATCACATGATGGATAATCTTGTCTCAACATCCACGATCAGATTGCTAGATCTATGAATGAAGATCATTCCCAATGGTTAGATTCGTGTTAGGGAATGGATGTAAGGTTTGGATATCTAGGTTGGTGTCGTATACATGTACATATCAAGTTAAACTTCACGGTAACACTCGAGAACTTTCAATACTCGGGTATTGGAAAGTTCGGGGCGTTACACTAAATGTTCCACCTAATGGTGTGATAAAAAAAAGATTATTCCTCAAAAGCCACGTAGGCACAAATGATCCACAAGGTGGTAAGTTCACGACGTAAATTTATTTAATTCATTACACAAGGGGCCACTAGTTCGAGGATTTCCTAAAACATCATCAAGTAATCATAAATGATAAATTTTGCTACGTATAATGTCGATAACATATGCATAGCTAAAGTGTTGATCTTAAAACAGGATAAAGGTAATTAAAATTCATCACATATTCAAATACTTGACTTTAAACTCAATTAATCAATTATTTATAAAACTCGAATTCAATATAAGCAACCAAGCATATTAAGCAATCGATAAGATACATAAACAAAAACGAATAAACAAGCCAACTATCTAGATGTAGAAAAGCTTGAAGGGTAATCCTCACCTTGGACAATTCAAGACGACATCAACTTGAACCTCTCCAATGTGCACAAACTCAACTCGGCACCCACACCAAACCATCTTAGACTTGAGTCAGTTCAGGTAAAGAGGATCTATGCATATGAGATTTGAACCGTTACCAATTACATAGAAATTTAGTAAATAATAACATAGTTAGACATGATTTGACATGAAATATAAACGAAGTTGGCTCACCTTGCTGAGGTTGACCCGATTTAACTTGACTCGGCCCCCAATGATCCCAACTGTGACGAACTTGGTGGAACTTGTCGAGTTGACTCGGTAGCGACCTAGGCAACACTTCCACTCTATTTCTCCCTTATCCCTCTTCTATTCCTATTCTTTCCTACTCAACTAACAACCTGGCCAACTCAACCCAAACTAGGTCAACTCAACTCCGCACCAATAAATCTGCCGAGTCACCCGACAGGTCAACCGAGTTGACTCAGCAGGCGTACAACCACCCAAACCCTTCTCTCTCTATCTTCTTCCTTTTTCCTTCTTCTTTCTCTTACACTCTCTCCCTTGCTATTGAAATTCCATCTAGGCCTAAACCAGGCCCAAGCCTGACTCAACCCCGTCAAACTCGGTTTCAACCGAGTCAACTCTCTTTTGACCGGTCAGCAGCCCCAACGTCTCTCTTTCTCTCTTGGATCTCTTCTTCTCTCCTTTTTCTTCTCATCTTCTTCTCTCTTTCCCTGTCTTCTTTTCCTCCTCCTGCTTCTCTACTGCGAATGTCCAGTAACTGGACTCGACTCAGATTCTCCCCAAACTCGGCAGATTCGAGCCGAGTCTTGGTGCGGAATGGCAACAATAGCCCTATACTCGAGTCCTCTCTGTCTCTCCTTCTTTCTTCTTCTACTTCATCCTTCCTTCTTCTGTTACTCTCTTCTTCCCATTCCTTTACGTCTAGCAGTCAGAGGCGCAAGGAATCAGCTCGACTCACAACAAACCAGACCTAGTTGACTCGACTTAATGCAACACCACAAACGACGCCTTTTTCTTCTCTCTTTCTGGTTTTCCTTTTCTGGAAAGGTTGCCCTAAATGGCAAGCTTTTATTGGATTTATTAATCTATTCTAAACGGTTTGAATTGCAACTAATCAAAGGATTAGTTACGATCTTTAGTTGTTTGGTATACCACGTTTTGTAATGACAAAAGTTAATCCTGATTACATGGTTGTGATCAGACGGTAGAGATGGACTTCTGGGACCTAGGCCTACGCATCTAACGTCTCAGATTAAGTGATGGGACCCACTTAAAGGAAATGGGTTTTTCGAATGGATGGGGAAGATGATGGCCATGATCATGGTGAGTTCCATTCGAAGGACTAATCCTACGATCCGAGGCTTATGGATGGTCCTGATTGGAACACTTGACACTGTGGGGTTCACCTTTTGGAAGGATATCATGAAAATCTCTGTGGTGCGCGAGATTTTCAGCCTCGGGCGGTATCTCATGCGGCATCTCGTCTGGCTACGAGATATTGTAACAAACTCTAAAAGGGCTCTAGGACGCCCTAAATTCGACATCCTAGATGCACCACGGAAGTTCCTATAAGCCAAGGAACGGCTGAGATCATGTCATTTCTCAAACGGAAAAGATTCTTTCCGTAAACTCCTCTTGACTTGTGAAAACCCTAAAACAGCTCTAGATCCAATTCTACGATTGAGATTAATCCAAATGGGTGGTTAGGATTTGTTAGAATCTTCCTGTTTACGGATTGCTAGCTTGGCAGTGACGGAGAGTTTCGATTTTTAAAAGATCGCTCTCGAGTAACTCATCTTATGCTCGAGCTTTCTCACACGTACGGTTACCCCAACATGTTAGAGTTTGATGGATTTGACTGAATTTGAGGTCCGCACAAGATGAACTGTTTGGATCATCGAAGTGGATCATGGATGATGGTCCACTGATCAAAACACCATACGAGTATTCATTACTGGCGGAAGAAAATGCGAAGAGAGAAATTTCCTCTGTTATCGGGTCAATGCCCGATTGACCGGGTAGTCTGAACCTGTGTGTTGCGGGGACATGCTCTTGGTGCACATGCACCATGATCGTGGGGTCCACGTCATTTTTTTTGAGAAATCTACTCCATTCAACCACCTTTACATCTACTATTAAGGTTGACAGTCCATTGATAATGCAGATCTGAAGCTCAGGTGGGCCATACAACTTTATTTTATGGGCTTCACAAATGATTACTGACAATCAACAGTGGGATCATTTCCCTATATGGTTACCGATGTTTCTAAAGGTCCTTAAGCTACTAGATAGGCTTTAAGGGTTATTTTCGTAATTCAACAGTTACATTATGTAACTAAGTTTTTTTTGTCTTAAGTTGTTGGCACAATGAATGGTGGACCACTATACGAAGTGTTATGGGCATAAGTATTGTGGCCCCGTTTAATGGTGGATTTATTGATTAGATAATTTAATTAAGATGATTTTCTCACATAAATGATGATCAAGTGTGAGTTATAACTTTCGAGTGTTGTGGCCTGATGATCGACCGGCTATATGAGTCTGGGTTCGATATTAATTGTGGGTGGTTTGATTTGTCTATAACAGGGATTGAAGTCCTAATGATAAATTTATCTGCTTAT
This sequence comes from Magnolia changhungtana, assembly GCA_030180095.1. NCBI lineage: Eukaryota > Viridiplantae > Streptophyta > Magnoliopsida > Magnoliales > Magnoliaceae > Magnolia > Magnolia changhungtana. The sequence goes on along the minus strand of JASAUF010000394.1, from coordinate 222,885 downwards.
GTGATGGTTTTAAATTAAAGATCGATGGTCAAAGTGTCCAGACTCTGAATTTTTAATGGTAGTGAACGACGTAGTTTAGGTGTGAACCTTCACACAACCATGCCTATTTAGATTATAACGGTAATACCCCGAGCATTAAAAGTACGGGGTGTTACAATCTACCCTCCTTAAAGAGAATTTTGTCCTTGAAATTCAGTGGTTGTACTCATATTGTAAACAAAATAATTCTTTTACATTGTTTGTTATCATTTACCACCTTCATTGTGAGGCATATTTGTAGGTACCTACGTATGTAACTACCATTAAAATTTGGATTGTTACATCTAATCAACTTACTGAGTCAACTCATTCGGTCTGCCAACCTAGTCAACTCACCTACTTAAGCCTAAAACCAAACCTGAACCAAAGCCCAAAAGTAAGACCAATTTTAGTACCATGCAAAACCTCAACATAATGTCCTTCACAGCAGAGCTTCCACATGAGTGAGGGAGGGTGCTTGCCAACATAGGGAGTCCAAATGGGCAACAATGGCAAACAACTTGCCACCGACCACATGTCACTCCCCCTCTTTCAAGTGGCATCCCTGAAGCATGTGAGATCACTCCTTTCCAAACCTTAAGTGTGCAAGTGATGTCCGTTTACTTTGATGCTCATATCCTTGCCCAAAATTATCCTTTTACCATATCATCCAACCCATGAGATGATGCTAGCTATCTAGCAATCTCTAATTACAACCTTTCAACTGCCTTTTACCCATGTACTTTGCAGGAATTATAAGAAAATCGAGTTTGGAGGCTATAAATAGCCCCCTCAACTTCTCATTTTAAGTATCCACTTCCATCTTAGAAACATCTAGTAGATTCAAAGGGCATTTAGAAGCCTCATCCCTTAGGAATTTAGGCATCTAGTAATCCCATCCCTTCATCGAGGAAAGTGACAGTGAGAGGAAGAGAGTCCAGCCCTAGTTTAGCCTAGCTAGAGAGTAAGTCTCTTGAGTCACCCAAGTCCTAATCCAAGCTAATCGATATAACCTTTGTGATACTACCATCCATCTAACCATTTAAGTTTCAATTAACTGCATTTAAGTCTAAACATTAGTATTGTGCAATACTTATCATCACTGCATTACATTTCATCGTTTTCTCGTATCTAATTGGAGGCTTTAGAATTTGCCTCACCAAAAACCTAGCCATTTAGCCATCATTTTGGCATAAGTAATAACATAGCATCGAACATCTTACACATCACATTTTTACATTCTTTGCACTCTATACTTGATCTCTTCAAACGTATGTTATGCGGTTTGCTGATATAATTGGATCTTGTCCATTAGAAATTCAAATTGATTAGCTATCATTAACATTGCATTATATTTCAATCTTTTGTGTGTGAGAATTAACCATATTCTTTAGAAATTAGTCAGTGAAGTAGAGACCATACATCTGTACAGGTAGAGTGGGTACCTAACACCTCCCATCTCTGTAACCGTGGTCCCTTACTTAGAATCTATAGAATGTAAATTCAAGAGTCATCTTAGAGTTAAGGATCTTCAAATTCTAAATCCCAAGTGTTTCTAAAGGGTCTAACCGACTGCACGATTGAAATAATTGGTTAATAGTGACTCTAGTGAAATATATTACCCTCTTAACCCCTAACAAAAAAAGAATCCCTAGAGCAAGGTAACCCATGTAAAAGTGAGCCATTCCCCCACCCAAGATCTAACGTCCACACAGCTACTCAATGCATACTCATATGTGATTCAAGTGACATCATTAATTAACTAATGCACCATAACGTATCCATCAATGACATTTGGTCATCAAAATTTGCAACATAAATTATCCCTATGATATCCATATGACCAGTGTATATAAAGCTCATATTAATTTTCCAGGGCACTAGTAAAAAAAATCTCTCACTTACCCTCAAAATCAATCTGTACTCAAATCGATTGAACACACACATAGAATATGACTTCTTAAGAGGATTAAAAAGTTATACTAGCCATCTCATAGTTCAAACTATCTCTTTAACAATAACTCCCACTATTTAACCCACACGGCTAAATGTCATATTAGTTCCCTAGTTGTTATATACCCTCTTTGCCTTTTTAACCCTTGTGATTAAAATAAAAATAAAAGTAAAAATAAAAAATCTGTCGCCTTACAGTTTTGGTTCAATTAAGAACAATTTTGGTTTAATTAAGAACCTCATGATCCATTGAAAGCATCCCTTGATCAATCTTGTACACTTGGATAATTTTAGAACTCATTAGCATATTACATGCTAGCTTGACCGTGTTAACATAGAGTGACATAACTAATTCAATATCTAAGATATTATCATATTAACCAATAAATCAATCTAATTGTAACTAAAGCATAAATTCAAGTGGACCAAGATCCAAGGTTATTCTAATTCAAACTTCCTCTATAATCAACAAGTAATTGGTGTATCCTTTTCCTTCCATTGAAAAATGCATGTCTCCAAGCATATACTGTGAGGCTGAAATATTCAATCTAATAGTTTTTTTAAGACATCCCCATTAAACTGTTTGAGTCACCCAAATCCAATGGTGAGAGTTCTGAAGTTTGGGATATTTAATTTGAGCATAAACGTCTTGAAACAAAATAACATCTTTATATATAATACTAGTAATTTTAGACAATTTTGCCATCCAAATTAGTTTTTAGGAGAGCTCTGAACCTTACTATTTGAAAGGACATAGTAGAGATTTCTAATATAAGCAAGTATTTGGGGTATTGACATATACGCAGAGGGATCCGCTTGAAATGGGATGGCATAGGGGGCGGGGGGGGGAACGGGTTTCCCTCCCAAATCATCATTCACCTGCATCCCAAATCACGGGTACACCGTTTTTGTAGGAAATCTCCCCTTCAACTGCTCATGCTTTGATGTAGAGGTGATTTTTGCAAGGTATGACAAAGTGCAAAGCATTTCGATCCCAACATTCCCAGGTACGAAAAACCCCAGGGATTTGGATTTGTTTCCTTCCGCTATGAAGATGACGCTCGGGCTGCCATTGGGGTGTTGAATGGAAAGCGGATCGACGGGAGAGTGGTGATTGTCCAACCTGCGATTTCCAAACTGAGAAATCAGCCAAACCGCACCCACCATCCGACCCACACCCAAATCCCCCCAAACCCCAAAGCATACAGCTCGGTGCTTAAGAAAAATCCCCCCGCTAGTCCCTCTCATTAGGTCGATCGAGAATGCGAAGCATGTACGGTTATCGCGGATGAGGCGGCGGTTGCAGTCCTGCGGCGAAAACTAGAAAACACCCTAGTTGGTTATCCTTCAGATCCGAATACTCCAATCATTCAACTAATTAGGGCCATCAGAAACTCCAGTTTTGTCTCTTCGGCGGTCGACATCATAAGGTTGTCTCCGGACTTCTTCCTCCTGCAATTCCAATCTTCGGAAGAGGAGGTTTTCTCTGCTTGCTTCTCATTACGCCGAATGGGGTTAGAGAGACTCACAGATATGGAATCACGTGCGGTTTTCATGGCTATGGGGGTGGTTGTCAACTTGGGTTAGACTTTATGGAATTCCTACCCATGCATGGTTCGAAGCTACAATCATCGACATTACACAGCACTTTGGGAAGGTCATCCAGGTGGATTCGGCAACCAGGCTCGGCATTTTCCAAGTCTTTGCAAGGGTGAGAATCGCCCTAAGGCCAGGGAGAGAAATCTTTAAAGTGATAAATTTGAAAGTGAGACAGGATGCCTATCCCATTTTCGTCAGATTTGAGGACCTAGGAGGTGATTTTAGATGCCACTCTCATCCCCAACCCCCTCCTAAGGTTCCTCTTCCCTCGTACCAAAATACAAAAGACTGGGTCCTTATGTCTTTCCACCGTCATTGAGCAACAACTTGATTGGCTCCCCACCGCTGTATGAAATACCCCTCGTGCTTCATGTTCATAGTAGTGGTTCTCGTGAAGTATAACATTAGTCTGTTCTTCCCAGGACTCGGTCATTCCGGCCATGCCTGCTTCCGCACAACCTCTGCCTAACGCATTCCCTCCCTCCGGATCTCCAAATGCGCCTGCACCAATGGCCTATCTTCCACAAGCAACCAACCCATATAACAGGAGAAGTCCCATATAATATGACTCGACCAATAAAGCCACCACCCTAAGCAAACTCCCCCACATCAGTTCCCAGAGGTCTCCTCCCACAACCCCTCCATGTATGTGTCGGGCTACATGCCACCCACCTTCGCATCACTGTCTTGGTAGGAATACAGCCTCCCATCTTCCCATCATAGCCTCAGGAAGATCATCTACCCCTTATAAAACCCCGCCCTCCCCTTCAATGAGAACTCAAACAATTGTCCTGTCCACCCACCCACCAGAAGCTCCCCCAAGTTACGATCCCCCCACCCCCCCACCCATCCGGCCGACAAGGTGTCCGAATCCACATAGACCTATCTCCGTACTTCAACAGCTCCTCCAACCCCAAACCACCCACTCCTCCAACACTTAACCCACCCAATGATTCAGATTACCATTTAGACCCTGCTTCTGCAGCAGGAAGCCCAGTGAGTGAGCAAGACATTTCAGTTGATCCATCAGATTCAGAGGTAGACAGGGAGGAAGAAAATAAATCTGCAGATTTCTCTGAAGTTAGGCTCCTGAATAGCTACCTGAAATCTTGGCGAGGAAAGAAGAGAAGCAATTACAACAGGGCCATCAACTCCAGAATCATCTCTGATGGATAGTATCCTACTCTGGAATGTGAGGGGAATAGGAAATTCTCCCTTAGTCAGGCACGTGAAACAGCTAATTTCCAACCACAAACCTGTCATTCTCATTCTATTAGAACCTATGTTACCTGATTCCAGACGGGTTTCCACAGGCCTCAAGCTCGGGTTCCATTGCTCCTTCTCCAATGCATCGTCCGGGGGAAAAATCTGGGTTTTCTACCATGCTGCCATCTCGGTTGACCCTGTCACGACCCAGATTTTGGGTACCTAGCGTATACTTCAGACCCAAGATCCATGTCATGACTTGTACACTAAGTGTACTTAACTTATTAAATTGCTTACAAAAAATCTCATCTATTAAGTAGCTTTACCGTAGATCTACGATCCATTCATACTAAGAATCATCTCATAAACAAGAAATAACCATTTATTTCAAATAACTAATCATAAACATAGTTAAGAACCCTCCCATACGGGGTCTTATGAAATAAAATAAATATGTCCAACAACTTAAAAAAAAATTAATTAACAATTTAAGAAAATCAAATATAATAAAAATAAATCATGTCTACTCTAAGGCAGTAATTTCTTCCTCTGTCAAGTAGGGCCACGCGTTTCTTAAATCCTCCTCCATTCGGAGAGATTCATGTTCTTGAGCATGATCGGCTCACCCTCATTCACATCAAAGCTCGAGAGGTTTTCCATAAAAAAAAAGGATAAGGGCCATTGACACCCTTGTGAAAATTCTAAGGACATGGTTCTTTACATCAAAATATAATGTCCAATAAACATACACATTATAAAATTAAATTAAAAAAAATGTAAATGCAATGCAATAATGCTTCAGTGGGAATCTTCCACTTGCTTGAGTTGGGGTCTAACCCGTCAAACGCATCCTCGTCTCTCAAATGCAAGTTTCTACCATTTGGTAGGCATAGGCAAGGCCCGCATCTACTCCTTGAGTAGGCTTCCACTAGTATAGTGGGCTTTTGGTAATGATTATACCAGGATATACCGTCCAGGAAGGTCCCCCAGGAATCCAACACGTGTTGTGCATGTAATTGTTAGATGCACCATGAAGTCATGAATCATGTATTGCATAGGCTATTTATCACATTTGAATCAATATAGTTTAACACCTTAATCAAATCATATCATTATTAATACAAAAATCATAGTCATTTCAGTCAACTAAAAGTACACGACAATTAAATCATGGCAATTAAATCATGACAATTAAATCACGGCAATTAAATCATGTTAATTAAATCAGAATAATAATACAACACAACAAATAATCCATCTATTTTTAACTTGATGGATGAGAAACACATCGGGATCACTCACCTTGATGTGGTGGAGATGATTCCGTGAACCAACGGTTTGAATTGAATTAGGACTTCCTAAAATCACATAAATAAGAATTTTTCTTTAAATCTTACGATTACACATAATAAATAAAACGTTTGATTTATTATTTATTCAGATCAATACTTCCCATCCAATGGTCAGATGCCTTCTAGAATTTAAGATTTTAATTTATTTTAATCTTAAGAAGATTGATAGACATATGACCAGTACGGTCCATTAAGGTGTCGAATCGATTTGATTCTTAAAAATATTATACAATTAATTGTTATAACACCCATGAACAGTACGGATCATAATGGTCTCTCAACCATAAAAAAAATATATCACATTCTACATATTACCCTTAAAGCCCTCGCATTACCTTAAAATCTTACGTTCTATACTTTAGCAAGTCATGCGCATACCTTTTTACATGAATTAATTAAACCTATACAATGGATGTGTTTGATTGATCCAATCTATCCAATGTATAGATCATGCCAATTTACATATTACATGAATAAAATAAAGAAAAATAATATAAAATTACTCACACCCATTTAAGTGAATTCCAAAGAAATTCCTTCCTCCTTCCCACTTTTCCTTCTGTATTCTTTTTCTACGAGTTTTTCATTATTTTATTTCAGTTTTGATAAAACTCATGCTCTCTCTCTCTCTCTCTCTCTCTCTCTCACGTTTCTTTTTTTTTTCTACGAGTTATTCTTTACTTCTTTCGGTTTTAATAGAACTCTTCTTAGTTTTTTTTTTTTTTTAAAGAAGGAAGGTTGATTGGGGAACTACGAGATACGATGAATTTTGTATGATGAGAAAATAGAGGAAGGATAACGAGATCAGCGGATCTCTTTCCCACTTAAAGTTTGAAATTTAAAATTTAAAATTTAAAATTTATTTTAAAAAAAATACGGGTGTTACAAACCCTCCTGCTTCCACAGACCAATGCATCTCCTTCAGGGCCAGGGTTCCATAGCTACCTCAGCCATTGTTTGTTACCTGTGTGTATGCCAAATGCACGTATTTACAAAGAAGAGAGTTGTGGGCAGAGTTGGTCAATCAGTCTAGAATCCTTTCTGATCCCTAGTTGGTTTGTGGGGATTTTAACTCGGTCCTTGCTCATTCCGAGAGGATTGGAGGGAACTCCTTGATGGGCCCTAGCTCTTCAGACTTTAAAGAGGCCATCAATCAAACTAACCTGATTAATGCGGGCTTCTCGGGGAGCGCCTTCACCTGGTGCAACAACCGCTCTAGGTCAAGCAAAAAATGGGCTAGACTCGACCGCACCCTCTGCTCCCACAGCTGGCTTCAAGCTTTCCCTCAGTTCAGTGTGCAACACCTAACCAAAATCCACTCAGACCACTCCTCGCTCCTTCTCTCATCGCCCTCAACCCCTCACTCCTCCCCGCAACCGTTCCATTTTCAGAGAACGTGGACCCAAATTCGATGACTTCAAATCTTCCCTAGCTCCATGCTTGGAATTCATATGTCTCCAAACATCAATCCAATGGTTCATCTCCCTACCAAGATGAGGAACACCAAAGAAGCTTTGAAGAGATGGAACAAGGAAGCCTTTGGTAACATCTTTGTGCAAATTAAATCTTCTTCAGAGAGGTTGGAATTCCTTAAGCAGTCGGCCATATCCTCGCCCTCTCCTTTAAACTTGTCGAACCTTGAAAAGGAAAGAGCTAACTTATCCCGCCTTGAGTTCCTTGAAGAGTTGTTCTGGAAGCAAAAATCTAGAAACAGGTGGCTAAAAGAGGGAGATAGAAACTCTAAGTTCTTCCACGCCTCATCTTCGGACCGCCTTAGACGCGCTCAGATCAGGCAGATTGTGCAATCGGATGGTACCACAATCTCTGACCAGTTTCTGATGAAGGAATCTGCGGTAGATTTTTTCAAGGCCCTCTTCACAGCTGATCTGACAACATAGGTAGGTGACTTCTCCAGCATCATCCCTAATCGGGTCTCCCAAGCAGACAATGATTTTCTCCTCGCCCCAATCTCCCTGGAGGAAGTTAAGAATGCGGTATTTGCGCTTCCGCAGGATGGAGCGCCATGCCCTGACGGGTTCTTTAGGGCTTTTTTTCATTCTTACTAGATAGTCGTGGCGCCGGACCTGCTCAGAGCTGCCAACTTCCTTTTCCAAGGAGGTACGCTTCCTCATGCTTTTTCAACTACCCTCCTCTGTTTAATTCCTAAATGTATAGCCCCGAAGTCCTTCTCTGATTTTAGACCTATAAGCCTCTGTAATTGCGCATACAAGATATTTTCCAAAGTGATTGGAGCTAGACTCGCCTCTATCCTGCCCAAGCTCATTTCAGGCGAGCAAATAGCCTTTGTTAAGGGTAGATCAATTGCAGATAGTGTCGCATTGGCCCAAGAGCTCCTTCGAGACATCGGATGGGCGGCATGAGGGCGGTAACATACATTTTCAATGTAAGCCTCATGGAGAAGGCCTACAAGGGTCGTGTTTGTTGGCCTTTCCTCAAAGAGGTCCTCCAAAGGTTCGGCTTCGATCAGTGCTGGATCTCGTTGGTGGAAAAGTGCTGGGCGGGGCCCTGGTTCTCGGTAATTTTCAACGGGGAGCCAGCGGGCTTCTTCAAATCGGAGAGAGGTCTCCGTCAGGGAGACCCTCTCTCACCTAGTCTTTTCATTCTAGTGATGGATGTGCTCAGCCGAGGTATCCACAACCTCATTGCTTCCAACTCTTGCTTGCCTTACCAAACCAGAAGAGGAGCCCGGATCATCTCTCACCTTCTATTCACAGATGACACATCAATCTTCATCAACGGCAGCCGCTCCTCCGTTAGAAACCTGATGGCTTTTCTGCATAACTTCAACAACATCTGAGGTCTAAAATTAACCGTGCCAAAAGCTCCTTCATTGCGTCCTCCAAAATGTCAGCCAGCAGAGTCGGGGCTCTGGAAAGGATCTCTGGATTTGCTAGAGCGCCATCCTCCTTCACCTTCCTGGGTGTCCCTCTTTTCAAAGGGACCCGTAGAGCTTCCCCGTTTCAGCCCCTGATAGAAAATTTTTTATCGTGCATATCGGGATGGAAGGCCCGATTCCTAAACCAAGCAGCCCGCTCAGTTCTCATAAAGCATGTCCTTGTGAGCATCCCTATCCATACTCTAGCTGCGATTGAGGTCCCAAAGAAAACTCTGGCGAGGCTCGAAGCTGCCTTCGCTGACTTCTTCTAAGGATGGTCTGAAGGTAAGAAAAGTCTCCATTGGATAAGTTGGCAAAAAATTTATTCCCCTAGCAAGGAAGGAGGCCTGGAATTACTTCCTTATCGGAAATGGCGGACGCCTTTAGGTTGAAGCGGGCCTGGACCATTTTCTTCGGTCATGAGAGCAACATCTGGGGGTCCTTTATGCATTCCAAATATGGAATTAATGACGACCGAATAGCCTCCAATCAGTAGCAGACCATCTCCCCATCGTGGAAGAAGTTAGCGGTTTTGTAGGTTCGAAATTGAAAGAAACTCATGACAACCGTGCTCGTGGGGGAGGGGAACAACAACCACGACTTATGGGAAGTTAATTGACAGGACCCATATGCACCCACATGTCCCTTAGGAATCTCTTGCAAGGCAACATTCCCACCCACTTCCGGAACCTGCGGATCAATGACGTCTTGGGCCATGAGGGTGTCGCGGCTCTCCTCCCTCCAAGTCTACCTGACTCCGTGGATCGACACGTTGCGGCTGAGGGCCTGGCCCTGACTCAGGGGGTTGACAGAACAATCTGGGTTAAGGAGAAGTCGGGTGCTTTCTCCATCCATTCAGCAAGGAGCTCATCCGCTCCCGAGGCCAGACCCGTCCGTGGGCTAAGTGGTTGTGGGCCCCTCAACTTCCTCCAAAAATCGCAGTTTTTGTCTGAAAAATCATGAACAACGCTATCCCGATCGACTCCAACGTTCAGTCCAAAGAGTTCCATTTGGCATCCTCCTATGTGTGTTGCAGTCCGTTCAACCTTAGTGAGGAGTCCCTTGATCATCTTTTTGCTGGTGGTGATCTCGCTGCATCAATTTGGGGGCATTTCTCGTCCATCCTCTCTGTAGCTTTTTAGCTGCATCAACCCGTCAGGGGTAGGCTGGCTCAGTGGTGGGCCTTGGCCAACGTTTCATCTCCTCAGGGCGTCATAAGAGGGCTCCTCCTAGCACTGATCTTCTGGGAGATTTGGAATTCTAAGAACACCCGGCGCTTTGAGGGTGTCTCATCCTCCACTTAGCAATCCTTGTGCAATATCCTTGCTTGGCTGTCCCTCATTTTAAATTAATTTCCCCTCCCTTCGTGCAAGAATAATGCTGATAGAGATGTCCTCTTGGATCTCCGCCTCCCCGGTTCCCATCCGCATCCCCGCTCCCTATCCATGGTGAAGTGGTCCAAGCCTGCCTACGGGAGAGTTAAGCTAAATGTTGACGGGTCTGCCAGAGGGAACCCGGGCCCTGCTAGGGGAGGAGGTGTTTGCCGTGGCGCAAAGGGCGAGTTCATTTTCGCTTTCTCTAAGGCGTATGGGCAGGGCTCTAGCTTCCTTGCCGAAATTAAAGCCATCATTGATGGTCTGCAGATTTGTGTGAGTAAAAATCTGAATGCAGTGGATGTGGAAAGTGACTCACTCTCGGTGATTGAAGTCCTGTCAAGACCAGTTGAAGGCCCCTGGGTTGCTTATTACTGGAAGAACCAATTCATATCGATGCGTGCGTCTAGTCCCATTTCCATTTCCCATTGCCTGAGAGAGGCAAACAAGGTAGTTGACAGCCTAGCTCACTGGGCGAGCTCCAACTAGAGATCTATAGTTTTTGATGTCGTTTCTGCCCTCCCTCTCTGCACCCGTGGTCTTTATTTTGGTCTAGGCATTGGCCAAACTCAATTTTCATAGGTTCTCGGCCTCCCGATTTTTCTTGTTGTGTCCTCCCCTCCTGCCACACCCTTGCTCATGGCGTGCTCCTTGCGTTTTCTCTCTCCTTGGGGCGCTAGCTGTAGTTTTCCTGTTCATTTGTGCCATTTTGTGTAGCTTACGATAGGAGGCCCCGGTCTTTTTGTATGGGCCCTCCCGAAAAGATGTACATGAGCTTGTTGAATGGAATCCAGTGGCAAGAGCCCACTTAAAAATAAAATAAAATAAAATAAAAAGTATTTGGGGTATTAAAAACGCATGCAAGTCATCAACTGAAGACATTTTTATTTTATCATTTCAAAATTCCCCCAGCACTTAACTACTCCTCTCAATGATACTCTAACACTACTTTCTCTCTTAACTCTTCTCTCAGGGTTTTTTTTGGTAAGGTTGTTAGTACGCACACTATTGTTAATGCACACCACACTGTTAGCCAACCCGAGGAGCGATTCAGTGCTAAGACCTCAGTGTTGAAACGAGGTTATCTTCACTCAATGTACCACTTAAGTTATGGATCGAGTTGTAAATACCAAGCCATTTTTTAAAATCTTCACTCTTACTCTCATCCCTCTCCTCTTTGTTACACTTGCCACAACTCTAGTGACATATAAAAAGGTACGCTAAGTGCACACACCGGCCAATCCAACCCCATCCACAAGCAACCACACATGCAAATATTGTGAACGTTTGTTTGTTTGTTTGTTTTTATATATATATATATATATATATATATATATATATATATATATATATATATATATATATATATATATAAAGATGAGAACTCACCACCCGTATCTTTATTAATAAACCTAAAAGAGATTAGCAGTCATCGAGGCAGCCCCTACCTATCATTTGAACTCACCAACCACCATCACCAAAAGAAATTACAAAATAAACAAAACTAGGCCTCAACATCTTCAAGACGAATAGTCAAGACCTCAAAATCCCGGCACCTGCTGCTCGTATTCCGAGGAAAAAGCCTTTCAGGACACCACATGCAAATATTCATGAGTTCTTCATCAGGTCGGCCGCACAGGTTTGGTCATGTAGCCCATAAATCATGCCATTATTCTTCTTTAGGTGGGTCGTACCATATGAAGAAAATGAGGCTAAAACATTTTTTTTAAAAGCCAAAGTATGGCTGCCCGCCAAATGATGGAAGGCTTGGATCTCATGCCATGCCATATATTGGCAAGTGACACACTTGCGGTGTTAGAAAATTATGCTCTTTTCGGAACGAAAAATAATAAATAAATAATATTTTTTTATGTAAATGAGATGTAAAGGTTAGAAGAATACCATGTAAATGCATTCATTCGACTTATTACACAAAAGTATCATTATTGAAATATACATAAAGAAAAGAGATAAAACCCACAAATTCCTGACTTATTCAAGAATAACAGAAAATAAAAATTAAAGAAATGGCACCCAGTCATACTTATTTGTATTATTATTACCATCAAGTATCCTAATCTCATCTCAGCATTTTTTTATTTTTCCCTCATAGTTGTATAGATACGGGGATTTTGCATGTAGTGACCAATCTGAAACTGTAGCATTCATTAGCTCATGCAAGTAAGAGCAAGCCATGATGAAGAATCACGCGATCGGATCTAATCCTTTGAATGGAGCCAACTTATTACGACGTCTATCCATTGCGTACGAGCTATAAAACACATCACTTGCTCTAGCTGTATGAATGAATGAATGGCTCAGACCGTCAACATTTCACCTTGTGAGGCACTTCAAAGGACTACGGATGTTGCTGACGTCCTCATGAGGTGTGGAAATTAGAAGAAGCCATGCATAAGTTCCTCGGGAAAACAAGCAGGACTAAGAGAAAGAGGAGAGGCCATTGAAGGGGATTTTTTTTATTTTTTTATTTTTATTTTTTAATTTATTAAGGTAGTAGGATCGAGCCCAGGCTGCGCGGAAGCCAGAGAAATTGCCAGCTGAAGGTCGGCCAGATCGTAGAGAGAGTATGCACATGTACGAAAGTGCGGTTAGAATGGATGAATGAAGTAACAATCGGAGAAGAGGTGGAAAAACGAGGAGGAAAGCGGAGAAACAAGGCTGGAAGTGGTAGGTGAAGCACCATATAGATTGAGATGGACGGAAGAAGAAGAAGTCTGCGGAGATGGAGCAGCAATAATAGTAGATGAAGTCGAACGTTGGTCTACACCAGGAGTCGTTCATGGATCAGAAATTTGGCGTGGAAGTAAGAGCGGTTGTGGATGCAGATGCAAATCTTTTTATGTGGTAGTAGGAGCGGCAGATGCGGGAGTAGCTTGGGTAGTAGTAGGAGCGGCGGATGCAGGAGAAGCTTCTGGGGTGGTAGCAGGAGCGGTGGATGCAGGAGAAGCTTCTGGGGTGGTAGCAAGAGCGGCGGATGCGGCAGAAGCTTCTGGGGTGGTAGCAGGAGCGGCGGATGCGGTGGTAGTAGGAGCGGGGGATGCGGTAGGAGCGTCTGGGGTGGCAGTAGGAGCGGTTGATGTGGAAGAAGCTTCTGCAGTTCTAGTAGGAGTGGTGGATGCAGGAGAAGCTTCTTGGGTGGTAGTAGGAGTGGGGGATGCGGGAGGATCTTTTGTAATGGTAGTAGGAGCGGCAGATGTGGGAGAAGCTTCTGGGATGGGAGTAGGAACGGCGGATGCTGGAGGAGCTTCTGAGGTGGTAGTAGGAGTGGCAGATGCAGGAGCAGCTTCTGGGGTAGTAGTAGGAGCGGTCATTGCAGGAGCAGCTTCTGGAGTGGTTGTAGGAGCAGCGGATGCAGAAGAAGCTCCTGGGGTGGTAGCAGGGGCGATGGACGCCGGAGGAGCTTCTGGGTTGATAGTAGGAGCGGCAGATGCAAGAGGAGCTTCTTGGATGGTGATTGTAGGAGCAGCAGATGCAGGAGGAGCTTCTGGGGTGATAGTAGAAGCAGCGGATCCTGGAGGAGCTCCTGGGGTGGTAGTAGGAGCGGTGGATGCAGGAGAAGCTTCAGGAGTTGTAGTCGCAGCGACGGATGCTGACGGAACCGTAGTAGACCCGTCGAGCGCCTCTTTTACCCACACCCCATTGCTGTCCAACTGGAAACTCTCATCACTCAAATTAATCTTGGGGCAATCGTACACCTCTAAATATTCGAGCTGTGGGAGCAATGCCTGAATGTCGACGTTTACCAGCTTCATCTCGTCTAGAAACTTCAAGCGTAGCATTTTTATCTTCCAAGTTTCTCCAAGATCGAGTTTCGCCAGCTTTCCTCCCCGTATGTAGAGCTTCTCCAAATTCGCTAAATGCTTGGCGTTGAACCAGGGCGGCGGATCTGACGCAGGGAAGCATCGGAGGTCCAGCTTGACGATGCTGGGAGGAAAACTGGTTTGCGTGAACGCACCCGCGCTCCATGTTATGGCAACGGATCTTAGACCTTCTATTTTGTACAATTCATTCAAATCTACGTTGCTTGCGTTCACCTGTTTCCCGATGCTGATGCTCAACTTCCTCAACTTCTTCAATATCTGTAAATCGGCCAGCTTACATGGATCACGGCTCCTATGGCCCCCGAACACGAACCCCTTCAGCACCTGGAGCTCTGATAGGGATCTGAGCCCCTTTGGCATCCATTCGAGCATGTAACAATCAGATACATCTAAGTGAGTAAGCCTATGTAGCCACTTTATCTCATCCGTCAATTTCTCGAGGTTCTGGCACCCTCTGAGATCCAAGATCTCCAGATTCTGGAGTGCCTTAATCGAACTCGGCAGCTCCGTGATCCTAGAGATGCCTCGCAGGCTCAGATATCGTAAGTGCACTAAAACGTCAAGCCTGTCTAAGAGTTGAGTCCCAATCTCAATGTGGTGGTTCCGGGACGTCTTGCTTTTGGATCTTCAACGTCAATGCGATCGTTGCTGGACCCCGCCAACTCCCCAGTTGCAAAACAACTAGGGTTTTCAAGAATTCGACGCCGTATTTAAATTTAAGATACCTTACGTTCACGTTGAACAGCGTTAGCAAGGTGGATTCTTTTCTTCGGATTCTGGGCAGTAGGCTCTTCTTCATCGAGTAACCCATCTTCATTCTTTGTCATTATGCATGCATGGCGAGATTTGGAGGGAGATGAAGAAGGCATACCTGATTCATCCAAGTTGAAGAAATCTTCATTCCTCGACAGCCTGATGATCATCCAACGGATCCAAGGGTGCATCTTGCACCGCAGGATGTTCCCCCGTCGCCGGTTACCGACGGGCTGGATGAACTCTTTCTCCACTAGCTCTTTGAAGCAATGTTCCCCGACCTCCTCAGCGGTCTTCTCCCCTTTTGCTGTCACGAACCCCTCTCCAATCCACCAATAGATCAAGACCCTCTTCACGATCTCGGCATCCATTGGGAAGATGGAGAAGCATAGCAAGCACATTTGAAGTTGCTTGTCTAGGAGTTTGAATTCCTCCTCCTTACTCTTGATGGACGCCTCTTCCAGAATCTTCTCCAGCACCATGTCCATCTCAGGATTTTTATGCTTTAATTGGTACTCCCAATTCACCTTTCCCTTTCCCTTTGAAGCTGACCCCTGAGATAGGATATGGGAGGGCCTCTGCTCCTTGCCTTTCAGATTGCTCAGACAAGTCTTCAAATTATTCTTTATTTGATCCATTTCCTTGATCTTCTTCTCCAACATCTCTGTCGCTTTACCATATAGGAGTTGACTGGTTTCCAGACCTTCAAAGATCTCCTGAACTTGTCGGGTTATATTTCCGAGCCCGTAGTTCACAAATTCTTCGTATCTTGTCAAGATCTTCACTATTTTCCGTCGAATATTAGCCATTTTCCGTTGTGTTGTGGTCATCATGACGGCCACCGTCTTCTTTGTGGTCACCATGATAGTCGGTTGTGAGGGTCTGAAGATCATGCACGTAATGGTGTTATACGATGCAAGTCACTAACATGTATGAATGACGATAAAGAATGATCAATGCACTCAAACCTGCTTAATTTTTAGGCTTCATTATCTGGGTTTCCAAAGAATAGAATTTTTCTTTTTGCGTAGTAACGCAAAGCATGGAATTACGAGAGGGGAGTTACTTGATACTCTGGCAAAGTATTATGCTGGATACTAAGTCATTCAAATATTGTACCGGTGGCCCTGCGTGTCGTAGTTCAATCAATTAAATAGACCGAAATTGTTCCGCATACTTTCGCTAAGAAAACAAAAATCCTAAAATCAAAATCGTTTAGCGATCATAGCTTTTGATCCAATTTGTTCGTTAAAATAAGTCCGGAAAATCTCCGCCGCTTGGATAGTCAAATGATCAAATAGGCTTAATTTTGGTTCATGATGATACATGGGAGTCATAATTTGGACCTTTTAGTTGAATTTTCTACATGCCGCATTCGCTGCTTTTCAGTGATTTCCGAGTGCACGTGTATCATCCATCACATTCTTTTAGAATATCAAAGTTGGACGGGTATTGATTACCGACACTAGTGGACCCTAACATGATGTATGTGTTTCATCCATACCATCCATTCATTTTTCCAGATTATTTCAGGACGTGACTCTTAATATATATATATATATATATATATATATATATATATATATATAT
Organism: Magnolia changhungtana; assembly: GCA_030180095.1. Classification (NCBI taxonomy): domain Eukaryota; kingdom Viridiplantae; phylum Streptophyta; class Magnoliopsida; order Magnoliales; family Magnoliaceae; genus Magnolia; species Magnolia changhungtana. The sequence goes on along the minus strand of JASAUF010000394.1, from coordinate 206,303 downwards.
ATATATAAAGAAACATATCCAAATCTCATGTGGACCAGGTAAGAAAGTTTTGATTGAATGCTCATCATTAAAAACTTTCTAGGGGCCACAAAATTTTTTGGATGAAGCTGATATTTGTACTTTCTCTCTCTTTTTATTTATTATTATAATTATTATTTTGAAGCAATATGTAATTTTATTCACGTTGGGGGGAAAGGCACAAAAGCTCCCCCACACCTACCATATACCCCTACTAACACAGAAACTCAAAAGAATGAAAAACAAGAGGCAAAAATCTGGAAAGCTAGGATATCCTGATATTCCCAAGCCCCACCTTATCGAGGAAGACATCACCCCAGATTTGGGGTGGGACTAGAGCTAAGGAGCTGAACGAGACGGTCTCCTGCGAGCCGCTACCTAGTTTAGCCAAGGCATCAGCCACTCCATTCCCCTTCATCTAGGTTTGCATTATGAAATTAACAGGTTGGATGGAAAATAAACATTGCACAGGGCCCTAGGAAGTTTTTACTGGCGGGGGTTCAGTGACCACTGTTTTCTTGTTTTGTGGTCCATTTGAGATTTGGATATATTTCATTTTTTGGATCATGCCCTAAAATAACTTTAAAAAATAGATGAACGACATGGATAAAACACCCAGTTCCATAGCTCAACGGGCAGACTGAGTGGAGATACCTCGTTTCAACACTTGAAGTCTTGGTATCGATCCTGAGGGGGGGGGGGGGGGGTGCGCTAACATGGAGTGTGTGTACTAACAAGCTAATCCAAAAATAAATAAAAAAACTTTAAAAAATAGATGAACGACATGGATAAAACACATAGGTCATGGTAGGGCCCACAAAGCATTGTCTAGTAGCCACCTCACTAGTGGCAATGTAGTAGGTGGTCATTGGAGGATCAAAGGCTTGAATAGCTTTGGGTGTTGATTCCACTAATGCATCTCGAAGGTTCCTTCTTCCATTAAAAGAGTAAGTATGTATGTGAATTTGGTTAACATTGAGTGTGTGTACTAACAAGCTAATCCAAAAAAAAAACAAAAAAAAAAAAAAAACTTGGAGTGTGTGTACTGACATGGGTGTGTACTAACAAGCTAATCCAAAAAAAAAAAAAAACTTTAAAAAATAGATGAACGACATGGATAAAACACATAGGTCATGGTAGGGCCCACAAAGCATTGTCTAGTAGCCACCTCACTAGTGGCAACGTAGTAGGTGGTCATTGGAGGATCAAAGGCTTGAATAGCTTTGCGCGTTGATTCCACTAATGCATCTCGAAGGTTCCTTCTTCCATTAAAAGAGTAAGTGTGTATGTGAATTTGGTTAAATGTTCATCTATTGAAGCATATTAGTTTGACTAGTACCTGCCATGAAGATTGTCGCTTCATTGCTCCTTGGTTGGCCAGATATTAAAGGACCGTCATTAGTAATATAAAGGAAAATGAACAACTGATAGACCCAGAACTAGCATATTGTTGTCTCAGGAAACTAGCCGACTCGGAACGCGATGCTTTTGATATAGAAGCTCACACTTAGTTCATTACAACTGTACTACATGTGAAGGCTTGTTTAACATGATCACATTCCCTTTCCCCATAAGGACTTTTGATGAAGCAAATGTTGTAAAAAGTTGATTTTAAATATATATATATATATATATATATATATATACACTAAATATATTAAATATTATATTCAAAAAGTGTTTGAAAAACACCCTTTTTATGGTTTTGGGAATAGTCCCACATTGGAAAAAGAGAAAGAATTTTTGTGGTTTATATGAGGAGTGTGGAGTATTATAATACTTACCCACATGGACCAAAGAAGAAGGGAACTTGCGTGTTCCAGTGCTAGGGAACTTATGAGCACTGGAACACCCACGCGTGCGCGCTCGGGTTCAGGCACGGGCTCGGTCACGATCACGATCACGGGCTTGGTCACGGTCACGGTAGCGCACTTTACACTTTGCACGTGCGCATCGTGTCGCAGAGGGTCACTCCTTTCGTGAACCGGAGCGAGATAGATGCGAGTCGTGGTGCGACTAACTGGCTAAGTCAGATAGCTGGCTGAAGGGAAGACTAGCTAGCCCAATAGCTAGAAAACGGCTAGCTGCTATCTCCCAATAGTCACATGCAGCAGTGGTTATGGCTCATGCACAACAGTCAGAAAACGGCCATAAAACGGTTAGTTTTTCAACAGTTAAAAATGGCTTAATGAGAGTTATTTCCCTGGACCATAACCCCCCAGCCACCACAACCTATATAAACAGGGTCTGGATGGGTTTCCAAACCATCTCAACACACTCCAGCAATACCAATACGAATCAAAGCCTCTCCTCTCCTACAGACCAAAAATCAGCAATATAGCAAGGTTGATTAAAACCATTGCTTGAAGAACAGACCAACGGTGTGGTCTAGAATGGTTTAACTAAACCAGTAGCTGAAGATTAGACCAGTGTAGTGGTCTAAATCACAAAACACAAACTTCTCTTCTCTTTTCTTTTTGGGAATTTTCTTTTACTGTATTTCTGTCAGACTGTGTGTAATAGAGTTCTAGTAGTGGGCCTTCGTGTTTGCTGAACGCAGACCCACATCAGGCTCGTCGTATTCTATAAGTTGTTTGCCTGTAACCTATTAGCATACTTAATTCACTTGAATAGAGGCAAATAACGCTTTAAGGACAACATTTCAGACGTGCTTCAGCGTGTCCTTATTTTAGATCAATTTGCATTTTTCGGATTCCATATTTTACAGAAAAAAATATTATTCTGTAAATTTTTCAACAATCTTAAAGCGTTATTTATATGGAAGCCGATAGTATATCATCCATCAAGCTAATAAATTAGGACTTGATTCGTCTTGATCGGTTCGATGGAACCAATTTTACGAGATGACAAGATAAGCTAAAATTTCTTCTGACTACACTGAAGATTTACTACATCTTAGATCCTAGTCTTCAGCCATTACCTGAAGCAACTGAAGCTGACACACCTGAACAAATAGCTGCCCGCACCAAATGAGCTGAAGATGAACTCTTATGTCGAGGACACATTTTAAACGCACTCTTCGACCGCTTGTATGATCTATACCAATAAACGTCACCAGCAAAGGAGATTTGGGCCACTCTGGAGTTCAAATATAAGGCTGAAGAAGAAGGTACCAACAAATTTCTCATCGCCGGGCATTTTGACATCAATATGGTAGATAACAAACCACTGCTGCCCCAAATCTAAGAACTACAGCTAATAGTAAACAAAATCAAAGCCATCAAAATTGATCTTCCTGAATTATTCCAAGTCGGGGCTATAATCACTAAATTGCCACCGATGTGGAAAGACTATAGAAAGAAGTTGCTGCATAAAACTGAGGACTACACACTGGAACAAATCTAGAAACACCTTAGAATTGAGGAAGAATCCCGTAACCGCGACAGAAAGAATGATAACGGGAATGCATCATCCAAGGTACATCCAGTAGAGAACACTAATAATAAGAATCCCGAGAAGGACGATTCCCTGAAACCCAATAAAGGAAAATTTAAGAAAAACGCCCAAAAGAAGAACGAAAAGTTCAAAGGCCCATGCCATGTCTGTGAAAAAATCGGGCACTATACTCGAGTATGCCGATATCACAAATATAAAAAAAGAGGCAAGTGCAGTAGAAGGAGATGATATTGTGGCTATGATCACTGAGGTGAATACCATCCAAGGTAAAGTTCTAGGTTGGTAGTATGATATTGCTGCTACAGTATATGTATGTTACGACAAATCAGCCTTCAAAACCTATAAGGAATTGACCAATGGTCAAGAAGTCCAAATGGGTAATGAAGTCCGATCGAAGGTCGTCGGCAAAGGAACTGTCGAACTGATACTCACCTCTAGGAAGAAAGTGATTCTGACTAATGTACTGCACGTCCCAAACATGAGGTGGAACTTAGTTTCTGAAGATCTTTTGGATAAACCAGGCATATGGGTGGTGTACGAGTCAGGAAAACTGATTCTGTCTAAGAATTAGAATTTTGTCGGAAAGGGATATACTTGTAATGGGATGGTTAAGTTTTCTCAAAATGAAAGTAGCACTTCTACGTATATGGTTGAATCCGCTGGACTGTAGCATGATAGACTAGCCCATATAGGGTATAGTACCTTGAAGTTCATGGCTAAGAATGATTTAATCTCATACACATATAATGAAACCAATAAATGTGAAGTGTGTATACGATCCAAAATGATGAAGAAATCTTTTCGAAGTGTTGAAAGATCATCTCAAATATTGGATCTTATGCACAGTGATATCTGTGAGTTAAATGACATTCTTACTCGTGGAGGTAAAAGGTATTTCATAACCTTTATTGATGATTGCTCTAGATATGTGTATGTTTATCTGTTAAAGAGCAAAGATGAAGCATTGAACATGTTTAAAATATATAAAGCAGAAGTAAAGAATCAACTAAATAAGAAAATAAAAATTTTCCGTTGCGATAAAGGAGGAGAATACTTCTCCAATGAATTTAATAACTTCTGTGAAGAACGTGGACTAATACATCAATGTACTGCGCCATACACACCTCAACAAAATAGAATAACTGAAAGAAAGAATAGAACATTAGTAGAGATGATTAACTCAATGCTAATATGAGCAAAGTTGCCACTAAGTATATGGGGTGAGACACTGCTTGCAGCGTGCCATATACTAAACAGAATTCCGTCTAAAAGATATAAAATATCTCCATATGAAAAATGGAGAGGTAGAAAACCTAACCTAGGATATCTTAAAGTGTGGGGGTGTCTTGCATACTCATAACTCCTGATAAAAAAAAGAACTAAATTAGGACCTAGATCTATTAAGTGCGCCTTCGTAGGGTATGCACAAAATAGTAAAGCTTATAAACTTCTAAATATAGAGTCTAATACAATAATAGAATCAAGAGATGCTGAGTTCTTTGAGAACTCATTATCCTTGGAGTCAAAGGATAATAAAATCCAAACTCCTAATAGAGAACTAAATAACAAAGCTCCACAGATAGTGGAAGCTCCACTACAAGAAAAATGGGCAAACACTACCAAAAAAAGGGGCAAATGATACAGACCATGTTGGTTTTTTGCTACGGATTTAAACTGTAGCTAAAGCTACTACGATTTTAATCCGTAGCTAAAAAGGTGTCACACCATTAATAACTACTGGTGGTGTAAGGGGCTTTACAGGACGTAAAAATATATGCATGTTCTATCTAAGCCGTCCATCTATTTGCAAATATTATTATAAGGCATAAAACCAAAAATCAGTTAGATTGAAGGCTAAAGTGGACCACATGGTATGAAACATGGAGATTAAATTATATGTGCATCATATGGTGTGGTCCACTTGGGCCTTCTATCTACTTTATTTTTTAGATTATGTAGTTAAAATTATTTACTAAAATTAATGTATGGAATGAATAAAGCAAATACATTATGGTGGGCCCCACGGAGTCCCTTGCACGACCGTCCATGGGTCCCAACGCCAAAAGTGGGCGCGCGTGCTCAAAACTAGCCGCGCCCAAAACTCCCCCTATCTCTCTCTCTCTCTCTCTCTCTCTCTCTCTCTCTCTCTCGTTCGCTAACCCTTTCTCTCATCTTCCTCCCTATCTCTCTTTGTTCCCTAATCCTCTCACGCTCTCTCTGTTCCCCAATCCTCTCTCTCTCCGTGGCCATATCTCCAAATTCGCTCAAAGCTGTGGCGGATGAATCGGCAGTTCTTCGGCCCTGTCTCCCGCCCGTCAGATCCCTCAATCTCCTCTCCGATTCTTGAGATTTCCACACCGATCAGATCCTCCCTGTAAGCTTCCTTTCGCCAAACCCCAGAACCCCGAAAAACCCTAAAAAAAAACCCTTAAATCTCCTATTTCTCTCTCTTCCATTTCAATTTTGCAGTTCCTGACCGAAAATACTGATTTCACAGTCATCAGCATCATTGGTCCGGCCAGTGTTGGCGAATCGACGATACTAAACGAGCCTTACCGATTCAATGAGAGCTCGCCCGATAAATCCTCTGAAAACTTCTCTGTTTTCTACTCAAATGTAGTTCCTTTGTTTTGAACTAATTGATGGTTAGGGCTATGCTGATGTTATTTTAAACTAGTGATTAGAGATTTGAGTTCTTAAGTTAGATTAGAGATAAGTTTGAGCTATTCTGGCTTGTAGGAATGCTCCCACCTTTTACAATGCAGTTGGAAGAAACACGAGCATTGGCTAGGCATTGTACAACGGGAATTGAACTTGGGATTTCTGCTGAAAGGCTGATTCTTCTTGATACCCAGGTTCCTCTTACTAACCTTTTTGTTATTGCATTTCCCCCACTTTAGATTGATTAAATTTAGACTTAGATTCTTCCTTGTGTATTTTGAAGTCTTTTAACTTGCTTGAATAATATTTTTCTTTCTATCTTAGAACCTCTCTTCAAAAGTTTACACCATTACATTTTCTTTTAATTCCATGGCTCTAGATGTGTTTTGCTTCTGCTCATCTAGTCCTTACTTTCCAGGCTGTTATTTTACTAATGTTTTTCATTTTCATATGACAATAAAATTCTTCATGACATGCAGCCTTTATTCAGCCCTTCTATTCTATCTGAGATGATTAGACCTGATGGCTCGTCTTCAATTTCTGTTTTAAATGGTGAATCCATGTCAGCTGACTTGGCTCATGAATTGATGGGTATTCAGGTACTTGTAAAGAAAAAAGAATCACATTATAATTCTGTTTTTAAAGATTTGCACATTACTCACACAATGACAGTTTTTAAGATTGTTTGAGCGCATCTGATCTGGCGCTATTCTTTTTGTGGTGGTGCAAGGAACCGTTCTAGCTTGGTGTTTTCTTGGTATCCATTAGTCATGTTTTACTGGTGGTATCAGAGGGAGTTCATGATATTAATATGTGGCATCTGATGCTGATGGTATGCCTTCCTCTTGGGATTCTTTTATTAAATGTCATTTGTCCATTTGTCAGTAACATGCGTTTTTGACGAAGTGAACTAGTATTTGTGCATGAACAAACAAAAAAATTATGATGCCCATTAATGTGAAGATATCTTGCAGGAGCCTGTCGAAGATTTTTTAGCTTCCCCTGTCTTCATACATGCAAAGTAAGTATCACGTCTCTGTGTTATGATTTGAGCTACCATGCCTACCTTTAGAATTTGTGATATGATCAATACTCTGTACACATGATCTTCCTTTGGAAGAACGTGATTATTTGAAGGATGAGGTTTCATTTCATTTGTACTTCTTATAACTTTTTAACCTTGTCATGAGAATCATATCCAAATGGGCACTTTGGAGACATGGCCAGGGAGTTCTTGTCCTCCTTGTCATTGTCAGTGTTCCTTGCCTGATGTGTATTACTGTACTCCTCAGACTTCATAGGACAGAGAGCACCAGTCTCTGTTGCTTTAGCAAATGGACAAACAGAACTCATCTTGGTTGTTAAATCCTTGTTTCAGAGATACAGAAAGAAAGCTAAAAAAGAGTTGTAGGAGAAATATAATCTCTTCACGATAAAGAACAACAGAGTTCAAATAATGTTTCCATAAAGAGCTAAAATTACTAGCCTAAATGCTAAAAGATACATTAGAACATAAACAAATTCTAGGATGAAAAGGATCCTTCTAGTGATAAAATAAAACAGCAGGAATTTATACCCATAAAAAGAAAAAGTTTAGAAAGTTGCAGTAAAGGGTGATCTCATTTTTGTTTCCTATTTGCTTATGCTTGATGGAACTTGCTGTTTGTGTTTTTACCTAATTGATCTATTATGTTACAGCCTTAGTCTGTCTAGTTAAGGATCCTGGCCTGACTTAGTCAACTAGCAAGTACTAGAGGCTTGGAGAGTTTAAATAATCACAACTGGTGAGCTGCTTAGGCCATGACAAATACTATAAAATGGGATGTTTCTTGCCACATCTGTTTCTATATGTGTTAGTATTAATTTATAAACATATTGTATGCATGTTCAAGGTATTTGACAAATAATAGCCCGTATATCATAATTATTTATCCATACAAGCCTACTTAGACATATCTTAGCTAGACTAACCATAATTCAAAAATGAAAAACTCAAAATCCAGCTAGTACACTCGACTCAAAATTTAATTCTTAAGTTAAAGATGAATTTAAAGTAATATTAAATATTTCAAAACTTATAAGTATTAATCAAACAACTAAAACTACCATCCTTGGTAGATATCACTTGCTTTCATCTCTTCCTCTTAATTTTTTTACCAAACAACAATTGAATCAATGAATGACACTACAACAAAACTAGCCTTAGCCGACTGATGGGCTACCCGTCACCAACGGCCAGTTTTTGGTGTAGTTCTTTGATTAGGAGGAAAAATAGAGAAATTGAAAAAAAGAAAAGAAAAAAAGATAATGCCTTTGGTACTTGGTAACATTTGTGAAATTGTATCTCCTTTCAGTTTTTGTTGAGAAACTGATATTTTCAATTTTTTATTTCCATTGCAATTTAGGAAGTTTATTTCGGAGTTTTGGAGTTCCTCAAGATGATTTAAAGCCATATTTAGATTGAGGAGGATTGGAAATAAATTATTATTATTATTTTTATTTTTTCTTTAGTAGATGAAATCTTTTATGGTGATGCATGTGAATGCCACAGAAGCGAACTTGATCAGAAGCAGAGGAGTTTTGGGGTGTTTTACACATCACCGCCACAATTTACAGACGAAAATCTGGCCTTTCCAATGTAAGATTTCCTCAGTTCCTGTTACTTGTGTAGGAAAAAGCTTCATGGAAAGGATATATACATGTACAGGTACTTCATCTTTACCATGTAGACCATAATGCAAAATTCCACTTGGGTTTTCTTTCTACCTGTTTCTCACAGAAAATTCTCTTATCTTATTATGATTTTTTGGTCTTATGTACTTAGATAAACTATTATTTTGGGGCTGAATTTTTCTAAAATTCAGTTGAATTTCATGCTTAGCTGATTTTTTATACTTTCTCGTTGTCATCAAAGGTTCTAAAGTATCGTCTGAAACTGATACATATCGATACGTACTAGTTTTGTCCATAAATTGTTGGGGGACCTAGACATGGTTTTAAGACAAGGATTGAGTTGACTTGGATTTTGATGTCACAAGTTACCTAGACAAGTCACACTTGACTCGGCTAAGTCTGGCGATCCACCCCCGACTCGACTCCAGACCAGATGAGTCAGTCGGAGTTGCTGTCTTTTAACCATGGGTATGGTAGAACATAAGCTAATTTCAGCCAGTTGCAATTTAGTGGTCTAAAATGTTTGAAGTGTGGTTGTCCTCTGATACTTGAAAATTAAGTAATTTATTTAAATTAACTAGTAATCAATTACTTGCATATGGTGTTATGTGAATTGGGATCTAACTCTCATCAATTACTTATTTGATGTTATTTAAATACTCTAGTACAAGTTTTCATTGAGAAGAATGATTTTTATTCTAGAGAATGCAATGTGCATATATAGGTGTCTGATTTTTATTCCAGAGAATCCCAATGTGCATAACCAGTGAAAATGTACATTCCTTGCATTGTGTGAGAACTGAAAGCAAACTAAATAAATGCCTATGAATATTGAAAAACATATATCTATGAGAAATTCTATTCTTGCAACAAAGACCCCTCCTTCTCAGGCCCTTGGGTTTCAAGTAGTGTATATTTGGATTCTCTGTTGCATTTCCATTCTACGTTGAACCTACTCCCACTTTCAACTATTTTATGCCACATCTATGCCTATGTACATGGGCTTGGGCATCATCTCATGTGTTCTTTATTTCCTTTTAATATTTTGTAACCTATTATTATATGAAAAGAAAATATTAATCCATGGAAATGTATTCGATTCTGGAATGTTCCCACTGCCTTCTCTTGTCCCTTATTTGATTCCCTTAGTTGATTTGAGTCACATCAAGTTGCAAGCCAACTCGATAAGTTTGGCCAAGTCAAAATCAATTTCTCTCTCTCTCTCTCTCTCTCTCTCTCTCTCTCAATTAGAAAACTACTCAGAGAGTTACTTGGTTTGATTCACGCCGAATCTACCTAGTCAGCAAGCCAACTCAGTGAGTTTTTAGTGATTCAGCCAAGTTACCAGTCTAGTCACTAAGGACCTGTTTGGATACCACCAAATAAGTTACTTTTTCTACTTACCGCAGTAGATAAGTAACTTATTTCAAAAAATGTGGGATTTTACTCTTCCAAACCTACTTTTGTTGATATTGACATGATGCACTTCATGCATGGACAGGAGCATATCTTGTCCCATAGGTCGGATCAGCTGTGAATTCCTTGCAACTTTGAATTCCTTGCATCAACTTTGAAGATCACTACCAACATCATGCGAGTACATGTCTCCATCTTGTTTCGTTTTTTAGCAAAAGTCAAGTGTCTACCTCAACATCACGCAATGTCTATATCTCGAGTATACATGTTGCTGTGTAATAACAGTAAGCTGTGAAGACAGCTTCATATGACATGATTCCTTTTTTCATTTGCTTTTATGTAAACAAGATTACCCTTGGATGTTGCACAAACCAAATGGAGTAATAACAAAACTCCTTGCATTGCGGTCCCAAGCTCTGGTGAAGACAAACCAAATGGAGCCTTCATATGACATGATTTTACACTGATTTTCTCCTCATTTGTTTTTATGTCTTGGCTTCAAGATTACCCTTGTAGTGAGTCCAATCAAGGTCGTCACAAACCAAATGGAGCCTAAGCCCCTTCTTTTTTTTCTCAATGCATTGGTGCGCTTAGCCACATGTTGTCCTTATAATGAATAGATATCAACATTGACTTTTTTCTTCGAGCCACATATAATCATTTACTCGTTTTACAATCTTTAAAATCTTTGTAGGACTAAATTGATTGTTGGACAAGGGATCTCATTCTCAAATTGCATTGTGGAATATGCATCCATTATTCAAAGAAAGGGCGAAAAGCACTCACACTCTCTCTTCTATTCATCTAAAGACTAATTATCTCTAGTGGATTGGAATCCTTGCCATAATAAATGAAAATCTTCTTCTTCTTTCCTTTCTTTCTTTGTTGATTGTAACATTGTTTATTTGAGTAAATTAAGCTTAAAAATAGGATCCTTGGGAGTTTTGAAGTTATTTTAGGTTGTCCTTATTAATGCAACTTTTGTGAGAGGCCATCAAGCCTAAATGTTCTTGCATTCTCAGAAGAAAATCTCTACCGAAGAAAATCTTCTTCTTCTTCTTATGGGAGGAAAGTCCTTTCAAGCAAATGCAACTTTTGTGGAATCGTAATTTATCTTATGTTTTAGGAAGTTTTATCTCAAGTTTCGGGAAGTTCAAGTGGGTAATCACTTTTCCATTTTTTTCTCAAATGATCGTTTAAGCGTTCACCATTTTCTTGGTAAGTTCAGATAAAAGATCCATAACATATTGAATTTTTACAGTCATCTGAAAAGTTCGATTCGAATTTTTACAGCCCCTCTTATTTCTATGATAGTTCTATGTGTACATATATAATTGTTTGCTAGACCAACCATTGCTTTCTCTTTACATGCACTCTTAAATGCAGTTGGTACGTCTCTTGTCAAGAATACACATGTGTAATCATTGTGGTTGCAGTTATTCATTATGTGACAGGTTTTCAGGTGAGATGAACGAGTTTTAAAACAAAATAGTCTGCGGTTTTGAGAAGTGATTCCTAATGCCATTTTTGTGTAAATGCATATTTCAGATTCAAGCATCTGGTATGTCTCTTGTCAAGAATGCACATGATTGGAGTGGCCTGGCCATTTGGACAGGCCGTATTTATGTATTTGCTCGAAATTGATGAAGCAGACCCGGATGTGCGTCGGAGCTATCTGGAAGAGCAGGGGTCCCTGGAAGGTGGGAACCGTTGTTATGACCATGATGAAGCTGTCCATTTCCTATGGACGACATTGGGGCTCGCCATTTGGACAGTATGTTTATGTATTTGCTCGAAATTAATGGAGTAGACCGGATGTGTGTCGAGCTATCCGGATGAGCGGGGTCCCCGGAAGGTGGGAACCGCTGTTATGACCATGATGAAGCTGTCCATTTCCTATAGACGGCATTAGAAGGGCCTGGCCATTTGGACAGGCCATGTTTATATTTGTATTTGCAGGGATCATACCCTTAACCTAAACCCGAACCCATTCTCAAATCCAAACCTATAACATAAACTTAAACCTTAACCTAAACCTATATCAAAACCAATAACCTAAATCAAAATCAAATCCAAAACCTATAACCTAAACCTAAACCTATAACCTATAACCTAAACCTAAATCAAAACCTAAACCTAAAAACCTTAACCTAAAACCAAAAAACCTATAACCTAAACCAAATCCAAAACCTATAGCCTAAACCCGAACCCAACCTGAAACCTAAACCAAAACCTAAACCTAAACCAAAACCAAAACCTATAGCCTAAACCCAAACCCATTCTCAAATCCAAAAACTTATAACCTAAACCTAAACCTTAAACTAAACTTGAAAATCCAAACTTAAACTTAAACTTGAAAACCCAACCTAATCTCAACTCCTAACCTAAACTTAAACTTAAACATGAAAATCCAAACTTAAACCCAATCCCAAACCTAACCCGATTTCCAAAACTTAAACCATAACCCATTCTCAAATCCAAAAACCTATAACCTAAACCAAAACCAAAACCAAAACCAAAACCAAAACCTATAACCTAAACCCGAACCTAATCTCAAATCTCAAAACATATAACCTAAACCGAAACTTAACCTAAACCTATAACCTATAACCTAAACCAAAACCTATAACCTAAACCAAAACCAAAACCTATAACCTAAACCCGAACCCATTCTCAAATCCCAAAACTTATAAACTAAACTTAAACTTAAACCTTAACCTAAACCCATAACCTATAACCTAAATCAAAACCAAAACCAAAACCTAAAACCTACAACCTATAACCTAAATCAAAACCTATAACTTTTCCCTAAACCTATAATCTATAACCTAAATCAAAACCAAAACCTAAACCTAAAACCTAAACTTATAACCTATAACCAATAACCTAAACAAAACCAAAACCAAAACCAAAACCATTCTCAAACCAAAACCTATAACTTAAACCCGAACCCATTCTCAACCAAAACCAAAACCTATAGCCAAACCCGAACCTTCTCAAATCCAAAACCAAACCTAAATCCTAAAACCTAAACCCAAACCCCTATTACCTTAACCAAATCAAAACCTATAACCTAAATCAAAACCAAAACCTAAACCTCAAAACCAAAACCTATTACCTATAACCTAAATCAAAACCTATAACGTAAATCAAAACCAAAACCAAAACCTATAACCTATAACCTAAATCAAAAACCTATAACCTAAACCAAAACCAAAACCAAAACCTATATCCTAAACTCGAATTCTCAAATCCTAAACCTATAACCTAAACCTAAACCTAAACCTATAACCTATAACCTACAACCTAAACCAAAACCTAAACCAAAAACCTATAGCCTAAACCTAACCCATTCTCAAATCCAAAAACTTATAACCTAAAACTATTCTCATAATCCCAAAACCTATAACCTAAACCTAATCTTTCAAAACCTATAACCTAAACTCAACCCATTAAACCTAAACATAGAACCTAAACATAAACCTATAACCTAAACCCGAACCCATTCTCAAATCCCAAACCTTAACCTAAACCTAAACCTAAACCTATAATATAACCTAAAACTATTCCCAAATCCCAAAACCTATAACCTAAACCTAACCTTTCAAATCCTAAACCTAACCTATAACCTCTAAACTTAATTCCTTAAATTCTAAATCTACACCTAATCCTAATCTCAACTCACTAACCTAAACCTAAACCTAAACTTGAAAACCCAAACTTAAACCTATAACCTAAACTCAGAATCACTAAACCTTAATTTATAACCTAAACCATAACCCATTCTCAAATCCTAAAATTATTCCTATAATCTAAACCTATAACCAAAACCAAAACCAAAACCTATAACCTAAACCCGAACCCATTCTCAAATCCCAAAACCTATAACCTAAACCAACACCAAAACCTATAACCTAAACCAAACCAAAACCCATTCTCAAATCCCAAAACCTATTTCGAACCTAAACCAAAACCTTAACCTAAATCTTAACCTATAACCTAAATCAAAAAACATATAACCTAAACCAAAACCTATAACCTAAACCCGAACCCATTATCAAATCCCAAAACTTATAACCTAACCGAAACCAAAACCTATAACCTAAATCCGAACCCATTCTCAAATCCCAAAACCCAAACCTAAACTTAAACCTATAACCTAAACTCAAATCTCTAAACCTAAACCTAGACCTAAACCTAAACCTATAACCTAAACTCAAATCCCTAAACCTCAACCTATAACCTAACCTAAACCTATACTTATAACCTAAAACTATTCTCAAATCCCAAAACCTATAACCTAAACCTAACCTTTTCTAAACCTATAATCTAAACTTAATTCCTTAAAGCTAAACCTACACACCTAATCCTAATCTCAACTCCTTAACCTAAACCTAAACCTAAACTTGAAAACCCAAACTTAAACCCAATCCCGAACCTAAACCGATTTCCATAACCTAAACCATAACCCATTCTCAAATCCACAAACCTATAACCTAAACCTAAACCAACACCAAAACCTATAACCTAAACCCGAACCCATTCTCAAATCCCAAAACCTATAACCTAAACCAACACCAAAACCTATAACCTAAACTCCGAACCCATTCTCAAATCCCAAAACCTATAACCTAAATCAAAACCAAAACCTATAACCTAAACCCGAACCCATTCTCAAATCCCAAAACCTATAACCTAAACCCGAACTCATTCTCAAATCCCAAAACCTATAACCTAAACTTAAACCTTAACATAAACCTATAATCTATAATCCTAAATCAAACCTATGACCTAAACTAAAACCAAAACCTATAACCTAAACTCGAACCCATTTCTTAAATCCCAAAACCTATAACTAAACCTAAAAACAAAACCTATAACCTAACCCAACCCGTTCTCAAATCTCCAAAACCTATAACCTAAACCTAAACCTTAACCTAAACCTATAACCTTTAACCTAAACCTATAACCTATGACCTAAAACCAAAACCAAAACCTATAACCTAAACCCGACCCATTCTCAAATCTCAAAACCTATAACCTAAATCAAAACCAAAACCTATAACCTAAACTAAAACCAAAAACCTAAAACCTAAACCCAAACCCATTCTCAAATCCCAAAACTTATAACCTAAACCTAAAAAACCAAACCTAAACCAAACCAAAACCTATAACCTAAAGCCCGAACCTGTTCTCAAATCCCAAAACCTATAACCTAAATCAAACCAAAACCAAAACCTATAACCTAAATCAAAACCAAAACCTATAACCTATACTCCAACTCATTCTCAAATCCCAAAACCTATAACCTAAACCTAAACCTAAATCTTAACATAAACATATAACCTATAACCTAAATCAAAACCTATAACCTAAACCAAAACCAAAACCTATAACCTAAACCCGAACCCATTCTCAAATCCAAAAACTTATAACCTAAACCTATAACATATAACCTAAACCAAAACATATAACCTAAACAAAACCAAAACCTATAACCTAAACCCGAACCCATTCTTAAATCCCAAAACCTATAACCTAAACCTAAACCTTTCTTAAAAAAAAGCCTATAACTCCTAAACCTTAACCTCAAATCCTCCCTAAACCTTAACCTATAACCTAACCTAAATCTATACTTATAACCTAAAACTATTCCCAAATTCCAAAATCTATAACCTAAACCTAACCTTTCCTAAACCTATAACCTCAACTCAATTCCCTAAACCTAAACCTACACTTACACCTAATCCTAATCTCAACTCCCTAACCTAAACCTAAACCTAAACTTGAAAACCCAAACCTAGACCCGATCCCGAACCCGAACCCGATTTTCTAAACTTAAACCTTAACCTATTCTTAATTCCCTAAAGCTATAATCTAAACCTAACCTAAACCTATAACCTTAACCTAAACCTAAACCTAAAACCTAAACCTAAACCTAGGTTTTGAGTTTAAAAGTCCATCCTAGGTTAATACATTACTCATGTTGAATTTTGCCATAGTTTAGAAGATTTGTAGGTACATTTTTTATTTCTTCATATATAATTGGTTTTTTTTTCTTTATTTTAAGATGTGTATAAAGGCATGCTTGTTTGATTGTGTCTACAAATGCTGTTTTATACAGGCTGACAAGCTAAAGAAGCCAGTGGAAGATTAAATTCATTTTCTCAAGGGAAGGGCTTCAGAACTTGAAAGTGATCTTGTGTCGAAGTCCAGAGAAGTTAAATCTGCAGTTTCAAGGAAAGAAGAAGCTCTATCTTCTGCATTTGCTGAAATTGACCATCTGAAGAAAGAAAATTCTGTAAAAACGTGAGCATTATTGAATGCATATGGAGGGTGTTTACTGTCTTGGAGTGTATTTGTTTCTTGCACATGAGGGCACGCCTTAGTTGTAATTCTTATGATATGTTGAGCAAAGTCAAGGATTGTTTATTTAGAAATGTGAATGTAGGATGCATTGTATGTTTTGATTGCTATTTGTAATAAATGCATCGTTTTTTTTTTCTGATTGCATTTTATGTACTATTTCTGTCAACATTAAGCTTAGATGAGTTATTAATCACAGCAGGTTCTTGCAATGGAAACAGGTCTTATTATTACAATTTTAAAAAATAGCTACAAATATAATCCGTACCTATAGCTACGGCTTTTGTCCGTAGTTATTGGTATCTATTGCTACGGATATTATTAGTGCTATTCGTACCTATTGCTACGGATAAAATACTTTTGCTACGGATAAAATCCGTAACACGTCCGTCGCTACTGATGGGGTAGCTAAAGGTCTAGCTACGGATTATATCCGTAGCAATAGACACCAATAGCTACGGATATAAGCCGTAGCAATTGGTATCTATTGCTACGGATTATATCCATAGTTATTGGTGTCTATTGCTACGGATATAATCCGTAGCTAGATCTTTAGCTACCCCATCAGTAGCGACGGACGTGTTACGGATTATATCCGTAGCAAAAGGTCTTTTGCTACGGTTTTTGGCCGTAGCCTTTGCCCGTTTTTCTTGCAGTGAAAGGCTACGGACTAGATCCGTAGCAAAAGGGCTTTTGCTACGAATCTGGTCCGTCTCACGTCCGTCGCAATTGGTGGGGTAGCTAAAGATCTAGTTACGGACAATATCCGTAGCAATAGATACAATTAGCTACGGATCTTTTCCGTAGCAATAGAGACTATTAGCTACGGATAATATCCGTAGCAATATACAACAATAGCTACGGATTATATCTGTAGCAATAGATACCAATAGCTATGGATTAGATCCGTAGCAATAGATACCAATATCTACGGTATTTGCAGCACTACATACGGAGAGCTACGGATATAATCCGTAGCTATAAATACCAATAGCTACAGATATAATCCATAGCAATAGATAGCAATAGCTACGATGAAATGCTGTAGCTTTGCTACAGATTATATTTCGTAGCTATTTTCCCTGTTTCCATTGCAAGAACCTGCTATGATTGATAACTCATCTAAGCTTAATGCAATCAGAGAAAAAAAATGATGCATTTATTACAATAGCAATCAAATCTACAATGCATCCTACATTCACATTTCTAAATAAACAATACTTCACTTTGCTCAACCTATCAAAAGAATTACAACTAAGGCGTGCCCTCATGCATTAAATAATGCTCGCGCTTTTACAGAATTTTCTTTCTTCAGACGGTCAAGTTCAGCAAACACAGAAGATAGAGCTTCTTCTTTCCTTGAAACTGCATATGTAACTTCTGTAGACTTCGACACAAGATCACTTTCAAGTTTTAAAACCCTTCCCTTGAGAAAATGAATTTCATCATCTACTAACTTCTTTAGCTTGTCAGCCTGTATAAAACAATAATTGTAGACATAATCAAACAAGCATGCCTTTGTACACATCTCAAAAGGAAGAAAGACCAATAAAAAAGAGAGCTGGAAAAAAACAATTATATATAAAGAAATAAAAAAATGTACCTACAAATCTTCTAAACTATAGCAAAATCCATAGGTTAGGTTATCGGTTATAAGTTATAGGTTAAGGTTTAGTTTATAGGTTTAGGAAATCGGGTTCGGGTTCAGGATCGGATTTAGGTTTGGGTTTTCAAGTTTAGGTTTAGGTTTAGTTTAGGGAGTTGAGATTAGGATTAGGTGTAGGTTTAGGTTTAGGGATTTGAGAATACATTTAGGTTAAGGTTTAGGGGTTGAGAATAGGTTAAGGTTTAGGTTTAGGAAATCGGGTTCGAGTTCGGGATCGGGTTTAGGTTTGGTTTTCAAGTTTAGGTTTAGGTTTAGGTTAGGGAGTTGAGATTAAGATTAGGTGTAGGTTTAGGTTTAGGGATTTGAGAATACATTTAGGTTAAGGTTTAGGGAATTGAGAATAGGTTAAGGTTTAGGTTTAGGAAATCGGGTTCGGGTTCAAGATCGGGTTTAGGTTTGGGTTTTCAAGTTTAAGTTTAAGTTTAGGTTAGAGAGTTAAGATTAGGATTAGGTGTAGGTTTAGGTTTAGGGATTTGAGAATACATTTAGGTTAAGGTTTAGGGAATTGAGAATAGGTTAAGGTTTAGGTTTAGAAATCGAATCGGGTTCGGGATCGGGTTTAGGTTTGGGTTTTCAAGTTTAGGTTTAGGTTTAGGTTAGGGAGTTGAGATTAGGATTAGGTGTAGGTTTAGGTTTAGGGATTTGAAATACATTTAAGTTAAGGTTTAAGTTAAGGTTATAGGTTTTGGTTTAGGTTTAAGTTTAAGTTTTAGGTTTAGGTTATAGATTTAGGGGTTGAGAATAGTTTAAGGTTTAGGTTTAGGAAATCGGGATCGGGTTTAGGTTTGGGTTTTCAAGTTTAGGTTTAGGTTTAGGTTAGGGAGTTGAGATTAGGATTAGGTGTAGGTTTAGGTTTAGGGATTTGAGAATGCATTTAGGTTAAGGTTTAGGGAATTGAGAATAGGTTAAGGTTTAGGTTTAGGAATCGGATTCGGGTTCGGGATCGGGTTTAGGTTTGGGTTTTCAAGTTTAGGTTTAGGTTTAGGTTAGAGAGTTGAGATTAGGATTAGGTGTAGGTTTAGGTTTAGGGATTTGAGAATACATTTAAGTTAAGGTTTAGGGAATTGAGAATAGGTTAAGGTTTAGGTTTAGGAAATCGGGTTCGGGTTCGGGATCGGGTTTAGGTTTGGGTTTTCAAGTTTAGGTTTAGGTTTAGGTTAGGAGTTGAGATTAGGATTAGGTGTAGGTTTAGGTTTAGGGATTTGAGAATACATTTAGGTTAAGGTTTAGGGAATTGAGAATAGGTTAAGGTTTAGGTTTAGGAAATCGGGTTCGGGTTCAAGATCGGGTTTAGGTTTGGGTTTTCAAGTTTAGGTTTAGGTTTAGGTTAGAGGTTGAGATTAGGATTAGGTGTTGGTTTAGGTTTAGGGATTTGAGAATACATTTAGGTTAAGGTTTAGGGAATTGAGAATAGGTTAAGGTTTAGGTTTAGGTTCGGGATCGGGTTTAAGTTTGGGTTTTAGTTTAGGTTTGGTTTAGGTTAGGGAGATGAGATTAGGATTAGGTGTAGGTTTAAGTTTAGGTTTTAGGTTAAGGTTTAGGTTATAGGTTTAGGTTTAGGTTAAGGTTATAAGTTTTGGTTTAGGTTTAGGTTTAAGTTTTGGTTTAGGTTTATAGTTATAGATTTAGGGAATTGAGAATAGTTTAAGGTTTAGGTTTAGAAATCGGATCGGGTTCGGGATCGGGTTTAGGTTTGGGTTTTCAAGTTTAGGTTTAGGTTTAGGTTAGTGAGTTGAGATTAGGATTAGGTATAGGTTTAGGTTTAGGGATTTGAGAATACATTTAGGTTAAGGTTTAGGGAATTGAGAATAGGTTAAGGTTTAGGTTTAGGGATTCGGGTTCGGAGGGTTTAGGTTTGGGTTTTCAAGTTTAGGTTTAGGTTTAGGTTAGGGAGTTGAGATTAGGATTAGTTGTAGGTTTAGGTTTAGGGATTTAAGAATACATTTAGGTTAAGGTTTAGGAATTAAGAATAGGTTAAGGTTTAGGTTTAGGAAATCGGGTTCGGGTTCGGGATCTTTAGGTTTGGTTTTCAAGTTTTAGGTTTAGGTTTAGGTTAGGTTGAGATTAGGATTAGGTTAGGTTTAGGTTTAGGATTTGAGAATACATTTAGGTTAAGGTTTAGGTTGAGAATAGGTTAAGGTTTAGGTTTAGGAAATCGGGTTCGGGTTTGGGATCGGGTTTAGGTTTGGGTTTTCAAGTTTAGGTTTAGGTTTAGGTTAGGGAGTTGAGATTAGGATTAGGTGTAGGTTTAGGTTTAGGGATTTGAGAATACATTTAGGTTAAGGTTTAGGGAATTGAGAATAGGTTAAGGTTTAGGTTTAGGAAATCGGGTTCGGGTTCAAGATCGGGTTTAGGTTTGGGTTTTCAAGTTTAGGTTTAGGTTTAGGTTAGGGGTTGAGATTAGGATTAGGTGTTGGTTTAGGTTTAGGGTTTGAGAATACATTTTGATTAAGGTTTAGGTTTAGGGTCGGGTTTAGGTTATAGGTTTTGGTTTTGGTTTAAGATTATAGGTTTTGGTTTAGGTTATAGGTTTAGGTTTAGGTTTTGATTTAGGTTTAGGTTATAGGTTTTGATTAAGGTTTAGGTTTAGGCTATAGGTTTTGGTTTTGGTTTAGGTTATATGTTTTGGTTTAGGATATAGGTTATAGGTTTAGGTTATAGGATTTGAGAATGGGTTATGGTTTAGGTTTTAGAAATCGGGTTTAGGTTTGGGATTGGGTTTTAGATTGGGTTTTCAAGTTTAGGTTTAGGTTTAGGTTTGGGAGTTGAGATTAGGTTGGGTTTTCAAGTTTAGGTTTAAGTTTGGGTTTTCAAGTTTAGGTTAAGGTTTAGGTTTAGGTTATAGGTTTTTGGATTTGAGAATGGGTTCGGGTTTAGGCTATAGATTTTGGTTTTGGTTTAGGTTATAGGTTTTGGTTTTGGTTATAGCCTTATAGGTTATAGGTTTAGGTTTAGGTTTTGATTTAGGTTATAGGTTATAGGTTTAGGTTAAGGTTTAGGTTTAGGTTATAGGTTTTGATTTAGGTTTAGGCTATAGGTTTTGGTTTTGGTTTAGGTTATAGGTTTTGGTTTAGGATATAGGTTATAGGTTTAGGTTATAGGATTTGAGAATGGGTTATGGTTTAGGTTTTGGAAATCGGGTTCGGTTCGGGATTGGGTTTTGATTTAGGTTATAGGTTATAGGTTTAGGTTAAGGTTTAGGTTTAGGTTATAGGTTTTGATTTAGGTTTAGGCTATAAGTTTTGGTTTTAGTTTAGGTTATAGGTTTTGGTTTAGGATATAGGTTATAGGTTTAGGTTATAGGATTTGAGAATGGGTTATGGTTTAGGTTTTGGAAATCGGGTTCAGGTTCGGGATTGGGTTTTAGATTGGGTTTTCAAGTTTAGGTTTAGGTTTAGGTTAGGGAGTTGAGATTAGGTTGGGTTTTCAAGTTTAGGTTTAGGTTTAGGTTAGGGAGTTGAGATTAGGTTGGGTTTTCAAGTTTAGGTTTAAGTTTGGGTTTTCAAGTTTAGGTTAAGGTTTAGGTTTAGGTTATAGGTTTTTGGATTTGAAAATGGGTTCGGGTTTAGGCTATAGGTTTTGGTTTTGGTTTAGGTTTAGGCTATAGGTTTTGGTTTTGGTTTAGGCTATAGGTTTTGGTTTAGGTTATAGGTTATAGGTTTAGGTTATAGGATTTGAGAATGGGTTCGGGTTTAGGTTATAGGTTTTGTTTAGGTTTAGGTTATAGGTTTTGGTTTAGGTTTAGGTTATAGGTTTTGGTTTAGGTTATAGGTTATAGGTATAGGTTAAGCTTTCGGTTTAGGTTATAGGTTTTGGAATTTGAGAATGGGTTCGGTTTAGGTTATAGGTTTTGGTTTTGGTTTAGGTTATAGGTTTTGGTTTTGGTTATAGGTTATAGTTTTTGGTTAAGGTTTCGGTTTAGGTTATAGGTTTTGGGATTTGAGAATGGGTTCGGGTTTAGGTTATAGGTTTTGGTTTTGGTTTTGGTTTGAGTTATAGGTTTTGGTTTAGGTTATAGGTTATAGGTTTAGGTTAAGGTTTCGGTTTATGTTATGGGTTTTGGGATTTGAGAATGGGTTCGGGTTTTGGTTTTGGTTTAAGTTATAGGTTTTGGTTTAGGTTACAAGTTATAGGTTTAGGTTAAGGTTTAGGTTTATGTTATAGGTTTTGGGATTTGAGAATGGGTTCGGGTTTAGGTTATAGGATTTGTTTTGGTTTAAGTTATAGGTTTTGGGATTTGAAAATGGGTTCGGGTTTAGGCTATAGGTTTTGGTTTAGGTTTAGGTTATAGGTTATAGGTTTAGGTTAAGGCTTAGGTTTAGGTTATAGGTTTTGATTTAGGTTTAAGCTATAGGTTTTGGTTTTGGTTTAGGTTATAGGTTTTGGTTTAGGATATAGGTTATAGGTTTAGGTTATAGGATTTGAGAATGGGTTTGGGTTTAGATTATAGGTTTTGGTTTTGGTTTAGGTTATAGGTAATTTTGGGATTTGATAATGGGTTCGAGTTTAGGTTATAGGTTTTGGTTTAGGTTATAGGTTTTGATTTAGGTTATAGGTTAACGGTTTAGATTAAGGTTTAGGTTTAGGTTATAGGTTTTTGATTTGAGAATGGGTTCGGGTTTAGGCTATAGGTTTTGGTTTTGGTTTAAGTTTAGGTTATAGGTTTTGGATTTGAGAATGGGTTATGGTTTAGGTTTAGGAAATCGGGTTCGTGTTCGGGATTGGGTTTAAATTTGGGTTTTCAAGTTTAGGTTTAGGTTTAGGTTAGGGAGTTGAGATTAGGATTAAGTGTAGGTTTAGCTTTAGGAATTGAGTTTAGGTTATAGGTTTTGGGATTTGGGAATAGTTTTAGGTTATAAGTATAGGTTTAGGTTAGGTTATAGGTTAAGGTTTAGGTTAGGTTATAGGTTGGGTTATAGGTTTAGGTTTTAGGTCTAGGTTTAGGTTTAGGGAATTGAGTTTAGGTTATAGGTTTAGGTTAGGTTATAGGTTGAGTTTAGGAATTGAGTTTAGGTTATAGGTTTAGGTTAGGTTATAGGTTGAGTTTAGGAATTGAGTTTAGGTTATAGGTTTAGGTTAGGTTATAGGTCTGAGTTTAGGTTATAGGTTTAGGTTTAGGTCAGGTTTAGGTTTTGGTTATTTGGTTTTAGGTTTTTGGATTTGAGAATGGGTTATGGTTTAGATTTAGGAAATCGGGTTCGGTTCGGGATTGGGTTTAAGTTTAGGTTTTCAAGTTTAGGTTTAGGTTTAGGTTAGGAGTTGAGATTAGGTTCGGTTTTCAAGTTTAGGTTTAAGTTTGGGTTTTCAAGTTTAGGTTAAAGTTTAGGTTAGGTTTAGGTTATAGGTTTTGGATTTGAGAATGGGTTCGGGTTTAGGCTATAGGTTTTGGTTTTGGTTTAGGTTATAGGTTATAGGTTTTAGGTTTAGGTTTAGCCATTTAGGTTTAGGTTTTGATTTAGGTTATAGGTTATAGGTTATAGGTTTAGGTTTAGGTTTAGATTATAGGTTTTGATTTAGGTTATAGGTTATAGGTTTAGGTTTTGGTTTAGGTTATAGGTTATAGGTTTTGGTTTTGGTTTAGGTTTATGTTATAAGTTTTTCGATTTGAGAATGGGTTCGGGTTTAGGTTAAGGGTGTGGTCCCTGCAAATACAAATATAAACATGGCCTATCCAAATGGCCAGGCCCTTCCAAATCCATCCATAGGAAATGGACAGCTTCATCATGGTCATAACAGCGGTTCCCACCTTCCAGGGACCCCCGCACATCCGGATAGCTCCGACGCACATCCGGGTCTGCTCCATTAATTTCGAGCAAATACATAAACACGGCCTGTCCAAATGGCCAGGCCCCTCCAATGCCGTCCATAGGAAATGAACAGCTTCATCATAGTCATAACAGCAGTTCCCACCTTCCAGGGACCCCCGCTTTTCCGGATAGCTCCGACGCACATCCGGGTCTGCTCCATCAATTTCGAGCAGCGGTTCATAAATACGGCCTGTCCAAATGGCCAGGCCACTCCAATCATGTGCATTCTTGACAAGAGACGTACCAGATGCTTGAATTTGAAATATGCATTTACACATAAAATGGCATTGGGAATCGCTTCTCAAAACCGCAGACTGTTTTGTTTTGAAACTTGTTCATCTCACCTGAAAACCTGTCACATAATGAATAACTGTAACCACAATGATAACTATTGTGAATGCACTATAATGAACAAATTATTATTATTATTAGCCACATCTCGAGGAAATCTATCGACACACTTAAATCAAATTATCGGGACAACTTGTCTATTGAAGAGTGGAAGCTGGTAGTGAAACTGAAGACTCTCTTCAAGATACAGTAAGCTAGAAAAGAAAATAAAAAGCCAACATTGAAGGTTAATACTAATACAAAAGCGACACCTGCTAGAAGGGATTAACTTGTAAGAAAGCTAATCCTGACAAATGGATCTAAATAATATGGTAAAGCATTTTAAATTTTAAATCATGGTTGTCTATTCGAATTCTATGAAACTCAAATATCAATTACAGTTTAATAGTGTTTCATCTTCTTTTTTTTTTTTTTTCAATTTCCAACTCTGGAGCAGGGAAATAAAACATATATTGGTCTGGATGGATTATAGCTGATCAGATTTTTGTATCATCAACATGGCATAAACATATGCAATTCTTGAACTTCTAGGTTCACCAATCTATAAATAGCAACAGTTCTACATTATCCATCATTTAACAAATAAGCTCAAAATTGCAAAGAAACCTAAATCTCACCAAAATAGAGATGACAGTGCTTGGCACTTCCTCCCAATCTCGATCCTCAAGATAAGTGGGGCTCACATGGACTGCATCAGAATTTAAGATAAACCAAAAGAAAGAATAGAAGCAAGAGATTAATGTGTCCAACCATATTCCACATCACTTCACCTTGTAAAACTGTTAAAATAAATTTAATGTGTCCAACCAAACATCACCATATAGCGGTCCATATTCAACACGAAAAAGCTCATCAATTGAAGTGGGGATTGTTCGATGGCCCCTAGCACGCAACCTTGCTTTCCAAGCCAAGAGTGTCTACATGAGATTTGGACATCTATTAGAAAGTTTAAATGAAAAAAGAAGAAGATAAATTAAGAAAATCAATGGTTCCAATTTAACAAACAAATACCCATTAATAAGAAATCATGATGTCAAACTAATCTGATTGTGATGTACCATATCTGAAGTCGGGTCCACAGATTGGGCAGTTTAGATTAAGCCTTTCATCTGCAAACAAATCAAAAAAGAAAGAACTGTAAGCCCAAAATTGTTAGAGTAAAAACATATAAGTACAACTCCAAAATTTACCTTTCTCTGTGGGCCTGATAAATTTATTCCAGTAAATCTTTCTTCATTTGCAACTAGTTGTATAAGATCAATGAAATTACAAATTACACAAACATTAGTTATTACTTGGCTACCGTAAATGGTAGAACCCATCTAGAGTACACATAGCATGCATGCATTTCAACCAAGACCATTCAAACCTGTTGGCCCATTCTTGGATGAAGAACAGCCAATTCACTGCCCTTGTGTTAGCAAATTAATTTTGTCCTTTTTTCACTATTCATTCACGGCCACCAATTTCTTCTGTGAGCCCTTCTGGTTTGGACAATTGACCAATTTCCCCTTTTTTCACTATTCATTCACAGCCACCGATACTTGTGCAAATAAATGATGGTCCCTTGAATCAAGGGTTCAAGGTAAGAAGAAAATATAAACTTCATCTAATAGAAATCAAGCAGTCACAAAGAAACACTTGTAAATGGCTTTTGATGTGGGAGATTGTCAACCCTAGCATTCTGATTTCATTAGTTTTGATATCCCCTTCGGAGTTGTTTTTGCACTTGACAAAAAAAAGTTATTGCTGTAATTCCAACCTACAACACTAAATAGTTCGAAGAAGGTTTTACGTTACTCACTCGCCACACCTCCAAGATGATTGACAACTTTGACAAACTGCCCATGCAGTTCCCTAGTCCATCTAATTCTCTGTTTACTAGACGCAGACACTGTGGACTTCATCAAAGAATGAGCAACAGAGGTACTTACCGAAGGATTAGAACACTGTTACATTACCTGTGAGTAATCATCATCTATTTCTAAAGGCACCAAAATGGAAAACTGAGAAGTACCATATAGCCCAAAAACAGAAATCTGATAAAGAAGACTAACTAAAGATAGGGACGCTCACCCCAAAAATCTGAGAAAGCACAAAAAGCACATACGTGTGCTCCATACATTGAAATAGGAAGCATAAAAGAGATACTACCAATGAATGAGCTATTAGTGCCGAAGGGTGTTAACTTTTAGTAGAACATGCACTTACCATTCACATATAGAGTACAAAATGGGTCGGCCAACCTTTCGTAATGTAGAACTCATCCTTGCATACCTGCAAGATATGATGGATATGCATGGCAATGTGACATTTGCCGATTGAAATGGAACAATTCAGTCAAACCAATTTCTTTTAAAATGAATTTAAACTGTTATAGATATCCCAATGAACTTCACTTGTTTGACTTCCTGTTTTGTTCATACAACAATGAAGAACTTTGGTCTGCCCTGCTTTGATCATGGGTTCAATTGTAAAGGTCTGCCCTGCTTTCATCACACCGACTACTTTATTTCCTGCTATGGGTCAAGGAAACAGCTACCACAGCTAATAGCAAAAGTTGACAAGTGAGTGAAGTAGATAAGTAAACTACATGACCCACACATATATGATCGTGCCTAAGCTGAATAAGGCATTGCTCATAGGCTGATTGATCAGTAACAGAATAAAATACAAAGTCACATCTCCAAAATTTTGTTTATTACCGATGCATTTACACGTTCAGGCTGAAATCATATGTGAAAATTTTTTATTTTTTTATTAAAAAAAAAAAATCTAACTCAAGCCACATACAAACTGATTTGGCTCAGCTCATATTGGGTTGTATTGAAGGGTATTTAAAATCATGATTTTATTTCTATTCTATTTGCAGGAGAACTGTATCAACATGCTTGCAAGCAGCTTTAGAGAGATAATGGATCAATTAATCTTGTCTTATTTACAAAGACAAGGAAACCAGTCTACAGTTGCCATTACCATCTCAACTGTTTCACCAACAACAGAATCGGCAACACTCTTCATGTGCATATGAACCCTCTCATCACTCACTTGTGAGTTTACTACATTCGAAATCTTTTACATTCCACTTATATTTCATATGTCAGTTACCAAAATCTTCACTTCTTTGTCATTCCCAAAAGAAAACTAAAATAAAAATTGTTGCAATCTTGCATGGTTATAGGACTTAAACAAGCATCAACCAATCCTACACGACTACCCAGCTTCGGGACAGAAGCAGGACATGCAAACTACCTGATTTATCAGCTTGGGAACAAAATTCATGTGGAAGAAAATAGAACATTATGATAGAATAATTATGTGAAATTAACAGCTACAAATCAATAACAATAGAACAAAATTCCAACAAAACTAATTCAAAGCTTGCATGCAATGGCCAATATCTCTAGACCAAATTCATATGTAATATGCTAATATCTCTTAAACACTTCTTTTCCACCCAATCAATAACACTGCATAATTCCCCTTCTACAACTTTCCCATTGAAACTGCTACTGAAAAAACAAAGTGCTCTTCTGAGAGAGAGTACCTCATTAATGAACCACACACCTTACAGGTGCTGAAATCCATTGCAGCCCCAGCTGAAAGTAATCCACGTCCATGGTGATTGCTAAAATGTTGGAGACAGGTAGCCAGATCGGCAAAAGGACATTCAGAACTGATCCACTTCAGTTGGACTGGTACCAGCATAATAGACTTGCAGATGACACTTATAATAGAAAGCACTTACCGTAAATTTAGTCAAGTCCATGACTTAGGCCCATGAGGATGAATTTCTTGTGACAACTTGGCACCCATGAGAATGAACTTCCTGTGACAACATGGCACCATGTCAAAAGAATGACAGCACACTAAAACCCTCATCCTATAATTTGAAAACAAAATCCAAATAGGAGGTGAGATAGAGAGGATTATTAAAGCACACCTGAAACGACCATATGCATCTGCAAAGTCCAAACCACTAATAGGATGGGCTAACGATGAACATGTAATTACCAAAAAAATAAATTTTCAGATTCAACATATGTGTGGCCCATTTTATGATAGGATTGACCTATCTTTGGGCAATGGAATGTTCGTCATGGACACCACTACTTAATACTCGACATGTTTACCATCTAACCATTTATCTTTAAATTTGGATAGTGACTATTATTCATTTTAATCATCAAGATATGTCCTTTAGACAACAGAGTAGTAGTAGGGCCCACAATTTGAGTTGTACAATAAATTTATATCTTCCTTAAAAAACAAAAGAACCCACAATTTGAGCAGTTTAATTTAAGTTTTATGTATGCCTAATATATTACCGTAATGTGGATGCGTATGGATCGATACTCCTATTTCTCCTTTAAAAGATGGCCCTTTGTATTATAGAGGTTTAGTGCAACTGACCTGGGTTTTCCTCATCTGTTGTTTTGAATTTGCTTAAGTATTGCATGCAACTCCCACCTATAAAGAGAATAAGGGATATTGATGTATTTCTCATTAAAAATTTTGATATTTAGAAAATACAATAAAAGTAAGAGTAACTCTACATAAAAGCATGACAATGATGAAACCCTGTAGTGTGGTCAGAGAGCAATGATGCATCTGGATAATCCATATGGTGGACCAATTATACTGAACAAACAGTAGAAAAATTACACTCAGGGTCAGGAATTACACCCAATTTATTTGGTTTTCAAACCTTCAAACACCCCCGCAGGAAAAAAGAAAATAAAATAAAAAAGCACATGGGCTTCTTTGGCATTTTTTTTTTTCATCAACATATTATTGTGGGCAGCACCACTCAATGACTTAGACTTAGCACATGTGAGCACAAGACATCATATGTATATTTTCATGCCACTCCAAACACCCTATGGTTTACAGTTTGATTGAATTTTCTTTGTTAAAAAATGTTCGAGTGTAGGCCCTTGGGTTTTCTCTCTTATTTGGTTTGAAGCTTAGCTAAATTTTCTTCTTAATTAGAGATATAAGCCCTCCCTTTTTGTTGTGTTTGTTCCTTATATTTTCTTTTCTTTTTTTTCTTTTTCCTTTAATTTTCTATGTTATTTTCTTCACTTTGGATATAAAACCAGCAGCAGTAGATTGGCAGTGCCAGTACCATGTCATAGGTGTGTTATGTTTATCTTATTTAAGCGGTAAAACTGTCAATCAGGTTTGTTAGAAAAATACACCCAGACCCATAGCTCAAGTGGTAGACTGAGTGAAAGATACCTCGTTTCAACACTGAGGTCTTGGGATCGATTCCCTAGAGGGGGTGGCTAACAGTTAAGTGTAAACTGACAATGGGTGTACTAACAAGCTAACAAAAAAAAAAGGTTTGTTAGAAAAATAATAGCATGTTGAAGCAAGCAATGGCTTTTTATTTTTTAAATGAGAGATGTCAGAATCCGATAGCTGCATTCATTCAGGACGCCTAGAGAGTTACCGTAAGATATCTAGTTGGCAGTAGCAATGGCCACACCCTCAACTCATTTCAAGTGGACATCTTGAGTTTTAAACTTCCAATCTTCCTCGGAATTCACATATTTCTTCAGAGAAATCATTATGTCCTGCTCATGTGCAAGCATACCATTTGCTGATGCATAGGATTGACTAGTTGGGAGCCCCATGGATTGCAGATACAAACTGCCTCACCTGGATGGGTTCCCAGGAAATACCCCACACTGGATGGTCCTAACACTTCCATTGGTCACGAATGAATAGATGATGAAGAGAAAGCAATGGTCGACATCTAAATATCCAAGGGTTAGGATCCTTCAATGTGACATTTGAAAAAAAAGATCCTCTAGAGTGGGAGTCCGGAAGATTTCCATGGAAGCTCCCACACACAATGGGGTACATCACATCAACAGTTTGGATCACCAAACCATAGGCCCCACCCATATGGAATCCTCTGAATAAGTGAATTGTACTTTTGCTGATGAACACAACCCTATAATGCCTCATTTCTTCAAATCAGGTCCAAGAGAATGGCACACTTCCTACAGATTTTTTATAGCAAATGAGAAGCAAGGTACTGAAATATATTCACGCAGTAAGAACCTCTGCTGATGAACAAGACCCTATAATGCCTCATTTCTTCAAATCAGGTCCAAGAGAATGGCACACTTCCTACAAATTTTTTATAGCAAACGAGAAGCAAGGTGCTGAAACATTTTCAGGAAGTAAGAAATTTAACCTAAGATTGAAGATGACCACCAAATATGTGTTGAATAAGAGTCGTTTGTTGAGTGCTATGATCCAGGGCATTTTCTCTCCCAAATTCATCAAGGAAAACTGACTGCATTGTCTCAATTGCAAACCTGGAAAGTGTATGATGAAAAGTTACATCCAGACTACAAATCAGTAAAGGCCAGCAGGCTTCCAATTCACAGAATAGAAACTAGAAACTCTGTTAACAGAAGAAGAAGGGTTAGCACAGATGAAATAGCTGAAATTACCTTATGAGATGTGATCGTAGATAATCTGCTAATTACTTGAGAGAAAACCCCATATTTGCATCGAAATCTGTTGTAGCTTGAGAGAAAAACCCAAATCCGGTCTGTAGAGAGAAAGAGACTAACCCTTTTTTTTTAAAATTCAAATGGGCAAATGAGGCAGGTCTCCAAATTTCCAAAACCGCTCTCGTCTAAGTGCCCGATGTTTATCTGTACGGATGCGTGGTCCTTCGAGGTGATCAGACGGTTCGTCGCGGAGCATTTCCTGGGGATGTAGAGGTCCCTGTTCTGCCCTTCCTCGTTCTGCATCTTGGCGGAGGCGAGTTTCGACAGCTGGGATGGAGGCGGAGGTGATCCAACGGCTTGGAATGGATGGAAGCTGCCTGAGAGGAATGCGAGAGAGAGAGAGAGAGAGAGAGAGAGAGAGAGAGAGAGAGAGAGAGAGAGAGAGAGAGAGTAACCCTAGAGGAGGAGGTGGATTAAGAAAGGGGAAAAAAGAGACGATCGATTGAGAGAGAGAAAAGAGGAAATACAGAGAGAGGGAAATGGAAGAAGTTTTGGGCGGTCTTGGACGCGCGCCCACTTTTTGGGCGTTCATTCGTGAGACGGACCATGGACGGTCCTGTCAAGGGCTCCGTGGGGCCCACCATGATGTATTTGGTTTATCCATTCCGACCATTAATTTTAATAAATAATTTAAGTTAATAATCTTAAGCTTAAACTAGACTGAAGGCCCAAGTGGACCACACCATAGGAAGCACATGTGATTTAATCTCCATGTTTCCTACCATGTGGTTCACTCGAGCCTTAGATATATTTGATTTTTGATTTCATATATTAAAATAATATTTAAAAACAGATAGACGGCTTAGATAGAATAAATATATTTTTTTAAGCCCTATAAAGCCCCTTACACTACCATTAATTATTAATTGTGGGGTAACTTTTTAACCGTAGGAAGTTTGGCTACGGTTTATATCCGTAGCAAAAAATTAACGTGCTCTGTATCCTTTACCCTTTTTTTGGTAGTGCTCCTATTGAACCTCGTAGGAGTCAAAGGACAAGAATAGAGAAGAGTTTAGAAGATGACTACATAAACTCACAACGCGTCATTTTCCTTCTTGTAGATGGAGATAGAGAAAATGTTATAAGAAAAATACCTATAGTGATAACTATAGTAGATGATCCTAAAACATGTAAAGAGGCTGTATCCTCTAGAGACTCAACTTTCTGGCAAAAAGCTATAAACAATGAAATGAAATTCATAATATTAAATCAAACATGGGAACTAGTAAACTTACCTCCAGGTTTTAGACCCATATGTTGTAAGTGGGTATTTAGGAAGAAATATTACACTGATTGGACTATCCAAATCTTTAAAGCTCGACTAATAGCTAAGGGTTTTAGACAAAAAGAAGGGATATATTACTTTAACACATACTCTCCTGTAGCTAAGATAACATCCATTAGGATATTATTTGTACTAACTTCCATACATCATCTTCACATCCACCAAATGGATGTAAAGACCGCATTTCTGAATGGTGACCTCAATGAGGAGGTATACATGGAACAACCTGAAAGATTCATTTTACTAGGAAATGAAAATAAAGTATGCAGATTAGTCAAATCTTTGTATGGATTAAAACAAACACCAAAATAATGGCATGAGAAGTTTGATTCCAAAATATTATCTCATGGTTTCATGCATAATGTAGCTAATAAATGCATATATTCCAAAGTAGATGGTAGCTGTAAGATTATTATTTGTTTGTATGTTGATGACATGTTAATAATAAGTAATAAAATGGAAGGTGTGATTGAAACGAAGGGGTTTTTATCTTTCATATTCAAAATGAAGGATCTTGGACAAGTTAATACCATCCTAAGTATCAAAGTTAAAAAACATTGTGGGGGTTATGCATTGTGTCAATCTCATTATATTGAAAAGATAATAAACAAGTTTAACTATCTAAATATAAAAGAAGCAAAAACCCCGTTTGATCCAAGTATCAAGCTAAAAGAAAATACCGAAAGAACAGTTGCACAATTAGAATATGCGAGTGTTATAGGGAATTTTATGTATACTATGCAATGCACTAGACCTGATATCGCATATGCTGTAAGTAAACTTAGTAGGTTTACTAGTAACCCCAGTACTGAACACTGGAATGCAATTAGTATAGTCATTGGTTACTTAAAAGCAACCAAAGACTTAGGACTATTTTATTCAGAATTTCCTGCCGCATTGGAAGGACATACCGATGCGAGCTGGATATCGATTGCAGGGGACGACAAGTCTACTATAGGATGGGTATTCACCCTAGGAGGTGCAGCTGTATCTTGAGGATCTAAGAAACAGACTTGCATAACGCACTCCACTATGGAGTCTGAATTCATAGCCCTGATTGCAACAGGCAAAGAGGATGAGTGGGTAAGGGATCTTCTATTAGAAATCCCTTTATATGTAAAGCATATATCGGCTATGTCACTACATTGTGATAGTGAAGCCACATTAGCTAGAGGCTATAGCGGCACATATAATGGTAAGTCTAGACATATCAGTCTTCGACATGATTATGTCAGACAATTGATTCGAGATGGAATCATTCTTATTTCCTATATGAAATTAAGCAATAACCTGACAGACCCTTTCACTAAACCTCTACCGAGAGAGGTAGTAAAGGCTACATCTAGAGGGATGGGGTTGAAACTCTTCAATCAAAAGTTCCACCAATGATGGTAACCCAACCTAACGTCAGAAAATCTCTAATTTTGGGTTTAACGGGTAAGAATAAGTCACTGATATGTGAAAAATTTTCAGCACTAAATTATAAAACCTCATCCATAATAGATAAGTGCTGAGCATTACGAAAGAGGGTTGAGTCTTAGAACTCTTAACGAAATCCAGTTTATAGGACAAGTGTCTTATAGTAACGTAAACACTAGAAGGATTTCACCTATATGAACGTAGAGATGGTGCCGTTTCTCATGAGAGTTAGGAGTTTTCTCTCGGGATCGTTCACGAAATATGATAAGCACATGACCATTAATTATGCTGAGCATGATTGTGGGAACTCTAACTAACACATAGCGAATATGTGTGTGGATTGTTCGACTCTATTATTTAGGAATAACTGGTTCAACGCTATGGCTACCAGTCATTTCGATAGAGTTTTGAGATACTTACACTAAGGAAAGATTAAAATCGAAATATATATTTCTTTATGCATATAAGGTGATTATTCTGGCAGTAATGTTTAATCGAGAAAAATATATTTTTAAAAATCAAGTGGGGGATTGTTGCAAAAGGTTGATTTTAAAAATATATATATATATACTAAATATATTAAATATTATATTCAAAAAGTATTTGAAAAACACCTTTTTCATGGTTTTGGGAATAGTCCCACATTGAAAAAAGAGAAGGAATTTTTGTGGTTTATATGAGGAGTGTGGAGTATTATAATACTAACCCACATGATCTAAAGGATAATCACTCGCGCTCGGGCTCAGGCACGGGCTCGGTCTCGGTCACGAGTTCGGTGCGAGGGCATGAGCATGTGATGCAGTGTGGCTGTAGAGGCACTTGTGGCTCACATTGTATTTCACGCGTGCGCATCGTGTCGCAGAGGGTCGCTCCCTTCGCGAACCGGAGCGAGACAGATGCGAGTCGCGGTGCGACTAACTGGCTAAGTAGGATAACTGGCTGAAGGGAAGACTAAAGGAATGAATGAGAGTCATCCAGTATATATAGAGAGCGAAAAGATCATTGCGATGAAAGCCCATGTGACTGCCTATTAGTACAGAGACCAGTATGCTTCTTTGCATGGCTAGCCCAACAGCTAGAAAATAGCTATTCTCTTTGTCTCTATGATCACATGCGGCGAGTGGTTATGGCTCATGCACAACAGTCAGAAAAAGGCTATAAAACGTCTAGTTTTCCAACATCTAGAAATGACTTAATGAGAGTTATTTCTCTGACCATAACCCCCTAGCCACCACAGCCTATATAAATAGGGTCTGGATGGGTTTTCAAACCATCTCAACACACTCCAGCAATACCAATACGAATCAAAGCCTCTCCTCTCCTACAAACCAAAAATCAGTAATATAGTAAGGTTGATTAAAACCATTGCTTGAAGAACAGACCAGCGGTGTGGTCTAGAATGGTTCAACTGAACCAGTAGCTGAAGAATGGACCGGTGCAGTGGTCTAAATCACAAAACACAAACTTCTCTTCTCTTTTCTTTATGAGAATTTTCTTTTACTGTATTTTTGCCAGATTGTGTGTAATAGAGTTCTAGTAGTGGGCCTTCGTGTTTGCTGAACGCAGACCCACATCAGGCTCATCGTATCCTAGAAGTTGTTGGCTTGTAACCTATCAGCATACTTAATTCACTTGAGTAGGCGCAAATAACACTTTAAGGACAGCGTTTCAGACATGCTTCAGCCTGTCCTTATTTCATATCAATTTGTATTTTTTGGATTCCATATTTTACAGAAAAAAATTTTATTCTGTAAATTTTTTAACAACAAATGCGGATATGTTTCCTACTATAATCATAATTAAGTGCAGGAAAATCATGTGGAAAGAAGAGAGGTTCAGTCCCTTTTAGGAAGAGTGAAGGTGGAGCCACAGTGGGATTGCTCTTAGTGACATTTCATGTGATTGGTCTTTTTATCGCTCTTGACGGAACTAGGCTCTTTGCAAGAGGGGATCAAATCTTCCTCCTTCTAGTTACACTACAATCCAATCCTCGTTGGTTTTCTTTGCGATGGGTGAAGGAGAAATCGCCATGACTACTGCTCACAATAGCCCATGTCAGATAAGAGGTGGATCAGCTTTCTTTAGTACCTTTTTCGGTGATGCTTTGGCTTCATGAGGCTACAACAAACCCATTGGGCATGAAGTAAACATACATTTGTGAGAGGAAAAGCCATGAGGATTGCACGAGAGTATAGTGCCTATATCAAACATGCCACCATTATTTATTCTAGTTAGTAGAAGTTTTATTTTGTTTTAAAGATGAAGGGGGGAATGTTCCTGTCGAGAGTCTCTATTTTGGCACCTTCATGGGCCTTTTCGATGATGGACATCTTCTAATTATTTTGATACTATTATTAGGTACAAATATTCTAAGTCCCCAACTAGAGACTCTTATTTTACTTTTCTTAGATTCCTTTTAACTATATCCCTTTGGCAAATCCTTTTATTCTAAAACAAGATATGTTCAAGTATACAAAATTGAATAAAGGTTATCAAATAATTTCAACAGCATCTCGGTTCCTATTGGATATCAATCGAAATGCTGAGTGTTGTGCGGGTTTAAAACAACTTCTTTTTGCTTCAAAACTTTAATCGAATTATTCGAAGCTAAAAAAGTGGTCGATGCATAAATCAAAGAAGCTCGAGAGCAGGTAAAAATGGTTCACTCGAAGACTCAAAGCTCTCATTGCGCGGTCGCGCGATAGCTTTTTTACAGTCTCGAGGGGGTTATCGCGTGGTCACACGACCATAGTTGTGTAGTCGTGCAGCACACGTTGCGTAGGTTCATGACTTGACAAAATTTTAGCCCTCTTTCTTCAATCCTGACAACTTTTCTAACGTAAGATGCAACTGAATAAGGCCAGTGCATGACTCTTAGTAAGGAGTTGTTATGCAAGTCTTCTTAGTACCTTCAGTTACACGACAAGATATCTGGAGACACTCTAAAATCTCAAAATTCTCTTCGTGTAACTCAAAACGGTCCTACTGTAACGACCTAACATTTGTTGGTTTGAGCTTATTAAGCGGGCATACAAAGAGTTCTCAATCATTTTGCAATTGTTCCTCGACCATTCTGTCATTGTGTAGCTACATAATGCCTCTCTGTTGCGTGGTCGCGCAACTTATCTTTAACGAACTTTTATTCTTTAACAACCGGCTCCTAAAAGCATATGTGACATTCACTCTTTCTTAAGCCACATAGGATTTTTTAAGAGGTTCATTAATGACTTCAATCAAATTTCTATACCATTAAGTAGCCTCTTGCAAAAGGATATCCCATTCAAGTGGACTGATGCATGCCAAAAGACTTTTTCAAATCTTAAGGTTATATTAACAACCGCACTAATCATGCAACCACCCGATTGGAGCATTCCTTTCTACTATGCAAGTAAAAAGCTAAATAATGCTCAGATAAATTACTCCACTATGGAAAAGGAACTCATTAGCATGATATTTGTAATTGACAAATTCAGGTCCTACTTGATTGGATAAATAATTATTATCTTTATTGATCATGCGATGCTCAAGTTACATTCTTTCAAAAAAATATGTTAAGCCTCGTTTACTTAGATGAGTCCTCTTACTCCAAGAATTTGACCTAGAAATATGAGATAAGAAATGAGTAGAGAATGTGGTGGCTGACCATTTATCCAAACTTGTGTTATTCGATTCCATTGAGACTGGACTAATCAAAGACACATTCTCGGATGAATAATTATTCTTGGTTTTCTAAATACGTGCTGATATTGTTAACTATTTTGTGACAGGTAGCAAATGAAAGTACTAGGAGGACCCACATCAGTGCGATAGAGCTGCGCAATGGCACGCGATCGGAAGACCAGACTCAGATGAAAGAAGTAGCGGTGAATTTCTTCGCGGATCTTTATTCAGCAGAAGCCACAGATCCCATTGGGGACTTCCTACAATGGCTTCCTGTAAGTGCTATGTTGTATATCAAGAACCTTGTATTGTCAAATTTGGTAGTGACAAACCACTTTGGATTGATGGAAAGTTCACCTTCAAATTATCATAGATGGAAAGTTCACCTTCAAGTGATGATAAATGGAAAGTTCACCTTCATATGAAGATGTGTGACAAGTCATTAAGATTGTTCTATCTACATCAACTTCAAGTGCAACATCAACTTCAAGAGCAACATCAACTTCAAGTGCTACATCAATTTCAAGTACAACATCATATGCTACTTCAACTTCAAGTGCTACTTCAAGTGAAAGTGCATGCAAGTTCAATTCCAAGTTCAAGTAATAGTACAACTTTAAGTGATAGATCAAGTTCAAGTGCTACTTCAAATGCAAAATCAAGTCTAAGTGCATTACATGGTCTCTAGATCAAGAATAAGTTTCAAGCGTACAAGATCAAGCTTCAAGTACATCAAGTAGAACATCTACCGAACCTACCGAAGCTACGAGTTCAATGTTCAATATTTCAGGTATAAATGACCCTAGAAAGACCTTAGGTTTAAGTCATTTATATTGCACATTTAATATGAGTTATTATACTTATTTTAGGCTTTACTTCGACTAATCCTAGTCAATGTTCGACTAGTCCAGGCTTTGGCTCGACTAGTCCAGGATTTGTTGAAAATTTTTGTCATGCCCTAAACTCGGAAACCATGCTAAAAAATTCCCGATCGCCGAATCCGGCGCCGACAGCCTCCGTAGTGCCCCATTCTCGGATCCCGGCACTCACATGCTAGATTCCGATCCTGGGATCCTACAAAGAGGATTTTCAGTACGGAATTTTTTTTTGTAATGTAATGGAGCATAACCACAAGTTTACCCAAATCACAAAGGCAACATCATCGTCACATATCCACTAATATAAATATTTGAGTACAATGCTGAAAGGGAAATACATATATCGAAATTAAAGCTCCAGAGGACAGCTGCATGATCCAAGCTCAATGCTGCTGCAACCTAACGCCACCTGCACGCATCTATTATGCATAAGCTTATAAAAGCCTAGAGGGTGGTGAAAGTGTGTGCACAAGATAAGTGCCAAGTATACCATAAAGCCCATAAATCATACATCATCGGAATGAGAGGAAATACTGACAGGAACATGAATCATACGATATCAGAGTAAGCGGAAATATACTGGTAAGTCCATGAGTGCTATCAGTCGTACCAAGGCTATGGGATGTAAAATATAATAAGACAATAACAGATGCTGAGGATGCAATATAATATGCAAATCCTGACGAGCCACGAATACCATCAACCTCATCTGGGCCATATAAGTGTAAAAATATAGTAACCCAAAATGCTAAGTATTGTAGATGCAATGTAATATGCGATGCGAATGAAATGACCATGTTGGAATGTGAAGTCGGGATGATAGTATGTAGTATCGCAGGCTACGGGGTCCACCACAAGGGACTTCTATCCAAACCAATCTCATACCTAAATTTGGATAGTCCGACTTAATGTGGTAAACTCTTGATCTCTGATTAGTCGCGCACCCAACCGAAATCCTGGCCATGCGAAGGTACACGTAACAAATAGTTACGCACCACCAGCCCGAGTGGATAGTGAATGAATGAATGAATGGATATGCAATTCCTGCTCAATAAGTCCACATATCAGTACGGTTGCTCTCTGGGGAAATCATCGGGGTCTATTACACTTCACATCGACTGCCTCCTCCCAAGCTGCACAGCCCCATGAGTGGAAGAGACCTCACTATCCGCCTAGCCAGCAGTCTGCCAATACCTACTCGGCTCATCGATAGCGGACCCATTTATGAGCTGGTCATACTCAGCCTAACTTATAGCTCCCTCACTCGGGTGGATAAGGCCACACCCCCTCCCAACTGACCACGACACAGTGGGAGACGCGGCCTACTGGTATTCGGCACTCGGGCGCTCATGTTCCACTTGGTCTAGATGTTGGGGCACCTCCTGACCTCGAAGATTTTAGGATTTTCACCCAAGGACATCTTAAGTGCCCACAGTGCTAGAACCAAGTATTTTCGGTGTCCCATTTAACCATCTACAATGTACCTATGGAGGCTACGACCCTGATGTCACTAGGGCGTACAATGATCAAGTCACACTATGCGAGATGCATGAGTCATACCGTACAATCACGCACCAATCTCGTGCGTACCATACGCTCATGTGGGGTGCTCCATCTCATAAGGAGTCTAATAAATGTCTCAGCCCAACGGCTTATGCTATGATAAAAAATTCCTCATATTAAGCATACATATGATGCGTATGACATGATGCTTGAAATTATACTAAGCATGTTATAAAGTGATGAACTATCCTTGCAACGAAGATGGGCTTAGACGGCCTACAAGTACAAGTATGGGCCTATCAATGGGCCCTAAGGAGAGTGACAATGCGGACATTTAACCAACATCATCCTTAAATGTGGACGTCAAACCAACATTGCTCTCAAGGCATGGCCCGCTGTAAATGTCATTACATAACCCATGGTGGACTCACACAATGCAATAGATCTTGTATACATCGCATTGGGCCTCGACCCATGGGCCTCAAATACATCAAATAGGCCTCAACCCATGGGCCCTAATACATCACAATGGGCCTTAACCCACGGGCCCTTATACATCACAATGGGCCTCAACCCATGGGCCCTAATACATCACAATGGGCCACATCATATGGGCCTCATATATGCCAAGGTGGGCCTCAACGGACGGCCATAAATACATTAATATGTATATATATAGGGAAAAGGTACTATGCGCTCGAGCTCACGATAAGCTTATCGTGATGCGTGTCGACCATCAACACCGTCCATTTGATGGGTACCCTTTAAATTATGGGATATCCCAAAAATCAGCCATATACGGAACTCAAGTGGGCCATACCATCTAAAATTATGTGAAGACACCGTTAAAATATATAAAAGCACTTGGTGTGGCCCACACCTGAGTTTTGCATGCTTGCTGAAACTTGATGCGAACCCTCATTCAAGTGGGACACACATAATGGATGGGTGGATTTGCAAACCACATCTCGGTGGGCCCTCAAAAATGGTTATGAATGTTTTAGTGGTGTACGGCCCCTCTCCACTTCTGTATGTGGTGTGGCCCACACAAGTCACGGATTGACTTGATTTTTGGGACTTGGGCCCACGATGGAATGCTGCATCAGACTGATGGGGTAGATGTTTGAAACGCATCACGGTGGGGTCCACACAGCTCGACCTCATGGGACGGACCCGTGAGCTCGAGCGCATAGTACCTTTTCCCATATATATATATATAATATACAAATGAATCATATCAAAAGATCAACCGGACCGCACCCCAAATAACAGTGGCAAGAATGATTTCCACCATTAAATTCTCAAGGCCCACCATAACATTTATTTCCCATCCAATTTGATCAAAAGGTCACACTGACCTGAAAGGGGTTTTAATGGCGGGCGGTCAAACCCACTGTTTTCTATAGTGTGGTCCACCTAATCTTAGATCTGTCTCATTTTTAGTCTCATGCCAAAAAAAAATTATCTTTCCAAATGGTTGGACGGATTGGATGCAAAACACTCATCATGGTGGGGGTTCCACATGAAGGCCCACCATCATGTATATTATATATAATATAATATATAATCTATATATAGTATATGTATACAATATTATATATATACACACACACACACACACCATCCCACACGTGGGTGTGGGTCCCACCGTCCAGTGTGGACGGTGTGGATAGAACACATAAATCATGGGGGGGTTCCACCGTGGATGATGGGAATGAAACACAGACATAACTGTGGGTCCCACGTGGGGCCCACCATAATGCTTATTTGCAATCTAAACCATTGGTAAGGTCACACAAACCTGAATGAAAAGAGAAAACAAATTTCATCTTGATCCAAAGCTCCTGTGACCCAAAAAAAAGGATTTCAATGGCAGCCGTTCAATCTCACTTTTTCCTATGACATGGGCCACCTGAGTCTCAGATACGGCTGATTTTTTGGGATGGCCCACAGCCCTAAGGGGCCCATAGAATGGACGGAGTGGATATACAAC
This sequence comes from Magnolia changhungtana, assembly GCA_030180095.1. NCBI lineage: Eukaryota > Viridiplantae > Streptophyta > Magnoliopsida > Magnoliales > Magnoliaceae > Magnolia > Magnolia changhungtana. Next base: position 164,657 of record JASAUF010000394.1, on the reverse strand, counting down.
ACACATCATGGTGGGGCCCACAACTAGGATCGTAGGTCCACCTCGTCCGCCCCGCCCCAGTAGCCTTGAGGCGGCCTGCGCCTCAACTTTCTGACGACAAGCAATGACGGCGTTCTTTGCACACACATATATATTTTAAATTTTTTGAAAGCCTGTTTTCTCAAGGCTTTTCGTGTGTGGGGCCCGCATCAGTGGAATCCACCCTAGCCGTTGGATTCTACGGCTCGAGACCAACCCAATGAGTCCAATATTCAATGTGTTTTGGTGGGCGGAAACCTCAGGTGGATTTCAACGGTAGAAAACATTGTTTGTCATGCTATGGCCCACCAGAAATTCAGATCAGCATCATTTTTCGGCTCAACGACTAAAATGATCTGAGGAACAGAATGGACGGCTTGGATTGAATTCATACGTCAAGGTGGGGCCTACATGAGCAGCCTACTACAAAGCTTGGTAAACCAAGCTAATATTTGTTTTTTTTTTTTAAATAACATCCAGCGTCCCTGGACGTTGGACGGTCTGGGTATAACACCTTTAAGGTGAGCGCTGCTCACGTGGGCCACTAAGTGGCTGGACGGTTCGGGTAACGCATTTTAAGGTGGGCCCCACCTACTAGATGTCTTGAATAGAATATATGCTTCATGGTGCGGTCCAATCCGGGTGGGCCACAAGGCCATATGATCACACAAAAACATGAAAAAGAGAGGAAGAGAGGGATCGAGAGATCGAGAGACACACGCATGGAGGGCTCTGCCACTATGAGACCTCCCTTCCATACATCCAATCATACATCAAGCAGGTCCCATTGCTTGTGGGCCCACCAAATCAAAATTCAATGGTGGAGATCCCTTCTCCACAAAAATGAAAGGTCTAGATGACCTCATTCAACTAAGAAAGTGAACATCATGATGGGGTCCATAGAGAATGGCCCCATCATGGAATGATCATGATAATCAAGGTGGGCCATCGGCAACATCTTAGGGTCCAAAGTGAGATCCATACCATTGATCGGTAGGCCTCACTTGGCCCATCATAAAAACATGAAAACTAGCTGTAACGACTTGAAAATTTCCGTGCAATGGCCCGAGTACCACCTCAGGCAGAAATCGTTTAGGATCAAATCCTTTAAAAATTTTATAAAGTTAATTAAGTGCTAAACTAGATTAGCCATGAAATCCATTTGAATCGCTTTAAATACGATCTGTAAGACCCAAAACTTGTAGAATCATTGACGCTAGGTTACCTTAAAATCTAGGATCAAACTCATTACCCGACTGCTCTCGGGAGCACATTGAAACTCCGTATCAAGTCTGGACCGCACATCGGGAGTCCGAATAATACGAAGCTAAGGACTTGGGACCGCCTCGCTGGGCTTGATAACCATCTAAGAAATCAAATCCAGACAGTGTCCCACGGCTGTTCGCTTGAGTCCGGAGCGAGCAGTGTGAGAACACTTGGTTTTCTTTACAAATAAATATCTCAAATAGTAATCTGAAACGTGTCTCTTGTGGACATTTTGTAAGCAACCAGACTGTCAGAATCTTACCCAAATACACCCTCGGATCAGGAAAAATTTCATAAACATATCCATGTACTTGGAACTTCAGATCGAGATCTGCTGACCGTTGAACTGAAACTGGTCCGCCACGCGTGATCTGGGAATCCCACTGAAACGAAAACTTAACTCCACCTAAATCCAAAGTTGGCGAGCTTAAGTCCGACCTTTGGTTCAAGGAGGCCCGCCAGAAGTGCTCCGTTGAGCTGGAATAGACTTACTTTGGTTATAACCTAAGTATACCTTGTCCATAAGTCTATTTTGGAGAGTTTTTAGGCTATATAAGGACCTTAGAACCCTCTCTCTTGCAGCCATACGAATTTGAGAAAAATCCTAAATGAGAAGAGAGAAAAGAGAGAGAATGTGTGAGAGAAGTGGGAGAAACTCCCTACTACTATCCCCTGCCGCTACACAAGCTGCACCACCCCATTCTCATCGCTTTCCCGGCGATTCCGACTTCCTTTCTAGGTAAGAAACCCTAACCCTAATCTATTTTAGGGTTGTAATGGTTGTAGGTTATGAAATAGCTAACCTATTTCCTTCTATAGGTTACCAAACTGCCGAATACGGAAGCTTAGCAAACCTAGCTGATTCGTTACGATTCTAAGATGAAAGGTGAGGACTTTAGGTGTATAGGTTATGGTTTTCAACACTTTCAATGTTAGTTAATGATAAATTCATGATCTGCGTGCAATTGTACATGTACAAAGTGCTGTCTGTTTTTCGTTTCGATTAAAGATGAAGAATATGGAATTTTACATATTCTAGGTATTCGTAGAAAGTACCGTATACGTATAAATTTTAGAAATGTGTTTACCATGATTATTTGTTGTATGAATATATTATGTATGGATAAAATACTGATTTGGCGAAAGGACTCGCCCTAATACCTGTTTTGCTAATATACACTATGTATGTTGAAATAGTGTATTCTAGAAAATATGGTATACGTATAACTTTTGGAGATGTGTTTGCTATGATTATTTGCTGTATGAACATATTATATATGCGTAAATTACTTGTTTGGCGAAGGACTCGCCCTAATACATGTTTTGCTAACATACACTATGTATGTTGAAATGGTGTATTCTAAGTGGTTGTGAAAATGCTTGTGAGAGTAAGTGCTTGGATGATAGTGCCTTAAGTAGGTGTTGAGATGGGATTCTCAACTACCTTAGAGACGTATATGATTTCCTCCATGTCGGTTGTTACTTTAACCGCTTACTTATGAAATATATGTGTTTGTATTCTTGTTTATATAGTGCTTTATAACATGCTTTATAACATGCTTTATAACATGCTTTATGACATGCTTGTTAACTTGCTTGAATTACTTTGTTTATTATGCTTTACTCTCCATGTTCTAAATAAGGATTGATTGAGTTTGGTACTATGTTTATAGTCCAGAAAATCGGTACCAGACTTGAGATCGTGGTTGAGATTCATTTCGCCACGTAGGATGTGTTTGACAAACCCGAGTCGTACTTCAGTTGGCAACAGTGGTTAGGCCACGCAAAGTGCTTATGCACTTCATGTCGTTCAGTTGATTGTGTGCTCGAGCTAGTCAGGCTCGTCAGGTAACCCAATGTGTCTAATGTATGTTCACCATGTTTGGATGCTACTGCTTGAACTAAGGGTACCAAACTTACCAGTGAAATCCCGTTAACCATGGTACCTCGATCCGCTAAGACTCATGAGCCGGGCATGGTAGTATGGGACACCGTGGTCGAGCTGTCGGCCTACGCTGGGGCCACGTGCCTCCCCGTAGTGACCAGTGAGCAACCAGACTCGTGAGCCGATTATGGTGGTATGAGACACTATATTCGAGCTGTCGGCCTACACTGATTGGTGACGAGCCCTTTGTAGTGACCTCAAGAAAAATCTGAATTTGCGGTGAGGCGACGAGTTTTGCCGTAGTGTATAGAGTATAAGCTAGGCCTGTATCAATTTAGTGATGAACCGTTAAAAAGGTGATGGGGGAGTGGTGTAACGAATACGTGTATGCGTACCACGACGGTAACTTTTGGCGACCTAGAAACACACCATCATATGAGATTAACTAGGACCGACGACCCTAGAATGGATCATGTTTGGGAATGATACAAGTGAGGTACCTTAGTTTCCCAATCCTGCTGTTTAAAAGGACTAATAACTACTCGGTAATCAAGCTCATCATCGCACTGCATGTGCCTGGTAGATGTGGAGCACTGAGGGATGAACGCATGTCGCGAACGTATGATGGTGTCGCATGAGGGTGGTTTGGCAAGGGCATTCATCATGTCATTTCATACTTACATTAAATAAGAGTAGTTAGGATTGTTTGATTGTACTGCTTTATCATTACTGCTTGACTGAATTAATAACATGTTAACCTATGCTTTATTATTCCACTGAGTTAGCTACTCACTCCCACGTTACGGGACGGTGTTGTACACACCAACCAGACTCTGTCTCAGGTGTAGATAATACGCGATTCAGGAGGCTGAGCTAGACTACGATGAGGACCAGGACGAGTTCTTATACATGCAGTACTCAGACGGCTTTGCTTAGGCTGACTGGATCGCGGGGATTTCAGGATTTATCTTTTTAGTTGTATTTTGACCTTTTGATTCAGAAACAATACATGTATATGGTTACTCAGTTAGTGTTCATACTCTGGAGATTGAGATGGTTTTGTTTCTTTACATACCTTATATATACAGTTTCAGTCTTTTTCTTACCTTTATACAATTGATCTGGAGTATGAATTACTGTTTTGGTATAATCTCACTCATGTTTATTGCACTGACACAGACAACATTCAATCATCATCATCTATGTTGCATAAGTGATGTTCTGAAACTCGAGCGTTGAGTTGTTACTCGATCCTCGAATTTCAAGGTGTTACAAGTTAGTATCAGAGCATGATTTTGATTAAACCGGACCTGAGTTATGTTCCTACGACGTACGCTGTCACTTTGACTTAGGAGGGTGCAAGAAAAATATAGAAACAGTCTTAGGTTTCCCCAATTTCACCATTTGGCGAAGTTCATCGAAAACGAGCGTTTTGATCGAGTTCGTGCTCGATCTTGATCGCACGAGTCGATCCCAAATCACTTCTAGACCGTCTATTGACGTGTCTAGATCACAATACACCTCATCCCAACAGTCAAAGATCTGTAAATGCAAGTATGTGTCCAAAAGTGCCCGAAACTACCCGAAATTGAGCGAATCAGGGTCGGGGGCCTACCCACATTAATCTAGGGGTACCCAGGGTGGGACCCAGGGTTTTTTGGGGCCTAGGGGACAGGAGGGTCTCGCCCATGGGGCGAGCCCTCGAGATCTGGACCGTTGGTCGGCAAGGCCCTCGCCCGGTCGGTGAGGCCTCGTCGGATTTTGGGCTGGGCCGGGCCCGCGGCTCGGGCCGATCCACTTTGGGGGTATAAGGACCCCCTGATACAGCTCCCGTCCATTTCGTCCCTCCCAAACCCCTACTTCCTTCACAAAACCCACCTCCAAGCCATTTTTTCTCTCTACACTTGTTGTCTCCTCTCTCCAATCGCCCTTCCAATTATCCTCTCTGCTAGTTTCGACCACAACCCATCCATTTCCATCGTCCACAGCAGTCCTTCCCTCCCTACCCTCTCTGTTTCTCTTGTTTGAGCTCTCACACCCCCATTTGGAGCTCAAAAAATCGTGTGAGCTTCCTCATCCATCTTATCTCTCCATTTTTCTCCTTCAATCTCTATATATCATTTGGGCCCCTACAACGTCTTTTGAGACCCAATTCCGTGGAGAACTCACATTTCCAGCCCCTTCTCTCTTTTTCCTTCAATTTCCATGGCCCTTTTTGAAGTCATTATGGCCATTTTCTCCATATCCTCTATCTTTTCTCTCATGGCAAAGAGAAAGAGTGCCGCTGATGAGGCTGGGCCTAGTCACCTTACATGTTCAAGGCGGCCGAGAGGCACCGCCGCTAGCTCAAGCGTTGCCCGGGAATTTCGAACGAAGTGGGATCTTGATCCCCGGATTCCTGCTGAAAGAGCTTAGTTGGCGGCACTACCCCATGGAGTCTATGAGGATCGTAGGGTTCTCTTTGAAGCCTAGGTGGATGCACTACAAGAAAAATGGGCAAAGGCTACGACCAAAATCCGTAGCAAAAACCCTTTTGTTACGGATCTAGTTCGTAGCACGTCCGTCGCAATTGGTGGGGTAGCTAAAGGTCTATCTACGGACTATATCCGTAGCAAACGATACCAATAGCTACAGATCTTATCCGTAGCGAAAGGTACCAATAGCTACAGATCTAGCTACAGATCATATCCGTAGCAATAAATATCAATAGATACGGTTATCTGCAGCACTCCATACCAATAGCTGCGGATATAATCCGTAGCTATAGATACCAATAGTTACAGAGTATATCCGTAGCTGAAGACACCAATAGCTACGGATCGTATCCGTAGCAATACATACCAATAGCTATGAATTATATCCGTAGCAATAGACAGCAATAGCTACGGACAAAAGCCGTAGCTTACACTACAAGAAACACCACTTTTAGCGACGACTATTTTCGTCGCTAAAAGTCAACATTTCGCAGATAAAAACATTTAGCAATAAATTCGTCGCTAAAAGACCGATGTACAAGGTTTTTATCAGCAAAAAATTCAAATCGACGCTAAATGAAAGATTTTTAGCGACGAATATTTTCGACGCTAAAAAAAATCTCATAGACCATTAGCAGCGAAAACGTTCGCTGCCAAAAAACTTCAAGACTTTTAGCAGCGAAACATTTTGCCGCCAAAAAAACTGCCAATACTTTTAGCAGCAAAAATTTTTGCCGCCAGAAAATATCCAGGACTTTTAGCATCGAAAATTTTCGCCGCCAAAAAACTGCCAACACTTTTAGCAGCGAAACCTTTCGCCGCCAAAAAAATTTCCACGACTTTTTAGCGTGAAAAGTTTTCGTAGCAAAAAAAATCGCTAAGACTTTAGCGTAAAACCTTTCGCATGAAAAAATTTCCACGACTTTTAATGTGAAAGATTTACCAAAAACAAATTTCCGACTTTTAACAAAAGTTCGCCGCTAAGAAAACAATGACAAGACCTTTATGATGAAACATTTATTTGCAAAAAAATTTCCACGACTTTTAGCGGTAGAAAATATTAAGCCACAAAAATGAATACCTTTAGCGTGAAAAATTCATATAAAAATATCTAGGACTTTTTAGATGACTTTTAGCGTGAAAAGTTCGATCTGAAAACTATTTTCAATAAAATTAAGTTTTTGTAAAATTTTGCCAAAAAAAATTCAAAATTTTTAGCGGTAAAATTTTAATCAAAAAATTCGAAGACTTTTAGCAACAAAATTTTATATAAAAAAAAATTCAAGTACTAAAATGTTATTGCCAAAAGCTCTAAGAGTTTTAGTAGCGAAAGTTTTCATGACTAAAAAAATTTCAAGAATTTTAGCGAAAAAAGTTTATTTCTTGAAAAAAATCCTTCCACTTTTAGCGTATGAAACTTCGTTGCTAAAGTCTTTTTTTTTATGTACTGACCCAAAATTCCACAAAAATTCACGATAGACACACATTTATTACCAATATGTCATCATATTCATCATAATATACACACTGTTATATAATATATTTTCATCATATTCACATTCACATCAAAGAAACCCAAACCCAAACATAAATTGCATTCATTCAAACACGTTCATTCACGCATTAATACATATAAACTTAACATAATAAACAAATATATAAAAAAATCACAAAGATGAAGGCGGAGGTGGTGGAGCATCGGTGGGTAAATGTGCAGTGAAAGCCTCTAACATCTGCATCATCCGTCGCTCATGGTCCACCCGCATCTCCTCTATCCTCCTCTCCTGCTCCTCCCTCTGCCTCCCCAGCTCCTCCATCATCTTCCTCTCCTGCTCCTCCCTCTGCTTGTCCAGCTGATCTTTGATGTCATTGACGACGACCAATAGGCTGCTTGAACCTCTCTCTCTGCATGTCGGCCCATTTCAGACGTGGCGCTCTTCGCCAACGACGATGGATCGACCGAGGAGAGCGCTCTAGCGGTGCCATGAGCTTGGCACCATGGCCAAACCCACGCACATATCGAGCGGGTGCCAAGCACGACTCGAGATCTCGGCTCACACCGTTGAGTACCATCGGGAGTGGGCTGACTTGCGTAAGGTGTTCATCTCCTCGTAATAAAAACATATGAATTTTCATAATAAATGACATGATTATAATTTAATACAATTAAATTATACAATGTAAGGATTTTTACCCAAATCTCGCTGGCTCTGGGATGTACCCAAGATCTCGTCGTCTGCCGACAGGTGAGTCCTTTGTAGAAGTCTCTTGGTCCGGGCTCCACGGCCGATGTGAATCTCGGCTCATAATCGAAAGGACGATAGAGTTAATATAAATGCATGGAAAGAATATATAAACGTAATAATTACCAGTACTTTCTTACCATGTCGTGACGAAGTCGTACGAATGACTTTGAACCAGCTACATGGTCACTTCTAACTTTCCTCTGCTGTCAAAATTTATTTTGCTCTTTTTCTGAACACATTATTCATAATACATTGTTATTAATTGCGAAATTAATTATTACGCTAAGATATCGTAAATATGTAAATATTACCTGAAAAGAATCAGACGAAAACCTATCACAGAGTATCCGCCAGTCCCCATCGGTCACGTGCAGCGGTGCGGACTGTACAGCCTCCTCGTGGCTCACGCACCGCTTGTATTGCCGGTGTAACCTAGTGCGGTAATCCTTGAACCGCTCCTTCATCATGTCGTCGACGGTATGGGAGATGTGTGGAACACTCAAATCAAAGTCAAATTTATCCTGCAGTTTTGTAAATAATAGATTAAGACAATAAATTTATTAAGAAAATAACTTAACCGTAAATGAACATTTATAAAATAAATTTTATTTGACTAAAATTTACCGAAGGCGGACGGATGAGTGCAGAACATCATCTGTCACGTCTCTCCAACGGGGGGTGGTGGGGGGAATCAGAGATCGGTATAAGATACTGACCTCTGACGTAAACAACATGGCATTGTTCCCAACAGGTCTAATGTAGTCCTATGGGAACTCTACTGTCACCCTACCCTCACGCGTAAGTCGCTCTAAAAGCAACCCACGCGTGGGTCCACGTCCTCACCGGCTGGTCGACGACGTTGTTGCAACAGAAGTATGTAAGTCTAAACATAAACAGAAATCATTAAAAGAAATATGTTTAAACTTACATGCGATCTTTGCCGTGTATCTTGCGATCGAGGGATCGGGCGCTGCGATGCAATATGCGATGACGATGCTGGTAGGGAGTTAAGATTGGGATTAGGTGTAGGTTTAGGTTTAGGGATTTTAGAATAGGTTAAGGTTTAAGTAATAGGTATAGGTTTTGGTTTCAGGATAAGGTTAAGGTTATAAGTTTAGGTTATAGGTTAGGGTTATAGGTTTAGGTTATAGGTTTAGGTTAGGTTTAGGATAAGGTTATAAGTTATAGCTTTGGGAATTGAGAATAGGTTAAGGTTTAGGCATTGGAAATCGGGTTGGGGTTCGGGATCGGGTTTAGGCTTGGGTTTTCATGTTTAGGCTTTGGTTTAGGGTAGGGAGTTGAGATTGGGATTAGGTGTAGGTTTAGGTTTAGGGATTTGAGAATAGGTTAAGGTTTAAGTAATAGGTGTAGGTTTTGGTTTCGGGATAAGGTTAAGGTTATAAGTTTAGGTAATAGGTTAGGGTTATAGGTTTAGTTATAGGTTTAGGTTAGGTTTAGGATAAGGTTATAGGTTATAGCTTTGGGAATTGAGAATAGGTTAAGGTTTAGGCATTGGAAATCGGGTTGGGGTTTGGAATCGGTTTTAGGCTTGGGTTTTCATGTTTAGGCTTAGGCGGGTAGGGAGATGAGATTGGGCTTAGGTGTAGGTTTAGGTTTAGGGATTTGAGAATAGGTTAAGGTTTAGGTAATAGGTGTAGGTTTCGGTTTTAGGAAAAGGTTAAGGTTATAAGTTTAGGTTATAGGTTTAGGTTAGGTTTAGGATAAGGTTATAGGTTATAGTATAGGAATTGAAAATAGGCTAAGGTTTAGGCATTGGAGATCGGGTTGGGGTTCGGGATCGGGTTCGAGCTTGGGTTTTCATGTTTAGGCTTTGGTTTAGGGTAGGGAGTTGAGATTGGGATTAGATGTAGGTTTAGGTTTAGGGATTTGAGAATAGGTTAAGGTTTAGGTAATAGGTGTAGGTTTTGGTTTAGGATAAGGTTAAGGTTATAAGTTTAGGTTATAGGTTAAGGTTATAGGTTTAGGTTATAGGTTTAGTTTAGGTTTAGGATAAGGTTATAGGTTATAGCTTTGGGAATTGAGAATAGGCTAAGGTTTAGGCATTAGAAATCGGTTAGGGTTTGGGATTGGGTTTAGGCATGGGTTTTCATGTTTAGGCTTAGGCTTAGGGTAGGGAGAGATGAGATTGGGATTAGGTGTAGGTTTAGGTTTAGGGATTTGAGAATAGGTTAAGATTTAGGTAATGGGTGTAGGTTTCGGTTTTAGGAAAAGGTTAAGGTTATAAGTTTAGGTTATAGGTTAAGGTTATAGGTTTAGGTTAGGTTTAGGATAAGGTTATAGGTTATAGCTTTGGGAATTGAGAATAGGTTAAGGTTTAGGCTTTGAAAATCGGGTTGGGGTTCGTGATCGGGTTTAGGCTTGGATTTTCATGTTTAGGCTTTGGTTTAGGGTAGGGAGTTGAGATTGGGATTAGGTGTAGGTTTAGGTTTAGGGATTTGAGAATAGGTTAAGGTTTAGGTAATAGGTGTAGGTTTGGTTTTAGGATAAGGTTAAGGTTATAAGTTTAGGTTATAGGTTAAGGTTATAGGTTTAGGTTATAGGTTTAGGTTAGGTTTAGGATAAGGTTATAGGTTATAGCTTTGGGAATTGAGAATAGGTTAAGGTTTAGGCATTGGAAATCGGGTTTGGGTTTGGGATCGGTTTAGGCTTGGGTTTTCATGTTTAGGCTTAGGCTTAGGGTAGGGAGATGAGATTGGGATTAGGTGTAGGTTTAGGTTTAGGGATTTGAGAATAGGTTAAGGTTTAGGTAATAGGTGTAGGTTTCGGTTTAGGAAAAGGTTAAGGTTATAAGTTTAGGTTATAGGTTTAGGTTAGGTTTAGGATAAGGTTAATAGGTTATAGCTTTGGGAATTGAGAATAGGTTAAGGTTTAGGCATTGGAAATCGGGTTGGGGTTCGGGATCGGGTTTAGGCTTAGGTTTTCATGTTTAGGCTTTGGTTTAGGGTAGGGAGTTGAGATTGGGATTAGGTGTAGGTTTAGGTTTAGGGATTTGAGAATAGGTTAAGGTTTAGGTAATAGGTGTAGGTTTTGGTTTTAGGATAAGGTTAAGGTTATAAGTTTTGGTTATAGGTTAACTTTATAGGTTTAGGTTATAGGTTTAGGTTAGGTTTAGGATAAGGTTATAGGTTATAGCTTTGGGAATTGAGAATAGGTTAAGGTTTAGGCATTGGAAATCGGGTTGGGGTTCGTGATCGGGTTTAGGTCTGTGTTTTCATGTTTAAGCTTTGGTTTAGGGTAGGGAGTTGAGATTGGGATTAGCTGTAGGTTTAGGTTTAGGGATTTGAGAATAGGTTAAGGTTTAGGTAATAGGTGTAGGTTTTGGTTTTAGGATAAGGTTAAGGTTATAAGTTTAGGTTATAGGTTAAGGTTATAGGTTTAGGTTATTGGTTTAAGTTAGGTTTAGGATAAGGTTATAGGTTATAGCTTTGGGAATTGAGAATAAGTTAAGGTTTAGGTATTGGAAATCGGGTTGGGGTTTGGAATCGGGTTTAAGTTTGGGTTTTCAAGTTTAGGCTTTGGCGGGTAGGGAGATGAGATTGGGATTAGGTGTAGGTTTAGGTTTAGGGATTTGATAATAGGTTAAGGTTTAGGTAATAGGTGTAGGTTTCGGTTTAGGAAAAGGTTAAGGTTATAAGTTTAGGTTATAGGTTAAGGTTATAGGTTTAGGTTAGGTTTAAGATAAGGTTATAGGTTATAGCTTTGGGAATTGAGAATAGGTTAAGGTTTAGGCATTGGAAATCGGGTTGGGGTTTGGGATCGGCTTTAGGTTTGGGTTTTCATGTTTAGGCTTAGGCTTAGGGTAAGGATATGAGATTGGGATTAGGTGTAGGTTTAGGTTTAGGGATTTGAGAATAGGTTAAGGTTTAGGTAATAGGTGTAGGTTTTGGTTTTAGGATAAGGTTAAGGTTATAAGTTTAGGGTATAGGTTAAGGTTATAGGTTTAGGTTATAGGTTTAGGTTAGGTTTAGGAAAAGGTTATAGGTTATAGCTTTGGGAATTGAGAATAGGCTAAGGTTTAGGCATTGGAAATCGGGTTAGGGTTTGGGATTGGGTTTAGGCTTGGGTTTTCATGTTAAGGCTTAGGCTTAGGGTAGGGAGATGAGATTGGGATTAGGTGTAGGTTTAGGTTAAGGGATTTGAGAATAGGTTAAGATTTAGGTAATAGGTGTAGGTTTCGGTTTTAGGAAAAGGTTAAGGTTATAAGTTTAGGTTATAGGTTAAGGTTATAGGTTTAGGTTAGGTTTAGGATAAGGTTATAGGTTGTAGCTTTGGGAATTGAGAATAGGTTAAGGTTTAGGCATTGGAGATCGGGTTGGGGTTCGGGATCGGGTTTAGGCTTGGGTTTTCATGTTTAAGCTTTGGTTTAGGGTAGGGAGTTAAGATTGGGATTAGGTGTACGTTTAGGTTTAGGGATTTGAGAATAGGTTAAGGTTTAGGTAATAGGTGTAGGTTTTAGTTTTAGGATAAGATTAAGGTTATAAGTTTAGGTTATAGGTTAAGGTTATAGGTTTAGGTTATTGGTTTAGGTTAGGTTTAGGATAAGGTTATAGGTTATAGCTTTGGGAATTGAGAATAGGCTAAGGTTTAGGTATTGGAAATCAGGTTGGGGTTTGGAATCGGGTTTAAGCTTGGGTTTTCATGTTTAGGCTTAGGCGGGTAGGGAGATGAGATTGGGATTAGATGTAGGTTTAGGTTTAGGGATTTGATAATAGGTTAAGGTTTAGGTAATAGGTGTAGGTTTCGGTTTTAGAAAAAAGGTTAAGGTTATAAGTTTAGGTTATAGGTTAAGGTTATAGGTTTAGGTTAGGTTTAAGATAAGGTTATAGGTTCTAGCTTTGGGAATTGTGAATAGGTTAAGGTTTAGGCATTGGAAATCGGGTTGGGTTTTGGGATCGGGTTTAGGTTTGGGTTTTCATGTTTAGGCTTAGGCTTAGGGTAAGGAGATGAGATTGGGATTAGGTGTAGGTTTAGGTTTAGGGATTTGAGAATAGGTTAAGGTTTAGGTAATAGGTGTAGGTTTTGGTTTTAGGATAAGGTTAAGGTTATAAGTTTAGGGTATAGGTTAAGGTTATAGGTTTAGGTTATAGGTTTAGGTTAGGTTTAGGAAAAGGTTATAGGTTATAGCTTTGGGAATTGAGAATAGGCTAAGGTTTAGGCATTGGAAATCGGGTTAGGGTTTGGGATTGGGTTTAGGCTTGGGTTTTCATGTTAAGGCTTAGGCTTAGGGTAGGGAGATGAGATTGGGATTAGGTGTAGGTTTAGGTTTAGGGATTTGAGAATAGGTTAAGATTTAGGTAATTGGTGTAGGTTTCGGTTTAGGAAAAGGTTAAGGTTATAAGTTTAGGTTATAGGTTAAGGTTATAGGTTTAGGTTAGGTTTAGGATAAGGTTATAAGTTATAGCTTTGGGAATTGAGAATAGGTTAAGGTTTAGGCATTGAAAATCGGGTTGGGGTTCGGGATCGGGTTTAGGCTTGGGTTTTCATGTTTAGGCTTTGGTTTAGGGTAGGGAGTTGAGATTGGGATTAGGTGTAGGTATAGGTTTAGGGATTTAGAATAGGTTAAGGTTTAGGTAATAGGTGCGGGTTTTGGTTTTAGGATAAGGTTAAGGTTATAAGTTTAGGTTATAGGTTAAGGTTATAGGTTTAGGTTAGGTTTAGGATAAGGTTATAGGTTATAGCTTTGGGAATTGAGAATAGGTTAAGGTTTAGGCATTGGAAATCGGGTTAGGGTTTAGGATCGGTTTAGGCTTGGGTTTTCATGTTTAGGCTTAGGCTTAGGGTAGGGAGATGAGATTGGGATTAGGTGTAGGTTTAGGTTTAGGGATTTGAGAATAGGTTAAGGTTTAGGTAATAGGTGTAGGTTTCGGTTTAGGATAAGGTTAAGGTTATAAGTTTAGGTTATAGGTTAAGGTTATAGGTTTAGGTTAGGTTTAGGATAAGGTTATAGGTTATAGCTTTGGGAATTGAGAATAGGTTAAGGTTTAGGCATTGGAAATCGGGTTAGGGTTTAGGATCGGTTTAGGCTTGGGTTTTCATGTTTAGGCTTAGGCTTAGGGTAGGGAGATGAGATTGGGATTAGGTGTAGGTTTAGGTTTAGGGATTTGAGAATAGGTTAAGGTTTAGGTAATAGGTGTAGGTTTCAGTTTTAGGAAAAGGTTAAGGTTATAAGTTTAGGTTATAGGCTTAGGTTAGGTTTAGGATAAGGTTATAGGTTATACCTTTGGGAATTGAGTATAGGTTAAGGTTTAGGCATTGGAAATCGGGTTGGGATTCGGGATCGGGTTTAGGCTTGGGTTTTCATGTTTAGGCTTTGGTTTAGGGTAGGGAGTTGAGATTGGGATTAGGTGTAGGTTTAGGTTTTGGGATTTGAGAATAGGTTAAGGTTTAGGTAATAGGAGTAGGTTTTGGTTTTAGGATAAGGTTAAGGTTATAAGTTTTGGTTATAGGTTAAGGTTATAGGTTTAGGTTATAGGTTTAGGTTAGGTTTAGGATAAGGTTATAGATTATAGCTTTGGGAATTGAGAATAGGTTAAGGTTTAGGTATTGAAAATCGGGTTGGTGTTTAGGATCGGGTTTAGGCTTGGGTTTTCATGTTTAGTGAGGCTTAGGGTAGGGAGATGAGATTGGGATTAGGTGTTGGTTTAGGTTTATGGATTTGAGAATAGGTTAAGGTTTAGGTAATAGGTGTAGGTTTCGGTTTTAGGAAAAGGTTAAGGTTATAAGTTTAGGTTATAGGTTAAGGTTATAGGTTTAGGTTAGGTTTAGGATAAGGTTATAGGTTATAGCTTTGAGAATTGAGAATAGGTTAAGGTTTAGGCTTTGGAAATCGGGTTGGGGTTCGGGATCGGGTTTAGGTTTGGGTTTTCATGTTTAAGCTTTGGTTTAGGGTAGGGAGTTGAGATTGGGATTAGGTGTAGGTTTAGGTTTAGGGATTTGAGAATAGGTTAAGGTTTAGGTAATAGGTGTAGGTTTTGGTTTTAGGATAAGGTTAAGGTTATAAGTTTAGGTTACTAGTTAAGGTTATAGGTTTAGGTTATAGGTTTAGGTTAGGTTTAGGATAAGGTTATAGGTTATAGCTTTGGGAATTGAGAATAGGTTAAGGTTTAGGTATTGGAAATTGGGTTGGGGTTTGGAATCGGGTTTAGGCTTGGGTTTTCATGTTTAGGCTTAGCGGGTAGGGAGATGAGATTGGGATTACGTGTAGGTTTAGGTTTAGGGATTTGATAATAGGTTAAGGTTTAGGTAATAGGTGTAGGTTTCGGTTTTAGGAAAAGGTTAAGGTTATAAGTTTAGGTTATAGGTTAAGGTTATAGGTTTAGGTTAGGTTTAAGATAAGGTTATAGGTTATAGATTTGGGAATTGAGAATAGGTTAAGGTTTTGGCATTAGAAATCGGGTTGGGGTTTGAGATCGGGTTTAGGTTTGGGTTTTCATGTTTAGGCTTAGGCTTAGGGTAAGGAGATGAGATTGGGATTAGGTGTAGGTTTAGGTTTAGGGATTTGAGAATAGGTTAAGGTTTAGGTAATAGGTGTAGGTTTCGGTTTTAGGAAAAAGGTTAAGGTTATAGGTTTAGGTTATAGGTTTAGGTTAGGGTTTAGGATAAGGTTATAGGTTATAGCTTTGGGAATTGAGAATAGGTTAAGGTTTTGGCATTGGAAATCGGTTTGGGGTTCGGGATCGGGTTTAGGCTTGGGTTTTCATGTTTAGGCTTTGGTTTAGGGTAGGGAGTTGAGATTGGGATTAGGTGTAGGTTTAGGTTTAGGATTTGAGAATAGGTTAAGGTTTAGGTAATAGGTGTAGGTTTTGGTTTTAAGATAAGGTTAAGGTTATAAGTTTAGGTTATAGGTTAAGGTTATAGGTTTAGGTTATAGGTTTAGGTTAGGTTTAGAATAAGATTATAGGTTATAGCTTTGGGAATTGAGAATAGGTTAAGGTTTAGGCATTGTAAATCGGGTTGGGGTTTGGAATCGGGTTTAGGCTTGGGTTTTCATGTTTAGGCTTTGGTTTAGGGTAGGGAGTTGAGATTGGGATTAGGTGTAGGTTTAGGTTTAGGGATTTGAGAATAGGTTAAGGTTTAGGTAATAGGTGTAGGTTTTGGTTTTATGATAAGGTTAAGGTTATAAGTTTAGGTTATAGGTTAAGGTTATAGGTTTAGGTTATAGGTTTTGGTTAGGTTTAGGATAAGGTTATAGGTTATCGCTTTGGGAATTGAGAATAGGTTAAGGTTTAGGCATTGGAAATCGGGTTGGGGTTTAGAATCGGGTTTAGGCTTGGGTTTTCATGTTTTGGCTTAAGCTTAGGGTAGGGAGATGAGATTGGGATTAGGTGTAGGTTTAGGTTTAGGGATTTGAGAATAGGTTAAGGTTTAGGTAATAGGTGTAGGTTTCGGTTTTAGGATAAGGTTAAGGTTATAAGTTTAGGTTATAGGTTAAGGTTATAGGTTTAGGTTAGGTTTAGGATAAGGTTATAGGTTATAACTTTGGGAATTGAGAATAGGTTAAGGTTTAGGCATTGGAAATCGGGTTGGGGTTCGGGATCGGGTTTAGGCTTGGGTTTTCATGTTTAGGCTTAGGTTTAGGGTAGGGAGTTGAGATTGGGATTAGGTGTAGGTTTAGGTTTAGGATTTGAGAATAGGTTAATGTTTAGGTAATAGGTGTAGGTTTAGGTAATAGGTGGGTTTGGTTTTGGATAAGGTTAAGGTTATAAGTTTAGGTTATAGGTTAAGGTTATAGGTTTAGGTTATAGGTTTAGGATAAGATTATAGGTTATAGCTTTGGGAATTGAGAATAGGTTATGGTTTAGGCATTTTGGTTCGGGATCGGGTTTAGGCTTGGGTTTTCATGTTTAGGCTTAGGTTTAGGGAGGGAGTAAGAAGGTTTAGGTTTAGGTTTAGAGTGTAGGTTAGGTTGAGGGATTTGAGAATAGGATTAAATTATAAGTATAGGTTTAGGTTGGGTTATAGGTTTAGGTTAAGGGTGTGGTACCTGCAAATACAGACATAAACATGGCCTGTCCAAATGGTCAGGCCCTTCCAATGCTGTCCATAGGAAATGGACAGCTTCATCATAGTGATAATAGCGGTTCCCACCTTCCAGGGACCCCCGCTCATCCGGATAGCTCCGAACACATCCGATGCCGCTCCATTAATCTCGAGCAAATACATAAATACGGTCTGTCCAAATGGCCAGGCCCTTCCAATCTTGTCCATAGGAAATGGAACTGACTTCATCATGGTCATAACGGCGGTTCCCACCTTCCAGGGACCCCGCTCATCCGGATAGCTCGACCCACATCCAGTCTCGCTCCATTAATCTCAAGCAAATACAAACATAATCACGGCCTGTCCAAATGGCCAGGCCCTTCCAATGCTGTCCATAGGAAATGGACAGCTTCATCATGGTCATAACAGCGGTTCCCACCTTCCAGGGACCCCCGCTCATCCGGATAGCTCCGACGCACATCCAGGTCTGCTCCATTAATCTCGAGCAAATACAGACATAATCACGGCCTGTCCAAATGGCCAGGCCCTTCCAATGTTGTCCATACGAAATGGACAGCTTCATCATGGTCATAACAGCGGTTCCCACCTTCCAGGGACCCCCGCTCATCCGGATAGCTCCGACGCACATCCGGGTCTGCTCCATTAATTCTAAGGCAATATAATTAAATCCTAAATTAGTTACTCATCCAAGGTTGGATAGATTGTAATACTTTCATATTTCCATTTAAACGTCCACGTCGAAAATCCGGCAGCATCTCCCCATGCCTCTCCAGATAAGTTAATCTTACGTTACATTCCGATGCCAAATATCTAAATCAATGTAAAGATATTTGACATTGGATACGGAACGAAAGAAACATATCCAGAGAGAAACGAAGAGATGGACCGCGGATCAAGCATGAACATATAAATAGTGTATGAAAGCATACTTTCCATCTAACCTTGAACTGTTCAAAAAGGGACAATTTGAGCGATTTCTATGCCACCAAAAACACACCATATCTATGTATGGCCCCATAGAAATCCTCAAATGAGTAACTAATTATCTAACTTACAAATCTTATAATTACATCCGACGCACCATTCACCCATGCTCAAGTGAACCAAGTCAAGCATTATTCACACATGTTCAAGTGAACCAAGTTAAGCATCATTCGCACATTTTTATACACAACCAAGTTGAGCATCATTCACACATGTTCAAGTGAACTAAGTAAAGCATCATTCATACATGTTCAAGTGAATTGATTTAAGCATTATAAGCAAATGTTCTAGGGGGCTGATCTTTGCATCATTACCACATATCCAGGTCGATCCAGTTAAGCATCATAAACACATGTTGTTGCCAAATATCTTGGCATCATTACTACACATCCGAGTTGATTGATTTAAGCATCATAAACACATGTTCCAAGTTGGAGTGATTTAATCATCGTAAACGCATGTCCAAGTGGACTGATTCAAGCATTGTAAACACATGTCCAAGTGGACTGATTTAAGTACTATAAGCATTGTAAACACATGTCCAAGTGGACTGATTTCATGTCTTGCATCAGATAAGAGATATTTAATGAAATTTTATTACATGGTTGGCTGATTGATTTTGCATAGTTAGCTGCCTAATTAGGAGGCTTGGGCCTCTTTATTGATGGGCCAAATGTGGCCTTGGGCCTAGGCCTAATGGGTTTGGGCGTGGCCCATGGATCTTGGGCCCAATTTAGCCTACATCAGATTTTGGAGCTGATTTGAAATTTTGTCTATGAACTGAAAGAGTTTTTTTTCTAATTCTAGATATTGAGGAATATTTCTCATCATTCCAAGAACTGCTTTCTAGCAATTCGTTTGTCAATCCGCTAACTTGTTTTGTTATTCTTCCCTTTTTAATGTCTAAAGGCGTGAAGAATCACTTGAAGATGTGATAGGCTGATTCACTTGAAGATGTATGATAGCACATTTACGTCACTTGAAAACTGAATATAGCAAGTGTGCCATATGTATTCATGATCAGTATGAATATTATGACACATGTGCAATGCTTAAATATTGAATGTAGCATGTGTGGGTGGTTTTAATTTATAAATGAGTAGTTTCATATGTGACACATTTATACTTATGATTAGTGTGACACATATGTCATTTATGTGCACATGAGGTAATTATACATTTATACTATGTGTTTTATAATAAAAAAATGAGCTAACTAAACTTCACGCTTTGTTGTCCAATCGACATTAATAGCTAATTTTTTGAGTAAGCTTATCATAGGTTTTATTAAAACAAGTGTCATTATCCAAATAATAGTTGCCAACAATAAACCTTGTAGAACAAGGTTGGTTGAAATGGAAAGTTTATACAACTCCTAATGCATTCGGAGTTTTATGTGCAAATCATGAGGCTTGATAAGCATACTCTTATAAATAGTATATGCAATACACATTAATGCAAACTATGCCAAGGCATGGAACTATTGATAATAAAAGACTATTTGAACACTCAAAAAAGTTGCCTATTACACAAGTTTGTCAAGCTCCTTTTTATATATAAGATGAGAAAATGCGTTGAATCTTCTTTTTATGACAAATAGATAAATTTTATTTGTCTAGATTATGATTGAGTCACATTGTCACATATTACTGTGGCATTATACACAGAAGTAACGATGTGACCCAAATACAATGCAGTCAAACAAAATTTCCCATTGAGAAAGTAATGATGGGGCCGAATACAATGCAGTTTAAACAAGATTTATCGATGCAACTTAAGGATGGACTCGGCACCACTGGGAGAGCTCACCTTCACAGACAACTCTAGTTGGATTCGTAGCGAAATTTAGACTTGGTGTGAAAGTCGTCGATGGTTACTTGTGATGGGGTTCGTGTTCGTGAGGCTAAGACAGAGGCTTTTGCTATTAAGGATCATAGGGAGAATGTATGTCGCCCTTTGCCTTTGAGTGGTTTACTAAGCTCACATGCACATCTATACATGGTCACGTGTCAACCTAATACATGTGTGGGACACCTCAGTGCCGTGCATCGTGGGGTATAAATGACCTGGTGGCAAAATCGGTTCACTCATCATATGGACCACACATGTACGTTGAATTTTGAAATGTTGGTAGTATTTTATGTCATCCATTGGTCTTGTTCATTTATGGCTCATATTGACGATTTGATCGGTCTATTTCTAGGTCAAAGGTGTTGATCATACGATGTATGGCATGGATGTCCCCACATGTAGAGGCGCATGTGGCTTAGAGAAACTCCTATCCTCAATGTTTTTCCTTTTCCTTTTTCTTTGTTTTGATGGATCAAACAATAATGTTTCAAAGATCTCACACTCTTTATCTTGAAAGGCAGAATGGAGAACTTTATAAAAAAAAAAAAAACTCCTTTTGATAAACATTTAGGATAATGTTCTCGGTATTGTTATGAAGACACTAAATGACATTATTTCCATAAGTTTGTATTGTAGTGTATAAGAAACATTACCCACCAAGCTCTACAACGATGAGGTGTGGATATTGGATAGAATAACAAAGGATGGAAACTCGCACAAGAAGTTACCGGTTGAAATCTTAACCGTTGAAGATTTTCTCCCAGCAATTTTACATCCATTCCCATGTGATTCCTGGTTATAAATCGCTTCTCTCGAGATTATCTTAAAACACTGAAAGTACTATCTGATAATGGTTATCCTACAAATGGATGATTCCACATTGATTTCACAAAAAAGTTCACCCTCAATCAACATTTATTTGGTAAGCACCACAGTTCTCAACATCTCAAGATTCGCTTGACGAGACATTTTACCATCCATGGGGGAGAAAATGTACAATCCATATATGATTGATTGGGTGGTCCATGTGTCCAAATGCAACTCAATCACCGTACAGTGCACTCAATTCTCTCTCTCTCTCTCTCTCTCTCTCTCTCTCTCTCTCTTGATTGATTGATTGATTTTGGCAATATTATATTATTTTACTATCAATATAGGGTTGTATCACTCTTGATATCATGTTGTGTGAGTTGGTGGATACATTTGTGTCATTTTTATTTTTATTTTTATTTTTATGTGGAAAATGATTTACATCTATTTGGGTGGGCACCATAAAAAGAAAGAGGTCTCACCTATTCTATAATCCACATAAAAAGGAAAACAAACCAGATTGCCTAGTTATGGAAGTAGCTAAATACAGGAATATACATAGCCACTACAAAACACCTTGATACTATACCACTCAATATCTGAAAACAACCTACACCAAAATCTATCTTCATTCATGAACCTTAGCATAGGCCTCTTCTCAGGTTACTCAAAACCACTTAATTTGTAAAATCTCTATTTTGTAAAATCAGAAAAACCCCAATTCGGGGTCCACATTCAAATCTGTAAGCCCTAAAATCCCCAAATCCCTAAATGAGGGTCCACATCAAATCAAAAATCCATAAATTACTAAATCCCGAATTCATAAATCGGCATTGAGAGAGAGAGAGAGAGTAACCTAGGTTTTGAGGAGCTAGAGATCGTAGATCGCAGGATAGATGTCTGAGATGTCTGGATTTCCTCCCCTTCTTCTTCTTCTTCTTCTTCTTCTTCTTCTTCTTCTTCTTCTTTCTTTCTTCTTCTTCTTCTTCTTCTTTTTTCGAGTGCTCTCCAAGTCACTCTCACGGATCTAAGGTGGGTTTACGGCGAATGGGGATTTCAAACCCTAGCTAGAGAGAGAGAGAGAGAGAGAGAGAG
Organism: Magnolia changhungtana; assembly: GCA_030180095.1. Taxonomy (NCBI): domain Eukaryota; kingdom Viridiplantae; phylum Streptophyta; class Magnoliopsida; order Magnoliales; family Magnoliaceae; genus Magnolia; species Magnolia changhungtana. Next base: position 143,007 of record JASAUF010000394.1, on the reverse strand, counting down.
GTGTTGGGAAAGAGGGTGGCGCGGAGAGAGAGAGAGAGAGAGAGAGAGAGAGAGAGAGAGAGAGAGAGAGGTGTTGGGAGAGGGCGGGCGCGAGAGAGAGAGAGAGAGAGAGAGAGAGAGAGAGAGAGAGAGAGAGAGAGAGAGAGAGGAGGGTTTGGGAGGGGGGGCAAGGGAATTTTTGGAGGGATTTGGGTTTTGGGAGGGGCGGGCGCGGGATTTGGGGGTTTTGGGAGGGGTAGTGTCTTTGGGTAAACACTTGTGGGGTCCACCTTGATTTATGTATTTTATCCACTCCGTCCATCCATTTTACCTGATAATTTTAGTGATTGACCCAACAAATGAAGTATATACAAACCTCAATTGGACCACACCACCAGAAACAATGTGAATTGAACATCGACCATTGAAAATTTCTTGAGAGCATTGGAAGTTTTGGATCAAGCTTGTTTTTGTGATTTGCCTTCATCCATGGATTTGTGATCTTATGAACAGGTTGGATGAGAAATATACATCACTGTGGACCCTATAGAGGTTTCAACGGTGGAAATAATTATTCCAACTCAAGCTTTTTTGTATGGTCCACTTGATTTTTGGGCATGCTTAATTTTTTGTCTCAACCTCGTAAAATATGATGGAAAAATTAATGGATGGACGGCATGGATAGACCAGATACATTCACGGTGGGCCCAACAGATTGATGGATGACCATCCATAATAAAGGCCATCAGTTGGACGGTTCAGATTGATGGATGACCCTTTTACACCTAATGCAGAGAGAAGGATCTACCATGTCAGGGTCCTTCTGGCTCCATGTAGCATGTTAGTTCACACTTCACTGTCAGTTCAAGCTTGCCCGAGCTTGACTTGACTCGGATCGAACCCAACTCTCAGTTACTTTGATATTGTTGTTGCTCACCAAGTGTTCGATGAAATGACTCAATAAAGTGTGGCTAGTAGCAAGGAAGGTACGTATATGAAAAAAGACCATTTCTATGATCACATTCTAATGTATCATATGGACATTATTGTGGAATTTTAGATCGGGCTTATATTTATATTTTTCACTTATCCATGTCCATGTGACCCTATGAACGGGTTAGATGGTGAATAAACCTCAACGTGGGCCCAGTAAAAGAATCATCTTTCAATGGTGGACAAATTAAGTCCATTGTTTCCTTTCATGTGGGCCAATTGAACATTATTGGACCGGTTTCCCAGGTGAACTCACTCGTTTTCAAACAGGTGAAAGAATGTAATAATTACTTTTTTATTAGACGGTTAAAAATGAGAAAAATATTCAATAGTGATTTTCCACATATTCAATAGTGATTTTCCGCATATTCAATAGTGATATCCACCATTAAAATCCTCCTGAGGTCCACTGTACTGTTTGTTTGACATCCAATCTACTCAGACCGCTTGTTGGATAGAAAGTATCCCAGAACCATACTACCGAAAATCCTAGCCATGTGATTGCTAACCATCCAATATACATTGCCAATTAACAAGAACACCGTTGTGGTCCAAATTCAAAGGCCAAAAATAGATGGTCAAGATTGTTTGAACACTGTAACCTGGGCCATTTCGCGTCAGGAGAATGGTACACTACTAATTCCAATTGCGAGTCGGGTGTAGAGTACCTTTTGTAATACACCACGTCCTATGATAATTTACTACCATTTCAAAAATCTCAAGGACTCTTCAGCCATGCACATGGCATCTTAGTAAGAAAATCCAGAGCGTCCAAATTACTCAGCTAATCATAAACGGGAAATTGCCTAAAATTTACAATGAGAAGATAATGTTAGCCATCTTATTTTGTCGTTGGACTATGAACCCATCACCATTTATCTTCCAACCATCCATTTGATAGACAAAAAATGGATGGTTAGACTACTAGATCAATGTGATTTTAGAGAGATGCAAGGACTAAAATGTGGTGAACTACCATAGATGTCTATGTTGCTATCAGAAGAGAAAAAGCTCATATGTTGTGGGTGTGTTTTAAAAAGGAAAAAAGAAAGTAACTAAATTAAAATCCATTCAAAATCTTGAGATAAGACTTTAATAGAGTAAGAACTGAAACTAATACTAATTTATTCATCTAAATTGAGAATTGGTGGACGTACCATCAATCAATGGTTGTAAAGAAAAATATCAAATGGTTGCTTTTACTCATGGCTTTCATCTTTGTGGACATCCAAGGATCTCTCCGTGTCTTTAGATTCTAAACAATATTATTATTATTATTATTATTATTATTATTATTATTATTTTTATTATTTTTAGCAACAGCTGAAAAACAAAGAAAGCAACATTACACACCAGTTCAAAAACATCAAACAATAGGCCTTTTACTTTATTTCGTTTATTTATTTATTTTTGGCGAGTCATGTAACGATCTGACTCGCCCGAGTCTTGTTATTTGACTCGATCCAGTTGTTTTTCTTTCTTGTTGGACCGTAGCCTTTCCCGTCTGTCACGTATCTGTCGTGATGAACGGATACAATCAGGGATTTCCATTAGATATGGTAAAATGTCTTCCTGTTCTCTTGCCGAAAGAGAAGATGTTGGTTACAAATCTCTCGGTTGTAGATCTCGACACTCATCATCTGTGCGTGTAGAGGAGGGTCTGACGGCTTGATAGTTGATATAGACTCATGAATATGTTTCTCTCATTGCATCACTATGTGATGATCCAGTCGTTCATCTAGAAGTTCCTACGCCAAATTGCAGGTTTTGAAAAAAAAATCGTGGGCCACCATGATGTATTTGGTTTGTCAATGTCGTCCATACATTTTAATAATTACTTTTATTACACAATACCAAAAATTGGCCAATGCATACCAATTTTTAACCTAGCAATCTTTTGAATGCTTTTAAACGTATCACCGTCAAGCACCTCAAGCATTGGGTGATGGAGAATCAATTTTTGTGAATCAATAATCAAAACCAGTAGAGGGAAACTGCTAACCTGCCCACTTGGGTTTCATTTTCTACACTAAAATACTCAACCAAATGCCAATCTAGGTGTGCTTAAAAAACAGGCCTCAGTTACAATTTGAACCAATACAGACTATGCTTAGTGTATCATCTCACTTTTCACTTCAATCTTCTCGAAATCCAAACCCTAGCTCTAAATCCAAGAATCCCCACCATAACCAAAAAAAAAAAAAAAAAATCTCTGAACACAATAGAGATCAAGATACCATGATGGGTTATCGCGTTATTTCATTCTTTTATAGCTTTTGAGAGAGCCAAGGCACCATGTGGCCTGTGTGTTTGTGATGTCTCTCGCTTCCTCTCTCTCTGTCTCTCTTTGGCTCATGCCATTGCCAAACGCCCTACCCAGAGAGAGAGAGAGAGAGAGAGAGAGAGAGAGAGAGGGGTATCTCTCTCTCTTTCAATCTCTCTCAATATTAATGCCAGGAATTTGGGAGTTAGTAGCTTGTAAATTCTCGATTTGAATGTGGACCCCAAAATGGGTTTTCTCGATTTTACAAATTGGGATTTAGGGATTTTAGAATGTGAGAAAATGGACCCCAAAATGTCAAGTCTCCAATTGGGCTATTTAGGGATCCCTTAGTCCCATGTCATCATCCCATGATCATCATCCGTGATCTTGATTTGAAGAAGGTAATGTTTTAGGTCTTGAATTTTGAATGAGATAAAAGTGAAGAAGGTAATGTTTTGGGTTTTGATGTTTGAACGAGAAGAAAGTAGAAGTTTTTTAACAAGGAATTCGATTTTGGATGTTTTGGGTTTTGATGTTTGAATAGGATGAGAGTGAAAAAGGTGAGAACTTTGTTGGTAGGAAATGATGGATTTGGGATGTGGGTGTTTTCGGTTTGATGTTTGAATGGGATAAAATGGAGGAGTTCTTTTTTTTTGTTTTTTTTTTCCTTTCTTCTTCTTTTTTAATGATTAATTCCGATTTTGGGTGTTTTGGGTGGGAAATGATGAATTTGGATTTTGAGTGATTTGGCTTTACATCTTTGAGATGTTAATTGGAAAAGGTGCTTTTTTGGTAAGAGATGATGAATTTGGGACATGGTTTTTTATGTTTGAATGCAAGTGAAAAAGGTGCTTTTTCTTGGTATCCAATTACTATTGATTTCATGTGGTGTGTTGCACCTGAGATTTCTATTGTGGGGTCCACTACAGATTTTTATCTGCCTCATTCTTTGGCTCATGACATAAAATGATATCTCAAAATGGATGGACGGTGTGGATATAACAAATACATCATAGTGGGGCCCACAAAACTTGGTGGATGTTGGTCGGTGCTCTATGGGTCCCACCATGATGTATGTGTTTCATCCATGTCGTCCATCCATTTTTACAAATTATATTAGGGCTTGATGCCAAAAATGAGAGGGATATAAATCTCAGTTGGACCAAACCACATGAAAACCATAGTGATTGGATATCCACCATTAAAACCCTCCCAAGGCCCATTGTACTTTCTATTTGACATCCAATTTGTTGATCAAGTCATATAGGCCCAGATGAAGGGAAGAAAACATATAAGATTGATCCAAAACTTTATATGGCCCATAAAAGGTTTTTAATGGTCGACGCTCATTCAACATTGTTTCCTATAATGTGGTCCAGTTGAGATTGGGATATACCTCATTTTTTTATCTCATACCATAAAATGAAAGGGAAAAATAGATGGACGGCAGGGATGAAACACATACATCATGGTGGGGCCCACAGAGCACCGACCACGTCCCGCTTGTGAGAGAGACTTGGTCTCTCTCGCTCTCTGACCTCTTTCACTCTCGGACCCTCTCTCACTCTCGCTCTGTCCTCTCTCTCTCTCTCTCTCTCTCTCTCTCTCTCTCTCTCTCTCTCTCTCTCTCACCCCGCCCCTCTCTCCACCGCCCTCTCTCTCCACCCCCCCCTCTCTCCACCGCGCCCTCTCTCTCTCTCTCTCTCGGTGCTCTCCATCTCTCCACCGCGTCGTCTCTCCACCGCCCTCTCTCCACGCATCCTCTAAAGCTCGGTTGACCGTGATCGGCGCTCCAACTCAAACAGGTATCTCTCTCTCTCTCTCTCTCAATCTCAATATCAATTGAAACGATTTGGGGTTTTAGGGATTTAGGGATTTGGGGATTTGGGGATTTAGGGATTTAGGGACGCTTCATTCATGCAATTTCGTGGCTTTCTTTTTCATCGTTTGGATCTTCTTCTTCTTCTTCTTCTTCTCCTCCTCCAAACGATTTGTTAATAGTAAACCTGCTACATCCCATCGGCCTATGAGGTTAATGCGAGAAATACAATGAAAATAGGATACTGTGGGATCACTGTCTTCTGTAGTGGGTTCTTCGTTTTATTTATTTATTTATTTATTTTTTGTTTGAAAAAGAGGCTTTGTGAAGGTAATTTTAAAAAAACTGGAGGATATCAGTGAATTTCAGTGGATGGTGAAAGAGGACGTTGGAAGAATTTTTTTATTTATTTTTTTTAATTTTAATTTTTAAAATTTTTTATTGGCATTTTATCACACACATATATATATGGTTATTATTGATAGTGCTAGTTTGTAGGATTTGTTTTTTATTTTTAATTTCAAATTTGTAAACTAATTTTTAGATGTTCCTATTTTGTAGGCCTTTCGATAATAAATTTTATTTCAAAAAATTTAAGCTTTTTTTTTCTTCTTCTTAATTTTAATTTTGCTATAATATAAGACCTTCATAATTAAATAATTTTAATTTTGCTATAATATAGGGCCTTCATAATTAAGGGGCCTTAGGTGATTGCCTCACCTGCCTACCCTTTTGAGCTGCCCTGATTAGATGGGACTAACATCATTATTACACAATAATTGCATGTATGGAAATACCATAGTATTGTAGCCATCAAATCCCATGATTAAGCAAAATCATGTTTGGTGGACCATGGAATTGTAATCAACGGACCAAATTTACAATGGATGTAGTTCACTTGTACACATATAGAACTAGAATGTCACGTGTAAATGGTGTATATGGATGGGCGGCATGGATAAACGCATGCATCAATGTGGTGCCCAGATGTGTAGTGAATTTTAAAATTTACTGAAATCCTGCACGAGACCAAATGCAATTCCATCCCACCTAATTCCAACTTTTCCCATCCTCTCCAAATGAGGATGGAATTGCACGAGACCAAATGCGATTCTATCCTACCTAATCCCATCTAATACCCTGTGCCAATTGCCCCATATGTGTTGAAATCCCACTATGGTGTGAGTGTGTGTGGGGTTTTTTTTATATATATATAAGTCAAGAAAACCTTAAATTGCATTAAATTTGAATGGACATAATTTTGTGACTAATTATAGAATTCATGTTTAAAATATTGTCAAAAATAGAAAGGCTGATTTCAAGGTTAAAGATATGTTTTACTTCACAATTTATTAATTTTTTTAGTAAAAATATAAGTTGGCTATCTTTTAACTGAATTTTATGAATGCACTCTTATGTCATAGTCTTTATTTAAGTTAATAGAAGTGGTTTTTACAAGTTCAAGCAATCTAACATTTCTAATAATTTTTATTATTTAAGGAAAGTTTTTATCTTTAGTTAAATTATGAGTTTAGTGCATTTGATTATAAATGTACATCATGTTGTTAGACTTTTAATTAGGTAGGTTCCACATGATCGATGGTTTGGATGACCTGAACGTTGGATATTTAGATTGAGTATATCAGTGGACTCTTCTACAATTGTGATCGTTTTATTTTTTATTTATTATTATTTTTTTTATTAGCTTTGTTAGTACACCCACTCTCAATTCACACTTCACAGTTAGCCACCCTGACAAGGAAATCAATACCAAGACCTCAGTATTGAAACGAGGTATCCTTCACTCAATCTACCGCTTGAGCTATGGATCAGGGTGTCTATTGTGATTGATTTATATACATAATAGATTAGTCTGCTTCAATTGTGTTATATATTACAGTACTTCAGTTGAATTGTTTAGATTCGTCACCATTTAAATACCTATCTAAGATTTAATTAATTAATTTTATAATCTCCATAATTGATGCATAAATGATCTATTATTCCACATTCAATTTTATACAAGTGCATTGTAAACAATATTTCATTTAATAATATTAGTTTTTTATTTTGCTTTTTTAATATTTGAGGATTATTTTAGAGGAATGAGACACTGATATTTTTCTTCATCTTCTTTTTCACCGTCCTCTCCTTTTCACCACACACTTGTTTGAAAGGTATGGTCCCGTACATGAAAATCATACCCACTGAAAACACAAATTGATCCGACGGTCCTAAAGAAAAGTAATCAGATGCTGCATTCCATTAAAAAAAAGAAAATTCCCTTTACAAAAGGTAGAAGTGACAAGCTTGTGAATGAACTAGATGGATATTCCATTTTATGATTAATTAAAATGAGATGAGCTCATTTTTAAGTGGCATCTAAACAAACCTTCACCAATGGAGAGTTGCACGTGAGTTTTTGCACACTCACATGTTTGTCATCACATGGTGCATGCCCCTTTCTTACTCTCTTCAGGAGTGGGCAACAAGCAGATATACAGGGTCCCCTGCCTTGGCAAGTGTATGATTTTGCGATCTCACACATATGTGACCTATAGTTTAGTGATGTAGATCATGGGTTTGATGGGTATGACTTCACTATTGCTTAGTTTTCATTGAATGTAGACTAATGTCTTTTTTTTTTTTCCCTTAATTGTATAGGTGGGTTGATTCTCTTGAGGCCTGATCATGGTGGCCCACTCCAGCCATAATGCCGATCGCAGCCCCCACAGAAATTATACAAAGACTATCTTGTATTATTAGAAGTTATGGAGGAGTTGTGGCTCTCAGTCATTTTCCCTACAAATGTTGAACATCTTCTCTACATCTCAGGTAATTTATTGAGAGTATATCAGTAATTTGGTTAACACATTGATTAATCAAAATCAAATAACTAATCAACCACCTCATGGATGGCCTAATGGTAAAAAAATGCATCCGTTACCTGTTTATAACTTCCATCTAGAGATTTTATTTTCATTTGAACTACTGTCCTAAACTTTTCTTGGGCCATCCAAAAACAGGTCACAGATCAGATAATTAACTTCTGATCAGCACCATTTTTGGGGATGGCTCATCCAAGAGGTGGTCCATGAATTGGACAGTAAGGATCTGTTACCAAGTGTATTACATTAAAAGGAAACAACTGATTGTCAGCTGTCTTCACTTGCAACCCATTTTTACAAGCATTTTCCCCCAAGTCTGAAGGCATAAAATGACAAAATGTGGGTTGATTATATAAGCTGATGGAAGGCACACTGTACAATTAGTTGCGGGGGCATTCTTATTTCACTTGAGAATTGGAGTCGATAAGCAGGAAAACAGAAAACCAGCCTTGAATGCCTAGAAGATCGGTTTTACGAAAACCTACCATTATTTGGTGCTGTTGAAATTTTAATACCCCTAATGGAATACCAACCATTACCAACTGTGGTTGAGGGAAAAGAAGTTCAATAAGAAGTCTTCTCTCAAGTCCCTTTTACAGTGGAAGTAACAGTCTAAAATCTGCACTCTTTTTGAAGTCGGATGTTCAAGTAAGAATTACAGGAGCTACACTCCTAATTTAGTTTTGCACAATTTAAAAAATGGTGGCGACTCTCTTCAAATGCACATATAGTGTAGTTCCAAGGCAATCTAGATCATCCAACTTGTTTACCCAAATGGAGATGGAGCATATACACACACTATAAAAAGCCCAGCCGGGAAGATAAATAGTAACCATCTCGATTTTTCCTTCAAATTTGGACCCACTCATTATTTTACTTTTTAACCATCCATTTGATAGCCACCGATAGGATGGCTAGGATTGCTTTACCAAGATGATTTCAAGAGTTGAGCACCATGAACACTGGAACCATGATTTGGGAGGCCCTGGATAGTTGAACAACAAGATTACCACATGTGAGGAGAATGGGTCACCAACAATTTTCAAATGGAACAAAACTAAAATATGAGTCTAGCCCCAGTTAAAGATGTGCAGAGGAATAAATAGATATATAGGAAGTGTTCTCGTTAGAAGCTTAATGAGCGCAACCAAACCAAGAAACCGGATGTGTGTGAGTGTGTGTGTGTCGGTTTACACAAACTCGAGTTAGAAATGCGGTAGGTTTCAAATTGAAAAGTTCTTTGTTGTCATAGGGTAACTATATCAATTAATAGTGCATATGACCACAATTTGTGTAATGTGTCTAGAAAAACTTATGGGTACTTTATTTCATTCCATTGCTGAGGAGCAATCTGAAAAGAGTGCCATTAAGCTACCATCCTAAATTGGATCAAAAGATTTACTACCCAACCAGGCAAAACACAAAAGGAACTGAATTTCCATGAAGTATATGTACACAACTACACATTATCCACAAATACATAATCCACAAATACTACACAAGGGATTTATATATATATATATATATATATATATATATATATATATATATATATATATCTTACTACATATAGATTGTCACACCATTTTAATCCTTGGTTTTCAATGACAGATGGGGTCCATGGTCCAATAATCCAAACCCATGCATGTTTGTCCCAACAGCAGATGGACTACGCCTAACAATCTCCTCGATAGGACAATCCCAACCTATCAATTTCGCCTTCTATATAAAAGGTTACGTTGTCTTCTCTCACTCATGTACTATTTCACGTTATAAAAATTTCAAGTAAATTGTACGAGGTTTACTGATAATCTTGGAGATTAGAAAATTTCAAGTATGTGCATTTCATCTGAGTTATTTCTCTAATGACGATAGCCTTGAGAGGGTTGATACGAGGGATAGGTTGATTGCAAGAGGCCGATTAAAACTATATTGGGTTATCTTGCTGGTCTTGAAATGATTATGTCCGGCAAGATAACCCAATATAGTTTTAATCGGCCTCTTGCAATCAACTCATCCCTCGTATTAACCCTCCCAAGGCTATCGTGATTAGAGAAATAACTCAGACTGAAATGCACATAATTGAAAATTTTCTAATTTCTAAGATTACCATAAACCTCGTACAATTTACTTGAAATTTTCATCAGCTGTAGGTCATATGGTATAAAGAGATTGTCCATCTCTACCAACCAAACATAAAACACTATCTCAATGGCAAATTTTCAGCCTATGAATCTTGTGTATATGCAAAAATGCAATAGAAGTGGTTAATGCTTTTAATTATTCAATGTCTAACTACTATCCATTGTAGGGACTGTCTGATGAATAGTCTTTAAGATTGGTTTTCATTCATAAAAAAAATAGATGCCTACCTTATTTTTAAATGTATTTGCTCGATATTGATGGAGCAGACCCGGATGTGCGTCGGAGCTATCCGGAAGAGCGGGGATCCCTGGAAGGTGGGAACCGCTGTTATGACCATGATGAAGCTGTCCATTTCCTATGGACAACATTGGAAGGGCCTGGCCATTTGGACAGGCCGTATTTATGTATTTGCTCGAGATTAATGGAGCAGACCCGGATGTGCGTCGGAGCTATCCGAATGAGCGGGGGTCCCTGGAAGGTGGGAACTGCTGTTATGACCATGATGAAGCTGTCCATTTCCTATGGACAAAATTGGAAGGGCCTAGCCATTTGGACAGGCCGTATTTATGTATTTGCTCGAGATTAATGGAGCAGACACGATGTGCGTCGGAGCTATCCCATGGATGAGCGGGGTCCCTGGAAGGTGGGAACCGTGTTATGACCATGATGAAGTCATGTCCATTTCCTATGGACAAGATTGAGGGGCACAGCCATTTGGACAGCCGTGTTTATATCTGTATTTGCAGTACCACACCCCTAACCCTAAACCAAAACCTTTAACCTAAACCTTAACTTAAACCTTAACCTAAACATAAATCTAAACCTAAACCTATACCTATAACCTAAACCTATACTTATAACCTTAACCCAAACTTATAACCTTAACCTAAACCTCTTCTCAAATCCCTAAACTTATACTTATAACCTAAACCTAAACAAAAACCTTAACCTATAACCTATACTTATATCCTAAACCTAAACTTACAACTTTAACCTAAACCTATACTTATAACCTAAAACTTTTCTCAAATCCCAAAACCTATACTTATAACCTAAACCTAAACCTTAACCTATAACCCAACCTAAACCTATACTTATAACCTAAACCTATTCTCTAATCCCAAAACCCATAACCTAAACCTAAACGTTATTCTAAACTTATAACCATAACTAAAACCAAAACCTATAACCTAAACCCGAACCCAAACCCGAACCTGAACCCGAATCCCTAAACTTTAACTCAAACCTAAACCTATAACTTTAATTCAAACCTAAACCTATAACCTAAACTTATAACCTTAACCTAAACCTAAAACCAAAACCAAAACCAAAACCTATAACCTAAACCTATAAATTATAACCTAAACCTAAAACCTAAGGGCCTGTTTAGACGGGTGGATTGGAAGGGATTAAATGGTATTAAGGTGGATGACATGGATTTCAAGGCAACGATGGTGTTGTCAGTGCATTGTCTTAAGATCCATGGGATTGCTATATCTCAGGATTGCTATATGGAGTCTGTTTGTCACGCCCAGCCAATCTCGGGATTAAACCTTCCCATCCATTCCAATCCCTCGACCCAAACATGTCCTAGGCAAATTTGAATGGATTAGGGTGGAGCTGGATGGGATTTAAAGGTAGTGATGGTGTTGTCAGTGGATTGTCTTAAGATCCATGAGATAACTATATCCCGAGATAAGATCACCCAGTCTGTTTGGCACGCCCGGCCAATCCCGGGATTTAACTTCCAATCCCTTCCAATACCATCCAATCCCTTCCAATCAGTCCGGCCAAATGGGCCCTAAATGTATTCTCAAATCCCTAAACCTAAACCTACACCAAACCCCAATCTCAACTCCCTAACCTAAACCTAAACCTAAACATGAAAACCCAAGCCTAAACCCGATCCTGATTCCGAACCTGATTTCATAAACCTAAAACCTAAATGTATTCTCAAATCCCCAAACCAAAACCTACACCTAATCCTAATCTCAACTCCCTAACCTAAACCTAATCCTAAACTTGAAAACCCACACCTAAATACGATCCCAAACCCGAACCCGATTTCCTAAACCTAGACCTTAACCTATTCTCAATTCACTAAAGCTATAACCTATAACCTAACTTAAACCTAAACCTATAACCAACACTTATAACCTAAACCTAAACCTAAAACCTTAACTTAAACTTAACTTATAATTCATAACGAAACCTAAACCTAAAACCTAAATGTATTCTCAAATCCCTAAACCTAAACCTACACCTAATCCCAATCTCAACTCCATAACCTAAACCTAAACCTAAACTTGAAAACCCAAGCCTAAACTCCGATCCCGAACCCGAACTCGATTTCCTAAAGCCAAACCTTAACCTATTCTCACTTCCAGAACCTATAACCTATAACCTAAACCTAAACCTATAACCTTAACCTATAACCTTAACATAAATCAAAACCTAAACCTTAACCTAAACCAAAACCTATAACCTAAACCAAAACACAGAATTTAAACCTAAACCTAAACTTATAACCTTAACCTAAACCTAAAACCAAAACTTAAACCTATAACCTAAACCTATAAACTAAACCTTAGACCTAAACCTAATCCTAAACCTATAACCTAAACCAAAAGCTATAACCTTAACCTAAATAAAAACCTATAACCCGACACCTAAACTTATAACCTTAACCTAAACCTAAAACCAAAACCTAAACCTATAAGCTAAAACCTAAACCTATAAGTTAAAACCTATACCTAAACCTTAACCTATAACCTATAACCTATAACTATAACCTAAACCTATAACCTTAACATAAACCCAAAAACTAAACCTTAACCAAAACCTATAACCTTAACCTAAACAAAACCCTTAACTTATAACATTAACCTAAACCTAAAACCAAAACCTAAACCTATAACCTAAACCTATAAACTATAACCTAAACCTAAACCTAAACCTAAACCTAAACCTAAACCTATAACCTAAACCACAACCTATAACCTATAACCTAAACCTAACCTAAACCTATAACCTTAACCTAAACCCAAAACCTAAACCTTAACCTAAACCAAAGCCTATAACCTTAACCTAAACCAAAACCTCAGAACCTCAACCTTAACTTAAACCTAAAACCGAACCTAAACCCATAACTTATAACCTAAACCTATAAACTAAAACCTAAACCTAAACTAAAACCTATAACCTCAACCTAAACAAAACCTATAAACTAAAACCTAAACTTAAACCTATAACCTAAACAAAAACCTAAACCTAAACCTAAACAAAAACCTATAACCTAAACCTTAACCTATAACCTATAACCTAAACCTAAAACCAAAACCTAAACCTATAACCTAAACCTAAACCTATACCTAAACATTAACCTATTCTCAAATCCCTAAACCTAAACCTACACCTAATCCCAATCTCAACTCCCTAACCTAAACCTAAACCCGATCCCGAACCTTAACCCGATTCCTAAACCTAAACCTAAACCAATTCTCAATTCCCTAAACCTAGACCTTATAACCTAAACCTAAACTCCGAACCTAAAATTAAACCTAATTCTCTAAACCTAAACCTAAACCAATTCTCAATTACCTAAACCTATACCTTATAACTTAAACCTAAACTCCGAACCTTAAAATCAACCTAAACCTATAACCTTAACCTAAACCAAAACCTATGACCTAAAATCTCATCCTATTTACTAGAACCTAAACTTATAACCTATTACCTACCATTCACCTAAACCTAAATCCTAAACCTTAACCTATAACCTAAGACCTAAACCTATAACCTAAATGTATTCTCAAATCCCTAAACCTAAACCTACACCTAATCCTAATCTCAACTCCCTAACCTAAACCTAAGCTTAACCTTGAAAACCCAAACCTAAACCCGATCCCGAACCCAAAACCGATTCCTAAACCTAAACCCAAACCAATTCTCAATTCCCTAAACCTATACCTTATAACCTAAACCTAAACTCTCGAACCTAAACCTTAACCTTAACCTAAACCAAAACCTATGACCTAAAACCTTAACCTATTACCTATAACCTAAACTTATAACCTATTACCTACCATTCACCTAAACTTAAATCCTAAACCTTAACCTATAACCTAAGACCTAAACCTAAAACCTAAATGTATTCTCAAATCCATAAACCTAAACCTACACCTAATCCTAATCTCAACTCCCTAACCTAAACCTAAGCTTTAACTTGAAAACCAAAACCTAAACCCGATCCCGAACCCGAACCCGATTCCTTAAACCTAAACCCAAACCAATTCTCAATTCCCTAAACCTTAACCTATTCTCAAATCCCTAAACCTAAACCTACACCAAATCCCAATCTCAACTCCCTAACCTAAACCTAAACTTAAACATGAAAACCCAAGCCTAAACCCGATCCAAAACCCGAATCCGATTTCCTAAACCTAAACCTTTACCTATTTTCAAATCCCTCAACCTAAACTTACACCAAATCCTAATCTCAACTCCCTAACCTAAACCTAAACTCAACTTGAAAACCCAAACCTAAACCCGATCCCGAACCCAAACCCAAGCTTTCTAAACCTAAACCTTAACCTATTCTCACTTCCCAAAGCTATAACCTATAACCTTAACCTATAACCTAAACCTAAAACCAAAACCAAAACCTATAACCTAAACCTATAAGCTAAAACCTAAACCTAAAACCTAAAACCTAAATGTATTCTCAAATCCCTAAACCTAAACCTACACTAAATCCTAATCACAACTCTCTAACCTAAACCTAAACCTAAACCTAATATGGAAAAACCCAAACCTAAACCCGATCCCGAACCCGAACCCAGCTTCTAAACCTCAACCTTAACCTATTCTCAATTCCCAAAGCTATAACCTATAACCTAAACCTAAACCTAACCTAAACCTATAACCTTAACCTAAACCCAAAACCTAAACCTTAACCTAAACCAAAGCCTATAACCTTAACTTAAACCAAAACATGTAACCTAAACCTTAACCTAAACCTAAAACCGTAACCTAAACCTATAAACTAAAATCCTAAACCTAAACCTATAACCTAAACCAAAACCTATAACCTCAACCTAAAGAAAAAACCTATAAACTAAAACCTAAAACCTAAACCAAAACCAAAACCTATAACCTCAACCTAAACAAAAACCTATAACATAAACCTTAACCTATAACCTATAACCTATAACCTAAAACCTAAAACCAAAACCTAAACCTATATGCTAAAACCTAAACCTATACCTATACCTAAACCTTAACCTATTCTCAAATCCCTAAACCTATACCTACACATAATCCCAATCTCAACTCCCTAACCTAAACCTAAACCTAAACTTGAAAACCCAAGCCTAAACCCGATCCCAACCCGAACCCGATATCCTAAAACTAAACCTTAACCTTAACCTATTCTCAAATCCCTAAACCTAAAGCTAAACCAAATCCCAATCTCAACTCCCTAACCTAAACCTAAACTTAATCATGAAAACCCAAGCCTAAGCCCGATCCGAACCCGAACCCGATTTCCTAAACTTAAACCTTTACCTATTTTCAAATCCTTAAACCTAAACCTATACCAAATCCTAATCTCAACCCCTAACCTAAACCTAAACCTAAACTTGAAAACCCAAACCTAAACCCGATCCCAAACCCAACCCAGGTTTCTAAACCTAAACCATAACCTATTCTCAATTCCCAAAGCTATAACCTATAACCTAAACCTATACCTAACCTTAACCTATAACCTAAACCTAAAACCAAAACCAAAACCAAAACCTATAACCTAAAACCTAAACTTAAAACCTATAACCTAAATGTATTCTCAAATCCCTCAACCTAAACCTACATCAAATCCTAATCCCAACTCCCTAACCTAAACCTAAACCTAAACCTAAACCTAAACTTGAAAACCCAAACTCCGATCTCCGAACCCGAACCCGGTTTCTAAACCTAAACCTTAACCTATTTTCAATTCACAAAGCTATAACCCATAACTTAAACCTAAATCGAACCTAAACCTATAACCTTAACCTAAACCTAAACCTAAAACCTAAACCTAAACCTATTACCTAAACTTATAACCTATAACCTATAACCTAAACTTATAACCTATAACCTAAACCTAAACCTAAACTCCCTAACCTTTGTGATTTTTTGTTTATTTGTTAATGTTAAATTTATATGTATTTATGCGTGAATGAATGTGATGCAGATAAGATTGTTTGTGTTTGGATGAATGTAGTTTATGCTTGGGTTTGGTTTTGGGTTTATTTGGATGTGAATGTCAATATGATGAAATATATTATATAACAGGTGTATATTAGGATGAATATGATGAAATATATTGTTAACAAGTGTATATCAGGAATTTTGTGCAGAATTTTGAACTGTATGTTAAAAAAAAAAAAAAAAAAAGACTTTTAGCAACGAAAATTTTCGTCGCTAAAAGTGGAACATTTTTAGCAGCGAAAATTGTTCGTCGCTAAAAGAGGAACATTCGTCGCTAAAACATCTTGGAATTTTTTTGGCGGCAAATATTTTCGCTGCTAAAAGTCTTTTTTTTAAAAAAATATACAGTTCAAAATTCCGCACCAAATTCCTGATATACATATAGGATTTTTTTTTTTAAGTCTTTTTTTTTTTTCATATACAGTTCAAAATTCCGCACAAAAAAACATCTAGGATTTTTAGCAGCAAAATTTTTCGCTGCTAAAACATCTTGAAATTTTTTAGCGGCGAATATTTTCACTGCTAAAAGTCCTAGATATTTTTTGGCAGCGATAACTTTCGCTGCTAAAATCTTGGAAATGTTTTTTTTTTCAGCATGACAACCAGATATCTTTGCAAAAAAGTCATTGAAATTTTTTACAAGGCGTGAACAGTTTGACTAATAGTCTTGGAAAATTTATTTTGCCGCAAATATTTTCGCTGCTAAAATCTTTTGGAAAATAGTTTTAGCAGCGAAAAATTTCGCTGCTAAAAGTCTTGTATAGTATTTTTTAGCGGCGAAGAGTTTCGCAGCTAATAGTCTTGAAAATTTTATTTTGCCGCAAATATTTTCGCTGCTAAAATCTTTTGGAAAATAGTTTTAGCAGCGAAATATTTCGCTGCTAAAAGTCTTGTATAGTATTTTTTAGCGGCGAAGAGTTTCGCAGCTAATAGTCTTGAAAAATTTATTTTGCCGCAAATATTTTCGCTGCTAAAATCTTTTGGAAAATATTTTTAGCAGCGAAATATTTCGCTGCTAAAAGTCTTGTATAGTATTTTTTAGTGACGAACATTTTCGCCGCTAAAAGTTTATGTTGTTTGGATTTAAATTAATATGAATGTGAATGTGATGAATATGATGAAATATATTGTTAACAGGAGTATATCCAGAATATTGTATGTATTTTGAACTGGAATAAATTTTTTTAAAAGCAAAGTTTTGGCGACGATAATTTTCGTCGTTAAAAGATGTTTACTTGTATTGTACACTACAAGAGTTTTAGCAGCGATAATTTTCGCCGCTAAATGACTTTTAGCCGCGAAATATTTCGCCGCTAAAAGTATTTTTCGTCGCGAAAACTCTCATACTGTAAAGAAAATTATTCCGCATCGATCTAAACTGTGTAGCATTTAACGGCGAAAATTTTCGTCGCTAAAAGTATGGTGCACTAGTGTTAGCGACGAAAATTTTCGTCGCTAAAAGTTTCGTCGCTAAAAGCACACTTTTAGCGACGAAAATATATTTTGTCGCTAAAAGTGACTTTTGGCGACGAAAATAAGTTTCGTCGCTAAAAACCCTCTTTGTTGTAGTGTTAGCTACGGATTATATTCGTAGCTATTTTACCTGTTTCCATTGCAAGAACCTGCTATGATTGATAACTCATCTAAGCTTAATGCTAATAGAAATAGTACATAAAATGCAATCAGAGAAAAAAAATGATGCATTTATTACAATAGCAATCAAATCTATAATGCATCCTACATTCACATTTTTAAATAAACAATAATTTACTTTGCTCAACCTATCATAAGAATTACAACTAAGGCGTGCCCTCATGCATTAAATAATACTCATGCTTTTACAGAATTTTCTTTCTTCAGACGGTCAAGTTCACCAAACACAAAAGATAAAGCTTCTTTTTTCCTTGAAACTGCAGATGTAACTTCTGTGGACTTCGACACAAGATCACTTTCAAGTTCTGAAACCCTTCCCTTGAGAAAGTGAATTTCATCCTCCACTGACTTCTTTAGCTTATCAGTCTGTATAGAACAACAATAATAGACACAATCAAATAAGCATGCCATTGTACACATCTCAAAAGGAAGAAAGACAAAAAAAAAAAAAAAAAACCTGGAAAAAAACAATTATATATGAAGAAATAAAAAATGTACCTACAAATCTTCTAAACTATAGCAAAATTTATAGGTTAGGTTATCGGTTATAAGTTTAGGTTATAAGTTATAGGTTAAGGTTTATTTATAGGTTTAAGAAATCGGGTTCGGGTTCAGGATCGGATTTAGGTTTGGGTTTTCAAGTTTAAGTTTAAGTTTAAGTTAGGGAGTTGAGATTAGGATTAGGTGTAGGTTTAGGTTTAGGGATTTGAGAACACATTTAGGTTAAGGTTTAGGGAATTGAGAATAGGTTAAGGTTTAGGTTTAGAAATCAGTTCGGGTTCAAGATCTGGTTTGGGTTTGGGTTTTCAAGTTTAGGTTTAGGTTTAGGTTAGGGAGGTGAGATTAGATTAGGTGTAGGTTTAGGTTTAGGGATTTGAGAATACATTTAGGTTAAGGTTTAGGGAATTGAGAATAGGTTAAGGTTTTGTGCTTAGGAATCGGGTTCGAGTTCGAGATCGTTTAGGTTTGGGTTTTCAAGTTTAGGTTTAGGTTTAGGTTAAGGAGTTGAGATTAGGATTAGGTGTAGGTTTAGGTTTAAGGATTCGAGAATACATTTAGGTTAAGGTTTAGGGAATTGAGAATAGGTTAAGGTTTAGGTTTAGGAAATCGGGTTCGAATCGGGTT
Source organism: Magnolia changhungtana (assembly GCA_030180095.1). Classification (NCBI taxonomy): domain Eukaryota; kingdom Viridiplantae; phylum Streptophyta; class Magnoliopsida; order Magnoliales; family Magnoliaceae; genus Magnolia; species Magnolia changhungtana. The sequence continues at coordinate 123,893 of JASAUF010000394.1, read as the reverse complement.
TAGGTTTGGGTTTTCAAGTTTAGGTTTAGGTTAGGGAGTTGAGATTAAGATTAGGTATAGGTTTAGGTTTAGTGGATTCGAGAATACATTTAGGTTAACGTTTAGGGAATTGAGAATAGGTTAAGGTTTAGGTTTAGAAATCGGGTTCAAGTTCGGGTTCTGGATCGAGTTTAGGTTTGGGTCTTCAAGTTTAGGTTTAGGTTTAGGTTAGAGAGTTGAGATTAGGATTAGGTGTAGGTTTAGGTTTAGGGATTTGAGAATACATTTAGGTTAAGGTTTAGGGAATTGAGAATAGCTTAAGGTTTAGGTTTAGGAAATCGGGTTCGAGTTCGTGATCGGGTTTAGGTTTGGGTTTTCAAGTTTAGGTTTAGGTTTAGGATAGTGGAGTTGAGATTAGAGTAGGTGTAGGCTTAGGTTTAGGGATTTGAGAATACATTTAGGTTAAGGTTTAACTTATAGGTTTTGGTTTAGGTTATAGGTTTTAGTTTAGGTTAAGGTTATAGGTTTTGGTTTAGGCTATAGGTTTATATTATAGATTTAGGTAATTGAGAATAGGTTAAGGTTTAGGTTTAGAAATCGGGTTCGGGTTTGGGATCGGGTTAAGGTTTGGGTTTTCAAGTTTAGGTTTAGGTTTAGGTTAGGGAGTTGAGATTAGGATTAGGCATAAGTTTTGGTTTAGGGATTTGAGAATAGGTTAAGGTTTAGGTTTAGGAAATCGGGTTCGGGTTCTGGATCGGGTTTAGGTTTGGGTTTTCAAGTTTAGGTTTAGGTTTAGGTTAGGGAGTTGAGATTAGGATTAGTTGTAGGTTTAGGTTTAGGATTTGAGAATACATTTAGTTCAAAGTTTAGGTTATAGGTTTTGGTTTAGGTTAAGGTTATAGGTATTGGTTTAGGTTTAGGTTTAAGTTTTAGGTTTAGGCTATAGGTTTAGTTATAGATTTAGGGAATTGAGAATAGGTTATGGTTTAGGCTTAGAAATCGGGTTCGGGTTCTGGATCGGGTTTAGGTTTGGGTTTTCAAGTTTAGGTTTAGGTTTAGGATAGGGAGTTGAGATTAGGATTAGGTGTAGGTTTAGGTTTAGGGATTTGAGAATACATTAGGTTAAGTTTTAGGGAATTGAGAATGGGTTAAGTTTAGGTTTAAGAAATCGTTCGGGTTCTGGATCGGGTTTAGGTTTTTGGATTTGAGAATGGGTTATGGTTTAAGTTTAAGAAATCGGGTTCGGGTTCTGGATTAGGTTTAAGTTTGGGTTTTCAAGTTTAGGTTTAGGTTAGGAGTTGAGATTAGGATTAGGTGTAGGTTTAGCTTTAGGAATTGAGTTTAGGTTATAGGTTTAGGAAAGGTTAGGTTTAGGTTATAGGTTTTGGGATTTGGGAATAGTTTTAGGTTATAAGTATAGGCTTAGGTTAGGTTATAGGTTAAGGCTTAGGGATTTGAGTTTAGGTTATAGGTTTAGGTCTAGGTTTAGGTTTAGGAATCGAGTTTAGGTTATAGGTTTAGGGAAAGGTTAGGTTTAGGTTATAGGTTTTGAGAATTGAGAATAGTTTTAGGTTATAAGTATAGGTTTAGGTTAGGTTATAGGTTAAGGCCAGGGATTTGAGTTTAGGTTATAGGATTAGGTTTAGGTTAGGTTTAGAGATTTGAGTTTAGGTTTAGGTTTTAGGTTTAGGTTTAGGTTTTGGGATTTAAGAATGGGTTCGGGTTTAGGCCATAGGTTTTAGTTTCGGTTTAGGTTATAGGTTTTGGGATTTGATAATGGGTTCCGGGTTTAGGTTATAGGTTTTGGGACTTGATAATGGGTTCGGGTTTAGGTTATAGGTTTTGCTCTTAGGTTATAGGTTTTGATTTAGGTTATAGGTTAATGGTTTAGGTTAAGGTTAACCATTTAGGTTAAGGTTTGGTTTAGGTTATAGGTTTTGGATTTGAGAATGGGTTCCTGCCCAGGTTATAGGCTTTAGTTTGGTTTAGGTTATAGGTTTTAGGTTATAGGTTTAGGTATAGGTTTTAAGTTATAGGAATTGAGAATGGGTTCGGGTTTAGGATATAGGTTTTGGTTTTGGTTTAGGTTATAGGTTTTGATTTAGGTTATAGGTTATAGGTTTAGGTTTTAGGTTTAGGTTTTGGTTTTGATTTAGGTTATAGGTTATAGGTTTAGGTTAAGGTTTAGATTTAGGTTATAAGTTTTGATTTAGGTTATAGGTTATAGGTTTAGGTTTTAGGTTTAGGTTTTGGTTTTGATTTAGGTTATAGGTTTTTAGATTTGAGAATGGGTTCGGGCTTAGGCTATAGGTTTTGGTTTTGGTTTTGGTTTAGGTTATAGGTTTTGGTTTAGGTTATAGGTTATAAGTTTAGGTTTAGGTTTAGGTAATAGGATTTGAGAATGGGTTCGAGTTTAGGTTATAGGTTTTGGTTTTGGTTTAGGTTATAGGTTTTGGTTTAGGTTATAGGTTATAGGTTTAGGTTAAGGCTTAGGTTTAGGTTATAGGTTTTGGGATTTGAGAATGGGTTCGGATTTAGGTTATAGGTTTTGGTTTTGGTTTAGGTTATAGGTTTTGGGATTTGAGAATGGGTTCGGGTTTAGGTTATAGGTTTTGGTTTTGGTTTAGGTTATAGGTTTTGAGATTTGAGAATGGGTTCGGGTTTAGGTTATAGGTTTTCGTTTTGGTTTCGGTTTAGGTTTAGGTTATAGGTTTTTGGATTTGAGAATGGGTTCGGGTTTAGGCTATAGGTTTTGGTTTTGTTTTTGGTTATAGGTTTTGGTTTAGGTTTTGGTTTAGGTTTTGGTTTTGGTTTTGGTTTTGGTTTAGGTTTAGGTTATAGGTTATAGGTTTTGGTTTTGGTTTTGGTTTTGATTTAGGTTATAGGTTATAGGTTTAGGTTAAGGTTTAGGTTTATGTTATAGGTTTTTGGATTTGAGAATGGATTCGGGTTTAGGTTAAGGGTATGGTCCCTGCAAATACAAATATAAACATGGCCTGTCCAAATGGTCAGGCCCTTCCAATGTCGTCCATAGGAAATGGACAGCTTCATCATGGTCATAACAGCAGTTCCCACCTTCCAAGGACCCCCGCTCATCCGGATAGCTCCGACGCACATCCGGGTCTGCTCCATTAATCTCGAGCAAATACATAAACACGGTCTGTCCAAATGGCCAGGCCCCTCCAATGTTGTCTATAGGAAATTGACAGTTTCATCATGGTCATAACAGCGGTTTCCACCTTCCAGGGACCCCCGCTCATCCGGATAGCTCCGACGCACATCCGAGTCTGCTCCATTAATCTCGAGCAAAAACATAAACACGGCCTGTCCAAATGGTTAGGCCCCTCCAATGCTGTCCATAGGAAATGGACAGCTTCATCATGGTCATAACAGCGGTTCCCACCTTTCAGGGACCCCCGCTCTTCCGGATAGCTCCGACGCACATCCAATCATTTGCATTCTTGACAGTTACTGCTCCATCAATTTCGAGCAAATACATAAATACGGCCTGTCCAAATGCCTAGGCCACTCCAATTATGTGCATTCTTAACAGTGAATGTGCACTAAAGAGTATCAAATATCTGAAACATGATTTCCAAGAAAAGTACAATGCATTTTACGATTACCCTATAAAAGAAATCCATGCACAAGCATTATTTGATAACTTTGCATTTTACGATTACCCTATAAAAGAAATCCAAATGGATAGGCCACCCATATTGTTGTCCATAAGAAATGGACCAAGAGGAAGATCAAGAAAAAAACTCATGCCAAGCATATTTAATGCGACGAACTTTCATACTTTTCCTTTTTCTATGGACAACAAGAGTTATTTTTCTTTTTCTTTCTTTCTTCTTTTTTTTTCCTTTTTAATACTTTTTTTTTCTTTTTTTTTTTTTGGTGATAGGAAGAGGAAAAGGAAATAATCCTTAGTCTAGTTTTTTCTTCTAAATATCCTTCCTTTGTAGTTCGTTAATTTCTATATAAGGTAAGAAAATTGCTCGATCCACACGTGTCATCAATTAGCTAAAGAAATCATAACAAAATGGTGGGAAAAATCTCATTAATTTGAAACATGATCTGTAGGTGGGAAAGATCATGAACCTCAGTCCACGTGAAGGCAAAAATCCACAGATCCTTAAGGCAAGCACCAAGAATAATGTGAGGGGCTGACTTATGTATCAATTTGGATAAAGTGGCTGACTTATTGATTGTGTTTTCATCTAGTCATACAAGGCCAGATTCTCTCAGAACTTGTGTTTACGAAGGTGCAAGAAAAATCAAAGATTAGCCTCCTGACTGGTATGACTTTATCTTTTTGATTTATATCAAGTTGCATTCACTAATGAGAAATGGAGAATGCTGAACTGTTTTTTATTCAATGATTCTCAATCCACTAAACTAGAAAACCAATGGAAAATAGTGAGGGTCATACCTCCAAGATGGGTCTCCATTTGTGGTTAGAACCTCAAAAGTCCCATATCAGTGGGACTGACAACATCTGCAGCTGCTCAAGCCTATTTGAAGCCAAGACATAAAAACAAATGAGAAGAAAATCAGTGTAAAATCATGTCATAAGAACCGTTTTCATAGCTTCTATTATTACCTATGCAACAGCTTGTTTACAAGCAACAAGATATAAAAGCCCAAACTATATTTTACTTAACTAAAATGACACAAAACTGAATTATGGAAAGAAAAGCTTTTGACAGTGATACTTACATTCCTTTGGATGGGGAAACATTCGATGATTTAAGTCACTGGAAACATTCGATGATTTAAGTCACTGGAAAAAGCTAGTTGGTTAATTATTTTATTTTTTATTTTTAAGTGAAAAAGAAAACACCCACAACAGGGGCTTCTTGAAAGTTCAACAAAGCTAGCTTCTTTTGAATAGCAACCACTTTCTGGTTGCCAACTGTTTGGATGTAGAACTTGCCACCTCCAAGTACTTCAGCTACCACCACCTGAAAGCAAAGGCCATAAAGATACGTAAATTATATGATTTAAGAAAACAAACAAGAAAGATGACAGACAAAGCAAATGTGACAAAGCACCTGAAGTACTTCCTTTTGTTTGCTTTCAACAACAGATGAACCATTTGCAACTTCCTGTCCTTCAACATAGTTCTCCCAAATCTGCAGAAAATGTATGTAAGCAGACCCTTCAGAAGAAAAACCAGTCATGCCCCATTTGAATTAACATTTCCTTCATCAGAACAAATGCAGATGCATGTTTTTCATCCATTGACAATGCAACCACAGTGATATTTGTGTCAGTTTCTTTATGTGCTTGAATGAACCTCTCATAATCCATACGATATAAATGATCTCCACAAGAACTGGAACTCCATGACATTGTGTTCCTTAAATTGCCATAAATACTACGTCACAGCATCAACAATTCCTTGTAAAATACATCACATATATTCATTGAACAAAGTCCATTAACATATATAAGACAGTTTGCATAGAAGGAAAGGAGCTCATTACCATCACACAATCACACACATGCACCTTAAAGCACCCGAGTAGATGATTGTTGAAAATTCTACCAAGAGTAGAAATCCCAAAAATCATGAATATGTCTCTCATTGACCAATCCAAATGCACCTTAAAGCAAAGGACCAACTGCATCCACATATCAAACTATCATTGTGCACCTACAAAATAAATTATGAACAACTAAATGACATATGCATACAAGCTTAATCATAAGTGCATGAGGAATCATATGGTGCTTAGGCTAAAATGTTGAACCTTAACATTCCACTTTTCATTTTGTACAAGTGAGGCTCATAATTTAGTGGTTGAAACCATTGATGCAATGGTCTTCACATCAATCTCTCATCTAACAAAAAACATTTGAAGTCGATTGAATGTGAACCAATGTTGTATCTCATCTAACACCCTTTTATTGTTAGAACTATCGAATACGAAATGATTAGCCACCAAGTTCCTGTACACAGAGCACAATGTCATTATCATGGACAATGTTGAAAGAGAAGTGCTCTTATGAAATGCATGAGAATAATGATGATGGTCTATACATTTTACATAATGTTAGGGAGAAATCCTCGTATCTATTAAAAAGTTATTTTGGTTAGCAAATCTTCCCAAGCAAGACAACTCAGAAACAAAGAATTAGAAAAAGACCAAGTTCTCCAAAATTCCACCAAAAACTAAACAAAGGAATATATTGAACTTATTGAATCTTCAGTTCCTGTCTTTCTTGCCGAGTCAAACACATTAATTTCATAAGGTGAGAATTTAGAGAAGTGGTGGTTGAAAAATATAAGCACCTGAAGAAGTACAACAATAATCTGGTCTAGGCTCAAATAAAAAGAAAATAAAGAAAAAAAAGAGGAAAGAGAGATTGATTGGGTATCTGCAAGAATCATGAAAACTGACACAATCTGAGCCCTTTAAACCTTGGTAACTTACATGAGTACTTGATCAAGTTCTAGGCGACTCAAACTATAGCCACCATCAAGTGAAATTGTATCTTCTCTTGATGAGAATTGGTTGATAGACCATAGTGCATGAAGAAATGAAGGGGTCGTGTTGGGTTCGAAATAGGCTGAGGCTTCTGGAAGGGAGTGTAGAGTGGAGGGAGTTCCCAAATTCTGTGTGTTGCCTCCACATCTCTCATGATCAAACCTCACACTATCTTTATCTGTTCAAACACAAATTGAAACCCCAAACACCCATTAGATGCAAACCTCCACCAAAATAAATAAATAAAATTAAAACACAACAACACAACCTTCACTTATTCAATCACATAAACCGAACACCTGCAACCACCCATCACACAAATCACATTAAAAGGAAAATAAAAATAAAAAACATTAAACTATCTATTCATTTCCTACCAAACAAACAAAAAAGCTAAAATTAATACAATACAAAAACAATAATAAAAATAAAAGCCCAAAAGATAAAATAAAACCCAATCTCTAGCAAAAAAAAAAAAAGTATAAACCAGTTCAAACAAAAACAACCAAACCCAAATACACAAAACCTTCATTTATTCAATCACATAAATCAAAACCCCATAAGAACCAAAATATGGTAGAGCCATCTCTCTATAGTACACTACACTGCCATTTAAAAGATGGTGGTGATTCTCACCACACCGCCATTTAAATAAGGTGGAATCACACCGTGTATTTTTTTTCCTTTTTTTAAAAAAAAAACTTTTTGGAATTGCTTCTACACAAACTATATAGAAAAATTGAATAAAAGAATACTTATTTCATACACAAACAAAAGAATTACTTCTACCTAAACAAGATTTATCTTGGGCATTTCATCAAATATCTAACAAGCATCATCCAAACAACCAAACTTGAAAAGCCCATTTCATAAAATATCTAACAAGCATCATGTAATCGTACATGCATTTCTTAAAATAACAGCTTAATCTAAATCCTTCATTCTTGGTGACACAACCCATATTACATAATGCCATAAACAAAAATTAATGCTTTTCAAAAAATCACAGCCAATAGGAAAATAAATAAACATTTGATGTAATAAAAAATCAAAGGAAAGAAATTTTTTTCTGAAAATCAACCATTCTCCATGAAAAATAAAAAGATAAAAAACATGCATAAAAGGAGCTTTGCAATGGACTGAAAATATCCTCAATCAAAAAATCCTAGCCAACCAACGACTTTCCTGTAAATGTACAATTTAAATGGAAATATGACCAACAGGCTCAACACGTAATATGCAATAGGCAGTTGAATAAAAACTTGTGGCCTTCAGTTCAATGAAGTAGCCCTTCAGTTCATTCCCAATCCATATTGTGGCCTGCAAGATAAATCAACCAGATCTATGAAGACCATACCTGTACAAATGTTGGCTTGAATAAAAAACATTGAGCATGCATTTTTTCTATGAGGTTGGCATTTTAATCCAAAATTAGAATATATTTCCACTCTATTAACATCGATTTCAAGAATCATGTGCTCAAATCAAAACCCTAACCTTTATCTCAACCCCGTTCGTCAATGCACTCAATGGATTCAGACCCCCTATGTGCGGAGATGGGTTACCGGGTTGCTGCAGTTGAGCGTAGCTAGCAGTCCGATCGAGAGGAAGAGAGATTGATAGGAGAAGAGAGAGGGAGAGAAGAGAGAGAGAGAGAGAGAGAGAGAGAGAGAGAGAGAGAGAGAGATACCTTTTAGGGTTGAGAACTTGTTGCGGCCGTGAGAATGGCAAACGAGATTGGGAGAGGGAGGGAGAGGGAGAGGGCGAGGGCGAGGGCGGCGAGAGAGGGAATAGGAGAGGGAGAGTGAAAATGAGGGCAAGCGAGAGAGGGAATAGGAGAGGGAGAGTGAAAATGAGAGTGAGCGAGAGAGGGAATAGGAGAGAGAGTGAAAATGAGGGCGGGCGTGAGGGATTTTTGGGGCCCTCAATGTATGGACGGTCCTGTCATGGGCTTGTGGGGCCCACCGTGGTGTATGTAGTTTATCTAATCTGTCCATTAATTTTAATTTTAATAATAATTCATCATCCCAAAAATGAGGAAGATCAAAGGCCCAAGTGGACCACACCAAATAAAAGGATAGGGACTTGATATCCACTCTTTCCAACAATGTGGTCCACTTAAGCCTTGGATATGCCTCATTTTTTGAGATCATGCACTAAAATTAGTCTTAAAAAGGATGGACATCTTAGATAAGGCACTTACATTTTGGTGGGTCTCATGGAGGGTCTTAGGGGACTGTCCAACTATAGGTGCGGATAAACCGTTTAGCTACAGACTAAAGCTGTAGCAAAATTACTACGGTTTATATCTGTAGCAAAATGCATATATAGTTCGTATCCTTTGCCTATTTTTTTGGTAGTGATGGGCGACTCTTCGGTGAATACTACTTGTTTGAGCAAGTGGAGGCGGCCCACTGGGGTCCACTATTTGAGGCCAGAGGTCGCGCCAATGCAGGTACTGTCCAAGCCTTCTACGACAACATTCGTGAGCCTACACTGGAACCTTTGCAGTTCCGGCTCTTTTGTGGTGTGGATCTGTTTACCACAGTTGATGTTAGATTGATTGCATGGCTTATGGATATGCCCCTTGGCGAAGTACATGCTAATGAGCAGAATCTGGGAAGTGCACATGAAAGGGATCATCGCACATGTTTCCTTTGTGGTGGCTGACTGGTTGAGTGGCAACCGAACAAAAGCCTGCTAGCATCCCACATGTCAGATGACTTCCGCCTATTACATCACATCTTCACATACAACCTCTATCCCAAACACAGTAATCGCAGCGAGTGCATGCGACTCATGGTAGACTTTCTATACCAAGTGGGGTAGAGGGCGAACATGTGAGTGCCTACATTCATGTTGTGACAAATTGTGAGCACTGCACGCTCCACCAGGAGCTCTGATTCGTTTCCCTTCGGCCGACTCGTATGCAGGATTGCACGGGAGTTTGGCTACAGTCTGGGGGTGGAAAGGCTAGCACCGATCCATCAAATCAATGAGAGTACTCTCCATCAGATGAAACTTGGGGCACGGTGACGACAGGCCCGACATGAGGAGAGCGAGGATGAGTTTGAGGGTGAAGAAGAAGAGAGTGAAGATGGGAGTGGCGATGAAATAGAAGAAGAAGAAGGGGAACCTGAGGCCCAGGATACAGAGGAGAGTTCACCTCCTGCGGCTCAGGAGTAGGGCACCGATCGGGCTACCATAGATGCGCGTTTAGCCTGTCTCGAGGAGGGCCAAGCCGCCCTACAGCAGGAAGTCGGGCGGGTCCAAACCAAGCTCAGCAAGGTGTTTCGCACCTTGAAGGCCATCCTGTGCTATCTACAGGGCAAGAATGCCCCTCCTCCATCACCTGACTCGGATGCCTAGCCATCCATACTGCTGTTTTGTAGTTGTTTTGGTTTCCTCTGTAGTAGGTTTATGTTTCATATTGATGATGTAGTAGTTAGTAGTATGTTTTAGTGTTTGATGTTGTGGATGTAATTGGCTCACATGTAATTTCTGTCATGATTCATGTAACTCTATATTCCATGTATTATGATAATTTTGGGTAAATGAAAAGCATGCAGCCTCTTTTGCTATGAGATGTGTAGAATGTTTAAAGTGCTTGTATAATGTGTTGCTATGCTTTATCTCACATACGTTGCACCCTATGTTGTATAGGGCATGCCACGACAGTATACACGGAGCACGGCACACCTCCTTCTCACTGTCTCGTTGGACCAGACTCCTTCTCGTAGAGGTGGTCCTACGGACCGAGGTTTAAACTCAGATCAGCCTCCTGCTGGTCCTACTGGTGGACTGCCATCTTATACACCCCCGATTCGCGAGCAGCACCGGGCATCCTCATCTACACACCATGACCCACAGGCTGCTCCACCTCCTGACAGGTTTGAGCAGATGATGATGCTGATGCAGCAGCAGCAGCTTCTTGCGGTCTTATCAGCTTAGGGTGGCAGTGCCGCTCCACCTTCATCATCTACACCACTAGAGACCGCAGAGCCTCCTGCTCAGGCTGAGGCTATACCTCCCCCTGCGCCTGTTGTACCCCCTACTGGAGATGTTGGTACTCGTGGCCTACTCGAGCGATTCCAGCGCTCGAGGCCTCTCACATTCACGGGTTCTCACAGACCCGAGGAGGCTGAGTTTTGGCTAGATCGCATCTCCAAGATGCTACTGATGTCTTTGCTTGTACTAAGGCAGAGTAGGTCGAGTTGGCCACTTTCATGTTCGAGAGGGAGGCCAGCCTGTGGTGGGACAGTGTACTGCGGTCTGTCGCAGTGGGCTATGTGTGGACTTGGGCAGCATTTGAGTTCCGGTTCCACGAGAAGTATTACCCGCAGACCTACAGACACGAGCGGGAGGATGAGTTTTTACACCTCAGGCAGGGAGGCATGACAGTCACTGAGTACGAGCATCGCTTTACGGAGTTGGGCCGCTTTGTCCCGACCATCCTTGTTGATGAACAGATGTGGATACATCATTTTTCTGGGGGTTTGCGACCTGATATATGGTCGAAGATGTGTTGTATCAGTATACCTTCTTACGCGAAGCTGGTTCACATGTCTATGATGGCTGAGCAGGATGTTGATCGGCTGACTCGTTCTCGTGGTACTATGGTCACGAGACCACGACCTGATGCACAGAGTAGGCCTTTCCTCGGCAAGAGTCCTCACATCAACTCTCCCCCCAGGATCACAGCACCAGTACTTCCGATGAGGCGGCCAGGAGTGACCTGTTCTTTCGACGGGAAACCGGGTCATCCTACAGAGAGCTGTTTTTCACGTATGAGGGCTAGCGGGTTCTCACCACCGCAGAGGCTGGATCGCCCTCACCCTCAGGCCATATCAGCTCCACCTCTACAGACTGCCCCTGGTCATCCGTCTTTCAGACCACTGCACCTCGCTTTCGGCCGCCTCAACGGCCCATGGTACCTCAGCCTAACCGATTTCAGTAGGCGCATGTTCATACGCTTACAGCAGAGGAACCAGAGACTACACCTTCAGCACCGATGGCCTTCGAGGTGAAAAGGCCTAGCTATATGTCCTAGAGGGGGGGTGAATAGGACTATGCCAAATAAAACTTATAACAGCGGAATTAAAAAGAATATGATAGCCAAAATAAATCACAATGAAGGAAAGTAAAACAACCTCAAAATCTGATCTTGAGAGGTTGATACAAATGTTGTTCTAGGGACAACCTTTCACCAAAAACCAGAGTTTATGGTAGGACAACCTTATTTCTAGAAAGATCTTTGTATCAAAACTCAAACCAAAGAAGAATACAGAAATAAGCACAAACTGAAACAAATTGTAATCACAAATGTATTGTTCTAGGGATAGCCATACACCATAAAAATGGCAGGGCAACCTTGCTAGAATAACTTTAAAGGAAATTGAATTTCAAGTAGATAAAGGAATAGCAGAAAGTAAATTTTAAACTATTACAAAATTCCCACAATGCTTGAATTAAATGATTACAACATTCACCACCATACATACATCCTACAAATAAATAATTAAGGATTAGAAATGTAAATCATTCAATCACAACACAAGGGATTATAGTGGTTCGCCTGTGTGTTCACCAACTGTTAAACAACAGCCACACAGAATGCTACTCCACTCCTAATATCCTCACACAGGGGATATTAGCGTTCACTAACAAAATACGTTTTCATAGGTTCACCCAAAACCTTTACAATTGTGTCTTTGTCAGTGGGCTTACACAATTAAAAAAAAACCCCAGTTCTGAGTTTTCCTGGCTATCCTCGATAACTAATACAACAAGATTTTTCTGGCAAATCTTGAAAGAAAGCAAAACAGAAAGGAATTTACAATTAAATGTAAAATACCTGATTATCTCCTTCGTTGTAGCAGCCCGGTAGAACCAAGTCAGAGTAAATGAATAAATGTCCAAGTTCAAGGTCCAGTACTCAATTACAATGGTTCTAGTTCTAATAGATTTTAAATTAAACCAACTAGGGCTTGCCTTAATTGATTTTGATTCCAAAGAAAGGGAATAACAATTCCTCGTATCAAATTAAATTGGAATAGCAGAAACAAAATCAATTAAATAAAGCTAAAGAAAGAGAATATTAAATAAGCACACTTAGCTTAGATGGAGCACAAAATTATCTCTCAGAAGTTTGACGAAGATTGGCTTGAATGGATTAATTAATTGCTTGAATTCTTCTGAGATTCGTGCTCTATTTATAGGTGAGCAGATCGCGTCTTCGACTAGTCTAGGGAGCTCTTCGACTAGTCGAAGAAGTAAAAGATTTTAAAAAAATCGGGCGTGATAAGCTTTGACCGTTCTACGACTGGTCGAAGGTCTCCTTCGACTGGTCGTAAGTCACTTTCGACTGGTCGAAGGTCTCCTTCGACTGGTCGAAGACCCTGTAAATAATCGCTGGACTTTGAGTCGAAGATATTCGACCGGTCGACGATGCAGTCGACACTTTTCCTTCGACTGGTCGAAGATATTCCTAGACTGGTCGAAGGCTAACTGAAAATATCAGAATTTTGTAACAACCTTATGACTGACCGAGGAAATTCTTAGACTGGTCGAAGCAAGGCTAGGACTAGTCGAAGAAAGCCTAGGAAAAGTCTTCGGACAGCCCAAACTCAAGTGACATATACATATGACTTATGTATCCAAAATGGCCTACTTCTAAGGTCAACCTATGGTCAATCAAACCTCAACAAGAAGTAAGGACATTGAAACATTAAGAACAAGTGACCTTGAAGTTTAAGCCTTGATGTCTTGATATAGTTCAAACTGATATAGTTCAATCTTGAAATCTTGATGTAGCTCAGCCTTGAAAGTGTCTTGAGTTCATTATGAACTACCTTGTACACTTCGTGAATCATACATTGTTGAGACTTGTCTTGTGAGCAGTACTTGTAGTCAAGGTTGATCTTTGTACTTGTGAGCTTTGCTTGTTGTGATCTTTTACTTATTCATGAATGTTGATCTTTGAGAGAGCTTCACTTATCCAAGATAAATAACAGTGATTTTGGCATCACAAATTTGACAACCGACAGGGATATAGACTATAGCACTTACACGAGATCACTGCACATGTACAAGGTATTCCAGTCTTTCTATTGGTGGACACCGGGTCTACTATCTCTATTGTATCATGTGCTGTGGTCAAGCAACTAGGGTTGGAAACTAGTCCTATGATTGGGATGAAACTCCTTATTGCCACAGGGACTTTCTCAGACTCCACTACGATGTGTAGGGGTTGTTCGATAGACCTAGGGAGCAGGACAATGGCTGTCAACCTGTTGGTCGCACCGCTCCATCATTATGATGTGATTCTCAGCATGGACTGGCTCGTGGAGATGAAGGCCGAGATTGATTGCAATACTCGGATCGTGACAGCACGTAGACTTGACGGCACAGTCTTTACTTTCCCAGTGCAGGTCAGTTGGTATTACCGCATCAGTAGTTACGCTACCCTATTAGAGCAGGTTGATGGTCCGACGTTGGGAAATATGCCTGTGGTTCAGAATTTTGCAGGTGTGTTTACGACGATTCCTGGTTTGCCTCCTCGGCGCGAGATCGACTTCACCATTGATCTTACGCCTGGTGCGACACCTATCTCATTGCCGACTTATCGTATGCCTCCATGTGAGATGGAGGAGTTGAGGAAACAGATTGACGGGTTGCTAGAGAAGGGTTTCATTCGACCTAGTGTGTCCCCTTGGGGTGCACCCATGTTATTTGTAAGGAAGAAGGATGGTTCTCAACGATTGTGTATTGATTACCGTAGGTTGAACTAGGTCACTGTGAAGAATAAGTATCCTTTGCCCAGGATAGATGATCTGTTTGATCAGTTGAAAGGGGTAAAGTATTTCTCAAAGATCGACTTGCAGTCAGGGTACCACCAGTTATGCGTCAGAGATGAAGACGTGCAGAAGACAGCTTTCAGGACATGTTTTGGGCATTATGAGTTCTTGGTGATGTCGTTCGGTCTTACGAACGCACCGGCCGTGTTCATGGACCTGATGAACCGGGTATTTCGGTCATTCCTATACCGATTCGTCATCGTCTTTATTGATGACATTCTGATATACTCTACGAGTCGGGAGGAGCACGAGGAGCACCTGAGAGCGGTGTTGGATACGTTGAAGAAGAACCAGTTGTTCGCGCAGTATAAGAAGTGCGACTTCTGGCAGGAGGAAGTCAAGTTCCTCGGACATGTGGTGTCCAAGGATGGGATAGCAGTGGACCTTGCTAAGGTAGCCGCGGTTCAGGATTGGAAGCAGCCTGGCTTGGTTACCGAGGTGAGGAGTTTCCTTGGTCTGGTAAGGTATTATAGACGCTTCATTTGGGACTTCTTGAAGATTGTCAGGCCGTTGTCTCAGTTGACACGGAAGGCCCTGAAGTTCGCCTGGAATTAGAAGGCGGAAGCAGCTTTCAAGGAGCTGAAGGACAGGTTGACGTCTGCCCCTGTGCTAGTATTACCAGAGTAAGGGGTTAAGTACACGATATACACTGACGCGTCTCGCGTTGGCTTGGGTTGTGTCCTTATGCAGAAGGACAGGGTGATTTCGTATGCCTCGAGATAATTAAGGAAGCACGAGGAGAATTACCCTACACACGACCTGGAGTTGGCAGTTGTCATCTTTGCATTGAAACTCGGAGACATTACCTCTACGGAGAGGAGTTCGAGCTTTTCTGCGACCACAAGAGCCTTAAGTATATATTCACGCAGCGAGACTTGAATATGAGACAACGCCGATGGATGGAGACCTTGAAGGACTTTAAGTTCGAGGTTTCCTACCATCCTGGCAAGGCGAACCTTGTGGCAGACGCGTTAAGCCGCAAGAAGACTATAGCATTTGCCGCCCCGTTGATGATAGCAGAGTGGGACATGGTTGAGTTCGTGCGGGACTTCGATCAGAAACTCACCATGGAGGCGCCATTTGAGTGTGTCGCGCACGTTCGGGTGCGACCACTTATTGATGATCGGATTATCGAGGCCTAGAAGGGCAATGAGCGGTTGTCTGAGCTTCGAGAGCAAGCTAGTGACGCCGAGGACTCCGAGTGGAGAGTTGGTTCAGATGGGGGTCTACGATTCCGTGGCCACCTATGCGTTCCTGATATTCCTGACTTGAGACGGTAGCTTCTCGAGTCTGCTCACAATACGAAGCTCGCGATGCATCCTGGTAGCACGAAGATGTACCGGGATATGAGACGGTCGTATTGGTGGGACAACATGAAGGCGCATATAGCAAAGTATGTGTCTCGTTGTCTGACATGCCAGCAGGTCAAGGCAGAACATCGCCGACCTCCTGGACTGCTTCAGCCCATGCCCATAGCAGAATGGAAGTGGGACTTCATTTCCATGGATTTCATATCAGGGTTGCCGAAGACGAGGAAGGGACATGATTCCATTTGGGTGATTGTGGACCGGTTGACCAAATCGGCCCATTTTCTCCCTATCAGAGTTACGAACTCTGCAGATGATTTTGCCAGATTGTACATCAGAGAGATCATCCGTCTGCATGGGTTTCCTTTAGAGATCATGTCGGACAGAGACACTCAGTTCACATCTATCTTCTGGACTCGTATCCAGGAAGCGATGGGTGTGAAGTTGAAGTTTAGTATGGCGTTTCATCCTCAGACTGACGGGCAGACAAAGCGGGTGAATCAGATTCTGGAGGATATGTTGCGAGCATGTGTATTGGACTTCAAGGACAGTTGAGATGACTGTCTTCCTTACGCAGAGTTCGCCTACAACAACAGCTTCCAGGTGAGCATTGGTATGGCTCTATATGAGGCCCTATATGGTCGCCCTTGCAGAGCACCGCATTATTGGGCTGAGGTTGGTGAGCATAGCTTGATTGGCTAAGAGTTGGTTCAGGCGACCTCAGAGAAGATCGACATTATCAGGCGTTGACTTCTTACAGCGCAGAGCAGGCAGAAGAGCTACGCCGATACGAGGCAGCGACCGCTTGAGTTTGAGGTTGGACACCATATGTTCCTCAGAGTTTCCACTATGAAAGGAGTCCTTCGGTTCGGGAAGAAGGGGAAGCTCACGCCGAGGTTTATCGGTCCGTTTCAGATACTGGATCGAGTGGGTGCTGTGGCATATTGTCTCGTTTTGCCCACACCACTTGCAGTTGTACACAACGTATTTCATGTATCTATGCTGAAGAAGTACGTTCCTGATCCTTCACATATCATCAGATGGGAGCAGGTACAGTTGAGCGAGGATGTTACGTATGAGCTGCGTCTGACGCGTATCCTTGACAGGAATGAGCAGGTACTGCGTAGCAAGGTGATTCCACTCGTGAAGGTACTGTGGACACATCATACAGAGGAGGAAGCTACGTGGGAGATAGAGGCCGAGGTCAAAAAGAACTACCCTCAGATTCTTGAGAAGTACGAAAAGGTACAAATTTCGAGGACGAAATTTTTGTTTAAGGGGAGTAGATTGTAACGACTCGAAAATTTCCGTGCAATGGCCCGAGTACCACCTCAGGCAAAAATCGTTTAGGATCAAATCCTTTACAAATTTGACAAAGTTAATTAAGTGCTAAACTAGATTAGCCATGAAATCCGTTTGAATCGCTTTAAGTACAATCTGCAAAATCCAAAACTTGTAGAATCATTGACGCTAGGTTACCCAAAAATCTAGGATCAAACTCATTACCTGACTGGTCTCGGGAGCACATTGAAACTCCGTATCAGGTCTGGACCGCACATCGGGAGTCTGAATAATACGAAGCTAAGGACTTGGGACCGCCTCGCTGGGCTTGACAACCATCTCGAAAATGAAATCCAAACAGTGTCCCACGACTGTTCGTTTGAGTCCGGAGCGAGGAGTGTAAGAATGCTTGGTTTTTTTTACAAATAAATATCTCAAATAGTAATCTGGCACGTGTCGCTTGCGGACATTTTGTAAGCAACCAAACCGTCAGAATCTTACCCAAATACACCCTCGGATCAGGAAAATTTTTATAAACATATCCATGTACTTGGAATTTCAGATCGAGATCCGCTGACCGTTGAACTGAAACTGGTCCACCACGCGTGATCTGGGAATCCCACTGAAACGAAAACTTAACTCCACCTAAATCCAAAGTTGGTGAGCTTAAGTCCGACCTTTGGTTCAAGGAGGCCCGCCAGAAGTGCTCCGTTGAGCTGGAATAGGCTTACTTTGGTTATAACATAAGTATACCTTGTCCATAAGTCTATTTTTGAGGGTTTTTAGGCTATATAAAGACCTTAGAACCCTCTCTCTTGCAGCCATACGAATTTGAGAAAAACCCTAAGTGAGAAGAGAGAAAAGAGAGAGAAAGTGTGAGAGAAGTGGGAGAAACTCCCTACTACTATCCCCTGCCGCTACACAAGCTGCACCACCCCATTCTCATCGCTTTCTCGGCGATTCCGACTTCCTTTCTAGGTAAGAAACCCTGACCCTAATCTGTTTTGGGGTTGTGATGGTTGTAGGTTATGAAATAGCTAACCTATTTCATTCTATAGGTTACCAAACTGCCGAATACGGAAGCTTAGCAAACCTAGCTGAATCGTTATGATTTTAAGACGAAAGGTGAGGACTTTAGGTGTATAGGTTATGGTTTTCAACGCTTTCAGTGTTAGTTAATGATAGATTCATGATCTGTGTGTAATTGCACATGTACAAAGTGCTGTCTGTTTTCCATTTCGATTAAAGATGAAGAATATGGAATTTTACATATTCTAGGTATTCGTAGAAAGTACCGTATACGTATAAATTTTAGAAATGTGTTTGCCATGATTATTTGTTGTATGAATATATTATGTATGGATAAAATACTGATTTGGCGAAAGGACTCGCCCTAATACCTGTTTTGCTAATATACACTATGTATGTTGAAATAGTGTATTCTAGAAAATACAGTATACGTATAACTTTTGGAGATGTGTTTACTATGATTATTTGCTGTATGAACATATTATATATGCGTAAATTACTTGTTTGGCGAAGGACTTGCCCTAATACATGTTTTGCTAACATACACTATGTATGTTGAAATGGTGTATTCCAAGTGTTTGTGAAAATGCTTGTGAGAGTAAGTGCTTGGATGATAGTGCCTTAGGTAGGTGTTGAGATGGGATTCTCAACTACCTTAGAGACGTATATGATTTCCTCCATGTCGGTTGTTACTTTAACCGCTTACTTATGAACTATATGTGTTTGTATTCTTGTTTATATAGTGCTTTATAACATGTTTTATAACATGCTTTATGACATGCTTGTTAACTTGCTTGAATTACTTTGTTTATTATGCTTTACTCTCCATGTTCTAAATAAGGATTGATTGAGTTTGGGACTATGTTTATAGTCCACACAATCGGTACCAGACTTGAGATCGTGGTTGAGATTCATTTCGCCACGTAGGATGTGTTTGACGAACCCAAGTCGTACTTCAGTTGGCGACAGTGGTTAAGCCATGCAAAGTGCTTATGCACTTCATGTCGTTCAGTTGATTGTACGCTCAAGCTAGTCAGGCTCGTCAAGTAACCTGATGTGTCTAATATATGTTCACCATGTTTGGATGCTATTGCTTGAACCTAGGGTACCAAACTTACCAGTGAAATCCCGTTAACTATGGTACCTCGATCCGCTAAGACTCATGAGCCGGGCATGGTGGTATGGGACACCGTGGTCGAGTTGTCGGCCTACGCTGGGGCCACATGCCTTCCCGTAGTGACCAGTGAGCAACCAGACTCATGAGCCGATTATGGTGGTATGAGACACTATATTCGAGTTGTCGGCCTGCACTGATTGGTGACGAGCCCTTTGTAGTGACCTCGAGCATACTCTGAATTTGAGGTGAGGCGACGAGTTTTGCCGCAGTGTATAGAGTATGAACTAGGCCTGTATCAATTTAGTGATGAACCGTTAAAAAGGTGATGGGGGAGTAGTGTAACGAATACGTGTAACAGCCCTGACAGCCTTTGCAGCGACCTAGAAACACACCATCGTATGAGATTAACTAGGACTGACGACCCTAGAATGGATCATGTTTGTGAATGATACAAGGGAGGTACCTTAGTTTCCCAATCCCGCTGTTCGAAAGGACTAATAACTACTCGGTAATCATGCTCATCATCGCACTGCATGTGCCTGGTAGATGTGGAGCACTG
Source organism: Magnolia changhungtana (assembly GCA_030180095.1). Taxonomy (NCBI): domain Eukaryota; kingdom Viridiplantae; phylum Streptophyta; class Magnoliopsida; order Magnoliales; family Magnoliaceae; genus Magnolia; species Magnolia changhungtana. The sequence goes on along the minus strand of JASAUF010000394.1, from coordinate 104,268 downwards.
AGGAATGAACGCATGTCGCTAACATAAGATGGTGTCGCATGAGGGTGGTTTGACAAGGGCATTCATCATGTCATTTCATACTTACATTAAATAAGAGTAGTTAGGATTGTTTGATTGTACTGCTTTATCATTACTGGTTGACTGAATTGATAACATGTTAACCTATGCTTTATTGTTCCACTGAGTTAGCTACTCACTCCCACGTTACGGGACGGTGTTGTACACACCAACCAGACTCTGTCTCAAGTGTAGATGATACGTCGATTCAGGAGGCTGAGCCAGACTAGATGAGGACCAGGACGAGTTCTCATACATGCAGTACTCAGACGGCTTTGCTTAGGCTGACTGGATCGCGAGGATTTCAGGATTTATCTTTTTAGTTGTATTTTGACCTTTTGATTCAAAAACAATACATTTATATGGTTACTCAGTTAGTATTCATGCTCTTGAGATTGAGATGGTTTTGTTTCTTTACATACCTTATATATACAGTTTCAGTCTTCCACTTGCCTTTATACAATTGATCTGGAGTATGAATTACTGTTTTGGTATAATCTCACTCATGTTTATTGCACTGACACAGACAACATTCAATCATCATCATCTATGTTGCATAAGTGATGTTCTGGAACTCGAGCGTTGAGTTGCTACTCGATCCTCGAATTTCAGGGTGTTATACTAGCCTCTAAAAGCACCCACTGTTCGATCTTCTTGGTCCGTTGGAAAGCCGATCTCCTTGTGTCTCACTTTGATGGTGGAAGATGAGGTTTGAATGGTTAGGATGATGGTTCTTGTGATGGGAATGGGCCACTCTCAACACACTCTTTTCTCTCACTTAGGAATGCATGGACGTCCACATTTTTTGTGCTTGAAATTGTGTGTTGAGAAAGAGGAGAGAGAGAGGTTTGTAAGGAGAGAGAGTGATGGATGTGAGTGGGGTGAGGTGATGGTGTACTTAACATGTATGGGTATGTAAGATGGAGGGTGAGAGAGAGTTGACTTGGTGGTTGGTTGACTTGTGGAGAAAGAAAGCATGGGTGTGTGTACTTGACATGAGGTGATTGATTGATTGATGAGACATATTGTAGAGATTCTCTTGGGATCGTAAAAGCGCGGCGTTTCTTCGAAATAAACGTCGTCCCACATATTCTGACCTGGGCATCGGGTCGGTGTGCGAGTTGCAGCGTTGGAACCGCGGCGACGGTGCGGTCGCAATAGTAGAAGTCTCGGATTAAGCCAACTCAAATCTACAGGATATGACTTAGGGTCGTGCACAAACATCGATTATAGGTCGCGGATTGCCGGACTTCGACGGGAAGGATCGCGGGAGTCGACAGAATAGTACAGACTAGGATACGGGTCTTACAATTTTTGAATTTTTCTGGTAGGGTCACGACCGGTCGAGCACCCTGCTCGATCAGTCATGGGAATAGGCTCGACCAGTCGAACAAGGCTCGACTCAAACTCTAGCAACCATTTTGGGCCCCACTCGACTATTCGAGGGTCGGTTCTATCCGATTGCGCTAGAATTTTTGAAATTTGGTTGCTCCCAGGACCAGTCGAGGCTGACATTAGACCAGTCGAAGGAACCGTTTTTCAGCCTATAAATAGAGGACTTTTCTCACCTTTTTTCATTCATTCAAAGCCAAATCAAGTCCCCACATTGAAAGAAAGGTCCCCGTGATTGTGAAGCTATTGTCCAGTAAATTAAGATTCTTTTTATAGTTTTTTTATTTCAAATTTCTTGATCTCTAGTTGCATAAATCTGATTTATAAAAAAGGTGTTCTTCTCTACTCCTTTTTAAGATCCAAGGAATTGAATCAAAGTAGCCCAAGGTAGGATTAATTTAAAATTCATTTAGACTTAGAACCCTTCTATATGTGTGATTGAACATTGAACATCTTCATCTTTAAAGAAGTGGTTTTACCGAGCTACATCGAAGAAGAATCTGCAGATAAGTATTTTCATTTGCAGCTGTTGGTTTGTGAGATTGCCAGAAAATCTCTATTGTGGTTTGTGAGATTGCTAGAAAATATCTATTGTGGTTTTGACTGAGATAGCTAGAAAATCTCAGCGCGGGGTTTTTAATTGTGGTAGCCTATTGAAAACACGATTGTAAAGGTTTTAAGGTGAACCTTGGAAAACCTTCTTTCATAGTGAAAGCCAATATCACGTGGGTTATGATTATTGGGAATGGAGTAGGTGTGGCTGTTTGAGAACAGTTGGTGTACACACCGAACCACTATGATTCTTAGAGTTTGGATGATGATGATGATGTATGTGATGTATGTGTGGTGAATGCTTGTATTAATTTCATGTACTTGTGGTGAATGTTATAATAGCTAGATTTGTTTCTATTTGCTTCTTGTTTTAGTTTGAGTTTTTGATCCTTACTGAGTTCAAGAAATCAGGTTGTCCTACCATAAACTTTGGTTTTTGGTGTAAAGTTGTCCTTTGAACATCGTTTGAATCAACCTCTCAATACTATTGCAATTGAGTTTGTTATTTGATTCAGCTATCTTACGTTTCGCAATTTATTTTTGAGCTCGCCCTTTTCACTTCCCTCGATAGTGTCCTCAGAGGACAACTCTTTCCTCTTATCAGACCCTTCGATGGAGAAAATCAAACAGACAGTTTCTGTAACATCCCGAATTTTCGCAGCTCGAGTACATACTCGTGCCCGATAATTTCGAGTATTAATAATGTAAAGATTTAGATGTTCCCAAAGGATAATAATTGATGCACTACGTGAAAAATGGAAAAAAATGACGGATTAAGAGACGATTTTGGATCGTCTCTAAAATTGCTTGGTTTAAAGACGCTTTAGAGACGGCCGTAAACCGCCTCTAAACTTTTAGATGGCCCTTGACTGTCATTAATATTGTCTCAAAAATTTGAACGTCCACAAATCATATAAGACGGTCAAAAACCATCATTAAATGCGGATAAAAGACGGCCATTGACCGTCTGGAATAAGAGACAGTCTCTGACCGTCTTATATGCGGCCATTTGAGACGGTCAAAGACCGTCCATATTAGAGACGCTCATTGGCCGTCTCTTACTGGTAATCTGAGACTGTCAAGGACCGTCTCAATTAGAGACGGTCATTGGTCGTCTTTTCCTGTAATCTGAGACTATTAAAAATAATTTGTGTGAGGGATGGTCTTTAGCTGTCTCCATTTAAGACTATCAAGGACCGTCTCTATTAGAGATGATATTTGACCGTCTCATATGCGGTCATTTGAGACGGTCAAAGACCGTCCGTATTAGAGACGGTCATTGGCCATCTTTTATTAGTAATCTGAGACTGTTAAGGACCGTCTCAATTATAGACGGTCATCGACTGTCTTTTACTAGTTATCTGACAAAGTCAAAAATAGTCTGTATTAGGAACGGTCCTTAGCCGTCTCCATTTGAGACTGTCAAAGACCGTCTCTATTAAAGACGGTCCGTTGCCGTCTTATAGTGGTCATTTGAGACCATCAAAGACCATCTGTTTAAGGATGGTCTCAAAATTAAGAACAAAAAATTAAGAACAAAAAAATTTACGAATTTCGAAAAAAAAAAAAAGAGTTAAAAAGCTTAGAAAAATAACTAACACTGTTTAAGGAAAAAATTTAGATTTTGAAAAAAAAAAATGTAATTTTAGAAAAATCTAGATTTTGAAAAAAAAATTTAAGAACTTTGAATAATGTTGATAATTTTGAAAAAAAATGATTTCGATAAGAAAATGATATTTTGAAAAAGAAAATTTAAAAAATTAAACAAAATTGTGAAAAAATTGACAAATTGTAAAAAAAATATATTTTAAAAAGAAAACTAGATTTTGTATTTTGAAAAGAAAAATTAAAAAGTTATATAACAAAAGTGATATTTAAAAAATGATATTCTGAAAAAGAAAATTTAAAAAACTTAAACAAAATTGTGAAAAAATTGACAAATTATCAAAAAATATATTTTTTAAAAAAGAAATCTAGATTTTGTATTTTGAAAAGAAAAATTAAAAAGTTATATGACAAAAGTGATATTTAAAAAATGATATTTTGAAAAAGAAAATTTTAAAAATTAAAGGAAATTGTGAAAAATTTGACAAATTGTAAAAAAAAAATATTTATTTTAAAAAAGAAAACTAGATTTTGTATTTTGACAAGAAAAATTGAAAAGTTATATAACAAAAGTGAGATTTAAAAAATGATATTTTGAAAAAGAAAATTTAAAAATTAAACAAATTTGTGAAAAAATTGACAAATTGTAAAAAAAATATATTTTTTAAAAAAGGAAACTAGATTTTGTATTTTGATAAGAAAAATTGAAAAGTTAGATAACAAAAGTGAGATTTCAATAATAAAAAAATGATATTTTGAAAAAGAAATTTTAAAAAATTAAACAAAATTGTGAAAAAATTGACAATTTGTAAAAAAATATATTTTAAAAAAAAAAAAAAAAAACTAAATTTTGTATTTTGACAAGAAAAATTGAAAGTTAGATAACAAAAGTGAGATTTTGATGAAGTGTTGTATATCCTTGCTGCCCCTATGTTTCTCCAACCCATTTTTGGGCCGGGTATAAAAAAAATGTGTAGATTTAAATCTTAAGTGGACCACACCACTGAAAAGAATGATAATATAGCACCTGGCCATTAAAAATTATAAAGAGCCCTATCGTAAGGTTTTAGTAATGTTTATTTGCAATCCAACTTGTTGATAATGTAAAGAAGATCTAGATGAAGGTAAACTACAAAGATCAAATTGATTCATCATTGTTTTGATTGGTATGGCCCACCTGAGATTATTTAGTTGTTATGATTTGAAATCACATCCTAAAATATGATGGAAAAATATATGGACGGTGTTGATATACATAAAATATATCAAATCGGGCCCTACACGGTTAGAGTAACACCCATGAAGGAGTTACCTAAATAGTGAAATGGTACTATAAGGTCACCTCATGGGAACTTCCCATGAGGTTAATCTGTGTGCGCCCCACCATGATGTGTGTAGAACATCAACACCATGCATTTGATGTGTCCCCTTTAAGTCCAAAAATCACCATATACTGAAACTCAAAATATAGCATCTAAAACTATGTGAAGACATCCCTAAAACATATAAAAGCATTTGGTGGGGCCCACATGAGTTTTGGATGTGTATGAAACTTGGTCTGACTCCTCATCCAAGTGGGACACACATAATGAATGGGTTAGATCTATGAACCACATCTAGGTGGGCCCAATAAATGATTATGAATGTTTTAATGGGAGGGTAACCCTCTCAACTATAGTATGTGGTGTGGCCCACCCAAGTCATGGATTGACTTTATTTTTAAGCTCGTGGCCCACCATGGAATGGTGCATCTGATTGATGGGGTAGATCCAAAGTTCAAGTGGACCCACCATAGAAAAGAGTGGGATAGTGACACCCACTATTGAAACCTTCTTAGGGCCCGCCGCCGCGATGTTTATTTGAGATCCAATCTATTTATAAGTTAATACAAACATGGATGTGGTTGAAACTTGGTCTGATATCCCTCATCCAAGTGGGACACATAATGAATGGGTTGGATATATGAATCACATTCAGGCAGGCTCAATATATGATTATGAATGTTTTAAGGAAACCCTTCTCTACTACATTTAGGTGAGTTACTCGTTACTTTTACCAGAGTAAACTCTGTGGGGTCCACTGTTATTTCTTTATTTTACCCACTCCATTCATCCATGTTAACAATAATTTGAGGTCTAAAGAGCAAAAAGGAAGCATATCCAAAGCTCAAGTGGACCACACCACAGGAAATAGTGTGATTGAACCTCTACCATTAAAAATTTCTTGGAGGCCATAGAAGTTTTGTATCAAGCTGATGTTTGTGTTTTCTATTCATTCATATATTTTTTATATTACTAACAACCTTTAACCATTTTTGGACAATCTAATCGGTCCAAATTGAAAAGTAAATAATCAAAATTCACTCAAATTGTTGATCAATCTTGTTTGCCCAATATCTTTGTCATATGTAGCATGATCGGGGCGAGCAACTAGTCAAATTGAGGGTAATGATCAGTAAAATAGAGTGAATGGACCAGACATGTAAAATGGGCCAAATATTCTAGTCAAAATTGTGACCCAACTTATTGACCTCGCCAGAACCTAAGAATTAATGTTAGTAAGTTTTGTGGGCCCCATCATGATGTGTGTCGAACATCAACACCGTGCATTTGATGTGTCCCCTTTAGGTTATTAGATATCTCAAAAATCATCAGTCTATGAAACTCAAGTGGGCCATACCATTTAAAACCATGTGAAGACATCCTGAAAAATATAAAAGCACTTGGTGGGGCCCACATGAGTTTTGTATGAGGCTGAAACTTGGTCTAACCTCTCATTTAAGTGGGACACACATAATGAGTGGGTCGGATATGTGAATCACATTTAGGCAAGCCCAATATATGATTATCAATGTTTTAAGGAAACCCCTCTCCACTCCATTTAGGTGAATTACTAATTGCCCTTATCATACCGAGTAAACTCTGTGGGGTCTACCATTATTTATTTATTTTATCTACTCCGTTCATCCATGTTAACAGATAATTTGAAGTCTAAAGAATAAAATGGAAGCATATCCAAAGCTCAGGTGGACCACACCACAGGAAATAGTGTGATTGAACCTCTACCATTGAAAAATTCTTGGAGGCCATAAAAGTTTTGGATCAAGCTGATGTTTGTGTTTTCTCTTCATTCATAGTGTTTTGATATTATGAACTGGTTGGATGGCAAATAAACATTACCGTGGGCCCAAGGAATGTATCAATAGTGGAAATCATTATTTCACACTGTTTCATGTGGCATATATGGTCCACTTGAGCTTTGGATTTACCGAAATTTTGGTATCAACCCACACCTTTCATCCATTTTTCGAGATCATTTTAGAGAATTATCCAAAAATTGAATCATATCTAAAGATCAAATGGACCACACCACAAATAACAGCAGAGATGGGGAACAGATTGGCTTGTGCTCCCCTTACCACCAGCCCGGCCCCACCATGATGTATGTATTTCATCCATTTTTATCGATCATTTTAGGGCTCGATAAAAAAAATGATAGGGATATAATCTAAGGTGGGCCACATCATAGGAAAACAATATTGATTGGATATCCACCATTAAAATCCTCCTAAGGCCCACTGTACTGTTTATTTGCATCCAAACTGTTGATTAGATCATACAGGCCATGATGAAGGGAAAAAACAAAGATCATCTTGATCGAAAGCTTTTATGGCCCCCAAAGGGTTTTTAATGGTTGACGCTCATTCGACACTGTTTCCTGTAATGTGGTACACTCGATATTGGGATATATCTCATTTTTGGTATCATACCATAAAATGATCTGGAAAAATAGATGGACGGCATGGATGAAACACATACATCATGGTAGGGCCCACAGAGCACCGACCACCAGTCAAGCCAATCCGTTTCCGCCTTTTTGTCATTTCCCCCTCTTACGAAAAAAAAAACCTAGCTCTCCCTCCCTATTTTTTCATTTCCCCCTCCAAAAAAAAAAACCTAGCTCTCCCTCCCTGTTTTTTCATTTCCCCCTCCAAAAAAAAAAAACCTAGCTCCCCCCCCCTCTCATCTTCTCCTCTCTCTCTCTCTCTCTCATACAAGGAGATCGATGATGATAAAGAGGCCCTCTCGAGAGATTGCCGACCTACGATCGCGTCTCCAGAGGGATCTTCGGCAGTGCCAGCGGAGATTCCTCTGAAGCTGATATCATCAGCCACAAGCCTCTCCCCAACACGACCAGCGGGGATGAGGGCCGACTCCTTCATCAGATCTAGATCGTTGGTTAGTGGGCCACATTGTAGATGCTCATCCACCCAACGGTTTCTCTTTCCCTTTATTTTCCTTTATTTATTATTATTATTATTTTTTCTTTGGGACCATCTCATCTTTTTAGTTTGTGGCATACAAATAGACAGTTGGAAGATATATTATGAGGTCCACAATTTCACATTCAGTTGAAAAAATTGCTGAATGCTGGTGGATAGATACCAATAGTCTGTATAACTGAATCATGGGACCTACTTATACAAGCTGATAACTTGACGTAGAGGGGTATCCTGGCCAAAATCATTGGGTTGGGGATCCTGTAATTTTAAGATAGAAAATGAAAAAAGTAAAAAAGTTCCCTGCTGTAGTTCACTTATGCAGGATTATGTACATGGGATGTGTACTGGATGTTTGACGAAATGAGATTTGAGGCTTTTGAATTGTGATGCATACCAGATGTTCAATGAAATGCCAAAGGGAGATATGCATACCAAATGTTTGATATAATAACTAATTGAAACTTGGTTTTTTCTTGTTGTTTGTGCTCCATGTGATTGCAACTCCAAACCAAAGAAAGATCAATTAGCATGTTCGTTTTTAGCAGTATTGGACATTTTAATTGCGACCATGCTTTGCATCCTCTAATGCTTTTATTTACTGTTTAGTGCAGGGATATGTGTGCTCAACGTGACAAAGTAGGCATCTTCAAGAATGATGGGAAAAACTGATGCAGGCTAATGCAAGGGGTTCTGGCATAGTTGATGTAAGTCAAGGTGGTGTTCTGGCATAGGATGAGAATTGGATGGTAGGAAATTCACTTACATATTTTTTTTTCTTAAAAATCTGTTTGAATTTTCTGCTCATGGGATTTTTTCTACTTGAAAGAAAGGGAGTTTGGAATTTAAGTTTCCAGAAGTGCCCTTATGAAGGGTTTAATGCCTTTTCAGTAACTGTTTAATGCTCATCTCACTTAAATGATATTGAATAAAGAAAATCAGAGCTACTTTCTCAGGCATTCCACAAGGACCTATCGTGCATATTGGAGCCACTGTGCAATATTTTGCTCCTACTGGGATTAAGTAGAGTTTCTTTCATCGTGGCAGCTTAAGGCTTGTAGCTTACACACCATGGACTAGTAGAAACATTGCTTCTGAAATTAAAATTGTGTTATCTTGTTGAGATGACCAATGTTAGCCTGTTAAGGCTTGGAACTTTTGAGTTAGGCTATTGATACTCTATATCCCTACTCCTAACATCAAGACAAATGAGTGGGGTATAAGGTTGCTGATTGGATACTTTGGTAGGTGGTAAATGGTTTTTTTTTTTGGGCAGGAAAACCCGTCCCGGCTCATGACCAGGGGGCTACACATGCAACTGCACTTGGTGTAAGTGGCTACAGGTTCTGCTTGATAACCATGCTACTTTCATTTTTTTTTGAAATGTTTTCTTGAGCACAAAATCCAAAGGTATGTTGTAGGAAATTCATTGAAGTTATGGTGGCTAGGCACCCCACAATTTCTGCATGCTCATTTCAGTTATGCCCAAAAGATGTGGGCTACATTTCTAGGAAAATTCAACATCAAATGGGTTTCTCAGGTGGACCACACCATGAGAAATAGTGATGATGGAGAATTTTGTTATGGACCACACCATAAGAAATTTCTTAGATACATAATGTCAAAATGCTGTGTTTGATGGAGAAGTGTTTTTACATGTTTTGGTCTGATCAAGAGCATATGATCCACTTAGAGTAGTGAACTTATTTTAACTAGATTGGGACTTTGATTTCCAACTGTTCTATGCTTCTCAGTTCTTCAGTTTGTTTGCCACTTATGAGACATCTAAATCACCATCATCTAAGCCTTATCCCGACTAATTGGTGTTGGCTTCTGAGACATCTAAATAAACAGTGAAAATTACATATGTGCTACACCAGCCAAGGCTTTAGAACTTGCCAAAACCAAGTGGACTTGGTTTCACTAAGGAACAAATTGATAGGTCCTTTTGAAATATATATGTTTCAGGATGAGTTGCTGTGTGATAGGTGGCAGTTTTAACTAACAGAACCGTAAACTTACATATTCCTAACTACCCAAGTCTCCCATCTCAATTGATGTGCTAGGTTCACAATGTTACACTACATGCATGTTTTAACTCATACTCAATCTTCCTTTAGTCGTTATGTTTCCCTTAGTAGATGCTCTCTAATACTGTCTGGTTGCATATATTGCTTAGAACTACAGGCAGAGAGAGATGCCGATGAGATTTACACCCAAGCGACTCTTCAGCCGATGAACTCTGTAAGCAAAATTTGTTGTTAATGTTGACTGAATTATGTCTCCCCTTGCGATATTTGATCTTTGAAACTCACAGCAATTTTCATTTGTGTAATGCTCGTGCCCTTGTTGGAAAACAATTCTCTGCACATTTCTCTGCACAGGGGTCATGAAATTCACCTTGGATGGGATGCAGATTTTACTTGTTTATGATTCTTTTCCATGAGCTGGCTTCTTTACACGCCCAAACTAAGACTCTGTGAGTTTGGTATCCCTGATTCAGTGGTTTGTACAAGATTTCATATAGGTATTTAGCAAATTTGAGTTGACTCGACATGTTTTCAATTGTGCCTGGGTCAAAAAGCTATTAGATTCTTTATGAATTTCTTGTGGTTTTCTAACTAGGGATTGGGTGCAGGACTGGCTATTGGCTTGTATTCCGGCATCATAGTAACAGGGACCAATAATTGTCAAAATCTCTAAGATATTTGTGTTTGGATTGGTGAGAAAAATATTTGAAAGATCTTTCTAAAAAAGAAATAAGATCATGTATAAGACTTTCTACAAACTGGTAGAAGTCTAATGCCAAAGAAATCTGTGTAAGTGTCATTTGGTTTTGATGTACATTGGCTGTCTTCTTTGTCTTATACAAGATTTTAAAGGAGCATAGGGCTCAACATTGGGGAGATAAATGGACCCTCCTTTGCAATACTATTGTTTTGTTTTTGGCTTTTTGCTAATCCTTTGCTTTTCAGATGACTCAACATTGGGGAGATAAATGGACCCTCCTTGAAACCATAATGATAATTTTGTTTAAAAATCTTAACCATTTATTTTTATAAGCTGGCTTATTGTAATTTGGTCATGTTTCTATTCTTAATAACTTCTCTGAATTCTGATCAGGTACACGAATCCTTGACTTCAGGTCCTTCTTATGCTATTGACATCACAAGGGAGGTACACATTTTCCTTGAAAATATGATACATGAGCCTAGTTCATTTTTGTCAAATTCCATGTATGATAGTGATGTTAATTTTTCATTTTTGTGTTACCATTTAGGCAGGCCCAATATATAACCTAAACCTATTCTCAAATCCCAAAACCTATAACCTAAACCTGATTTCCTAAACCTAAACTTACACCTATTCTCAATTCCCTATAGTTGACTGCAAGTCATTAGAGTTTCCTAGATTCGGGGGGTTCCCTCACAGTGGCAGTTTGGTAATTTTAGAGTCCTTCTTGGTTAGGGTTTGGGCTAAAAGTATGAGTGTTGGAGCTGACGCTTTCGGAGTCCGAACTCATTCTTTTGAAAAATAGAAAAATGGGAATATTAGTAAATATGGATTTTCTTATTAAGAAGAAAATGGAAGATGGATTGAAAAAACATTAAAGAGTGTTTTTTTCATCTTCTTCTTCTTTTTTGCTTCAAGAGATAGAGAGACAGAGAGGTGAGAGTGGGAAAATCGAGGGAGATAGTGCAAGTGGCTGCGTGAGATTTGAAAATAGCGAGTGTAGTTTGGTTTGAAAATGACGTTTCGCATGCATGGTGTGCATTTCTTTTAAGATAGTAATTTGATTTTACTGAAGACAATTGAATTCATAGGCAAGTGTTTAATGCAGGGAACTTCTTTGAAAATGTTATTCTGATAACTAACCTGATGAGAGTAATTTGTGGTTCAATTCCTGGACCAATCTCTCTATCATATTCAAAGAAATTCACATTTTTCTTCGTGTTTCTTACATGGTTCTCTGGCCCATCTTTGTTTGACTTGAAAGTAAAGGTGATGCATCTTCTTATTTATTCAATCATGGAATGTAGGATGTTGCCGTTAAGGTTCTTACAGATCAGGACTTTCATGAGGATTAACTGAAGGACTTTCTAAGGGAGGTATGCATTTGAAACATTACTAATAATGTTCTTTGAAATTGTACCCATTTATGTATCCGGATGTGCGTCGGAGCTATCCGAATGTTAAGCGGGGGTCCCTAGAAGGTGAGAACCGTTGTTATGACTGTTGGAGGGGCCTGGCCATTTGGACATGCCGTGTTATGTATTTGCTCAAAATTAATGGAGCAGACCCGGATGTGCGTCGGAGCTATCCGGATGAGTGGGGGTCCCCGGAAGGTGGGAACCGCTGTTATGACAATGATGAAGCTGTCCATTTCCTATAAACAGCATTGGAGGGGCCTGGCCATTTGGATAGGCCGTGTTTATATCTGTATTTGCAGGGACCACACCCTTAACCTATAAACTAAACCTATTCTCAAATCCGAAAACCTATAACTACAACCTAAACCTTAACCTAAACCTATAACCTATAACCTAAACCTATAACCTAAACCCATAACCTAAAACCTAAACCTAAACCTAAACCTAAACCTTAACCTAAACCTATAACCTATAACCTAAACCTATAACCTAAAATCAATACCTAAACTTTAACCTACAACCTAACCTATAACCTAAACCTATTTAACCTATAACCTAAACCTAAACCTTAACGTAAACCTATAACCTAAACCCATAACCTAAAACCTAAACCTAAACCTAAACCTATAACCTAAACCTAAACCTATAACCTAAACCTAAACCTAAAACCCAAACGTAAACCCGATCTCGAACTCAAACCCAATTTCCTAAACCTATACCTTAACATATTCTGAAATCTCTAAACCTAAACCTACATCTAATCCTAATCTCAACTCCCTAACCTAAACCTAAACCTAAACTTGAAAACCAAAACCTAAAACCCGAACCCGATTTCCTAAACCTAAACCTTAACCTATTCTCAAAACCCTAAACCTAAACCTACACCTAATCCTAATCTAAACTCCCTAACCTAAACCTAAACCTAAACTTGAAAACCCAAACCTAAACCCGATACCGAACTCAACCCGAATTCCTAAACCTAAACCTTAACCTATTCTCGAATCCCTAAACCTAAACTTACACCTAATCCTAATCTCAACACCCTAACCTAAACCTAAACCTAAACCTAACTTGAAAACCCAAACCTAAACCCGATCCCGAACCCAAACCCGATTTCCTAAACTCGAACCTTAACCTATTCTCACCCCTAAAGCTATAACTTATAACCTAAACCTAAAACCTAAATGTATTCTCAAATCCTTAAACCTAAACCTACACCTAATCCAAATCTAAACTCCCTAACCTAAACCTAAACCTAAACTTGAAAACCAAAACCTAAACCCTATCCCGAACCCGAACCGACTTCTTAAACCTAAACCTTAACCTATTCTCAAATCCCTAAACCTAAACCTACACCTAATCCTAATCTCAACTCCCAAACCTAAACCTAAACCTAACTTGAAAACCCAAACCTAAACCCGAACCCGAACCCCATTTCCTAAACCTAAACCTTAACCTATTCTCAATTCCCTAAACCTTAACCTATAACCTAACTTAAACCTAAACCTATAACCTACACTTATAACCTAAACTTAAACCTAAAACCTAAACCTAAGCCTAAAACCTAAACCTATGAGCTAACCTAAACCTAAAACCTAAACCAAAATCTAAAACCTAAATGTATTCTCAAATCCCTAAACCTAAACCTACACCTAATCCTAATCTCAACTCCCTAACCTAAACCTAAACCTAAACTTGAAAACCCAAACCTAAAACCTGATCCCAAACATGAACCCGATTTCCTAAACCTTAACCTATTCTCAAATCCCTAAACCTAAACCGACACCTAATCCTAATCTCAACTCCCTAACCTAAACCTAAACCTAACTTGAAAACCCAAACCTAAACCAAATCCCGAACCCGAACCCGATTTCCTAAACCTAAACCTTAACCTATTCTCAATTCCCTAAACCTAACCTATAACCTAACCTAAACCTAAACATATAACCTACACTTATAACCTAAACCTAAACCTATAACCTAAACCTAAGACCTAAAACCTAAATGTATTCTCAAATCCCTAAACCTAAATCTACACCTAATCCTAATCTCAACTCCCTAACCTAAACCTAAACTTAAACTTGAAAACCCAAACCTAAACCTATAACTTACACTTATAACCTAAACATAAACCTATAACCTAAACCTAAGCCTAAAACCTAAACTATGACCTAAAACCTAAATGTTGTAACGCCCCGAGTTTTCAAGAACCAAGTACATGACCCGTTTCCAAAAAACCCGAGTGTTGACCTTAAAGGATGGTCAAATTCAAGTACACATTTTTTTTCATTTGTTCAGAGTAAGCAGATGAGTGTAGAATGGACAAATTATGCGTAATGGAAAATTTTATTTACATGTGGAATATACAAGAAGCTTCCCATAATGACTTATACAAACCAATGCCCCCATTCTCACAATTACAAAATGAAAAATGTTACCTTGAAATAAAGTAAATTACAACACTCTTGGGATGTGAAATCCTGTAGCAACCCTATGAACAGCATCAGCTTGCTCCACACCTGCATCAACTGTTACGGTTTGATAGCATCAATGGCTATCGCTGTGAGGAGCACCCTCTAAGATTACGCACTCATCATTCATAATCCAATATAGATCACAAGTCATGAAGTTAGATATACTAAACAGGGCATTTCATAGTCATACTCATGCTTTAAGAAAATCAAACCAATCAATAGAGTTTCATCTTAGGCAAATATCATGGCAGTCGCAATTCAAGGAAACATGTCCAGATAACCAAACAATCAAACATACGATTTTCTATTGCGCCCACAATCACATTGTATGTGAACTCTGCAAGATGGCTAAAAAATCGAGAAGTGAACTTCGGCTCCACCCGAAAATCATGGTACAAGTGGAATTCACAAGGCGAATAGAAAAGCACCCTTTAAACTCCCACTTCATCCGGAGATCATGTCGTACGTGAACTCCGCAAGATGGCTAAAAAATCGCTAAGCGAACTTCGGCTCCACCTGAAAATTAAGGTACGACTGACACTGCAGATGAAGAGACAATCAACATACAAACTCTAGACCACCCGAAAATCATGTTGTACGTGAACTCCGCAAGATGGCTAGAAAATCGCTAAGCGAACTTCGGCTCCACCCGAAAATCATGGTATGACTGTACTCCGCAAGATGACTAGGAAACAATGGATGTGTAAATGTAACCAATAAGTCACAAAGGGCACCAATGACACATCCAAGCCGCAAGGGCAAATGTGGACCGTAAGATCATAAGTCTAAGGTAAGTTCCGTTCAGTTCATCATTCAAGCACAAGTGGTAGCATATAAATAAATTAATACATATACAATAAAGGATAACATGTTATCATCGAGCCATTCATGCATATTGCAATTTAAAAGAAACGTTTATCATCCAATACATGAATTAACTATACCACGAGTTAACATATTCTATAGTAAAGTAAGAAACTCGGTTAATGGAATCATGCCATCATCCATATCTAGATTGATGAAATCAAGTGGGAAGCTCAAAGGGTGAGTCCTCACCTTTGATCAATTATTAGATGTAATCAACTTGAATCCAATCGAAATGTTCACACCTACTTGACTTCAACGAGTATGATCTAAGGTAGCCTCTACTAAATACCTACACTCAACCAACACAAGAAGATAAATAACATAGCTATTTATTTATTTATTTGTACTAATAGAAAGTGGCTAGAGAGTCAGCTCACCTAGTTGTCGACTCATCCTCAACATGGCCCCCATTTGGATTAAACCCGCAAGACAGTCGAGTCGACTCGGTTCGACTCGGCAATGACCTGGCTCAATCTCTCTCTCTCTCATTTTCTCTCTCTTTTTTTTTATGCTGGAACGTTCGGTAATGTTTGGACCAAGGCCTAAACCCAACTCAGCCCAGTCAAACTCGGATGGACTCGGTCTGACCGAGTCGACTCGGCAAAGGACCCAAACTCTGCCTCTCTCCCTTTTTCTCCTACCCAGATGGTGTGGCTGGACTCAGTTCAGCAACTCAGTCAAGCCGAAACTCGGGCCGGACTCGACTGACTCGGCAGCGACTCGAGGTGGGTGCTCGTCTCTCTCTCTCCCTCGTTCTTCTTCTCTTCACGATTTTCCTTCCTTATTTTTTTTCTCCTTTTTTTTTTAATCTACAATACAGCAATTCTGGACTAGGACAGGAGCGGACCCGACTTGAACTCTGTTGGCTCGGTCCGAGTGACGTTGGTGCGGCACTGGCAGTGGTTGCAGCGAGGAGAATGACGTCTCTCTCTCTCTCTCTGTCTTTCTTCTCTGTCTTCTTCTCCTTTCTCTCTACTTTCTTTCTCAGGTTTTATCAGTAAGAAAAACATGGCATGAATGGATCCCGAGCTTGAGCGAACTCATCCCAACCCAACAGATGCAGCGGTGCTCTCAGGGAAGAAGCTCGAGCTTCAATGGCAGATTTCCATCTGACGGAGTTTTCTTCAACCTAACAGATGTGGATCGATCAGAGGGACCCTAGGAAGCTTTGAGAATGGAAGGAGAGAAGTTTGGAGTTAGTTTTGGTGGTGGGTCCGGAGCTTGTAGATGACGGCCGAGACTTCTCGAGCAGCTGCAGGGAGTGGAGATGTGGCCCTGCTATTTAGGCATTCTTTCCCTTATAGAAGACCCTTGCTCTCTCGGAGCTGTTGGATGAGAAACGGATGACTTGGATTGTGCGAGCTTGAAATAGCCTTCAAATACGGCTGGAAAACTAACACCGCCCGTGGTTTTCGGTTGCTAAGGAGCCCTAAACCAGGGAGAAATTGATGGTTGGGATTGCTCGTATCGAACGGTCGGGATTGGAGAAGGAAATCCTCACGCGGATCCCCAGCGTGGAGGAAAACCGGATCTTTCCATTTTTGGAATGAAAGGAAACACAAACGACCCCCCTGCACTGGTGTTTGTGGTCATGTGTGTGGGATCCATTGAGTGGAAATTTGGGGGGTTTGGTGAGAATTTCCCCCTCTCCAAGATGGACGGTTCAGATCATGAAACTGATCGATGATGGTGGGTCATGCTCGGAACAGAGGGACGATCCCTCGTTCATTTCAAAACGCGCCTGGCGCGGGAAAAAGGAAAGAGAAATCTTTCCTTTTTTTGGGAATATCGGTCAAACTCGATTTGACTGGGTCTCTTGCACCAGTGCAGCGTGGGTGTACACCCGCTGTGTACACGCACCACTCAGGGTGGGGTCCCCCGTGATGCCTTTGTCAGATCCACACCGTCCATTAGTTTTAACATTAGTATAAAGATAATATATCATGCAATGCTAATTACATTAATATATAATATAGTATATATTATAAATATATACACAACTTAAAATACATTGTATTTATTTTACATTTTATATTAATAATTAGTTATCAATTAATAAAGTATTTAATTTGAAATATTATATGTATGTGTATATATGTATTTTCTTTTCCAAATCGGTTCTTGAGTTAGTGAGGTCCATTGATGGTAGGGATCATCCCATATAGAGTGGTGAGATCTGTTGATACTAATCCTAGTTGGGACGTGCTTGTTTTAGGAGGAAGAAACGGAGGTAGTTCGTTTTGAATTTGAATACAGACTTATTACGGAAGGGTTGCTAGCTTAGAGAGTCGTGACTTACTGTAGCATTAAGTGGGGTCCACTTGTGATGAGCTATTGGGCAATCCATTCCCCCCATCGGTTTCATAGGGTCACGTTAGGGCATAGTTGTGAATATGGAGATGATCGGAAGCTCATCTTGAAAGTTGTCCTAACGAACACCAATATGGACTTGATCTTAATTGACGGTCCACGCTCAATGATCGGGGCTCAATTTTGGGAAAAATGTGTAGTCAAGATAGGTGAATGGTTGGACGAAACTTGGTGGTTGATTGATGGTGGGAAAATGATAGATCTGAAATATCACCTTTTGCATAAAAAGGAAGGAACTGGCTTCAGCGTTCAATGGTATAGAATCATAGATCGGGGTCCAAACTTTGTATGACGTCGTAGTCATGTGAGGTCAAGGTGTGGTCAAATTTTGAGGTTCGATGGACAGCAGGAAATGGCTAGATCTGAAGATCTAGATTTATAGGGAGTTGATAAGCTCGAAAGGATAACTTCTCGCCTTAGAAAAGGCCTACCAAGGTGGGGTCTTCATACTTCACCCTTGGTCCATGTGATGGGAAATCCAAGCCATTCTTACGAAGGGAAATATCCAACTACAACTACCCATGAGGTTCCTTCACTCAATGGACACCAAAATCAACGGTTAAGGGGGTTGATCTATCGAATAGGTCACTTTTACAATGATTAAAAGGCTGAAACTCAACGTGTATGGTTAATTTATGATACATAGGCATGGTACAAATTTTCACATTAAACAGATAATGGGAACCATGTGATATAGGATTCAGGGGTCTAGGTTAGTGGCATTTTCATAATTATTATTGATCTAAGAGTTTCATGAAATCTAATGGTTCTACTTGGTTCTACGTCCATTTCTAAACAATTCTTACAAAAGAACTTGTATATAAATCATTATGGTTAAAGAGTTATTCACTGATTTAGTCAATGGAATGTACGTATATCAGACCACATGATCAACGGTCGGATGACTTGATTTATGGATGGAGATCATTCTTAATTGGTCTGATTCATATTGGAGGATGGATGTAGGATTAGGTTGGCTACATAGGTACCATATACGTGTACATAATAGGTTAAATTCAATGTAACACTCGAGTACTAAAAGTGCGGGGTGTTACAATCTACCCCCCTTAAAGAGAATTTCGTCCCCGAAATTCAATACTTTTATATTAAATATGAATGAGGATAATGTATTCTACCATGTCTCTTAGCATTCACCACCATCCTCATGATGTATGTTTATATGCTCAAGGGTTCGTGACTAACTACTAGGATTGGGGTTGTGACAATCTACCCCCCTTAAAGAAGGATCTCGCCCACGAGATTCGATCGTGCTCATCCTAATTTCTTTCGGTACCATCTCTGATCAAGGGTTTGCTAAAATGATGTAGAGAAAAGTTTTATTGTTATTCTATATTTATGTGTGGGTTTGAACTTTACAATAACAAATTTCAGGTCATTTAGAGCAAGGATAGTAGTTTATCTTTTCAATGTTCGAGTTAACACAAACAGATGGTTATGGTTGGTCTGAACCTAATACACCGATCCTCCGCCTGATCAGGGCAATGAGTCCTTTAGTATCCATTCCTCATCCTAGTGAACCTTGACCTTCTACTTGATCAGGGCATTGAGGTTGTTAGAATCCTCTAGGATTTAGAATTTGAATCAAACTGCGTATACTTCGTTTAAATATGATTCCGTCAGTCCGTGAACCTGATTACTCTAAGCTCATGGGAAATATCATTTGACCATTTATTTTCATAACGAATAAGACTATGTGGCCCATTACGCTTCCAATGCGCACTCTGATTGTCTAAACACAAAATCCTAAGACCAAGGTTTCTACATGAAATCTAAGTTTAAAATTTTGTTAAATTTATCTAAGATCTTAAATCTGGTCTTGATATGCTCAGCCAAGGTTGAAGCCTTACCCAAAAGTTATACAACTTTTCCTCGAATTATTTTACATGTCGGAATTTGTGGGAAATATTATTCCTAAGTAATGAGATGTATTAGAAAAATTCAAATTACGATTCTTAGTACGATTCCTTAAGTTCCGAGAGCATTTGGTTTTTTTTTTTTTTTTAATCAAGTGTATGATATGGTGGTTAAGGAAATTCTTATGGGCCTAAGTCCAATCCATTTGTTGATTGTTACAAGAGTGTGATTCCTAGCTACGATTTTTTTTTTTGGAAAGTTCATATCGTAGATTTTTAGAAAATTTTCATTTGGAAGTCGTGTATAAGGAGTGTCCTTACGTAGTCTTATGTACACCATAATGAGTGTTTTGTACGCATATTTAATTCCTAAGTCCCACAATTATTCTAGTAGTTTACAAGGGAACCAAAGTTTTCAGTCCTAAGTTTGAATAACTACACCTAAAGTGTTCAAAGGGACCTAATATTGAGTATTTATATTTTTCAAGAAACTTTAGATCATTTCTAAGCTCCATAATCATCCGTTTAAGGAGCCTAACACTTGAGTTTCTATACTCTGATTTCTCCTAACTACGGAGGAAGTTCAAATGAGTTTAATTGGTTATTCTAATAGTTTCTAAGGGGACTTAAATTCATTTCTAAGTTCTATGATCACTCAAACAACTTTTCGAGGGGCCTAAAATTTTGAGTCTCTATATTCTCAATTTCTCCTAATTTCAATGAGACTCCACATCAATTCAAATGACTACCATAACAATTTATGGGGGAGCCTAAGTTTGGATTCCTACGTTCTCAACCATTCTTCTAAGTCTAAGGGAGATTTACCTAAGTTCAATTTCTAAATTCAAACACCCTAACTTGAGACATTTAAGGCTTGTATAAGATCATTTCCCAAGGCCAAGTTTGTCCAAACTATGCTCTGATACCAACTGTAACGCCCCGACTTTTCAAGACTCGGGTACACGACCCGTTTCCAAAAAACCCGAGTGTTAACCTTAAAGGATGGTCAAATTCAAGTACACATTTTTTTTCATTTGTTCAAAGTAAGCAGATGAGGGTAGAATGGACAAATTATGCGTAATGAAAAATTTTATTTACATTTGAAATATACAAGAAGCTGCCCATAATGACTTATAAAAACCAATGCCCCCATTCTCACAATTACAAAATGAAATAATGTTACATTGAAATAAAGTAAATTACAACACTCTTGGTATGTGAAATCCTATAGCAACCCTATGAACAACATCAGCTTGTTCCACACTTGCATTAACTGTTACGGTTTGATAGCGTCAATGGCTATCGCAGTAAGGAGCACCCTCTAAGATTATGCACTCATCATTCATAATCCAATATAGCTCACAAGTCATGAAGTTAGATATACTAAATAGAGCATTTCATAGTCATACTCATGCTTTAAGAAAATCAAACCAATCAATAGAGTTTCATCTTAGGCAAATATCATGGCAGTCGCAATTCAAGGAAACATGTCTAGATAACCAAACAATCAAACATACGATTTTCTATTGCGCCCACAATCACATTGTACGTGAACTCCGCAATATGGCTAGAAAATTGAGAAGCAAACTTCGGCTCCACCCGAAAATCATGGTACAAGTGGAATTCACAAGGCGAATAGAAAAGCACCCTTTAAACCCCCACTTCATCCGGAGATCATGTCGTACGTGAACTCCGCAAGATGGCTAGAAAATCGCTAAGGCCCTGTTTGGGCAACAGGATTAGAAGGGATTAGGTGGGATTAGATTCATCTAGTTCTGTGCCAATTCCACTCCATGTTTGGCAAAGCTTGGAATTAGATCGGATGGAATTACATTGGGTCCCGTGCCAATTTCACTCAATGCTAGCAAGTTGTGTACGTCCCACCCTGATGTGTGGGCTATATCCACACCGTCCACCCATTTTTTGAGATTATTTTAGAGCATGGACCAAAAATCAGGTAATTCTAAACCTCAAGTGGACCCACCACTGAAAGCAATGGGGATTGAATACTTACCGTTGAAAACTTCTTTGGGGCCACATAAGTTTTGGATCTACCTCATTTTTCGGCCCATACCATAAAATGAGGTTACAAAACAAATGAACAGTTTAGATATAATACATATGTGTTATTCTAGTAATTTCAAATGATGGTGGGTATATCCATTCAATGTACCACCATATTACCAACAAAGCAGAGCATTAATCTAATCCCATGGAATTAGGGGACAATCCCTGCCATGGGTAATAATGATGTTTTTTTTTAATACAATCCCACCTAATCCCTTCTAATCCAGTTGCCCAAACAGGGCCTAAGCGAACTTCGGCTCCACCCAGAAATCAAGGTACGACTGACACCGCAGATGAAGAAACAATCAACATATAAACTCTAGACCACCCGAAATCATGTCGTACGTGAACTCCGCAAGATGGCTAGAAAATTGCTAAGCAAACTTTGGCTCCACCCGGAAATCATGGTACGACTGAACTCCGCAAGATGACTAGGAAAAAATGAATGTGTAAATGTAACCAATAAGCTACAAAGGGCACCAATGACACATCTAAGCCACAAGGGCAAATGTGGACCGTAAGATCATAAGTCCAAGGTAAGTTCCGTTCAGTTCATCATTCAAGCACAAGTGGTAGCATATAAATAAATTAATACATATACAATAAAGGATAACATGTTATCATCGAGCCATTCATGCATATTGCAATTTAAAAGACACGTTTATCATCCAATACATGAATTAACTATACCACGAGTTAGCATATTCTATAGTAAAGTAAGAAACTCGGTTAAGGGAATCATGCCATCATCCATATCTAGATTAATGAAATTAAGTGGGAAGCTCAAAGGGTGAGTCCTCACCTTTGATTAATTATTAGATGTAATCAACTTGAATCTAATCGAAATGTTCACACCTACTTGACTTCAACGAGAGTGATCTAAGGTAGCCTTTACTAAATACCTACACTCAACCAACACAAGAAGATAAATAACATGGCCATTTATTTATTTATTTGTACTAATAGAAAGTGGCTAGAGAGTTAGCTCACCTAGTTGTCGACTTATCCTCAACATGGCACCCATTTGGATTAAACCGCGAGACAGTCAAGTCGACTCAGTTCGGCTCGGCAATGACCTGGCTCTCTCTCTCTCTCTCTCTCTCTCTCTCTCTCTCTCTCTCTCTCTCTCTATGCTGGAACGTCCAGCAATGTTTGGACCAAGGCCTTAACCCAACTCAGCCTAGTCAGACTTGGATGGACTCGATCTGATCGAGTCGACTCGGTAAAGGACCCAAACTCTCCCTCTCTCACTTTTTCTCCTACCCAGATGGTGTGGCTGGACTCAGTTCAGCAACTCAGTCAAGCCAGAACTCAGGCAGGACTCGACTGACTCGGCAGCGACTCGAGGTGGGTGCTCCTCTCTCTCTCCTCGTTCTTCTTCTCTTCACGATTTTCCTTCCTTTTTTTTTTTCTTCTATCTACAGTCCAGCAATTTTGGACTAGGCCAGGAGAGAACCTGACCCGAACTCTGTTGGCTCGGTCTGAGTGACGCTGGTGCGGCACTAGCAGTGGTTGCAGCGAGGAGAATGACGTCTCTCTCTGTCTTCTTCTCCTTTCTCTCTACTTTCTTCTCATGTTTTATCTGTAAGAAAAACAGGGCATGAATGGATCCCGAGCTTGAGTGAACTTAGCCCATCCCAACAGATGCAGCGGTGCTCTCGGGGAAGAAGCTCGAGCTTCAATGGCAGATTGCCATCTGACGGAGTTTTCTTCAACCTAACAGATGTGGATCAATCAGAGGGACCCTAGGAAGCTTTGAGAATGGAAGGAGAGAAGTTTGGAGTCAGTTTTGGTGGTGGGTTCGGAGCTTGTAGATGACGGCCGAGACTTCTCGAGCAGCTGCATGGAGTGGAGATGAGGCCCTGCTGTCTAGGCATTCTTTCCCTTATAGAAGACCCTTGCTCTCTTGGAGCTGTTGGATGAAAAACGGATGGCTTGGATTGTGCTGGCTCGAAACAGTCTTCAAATACAACTGGAAAACCAACACCGCCAGTGGTTTTCGGTTGCTAAAGGAGCCCTAAACCAGGGAGAAATTGATGGTTGGGATTGCTCGTATCGAACGGTCGGGATTGGAGAAGGAAATCCTCACGCGGATCGCCAGCGTGGAGGAAAACCGGATCTTTCCATTTTTGGAATGAAAGGAAACACAAACGGCCCCCCTGCGCTGATGTTTGTGGTCATGTGTGTAGGATCCATTGAGTGGAAATTTGGGGGGTTTGGTGAGAATTTCCCCCTCTCCAAGATGGACGGTTCAGATCATGGAACTGATCCATGATGGTGGGTCATGCTCGGAACAGAGGGACGATCCCTCGTTCATTTCAAAACGCGCCTGGCGCGGGAAAAAGGGGAGAGAAATCTCTCCTTTTTTTGGGAATATCGATCAGACCCGATTTGACTGGGTCTTGGACCAGTGCAGCGTGGGTGTACACCCGCTGTGTACACGCACCACTCAGGGTGGGGTCCCCCGTGATGCTTTTGTCAGATCCATATCGTCCATTAGTTTTAACATTAATATAAAGATAATATATCATGCGATGCTAATTACATTAATATATAATATAGTATATATTATAAATATATACACAACTTAAAATACATTGTATTTATTTTACATTTTATATTAATAATTAGTTATCAATTAATAAAGTATTTAATTTGAAATATTATATGTATTTTTCTTTTCCAAATCGGTTCTTGAGTCAGTGGGGTGCACGGATGGTAGGGATCATCCCATATAGAGTGGTGAGATCTGTTGATGCTAATCCTAGTTTGGACGTGCTTGTTTTAGGAGGAAGAAACGGAGGTAGTTCGTTTTGAATTTGAATACAGACTTATTACTGAAGGGTTACTAGCTTGGAGAGTCGTGACTTACTATAGCATTAAGTGGGGTCCGCTCTTGATGAGCTATTGGGAAATCTATTCCCTCCATCGGTTTCATAGGGTCACGTTAAGGCATAGTTGTGAATATGGAGATGATCGGAAGCTCATCTTGAAAGTTCTCCTAACGGACACCAATATGGACTTGATCTTAATTGACGGTCCACGCTCAATGATCAGGGCTCAATTTTGGAAAAAAATGTGTAGTCAAGATATGTGAATGGTTGGACGAAACTTGGTGGTTGATCGATGGTGGGAAATTGATAGATCTAAAATATCACCTTTTGCATCAAAAGAAAGGAACTGGCTTCAGCGTTCAATGGTATAAGATCATAGATCGGGGTCCAAACTTTGTATGACGTCGTAGTCATGTGAGGTCAAGGTGTGGTCAAATTTTGAGGTTCGATGGACGGCAGGAAATGGGTAGATCTGAAGATCTAGATTTATAGGGAGTTGATAAGCTCGAAAGGATAACTTCTCGCCTAAGAAAAGGCCTACGAAGGTGGGGTCCTCATACTTCACCCTTAGTCCATGTTATGGGAAATCCCAGCCGTTCTTACGAAGGGAAATATCCAACTACAACTACCCATGAGGTTCCTTCACTCAATGGACACCAAAATCAACGGTTAAGGGGTTGATCTGTCGATTAGGTCACTTTTACAATGATCGAAAGGCTAAAACTTAATGTGTATGGTTAATTTATGATACATAGGCTTGATACAAATTTTCACATTAAACTGATAATGGGAACCATGTGATATAGGATTCAGGGGTCTAGGTCAGTGGCATTTTCGTAATTATTACTGATCTAAGAGTTTCATGAAATCCAATAGTTCTACTTGGTTCTATGTCCATTTCTAAACAATTCTTACAAAAGAACTTGCATATAAATCATTTTGGTTAAAGAGTTATTCACTGATTTAATCAGTGCAATGTACGTATATCAGACCACATGATCAACGGTCGGATGACTTGATTTATGGATGGAGATCATTCTTAATTGGTTTGATTCATATTGGAGGATGGATGTAGGATTAGGTTGGCTACATAGGTACCGTATACGTGTACATAATAGGTTAAATTCAATGTAACACTCGAGTACTAAAAGTGCGGGGTGTTATAAATGTATTATCAAATCCCTAAACCTACACTTACTCCTAATCCTAATCTCAACTCCCTAACCTAAACCTAAACCCAAACCTAAACCTGATCCCGAACCCGAACCCGATTTCCTAAACCTAAACCTAAACCTATAGCTTATAACCAAAACTTAAACCTTAACCTAAACCTAAACCTAAACCTTAACCTGAACCTATAACCTTAACCTAAACCAAAATCTATGACTTAAAACCTAAATGTATTCTCAAATATCTAAACCTAAACCTACACCTAATTTTAATCTCAACTCCCTAACCTAAATCTAAACCTACACTTGAAAACCAAAACCTAAACCCGATACCGAACCAACCCGAATTCCTAAACCTAAACCTTAACCTATTCTCAAATCCTTAAACCTAAACCTACACCTAATCCTAATCTTAACTCCCAAACCTAAACCTAAACCTACACCTAATCCTAATCTCAACTCCCTAACCTAAACCTAAACCTAACTTGAAAACCCAAACCTAAACCCGATCCCGAACCCGAACACGATTTCCTAAACCTAAACCTTAACCTATTCTCAATTCCCTAAACCTTAACCTTTAACCTTACTTAAACCTAAACCTATAACTTACACTTATAACCTAAACCTAAACCTATAACCTAAACCTAAGCCTAAAACCTAAACCTATGACCTAACCTAAACTCAAAACCTAAACCTTAACCAATAACCTAAAACCTAAACCTAAACCTAAAACCTAAATGTATTCTCAAATCCCTAAACCTAAACCTACACATAATCCTAATCTCAACTCCTAAACTAAACCTAAATATAAACTTGAAAACCCAAACCTAAAACCCGATCCCGAGCTCCGAACCCGATTTCCTAAACCTAAACCTAAACCTACACCTAATCCTAATCTAAACTCCCTAACCTAAACCTAAACATAAACTTCAAAACCCAAACCTAAACCCTATCCCGAACCCGAACCCGAATTCCTAAACCTAAACCTTAACCTATTCTCAAATCCCTAAACCTAAACCTACACCTAATCATAATCTCAACTCCCTAACCTAAACCTAAACCTAACTTGAAAACCCAAACCTAAACCCGAACCCGAACCCCATTTCCTAAACCTAAACCTTAACCTATTCTCAATTCCCTAAACCTTAACCTATAACCTAACTTAAACCTAAACCTATAACCTACACTTATAACCTAAACCTAAACCTAAAACCTAAACCTAAGCCTAAAACCTAAACCTATGACCTAACCTAAACCTAAAACCTAAACCTTAACCAATAACCTAAACCTAAACCTAAAACCTAAATGTATTCTAAAATCCCTAAACCTAAACCTACACCTAATCCTAATCTCAACTCCCTAACCTAAACCTAAACCTAAACTTGAAAACCCAAACCTAAAACCCGATCCCGATCCCGAACCCAAACCCAATTTCCTAAACCTAAACCTTGACCTATTCTCAAATCCCTAAACCTAAACCTACACCTAATCCAAATCTAAACTCCCTAAACTAAACCTAAACCTAAACTTGAAAGCCCAAACCTAAACCCGATCCCGAACCCGAACCCGACTCCTAAACCTAAACCTTAACCTATTCTCAATTCCCTAAACTCCGAACCTACACCTAAGCCTAATCTCAACTTCCTAACCTAAACCTAAGCCTAACTTGAAAACCCAAACCTAAACCCAATCCCGAACCCGAACCCGATTTCCTAAACCTAAACCTTAGCCTATTCTCAATTCCCTAAACCTTAACCTATAACCTAACTTAAACCTAAACCTATAACCTACACTTATAACCTAAAACTAAACCTATAACTTAAACCTAAGCCTAAAACTAAGCCTATAACCTAAACCTAAGCCTAAAACCTAAACCTATGACCTAACCTAAACCTTAACCAATAACTTAAAACATAAACCTAAACCTAAAACCTAAATGTATTCTCAAATCCCTAAACCTAAACCTACACCTAATCCTAATCTCAACTCTCTAACCTAAACCTAAACCTAAACTTGAAAACCCAAACCTAAACCCGATCCCGAACCCGAACCCAATTTCCTAAACCTAAACCTTAACATATTCTTAATTCCCTAAACCTATAGCTTATAACCTAAACCTAAACCTTAACCTAAACCTATAACCTTAAAACCAAAACCTATGACCTATAACCTATAACCTTTTTTTTTAAAAAAAAGATTGTATTGAATCTGGACAAAATTACAAGGATTCGGGTCTTTCGTGGAAAAAAGGACCACAAAAGACCTATCATAAAAGCCGGACTAAAGCAATCACCGGCAAAAAACAATCAACCCGAGG
This sequence comes from Magnolia changhungtana, assembly GCA_030180095.1. Classification (NCBI taxonomy): domain Eukaryota; kingdom Viridiplantae; phylum Streptophyta; class Magnoliopsida; order Magnoliales; family Magnoliaceae; genus Magnolia; species Magnolia changhungtana. The sequence goes on along the minus strand of JASAUF010000394.1, from coordinate 76,260 downwards.
ATATCTTCATCTCGCTTAACGCATCGAGCCCCACCTTGTCCAAGAAAAGGACACCCCGCACTTGTCTTGCTAGATCACGAGAACGGGAGAAAACTAACCGAGATTGGGACAAGCTGCCCATCCGAGCAAGAGTGTCAGCCGCGCCGTTCCCCTCCCTAAAAATGTGCGTGAAATTCACCGTTGCGATATTCCGAAGTGGGTCCGTAAGAGTTTTCCAACCTTTCCATGCCCAGCCACTCTTAGCCCCATCGATAAAGGCCTTAATCACTACCACAGAGTCCGATTCGACAATGATTTGGGAGAAGCCGCTTTCCAAGCACAAGAGAACTCCATCATGCAACGCCCTGAACTCAGCGCCAGTGTTCGACATCGAACGCCCATAACCATAAGAGAAACCAAAGATAAACTCCCCCTTGTCGTTTCGACAAACTCCGCCGCCCCCTGCGAAGCCCGAATTACCTCTAGAGGAACCGTCTACATGAACCTTAACCCATCCACTAGGGGGTTTCTGCCAACGGATAACCTCTTGAGTCGTTTGCTTGGTACCAATATTTGTGAGGCCATCCACATTGTGAAGACGCTCGGAGAATCTGTTTTTGGCAATCTCCTCCGTAGCACATGACAGCCACCAGGAAACTTTTGATGATGGACCAGTGGTTCATCAATCTGTCATAAAAAAAGGCCCCATTCCTCGAGCGCCAAAGTTCCCAAAATATATAGGCTAGAATGAGTAGATGACACTTCCCCTGATTTCGCCTATCCACACATGCGCTTATCTATTGCACGATTCTGGCTTCCACTGTCAACGCCGGACAGATGGAGATTCCCGCCTGCAAACTGAAAAAGTTCCAGACCGATCACGCAATCTGGCTGTCCATAAACAGATGTGAAAAGGATTCAGCAGCAGGGCCCGTGTTAGAGTCGTCTCTACAGCACAAACACTTTGATGCCAGAAAAACACCTTTTTCCTAGACTGCAGACTGGAGAGGAACAGCTTTTTGAAGAAGCCTCCAAAGGAAAAGAGAAACTTTTGGTGAAAGCAACCTGTGCCAAACCCACCTTGCCCAACCCATTCTGGGACCAGCCTGCCTGTTGACGTTCCATGCAGATTTAACATTAAAAGAACCTGAGGAAGTGAAAGGCCAAACCTTAAACCTATAACCTAACCTTAACCTATAACCTAACCTTAACCTATAACCTAAAACCTAAACCTGAACCAATAACCTATAACCTAAACTTATAACCTATAACTTAACCTTAAACTAAACCTAAAACCTAAACCTAAACCAATAACCTAACACCTAAACCTAAACCTAAAACCTAAATGTATTCTCAAATCCTTAAACCTAAACCTACACCTAATCCTAATCTAAACTCCCTAACCTAAACCTAAACCTAAACTTGAAAACCCAAATCAAAACCCGATCCCAAACACGAACCCGAACCCGAACCCGATTTCCTAAACCTAAACCTTAACATATTCTCAATTCCCTAAACCTATAGCTTGTAACCTAAACCTAAACCTTAACCTAATCCTATAACCTTAAAACCAAAACCTATGACCTAAAACCTTAACCTATAACCTATAACCTAAACTTATAACCAATAACCTAACCTTAACCTAAACCTAAAACCTAAACCATAGCCAATAACCTAAAACCTAAACCTAAACCTAAAACCTAAATGTATTCTCAAATCCTAAACCTAAACCTACACCTAATCTTAATCTCAACTCCCTAACCTAAACTTAAACCGAAACTTTAAAACCCAAAACTAAACCCGATCCAGAACCTAAACTCGATTTTCTAAACCTAAACCTTAACCTATTCTCAATTCCCTAAACCTAAACCTTAACCTAAACTTAAACCTATAACCTTAACCTAACCAAACCTAACCTATAACCTATAACCTAAACTTATATCCTATAACCTAACCTTAACCTAAACCTTAACCTATAACCTAAAACCTAAACCTAAACCTAAAACCTAAATGTATTCTCAAATCCTAAACCTAAACCTACACCTAATCCTAATCTTAACTCCCTAACCTAAACCTAAACCTAAACTTGAAAACCCAAACCTAAACCCAATCCCGAACCCGAACCCGATTTCCTAAACCTAAACCTTAACCTATTCTCAATTCCCTAAACCGTAACCTATAACCTAACCTAAACCTAAACCTATAACTTTGCACTTATAACCTAAACCTATAAACCTAAGCCTAAAACCTAAACCTAAACCTAAACCGAAATGTATTCTCAAATCCTTAAAACCTAAACCTAATCCTAATCTCAACTCCTAAACTAAACTTAAACCTAAACTTGAAAACCTAAACCTAAACCCGATCCCGAACACAACCCGATTTCCTAAACCTAAACCTTAACCTTAACCTATTCTCAATTCCCCTAAAGCTATAACATATATACTATAACCTATAACCTAAACCTAAACCTAAACCTAAACCTATGACCTAAATCTTAACCTTAACCTAAACCAAAACCAAAACCAATAACCTAAACCTTAACCTATAACCTATAACCTAAACTTATAACCTAAACCTAAAACCTAAACATAAACCTAAACCTATAACCTAAAACCTAAACCTAAACCTAAAACCTAAATGTATTCTCAAATCCCTAAACTTAGACCTACACCTAATCCTAATCTCAACTCCCTAACCTAAACTTAAACTTGAAAACCCAAACCTAAACCCAATCCCAAACCCGAACCCGATTGCTATAATAATGTAGCTCAATCACATGACAACAAACAAGAATGTATTCCTTTTAACATGTCCCTTTTTACAAAGCTTTAATTTTTGTTGTTGTTTCTATTAATTGAAACACTTTTTTGCATTATTTGCTTGTATTAGTTTTATTTTAATGATCAGTTTTATTTTAAAAAAGTGCCCACTTTTTTGGAAGAAGTTTCTGCAATTCTTCATGATTCTGAATTATAATGTTTTGTTGGTTGAATATTTTTTTATTAGATGAAAGACACAAAAAGAAAATTGTTGTTGATTTTTTTCCTTTTTTTTTTTAACTTATAATGTTAAACTTATGTATTATGCGTGGATGAATGTAATGTGGATAAGATTGTTTGTGATTGGATGGATGCAGTTTATGTTTGGATGGATTTATGTAGTTTGGGTTTAGATGGATGTGAATGTGAATATGAGGAAATATATTGTATAACAGGTGTATAACGGGAAGAATACGATGAAATATATTGTAATAGGTCCCTATAAGGGTTATAAGAGACGGCTTATAGCAGTCATTTTAAAGGACGGTTCATGATCGTCCTTTGAAAGCTCATAAGAAACGGTTCATAGCAGTCCTTTAAAAGGACGGTCCATGACGGTCCTTTTTAAGGACGGTCCATGACTGTCCTTTTAAAGGACAGTCCATGGCCGTCCTTTGAAGGCTCCTAAGAGACGGTCCATGACTGTCCTTTTTTCGTCAATAAGAATGACGGTTATCAACCGTCCTTTAAGTAATAGAACACGTCAAAATTTGACGGCCCATGCGACGGTCCATGACCGTACTTTTTGGTCATTTGAGATGGTTTTGGACCGTCCTTTTTTTGCTGTTTTGGCGTAGTGATGGTGGTAAATCAAACAATTGTAGGGAGAATTCACAGTAACATGTGAGCATGTAAAAGGCAAGATAAATCATATCAATTCAAATTAATGTACGCTTAAAGGAATCCCTCACCTTAGCCTTAGATTTAAACTCTATGTAGATATCCATGTAAGAAAGCTTCTACATGAATCATGACATCATTTGACCAAGAGGGAGATATCATATGTTTGGAGAATGAAGCGGATGATGGACGTCTAGGCTTCTCTTTCTCTTTCTCTTTCTTTCTCTCTCTTTCTTTCTTTTCCTTTCTCTCTCTCTCTCTCTAGATCTCTCTCTTTCTCTTTCACTCTCTCTCTCTCTTTCTCCTTCGGCGTTGGGTGTGTGAGTGGAGAGGGGAACGCACACCCCTTTTTAAAAGGAGTGTGCGTGAGAGAGGTGTGTTTCACCTCCTACTTGGATTGGATTTCTCCAATTTTTCATTTTCTAACGATCTTTCTTTAAATCTAATGCATCATTGTATCAGAGTCATTGATTAGAGACAGGGTATGTGATTTTCTTGGTGATTCAAAATTTAGATTGGCATATCTTGAAAATTCTTCTAACGGGTGCCAAAATGAACTTGATCTCAATTAACGATCCACACTAAATGATCAGGGCCCAATTTTAGTAAAAATGGGTAGTCAGGATAGGCAAACGGTTGGATAAAATTTGGTGGTTAATTGATGGTGGAAAATTTCTAAATCTAAAATTTCACATTTTATACTAAAAGAAAGGAACTAGCTTCAACCTTCAACGGTGTAGGATCATAAATCGGAGTCTAAATTTTGTATAACCTATTAATCATATGAGACCAAAGTATGGTATAAATTTGAGTTACCATGGACGGCAAGAAGTGGTTAAATTGAAAGATCTAGATTTATAAGGAGCTAATAAGACTTGAAAGATAACTTCGCGCCTATAGAAAAGCCTACTAAAGTGAGGACTTCATATTTTACACTTAGTTCATATAATGGGCAATCAAAGTTGTTCATATGAAGAAAAATATCCTACTACGACTACCCACGAGGTTTCTTCACTCAATGGACACCAAAATCAATGGTTAAAGGGCTGATTTGTCAATTGGTTCACTTTTACAATTATCTAAGGACTGAAATTTGACATGTAAGGTTAATTTATGATACATACGCATGATATAAAATTTCATATCAAACGGATCATAGGAACCATGTGATTTAGAATTCAAGGGTCTAGGTTGATAGCATTTTCGTAATTATTGTTAATATGAGAGTTTTGAGAAATCTAATGATTCTATATAGTTGTAGGCACGTTTCTAAGTAATTCTTACAAAAGGATTATATATAAATCATTATGAAAAAAGAGTTACTCACCAAATGAATTAGGGAATGTACATATATCAAACCACACATGAATGGTCAAATGACATGTTTAAAATAGGAAAACTTGATGGTTAATAATTTGATCATGTATGTAGGTAGTGGTATGGTCGGTTTTGTAAACGGATGAACACAAGTAGATTTTTGGACTGATCAAGAGGTAGAACATGTATACCGTTAGATTCAAGTGACTTGTTCACATGTATAAGTTTCTCAGATTGTAGTTTTGATGGTGAGTTAAGCATATTCCTAGGTGGTGAACAAGATGAACAGATCAAAATCTCAATTTAATGTGTACGAGCAGATGCAGATATCAAGTAGTTAGTTTACTATGATAGGGTAGTGCAAACTCGAAGTAGACGGTCAGATTTCTTTACCTATCGGTGGATAATTGATTGAACGGTTGGTTATGATGGACAAGTGGGAATACTTGGGTATATGATGATCCTATCTCAAAATCAACGGTCAAATGGTCTGATCTATGAATGGAGATTATTCCCAACGGTCAAATTCGTTTTGAAGAATAGATGTAAGGTTAGGATAGCTAGATTGATATCGTACATATGTATGTAATAAGTTAAATTTCATGGTAACACTCGATAACTTTCAATACCTGAGTATTGAAAAGTTCGGAGTGTTACAATCTACCCCCTTAAACAAAATTTCGTCCCCGAAATTTAATTATTTTTATCATTCTCACTGATTCATTATACTTAAGTTTTCAATGTATTCCTCGCAAGATGTATATATATGTCTAGGTGTGCGTATAATTGGCTACATGAAATCGGAACGCTACAATCTACCTCCCTTAAATAAAAATCTCAACCCCGAGATTTATATGCGTATATTTATTTTATCTATTTAAGTATTAAACTTTATAGCATTTCACATATCATTTTCCCTCGCATCCATAGTAACACACACACACACACACACACACTACAAGAAAAGGGAGCTTTAGCCTCGGTTCAAAACTATGGCTGAAAAGGTTAAAAACTGAGGCTAAAGCCTTTAGCCTGAGTTTTGCCTCAGTTATCCAAACCGAGGTTGAAACCCCCGTAGCTAAAGGTTTTAGCCTTAATTTTAGCAACCGAGGCTAAAATGACTTTTATAGCATCAGTTCTTCAAGTGAAGTTAAAAGAACCTTTTTAGCTTCATTTTTCTCGAAATGAGGCTAAATCAAAATTTCAGCCTCCATTGTTTCCAACTGAAACTAAATCCAAATTTAGCCTCGATTGCCTCCAACCGAAGCTAAAACTATTTTTAACATCGGTTCTCAACAACCGAGGCTAAAGCCTTTAGCCACGGGAGTTATACTCTCAGTTTAGGTAATTGAGGCAAAACTGAGACTAAAGATGGATTTACCCTTTGTTGGCATCAACTGAGGCTAAATTCACTTTTTAACATCAGTTCTCAACAACTGAGGCTAAATCATTTATTTTAACTCATTCATAAACATGTACATTGTCATTCATTCATTCATCCATTTTAATCCATTCATAAAAGCACAATACCAAAAATAAAATAAAATTATCTGTCCATTTAAAGTTTTCAAAACAAATTGTTACACAGCATTAGCATGTAGACATAGAGTACTACAAGGAAACACACTTAAAAAGCCAAAGTATGGTGTCATTGGGCTTGCAATAGCTGAAATTGTTAGCTCTGATTAGCTAAGCCTCTCCCGTCTATACAGCTCATGTTGACAAGCACCATATGTATTCAACTTAAGCAAGCCCTACCTGATGAGTGCAATAGCTTGCTTGATTTTAGGGTTATCCTCAAGGCATGTGAGAAACCACCCTCTACCCCTTTTATTCAAATTCATTCAACTCTCACACTCATAGCTTCATACAACTCACCATAGTAGTTGGAAGTTGTTGGAATGGGTGGGCTTCTTGTTCAGCAGAGGTTGAAAGGCCCCTTTGATTCTCCAAACAGCCACTGACGACTGCCCTTGGAAGAGGACACATGTCGTTCTATGGCCCTTATCTTCTCTCGGGAAGCCCTGATGATCCAGCCCTTTCTCTGCTGACCAAACAGCCTCTCCAACCTATCCTTTGGAATCTACAACCACCAAACCAATGCAACAAATGCAAGTAAACTTCTTACATTAAGGTGTGGAAGACTGACCTCATAGACCAAATGCATACAAGTTTCTATGAAGAAGCAGCAACAATATCTTTTATTATAGAATGACATGAAAAGAGGAGGTTGCTTACTTCTTGAGTACATCATTGCTAAAGCTCCGATAAAACGATTCAGGGTCCTCATCTCCAGCCCCCAAAAATTCCTACACCCCAGAAATCATTTTCACTCCCAAATTAAAACCGGAATAGCAGGGGATTACTTGGAGGGGTGGAGGAAAAAGTGTTTGTTTTTACCCTGTAGCGACCAGGTGTGGACACCAGCAGGAGAAGTTTGGCAACATACAGCTTCTCACCGATGTCTCTATTGATCAGGAAGACAATAGCACACCTCTGTCTCTATACCTCATGCTTACATACTTCTATAATTTTGTCTCTGACTCACTATATGATCAAACTGAAAGATGGTCCACACGCTCCAGAGAAAAGAGGAATATGAAAAGGCTTGATTGCATCACTCCGACACCGTGTTCTCAGTCACCCCTTTAGTGTGTTCATGTTTGTCTTTGGCAAGCTGGCAGAAATTACCCTTCTTGAAGAGCTGAGAGGAGTGGTGCTTGCAGTAGAGCCTGCCCTTGTGGGTGACGTAGTTTGATGGGCTGATTACACAACCTCCATGAGCACATTTGAAACAAGGCCTCTGATAGGAGTTGCCATCAACTGCTACCTGAAATACAGGAAGTCAAAATAGTTTCTATACATAACAAACTCCTGATGCATCAAGTCAACTGCAACGGGCATAAAATGAAGTTTAGATATACTGAAACGATATTCACATTCACCTTAATTGATTTTCTTTCTTTCTTTTTTGTTTTTTTATTATTATTTCTAAATGGTGATAAGGTTTAATTAAAGAGAGAAACTACAAGAAACTGTCAACCTAAGACTAACGTGCTAGGGACCCTCTCATCACTGTTAAATGAACCACAAAAAATAAATAAAAATATTTCCCATTCCTGTAGGTGCAATAACAATATTTAAAACACTGGCTAGATCTACCTAGTGGTATTACACAATGCCTAGTTCAATAGATTCTACACCACCATTCTCGTTTTCACTTCGTACAAGTGGAGCCCATTGTTCACTGAGCCAAATCGCTGATATTACGGGCCTACTCTGAGTTGTTCATGCACCAAAAATCTCCCCAATTAGAAAAATCATAGGACTTCCAATAGATCACTAACAAGAAACAATTAAGAAGGAAAATGCAGCAAACGCTACCATTCAATTAATAAATGGCCAAATAATCTAGAGCTAGGTCCCCCAAACTGGAAGACTTTTGGTGTCCCATCATGTTGAAGTTTTGGGTCATTGAAACTTGGCAGTCGCTTGTACAAAATCTTAAAAGGTGGAACTAAATATCTCGAATGCCTTTCTGGATATTCCTTAATGTCCCAGCTTTTCACGGAATGTGAGAAGCAGAGCATGAAGTATCTAAGGATAGGTTTATATATCACAAAAGAAACCATATGCTTGGAAAATGGTGAAAAAAAAAAAAATGTATCTAGATCAGTGAAATTTATTATCAATTTAGCGGAATGCCCTTTACAGATAGAAGCTTGTTCGCCGCAAGTCTTTGCCCTTGATAGGGCAGCTCGATGCTTCGAAATGCAGGCAACTTACACTTCTTTTCTGTATGGATAAAATGGCACAAAGATTTTTTTTTTTAAAAAAAAAAGAGTTGGTGCAAGAAACTAATCTATTGATTGGCTACAAATTTTATATATTTATTTTATGCTAATTTTTTTGACAACGAGTGATTAAGCTCCTATAAAATGGAAACTTCTTATGTCTATAGTTATTTTTTAATATATTTTGATTCCCATATGTATAGCCATGCTCATACATGTTTTTGTATCAGCTTGGAACATTGAAAAGTAATTTTTAATGGCTCACATTTGAATCTAAGAGCCAAAAGGTCAAGAACATCAATGAAATACAATTATAAGATCATAGCTTTTGAGAGTTCATATCATCATCTAAGATGCAACCGGGGATTAAAACCCACCCCTGCATGGTGCTGTGGCACTGGACACCATATCCTAACGTATGCATCCTCCATAATGAACTGAATCAATTGCAATTCAGTTCAGTTAAGCATCCGAAAAGCTCCCTAAGCTCATCTAACAGAGGAATGAAGATGCAGATTTGGGGGGGGGGAGGGGGGGAAAGAGGAGCTTCACATTACCTGTTGCATTATTTTGGCAAATTCGAAGTATAGAGCTTTCTGTCCAGACTCATCAAATATCTTATCCAGTGCTATGTCCTGTAAAGCCAACAGTGCAGCATGTCCAGGCCTTCCAGTGGTGACTGCCAAACAAAAGCAAAAGAAATTCATCTACTAAGATTCTGCTCCCATTTCTTTAGATCAGGAGCAAACACAATACAAACAGAGAAAAAGGGCATCAAATTAATCAGCCTTTTAATGCATTTTCCCCATAATTTTGTCCAAAATCAAGTTATTCATATGATTATTGGGAGCATCAAATTGGCCAGTCAGTTGGAAACTAAAAATAGATGGGCATTCATACAGATGGGACAATGGTGATTTTTACACCATAATCACAGTGGGTTTTGATCCTAGCTCTTCCCTCTGGCAGGGCCACACACAAAACAGTCTGACTCTCAAGCCAGAGGCAACTATATCAACTTGCATGAATTGGATGCTATTTTTTTACGTCCACTCATCACAAGATGTCAGCTTGCATAGTATAAGACAGAAAAAAGCAACCAGATAACAAGAAATAAAGTAATAATATATAAAATAGTACACTATGCACTCACAAGATATTTGAAATTGGAGAATCAAAATTTATGGGCCATACACCAGTGTCAGTTCCCAGTACTAACCATCACAATGTTGAAATATCAGAGGGTCATTATATATTAATGGGAGAAAGGGTCAGGCGCAGTCATAATACTGTTCTAGTTATCAAGCAACCTTGTCTCCACAGTCGGGACACACGTGCACACAATGTGGGCTGTTTATATGTTGTCCCCTACCATGGACTAGGGGTACCCTAAAAATCATACCAGTTGAGTAATCCTAGCTGCTGATTGAAGGGCTTTTGAGAATTACATATAGGAAGGTAGGAATAAGTCCTTTATAAAAAAATAAAAAAATTTTAAAGAATAGGACAGGCATAAGTCCACATCCAGCTCTTACAGATTGGAAAGCAGTGGCCCCACTCAGTGCAGCACCAGCACCACTTAGCGATCTCTCGCAGACTTTGACAGATTGAAATCAAACCAACGACAAATGAATAATTAAATGAAGCATTTGCTATGCCAACTTACCAACTAATTAAATGAAATAGAAGACTTGAACAATTTATATTGCCAAAATGGGAAATGGGTATTGTATACTAGAATGGTTTCAATTACCAAAATGGAAGATGGGTACTAGCAAATCAAAGGGGTGGGAATGCATAGTGGCTCCCCAAATGAAACACTTACTAATCAGCTATCTACAAAGAGGACTTAGTGGCATGACACACCACTAGAATACCATCTTCTAAACTTGTGGTGTATCTCAAAGTCCATAAGTCACGTGGAGGAGCTTGTTGGAGCATACATCTGAAAACAACTGAGATGTCAGTGATCTGGATAGGGGAGAGAAGTGATGGTTCTCATAATGGACAGAGATGGGCTAAAGTCATACTACTCTTACCAACCTGCATGTATATCAGTTCAATTGTCCCTCTGTTTCCAGCGGGAACATGTTGAAGACTTCAAGGCTCCGGCAATCCCGGAACCAAGATGGACGATCTTTGAGGATCTCTGCGATCTGCCAAAGGATGGAATTGAATAACTGGTAGTTGACCAAATCACTAATAACTAGGAAAAAAATTTATTCAAACCCCGACTTCCAAATGAATCGATCTCGAACGTAGAATCGCAGAAAGATTATCTGCGAGGGTTATTTGACACGGATATCCTGTCTCTGCCCTGATTTCGAACTGAATCGGGGCTGGATTCAAACAAAATGATCAAACAAGCCCAAAATCCTTCAGCTGATGCGATCTGACCGAAATTCTCCACCTGTTGAGCTAAGACTCCAAGAGAAAATGCTCAAAAAGTTTCCTCAAAGAAAAGAATATACCAAATCCTCACAATTCGAGTTCGGGTTCCCCAAAATCCTCTGAAATCTCTTTTCTGTCTATGCGCCGAATGAAATCCCTCAATTTCGAGCTCGATTTTAAGCGGAAACGCTAGAAAACCTCATTTTACTGATGGATCCTGCAATTTGAACAGGACATGTGAAATTACTGAAAGCTCTCTATCTTGGGGCCGATTGTGGATGAACTATAGATAAGGTACCGATTCACCCAGATTGTACCTGTAGGACCCCTAGATTCGAGATCCTAACCGTTGATCTGAAGAAAACTGCAATGGATGGATGATGAATAAAGATATTCTAAAATCATATAATTCTAGCCTTTGGATCAATATCCTAAAAAAGAATGGCTAGAGAAAAACCCACACAACAGTGAAAAGGGACGCGGATTGCGTGCAACCCCGCCTGTTCCGAGCTCGACAATAGGGCTCTGAGGGGCCATCGTGACGTATGAGTTTTATCCATACCGTCCATCCATTCTTTCATATCATTTTAAGATATAATCCCAAAACATGACCCACATCCAAGGCTCAATTGGGCCACATATTGACGATTGAATTCTTACTGTTGAAAACTTCTAGGGACAACAGAAGTTTTGGATCCATCTCATTAATAGGCCACGTGATAAAACATGCCATCATTCATACAATTAAAACCGTCCAAATGCTAAAAATTGTACTTTTGGCCTCGGTTCCTATGCAATGGAGCTAAAAGTATACTTTTAGCCTCAGTTGCTCCTATGCAACTGAGGCTAAAATGAAGATTTAAAAGGTAGACATTTCGCATTTCGCCTCGGTTCCTATGCAATTGAGTCTAAAAAGTAGACTTTTCACCCAAGTTCCCACGAAACTGATTCTAAAATATAAACTTTTGACCTTGGTTCCTATGCGACCGAGGCTAAAAAGTAGGGACGCAGATTGCGTACTACCTCGCCCGTCCCTAGCTCCGAACGGGCAGTTCTGTGGGCAGGCCCGCTGTGATGTATTTGTACATCCAAGCCGTCCATCCCTTTTTTCAGATTATTTTAAGGCATCAAAACAAAAATGAAGCAGATCCAACGGTTAAATAGACCACTGTAACGCCCCGGATCTTCAGGACTCGAGTACATAACCTGTTTTCCAAAAACCCGATTGTTAACCTTAAAGGATGGTCAAATTCGATATATAATATTTTCCTTTTATCAGAGTTAACAAACGAGCATAGGATGGACAAATCAACATAAGGAAATTTTCATTTACCTTTGAAGTATACAAGAGCTACCCATAATGACTTATACAAACCATTGTCTCCATTCTTACAAACACAAAATGAAATAACATTACATGTGAAACAAGGTAAATTTGCAATAATCTTGAGCTATGAAATCCTGTAGCAGCCCTTAGCAAATCTAATCATGCACCCTTGTCAACCATAGCCTGCTCCTCACCAGTATGAATGTGAACATCATCAGGGCCACCTGTGCTACCAGTGCGGTTATATTTATTTGATGAATGAGTAGCCAACTTAGTGTGAATTCCCCTCAAGATTACACACCGCCACATTAGGTAAGAAATAGTACAAAATATCCAGACAACCAAAACAGAGTAAATGTAGTCTCATTATATGCATGGATGCCCGAATGCAATCATTGTCCCGGGTAAAACATCCAGACCGACATAAGGGTTGTCACCCATGCAGTCATCGACCCGGGTAAAACATCCAGACGGTCTGTGCCTCGGGTAAAACATCCAGACAGGCAATATGTACGATAACAACAGATGATGGTTGGTGCCTCGGGTAAAACATCCAGACAGGCGAATCTGTATGTTACGTATGACAACAATGTACGATAACAATAGATGATGGTTGGTGCCTCGGGTAAGACATCCAGACAGGCGAATCTGTATGTTACGTATGACAGCAATAAATGCTGGTTTGTGATATGCATGCATGATTATCCATCCCATTATTAGTCCAATTAGAACTAGCTAATTTAAATAAGCTCACAATCACTACGGGGAACACATGGCCCAGCGTAGGCCGACGGCTCGAGCATAGGTCTCATACCACCATCCTCGTCCCATGAGACTATCACCTTAGGATGTTAAATGGAACCCCGTCGACTAGTGGCCAATCATGTTACAGCATATGGGGCTTACCATCGCATGATTGCACGGTATAAAACATCGGACCCATTTAGGGCAAATACCAAAACAAAACTACGTAGGGCGAGTATTAAAATATGCCACATAAGGCCAATATCAAAACCATACGATAAAGATCATCCTTAAAAACTATTAGGCACAACAACCTTGGATGATAGGCCCACATTGATGATCCATCTAGACCACCACTCAATAACCACCAAGTCGAAGGTCCATTACGATCACAACTAGTCAAGTTACATCCCAAGTATGGGTGTACATTCATATGTTGGAATTTTTCACTAATGTACCAGTTTAAGTTCCATAAGCAATCCACAAAAAGAAATCCACAAGCATAAACAATTATACAGGATAATCATAAAGCATGTAATACAACAATTCAATTTCCACCAGGTAACACATGTGATTATAAAGGGAGATATCAATTATGAATTTAAATAAAAACTATAACTTAAGCTAATGAGAAGATGGAAAGCTCAAGGGGAAGAATCATCACCTCATGTGTCGAATTGCCAACTGATGTTGCTAATGAGCGCGTGCACCCTTAGATTGAACTCTACCATGGATGGTGAAATTGTACATGAGATCAACGTCCTACCAAATATCTATGGTCAAGACCAATACAACCTAGGGTTTAGATTACTTATCCTTAGCGTTTCACCCCAAAGTTTAGGTCTAGTCTTAGGTCTTAGGGTTTGAACCCTAGTTGGTGTGCAATTGATTTTTAGTGTTAATTTAGTAATATTTATTAACGTTAGTGTTATAATTAATATTAATTAATAATAGCTATGATGATAATTAATATTGTGATCTGTTATTTATGATAAGACGATACATTAGTATTTAATAATGATATTATTTAAATTTCTTGTATATTGTAACTATTATTAAAGACTAACGGGCATGCATTCTTGATATTTGCAAATCCTGATGATGATGGAAATGGTAATCAAGTTAATTTAATAATTAGAAAGTAATTGTTAACATTAATAGTAACTACCATAGTAATAATAATAGTTATGATGATGATAATCAATAGGACCTACCATTAAGGGTAGTATTTGAGAGAGATAATTTAAATTACTACTATTTGTTAATTACAATTCTGTTTTATCCTAAGTAACTCTAGCATAAGTAACCTACTAATTGTTAACCACATTGCAATAATTATAGTAACATTAATGGCGATGATAAATCATGAAACTAACTTAAGGAGAAGAAGTTAACTCACATTGGTTGACATGACAGTAGCTTGGGTTTAAAGGGTCCCATGAATATGGTTAAGTGGGCCTGTATTGGAGTGATCTGGCCCATCAATTGCAGCCCATCAAGATGGCCTAAATTTGGGTCTGAATTTGCCCCACAACAAAATCCGAATTGGGCCTGGTTTGGCCCAGTCATTGCTACACACTCAAGGCCAAGAGAGCTGGGTTGTCTGCCTGGCCTAGCTCGTGCAGCCCACAACATTGGTGCAGGGCGTGGCCCACCTGCGTATCTAGATTAAGGCGAGGCCCACCTGTACTATGTGGTGAGGCCCAATGGACGTGGCCCACTCGTTGATATGGTGCAGCCCAAACTGGGGCAGAGTGCGGCCCCACTGAGATCTGAAACGTGGCCCGCCTGCAATGTGCAGGGCCCACAAAGATTTATGGTGTGGCCTGCCTGTCTCAACAGGGTGCGGCATAGCAATGGTGACCCTGTTCTCTCCCTCTCATTCTTCCTGCAACACACGTCCACATCTGGACTCGGCAAACTCGACCCAACCCAGTTCGACTGAAGCAAACCGGCCGATAGGTGGAGTGCGGCACCAGTAGCTATAGTAACAGCGGCCCTCCAGTCGGCCTTGAACCCAGCTCGAACCAACCCCATTTCCCACTCTCTGCCTTCTCTCTTCTCAACTCACAGCAACAACCAAGAATGACTCGAGTCGGCCATCAACCGGTTGGTGCGGTAGGAGGTTGAACGGCAACCTCCAACTTAGTGCGGCATGGTGCAGCCGCACCTCTCTTTCTCTCACGTTCTTCTTTTCCTTTCTTCTCTCTTTTTCTTTCTTTTCACTCCCCCTTCCTCTCACATTTAGTTTGCTGAAGATCCAGCAACACCAATGGACCCTTCCTGATGGACATCCAACGACCACACAACTCAACAGCGGCCATTTCTCGACGAGGAAGGAGACCCGCTGTTAATGGCAGATGTCAAACGAGATTTTCTTCCTCCAATCCGCCTTCTTTAGGGACCCTAGGAAGCTTGTAGACAAGGCCTTTCGAAGCTTGATAGAGCTTTGGGCGGTGGGTTCCTGAGAGAGAGGAAAACGACGATTTTTTAGTGCAGTCGCAGAAACAGGGAGGAGGTCTGTTGTAGTTCGATCCTCACGTCCTTATACAAACTCTAGCTCTCCTTAGAGTCATCGGATGGAGATTTGAGGGCCTGGATCTGGTCCAGTTAAAACCGCCACTCAAAAAGGTGGGTAGGGACTGAAATCGGCCATTTTCTGTTCTTTGGTGTAGAGAGAAACCTAAACCATGTAGCTAGGGTTGAAGGGTTGAGATTTTTCCCACAGATGGATGGCTAGGATCAGTGGAGAGAGACTCACGCGGATCGCCCCGTTGGCAACAGTTTCCATTTTTGGAAACAAGTGTGTTTGTAGGGTCGTTTTGCAGCAAGGTTTGTATGTTCATACGTATCGGGAAACTCGATATGGAAGTCAGGTTATGGTCAGCCCCTCTCCCTGAAGCTGATGGACAAATTGGATCCCCCAAGTGGGTGATCGTGGTGGGCCACGGATGGTCCCAAACGGTCATTCGACCGTTGCTGTTAAAACCAGCGAGAGAGAGAGTGAGAGAGAGAGAGAGAAATTTCTCTTTTAAGCAAAAGGCGGGTCAGCCCGCTTTGACCGGACTGCCCGGACTCATGCACAGCAAGTGCACGTCTCCCCTATGCACGCACGCCTCGAGGTGTGGTTCACCATGATGTTTGTGATAAATCCACACCGTCCACCCCCCTTGGAGTCTCATATTAGGTCTCCTAACCAAAAACCAAGTAGATCCAAAGCTCATGTGGGCCCCATGGCTTGCTTCAGATCATATTTGTGGGTTTTCCCTTGATTAAATGGCCAGATTACCTCTAAACTTTTCATTGACGGTACAAGGGTCTACAAGACCACTTAACTAGGGTTTAGTGGCTGGATTATGGATCAGATGTCTATTATACATGGTTATGATATTAAATGCCCTTTTTATAATGTTTTTAACATCATTTATTTTTATTATTATTACTGTATTTATTTCCTTTATATATATGTATTATTTTATTTTATTTTTTATATATAATTTATATCATCACCAATTGTTAATATATATAAATTATATGAAGATTGGTAAGCAAAGTTTTATATATATATATATATATATATATATATATATATATATATATATCTGTGTGTGTGTGTGTTAGGTTTTAAATTTTATATAAGTCATTAAATTGTTTGAAATATGTTATTCATTATAAGTTCTTCCAATATATTTTATTTTTATGTATTACAAATCCCATAGCTTGTAATTTATATTAATGATGTTGTAAGTACGTGCATATAATATGGATTTTAGTTACATATCGTTTTAATATGAAACTTTGAATATTTATAAAATATAAATAACATTTCACAGTATATATATATTTAGGTTGTATTATTTTTTTTTGTTTTATTGTTAAATTAAATTAAATGGTAACACTCGAGTACGGAAAAGTTCGGGGTGTTACAAACTACCCCCCTTAAAGAGAATTTCTCCCCCGAAATTCAGCACTCCGACTATGAATGTGGACAACCATCTATCTTACGGTGCCCGATAGTTTTCCCACTAGGTTCATTTGTGTGCGCAAGCGCCTATGACTTACTATTAGAACACGAATCATTCCGACTACCCCCCTTAAAGAAGGTTTTACCCGTGAGATTTGATAATACGCGCCCTAATAGTTAATGGTATAAGTAGAAGGGTTACCCTAATGGTGTAACCTATCTTGTATGTGTCTGAGCGTAAAATCACAACTTCCATCAAGAGATCTCTAATTCATCAAGTCTCTAGGCTAGTTAATGGGCTAATGTGTATGGGTTCCATAAAAACTTACAACTCTTCTCAGTACCCACCAAAACTAGCAATTTGTTTTCATGCCTGCCACTCCCATGGTTTCCTGTGTTCGAGCTATCATGAACAAATGACTATAGTGGGTTTGAGTCCGATACATCAATCCTTTGCCTAGGTAAAACAGAGGATTTTCTGTATTAATCCCTAATCCTGGTAAATCTCGATCTTCTGCCTGATTAGGGCATTGAGATCATTGGAATCTGCTAGGATATGGGGTTCGGATCAAACGACGCAACTTCGCTTAAATGTAGTTCCATCAATTCATGATTTTGATTATTCTAGACTCCTGGGAGGTATCAATTTCTCTCCTACCTCTATAACGGATAAGACCATGTGGCCCATTACGCTCCCAATGCGCACTCTGATGATCTAAGTACTACTTGGAAGTTTCAAGATAAGGATTTTTACATGGAACCAAGGTTTAAAGGTTGCCAAGTTCATTTAAGATTTCTAACCTAATTTCAATATGCTTAGCCTAGGGTCAAATTTTATTTTATTTTTTTAACCCAAATTCTTATACCTCACTTCTAATTAATCCTAAGTGCTGAAATTTATGAAAGTCATCATTTCTATCTAATGAGATGCATTAGGGAAATCAAATTGTGATTCTTAGTACGATTCTCTTAGATTCATGAAGTCCCTATGTTTGTACAATATGGTGGGTAAGGATCTTACTACGATGACTAAGTCTACTTCATATGCTAAATGTATGACAGTGTTACTTATAATTAATGAAGTTGTAGGAAAATTCAGATCCTAGATTTCTAGAAAATTTTCCCTTGGAAGTCAAATATAGGAAATGTTCTTGTGTAGCCTCGTGTACATTATGATGAGTACTTGGTACACATATTTAATTGCTAAGTCCAAACAACCATTTTGGTAGTTTACAAGGGACCCGAAGTTTTTGTTTCTAAGTTCAAATGACTAAGCCCGAAATTTTCTAAGGAACCTAAGATTATTTCTAAGTTCAATCTCTCGGGGAGCCTAACATTTAAGTTTTTACGTTTTCATTTCCTCTCAATTCCAAGGGATTCCTACATGAGTGAGAGTTCAAAGGTCTAACTTAAAAGTTTCAAGGGGTCCTGAAGTTTTTGAGTTCCTATATTCTCAAATTCTCCTAGCTAGAGGAAAATTTCACACAAGTCCAAATGGTTATCCTAATAACTTCTAAGGGACTTTAGTTGGGGTTTCTATGCTCTCAAAATTTCCTAAGTACAGGGGAATTTCACCTATGTTCAACTTCTAATTTCAAACGCCCTAACTTGAGACATTCAAAGCTTGTATAAGATCATTTCCCAAGGCTAAGTTTGTCCAAACTATGCTCTGATACCAACTGTAACGCCCCGGATCTTCAGGACCCGAGTACATGACCCGTTTGCGAAAAACCCGAGTGTTAACCTTAAAGGATGGTCAAATTCGATATATAATATTTTCCTTTTATCAGAGTTAACAAACGAGCGTATGATGGACAAATCAACATAAGAAAATTTTCATTTATCTTTGAAGTATAGAAGAGCTACCCATAATGACTTATACAAACCAATGTCTCCATTCTTACAAACACAAAATGAAATAACATTACATGTGAAACAAGGTAAATTTGCAATAATCTTGAGCTATGAAATGCTATAGCAGCCCTTAGCAAATCTAATCATGCACCCTTGTCCACCATAGTCTGCTCCTCACCAGTATGAATGTGAACATCATCAGGGCCACCTGTGCTACCTGTACAGTTATATTTATTTGATGGATGAGTGGCCAACTCAGTGTGAATTCTCCTCAAGATTACACACCGCCACATTAGGTAAGAAATAGTACAAAATATCCAGACAACCAAAACAGAGTAAATGCAGTTTTATTATATGCATGGATGCGTGAATGTAATCATTGTCCCGGGTAAAACATCCAAACGGACATAAGGGTCGTCACCCATGCAATCATCGAGCCGGGTAAAACATCCAGACGGTCTGTGCCTCGGGTAAAACATCCAGACATGCAATATGTATGATAACAACAGATGATGGTTGGTGCCTCGGGTAAAACATCCAGACAGGCGAATCTGTATGTTACATATGACAGCAATGTACGATAACAACAAATGATGGTTGGTGCCTTGGGTAAGACATCCAGACAGGCGAATCTGTATGTTACGTATGACAGCAATAGATGCTGGTCTGTGCTATGCATACATGATTATCCATCCCGTTATTAGTCTAATTGTAATCAGCCAATTTAAATAAGCTCACGGTCACTACGGGGAGCACATGACCCAGCGTAGGCCGACGGCTCGGGCACAGGTCTCATACCACCATCCTCATCTCATGAGACTACCACCTTAGGATGTTGAATGGAACCCCGTCGACTAGTGGCCAATCATGTTACAGCATATGGGGCTTACCATCGCATGGTTGCACGGTATAAAACATCGGACCCATCTAGGGCAAATACCAAAACAAAACCACGTAGGGCGAGTATTAAAATATGCTACATAAGGCCAATATCAAAACCATACGATAAAGACCATTCTTAAAAACTATTGGGCATAACAACCCTGGATGGTAGGCCCACATCGATGATCCATCTAGACCACCACTCAATAACCACCAAGTCGAAGGTCCATTACGATCACAACTAGTCAAGTTACATCCCAAGTATGGGTGTACATTCATATGTGAGAATTTCCCACTAATGTACCAGTTCAAGTTCCATAAGCAATCCACAAAAAGAAATCCACAAGCATGAACAATACAGGATAATCATAAAGCATGTAATACAACAATTCAATTTCCACCAGCTAACACATGTGATTATAAAGGGAGATATCAATTATAAATTTAAATAAAAACTATAACTTAAGCTAATGAGAAGATGGAAAGCTCAAGGGGAAGAATCATCACCTCATGTGTCGAATCGCCAACTAATGTTGCTAATGAACGCGTGCACCCTTGATTGAACCCCACCATGGATGGTGAAATTGTAAATGAGATCAATGTCCTACCAAATATCTATGGTCAAGACCAATACAACCTAGGGTTTGGATTACTTATCCTTAGGGTTTCACCCCAAAGTCTAGGTCTAGGCTTAAACCTAGTTGGTGTGCAATTGATTTTTAGTGTTAATTTAGTAATATTTATTAACGTTAGTGTTATAATTAATATTAATTAATAATCGCTATGATGATAATTAATATTGTGATCTGTTATTTATGATAAGACGATACATTAGTGTTTAATAATGATATTATTTAAATTTCTTGTATATTGTAACTATTATTAAAAACTAACGGCCATGCATTCTTGATATTTGCAAATCCTGATGATGATGAAAATGGTAATCAAGTTAATTTAATAATTAGAAAGTAATTGTTAACATTAATAGTAACTACCATAGTAATAATAATAGTTATGATGACAATAATCAATAGGACCTACCATTAAGGATAGTATTTGAGAGAGATAATTTAAATACTACTATTTGTTAATTACAATTCTGTTTTATCCTAAGTAACTCGAGCACAAGTAACCTACTAATTGTTATCTACATTACAATAATTATGGTAACATTAATAGCAATGATAAATCATGAAACTAACTTAAGGAGAAGAAGTTAACTCACATTGGTTGACATGACAGTAGGTCGGGTTTGAAGGGTCCAATGGATATGGTTAAGTGGGCCTGTATTGGAGTGATCTGGCCCATCAATTGCAGCCCATCAAGATGGCCTGAATTTGGGTCTGACTTTGCCCCACAACAAAACCCGAACTGGGCCTAGTTTGGCCCAGTCATTGCTACACACTCAGGGCCAAGAGAGCTGGCCGGGTTGTCTTCCTGGCCTAACTCGTGCAGTCCACAACATTGGTGCAGGGCGTGGCCCACCTGCATATCTAGATTAAGGTGAGGCCCACCTGTTCCATGTGGTGAGGCCCAACGGATGTGGCCCACTCGTTGATATGGTGCGGCCCAAAGCTGGGGCAGAGTGTAGCCCCACTGAGATTTGAAACGTGGCTCGCCTGCAATGTGCAGGGCCCACAGAGATTTATGGTGTGGCCCGCCTGTCTCAACAGGGTGCGGCATAGCAATGGCGGCCCTGTTCTCTCCCTCTCATTCTTCCTGCAACACACGTCCACATCTGGACTCGGCAAACTCGACCCAGCCCAGTTCGACTCAAGCAGACCGGCCGACAGGTGGAGTGCCCCACCAGCAGCAACAGTAACAACGGCCCTCCAGTCGGAACCCAGCTCGAACTAACCCCATTTCCCACTCTCTGCCTTCTCTCTTCTCAACTCTGTTGTAGTAACCAACAGCACTCGAGTCAGCCCCGAACAGTTGGTGCAGCAGGAGGTTGAACGGCAACCTCCAACTTAGTGCGGCATGGTGCAGCCTCACCTCTCTTTCTCTCACGTTCTTCTTTTCCTTTCTTACCTCTTTTTCTTTCTTTTCACTCCCCCTTCCTCTCACATTTAGTTTGCTGAAGATCCAGCAACACCAATGGACCCTTCCTGATGGACATCCAATGGCCACACAACTCAACAACGGCCGTTTCTTGACGAGGAAGGAGACCTGCTGTTAATGGCAGATGTCAAACGAGATTTTCTTCCTCCAATCTGCCTTCTTCAAACTGTTCGTGGGGACCCCAGGAAGCTTGTAGACAAGACCTTTCGAAGCTTGGGAGAGCTTTGGGCGGTGGGTTCGTGAGAGGGAGGAAAACGGTGATTTTTTAGTGCAGCCGCAGAAACAAGGAGGAGGTCTGTTGTAGTTCGATCCTCACGTCCTTATACAAACTCTAGCTCTCCTTAGAGTCATCAGATGGAGATTTGAGGGCCTGGATCTGGTCCAGTTAAAACCGCCACTCAAAACGGTGGGTAGGGACTGAAACCGGCCGTTTTCTGTTCTTTGGTATAGAGAGAAACCTAAACCATGTAGCTAAGGTTGAAGGGTTGAGATTTTTCCCACAGATGGACGGCTAGGATCGGTGGAGAGAGACTCAAGTGGATTGCCCCGTTGGCAATAGTTTCCATTTTTGGAAACAAGTGTGTTTGTAGGGTCGTTTTGCAGCAAGGTTTGTATGTTCATACGTATCGGGAAACTCGATATGGAAGTCAGGTTATGGTCAGCCCCTCTCCCTGAAGCTGATGGACGGATCGGATCCCCCAGGTGGGTGATCGTGGTGGGCCACAGACGGTCCCAAACGGTCGTTCGACCATTGCTGTTAAAACCAGTGAGAGAGAGAAATTTCTCTTTTAAGCAAAAGGCAGGTCAACCCGCTTTGACCGGACTGCCCGAACTTGTGCACAGCAAGTGCACGTCTCCCCTATGCATGCACGCCTCGAGGTGGGGTTCACCATGATGTTTGTGATAAATCCACACCATCCACCCCCCTTGGAGTCTCGTATTAGGTCTCTTGACCAAAAACCAGGAAGATCCAAAGTTCATGTGGGCCCCATGGCTTGCTTCAGATCATATTTGTGGGTTTTCCCTTGATTAAATGGCCAGATTACCTCTAAACTTTCCATTGACAGTACAAGGGTCTATAAGACCACTTAACTAGGGTTTAGTGGCTGGATTATGGATCAGATGTCTATTATACATGGTTATGATATTAAATGCCCTTTTTATAATGTTTTTAACATCATTTATTATTATTATTATTACTATATTTATTTCCTTTATATATATGTATTATTTTATTTTATTTTATTTTTTATATATAATTTATATCATCACCAATTGTTAATATATATAAATTATATGAATATTGGTAAGCAAAGTTATATATATATATATATATATATATATATATATATATATATATATATATATATATATATATATATATATATATATATATATATATATATATATATATATATATATATATGAGAAAAGGTACAATGACCTCGAGCTGATTTTAACGTCCCATGAGGTCGAGCTGTGTGGGCCCCACCGTGATGCGTTTCGAACATCAACACCGTGCATTTGATGCATCCCCTTTAAATTATGGGATATCCCAAAAATCAGCCATATACAGAACTCAGGTGGGCCATACCATTTAAAATCATGTGAAGACATGCCAAAAACATATAAAAGCACGTAGTGGGGCCCACCTGAGTTTTGAATGATGTTGAAACTTGGTCTGAACCCTTATTCAAGTGGGACACACATAATGGATGGGCTGGATTTGCAAACCACATTTCGGTGGGCCCACAAAAATGATTATGAATGTTTTAATGGTGCATGGTTCCTCTCAACTTCTGTATGTGGTGTGGCCCACACAAGTCACAGATTGACTTGATTTTTGAGACCTAGGCCCACGATGGAATGGTGCATCTGATTGATGCGGTAGATGTTTGAAACGCATCACGGTGGGGCCCACACAGCTCGACCTCATGGGACGTTAAAATCAGCTCGAGCGCATTGCACCTTTTCCCTATATATATCTGTGTGTGTGTGTTAGGTTTTAAATTTTATATAAGTCATTAAATTGTTTGAAATATGTTATTCATTATAAGTTCTTCCAATATATTTTATTTTTAAGTATTACAAATCCTATAGCTTGTAATTTATATTAATGATGTTGTAAGTACGTGCATATAATATGGATTTTAGTTACATATCGTTTTAATATGAAACTTTGAATATTTATAAAATATAAATAACATTTCATAGTATATATATATATATATTTAGGTTGTATTTTTTCTATTGTTAAATTAATTAAATGGTAACACTCGAGTACGGGAAAGTACGGGGTGTTACAACCACACCACAGATGACTCTTGCATTTAATGCAATTAACATTTAATGCTTTATGCGTTTTAATGCAACCAAGCTTATTATTTGGTGTGGTCCACTTGAGCTTTTGATCTGCCTCATTTTTGTGCTCATGCCTTAAAATAATATGAGAAAAGGGATTGACAACTTGGATGTACAAATACATCGTGGTGGGCCCGCCCATAGAATTGCCCGTTCGGAGCTAGGGACAGGTGGGGGTAGTACGCAATCTGCGTCCAAAAAGTAAACTTTTGGCCTCGGTTCCTATGCAACTGAGGCTAAAAAGTAGACTTAAAAGGTAGACTTTTGGCCTCGGTTCTTATGCAACTGAGGCTAAAAAGTAGACTTTTGGCCTCAGTTCCTATGCAACTGAGGCTAAAAAGTAGATTTTTTGCCTCGGTTCCTATGCCACTGAGGCTAAAAAGTAGACTTTTCGACTCGGTTCCTATGCAACTAAGGCTAAAAAGTAGACTTTTTCGCCCTGGTTCTTATGCAATTGAGGCTAAAAAATAGACTTTTCGCCTCGGTTCATATGCAACTGAGGCTAAAAAGTATACTTTTCGCCTCGGTTCCTATGCAACTGAGGCGAAAAGTTCATTTTTCGCCTCAGTTGCTAAGGAAAACTTTTAGCCGCAGTTTCTTAGCAACCGATGCTAAAAAACACATTTAGCCTCCATTTTTTCAACTGAGGCTAAAAAATTGCAGCTAAAGGCCTATGTTCTTACAGTGATATATATGTGTGTGTGTGTGTGTGTGTGTGTGTGTGTGTGTGTGTGTGTGTGTGTGTGTGTGTATATATATATATATATATATATATATATATTTCTATTTGTTCTTAGTGTTTCGGAGCAACACAGAAAAACGGTTATAGTATGGATAATCCTGATACATTAAACTCTTGCCTGGCCGGTGCGGTAAGTTCTTTGGTATCATCCATTCCGGGTGAGTCTTGAACTTCTGCATAATCAGGGCATTGAATTCATCAGTAAGCACCCAGGATTTGGTATTTTGATCAAACCGCTTATCACTTGCTTGAATATGGTTCCGTAAATCCGTGGTCCTGATCGTTCTAGAGTCTTGAGAAATATCATGTACTTTTAAAAAAAAAAACTATAAAAGTACCCTAGGTTTCATAAAGGAAACGCTTTAATAGTCCATCACATGTTGAACCTAAGCTTTAGTGTTATCGTTTATATGAATAGTTGTAAATTCCCAAAATCGTTTTATATTGATAGTACATCACTTACAAAATTTTAATTTCTAAACCATATATTCGATTTATCTAAAATTTTAAACCTAAGTCCTTGACTTATTCCCAAGACTCCAAAAAAATTTTGAAGTAAGATTCTACAGTTTGGCAAGTCTTTCATCCTTGTAAGCTGAAAAAGGACTTACTGTCCAGCAATATTTTTCACCATATTTTGACACTATTAGATTTTTATAGAATTATTTACAGATCCAATTTGGTTGAAAATTTAGGAGACGATTTCTAAGGACCTAAGTGACCTACCAGAAAAATTTCAAAATTTCCTGGATACGTCCAATTATTGTAACTAGTGGAGATTTCGTAACATGTTAGAATTTCTCTAAAATAGTCAAAAATTTTGGAAATATTAGAAAATCTCCAATTCCAATTTGGGGAAGTTAATTTTCTTGTTTATAAATTCATTCCAAGTTTTTTTTTTTTTTTTTTTTTTAAATCCAAGGTAAGTTGGTTTTGGGTTTTGATAATTTACACTCAAGGTACCTAGATTCATAGTCTCTAATTTCCATTCCTTACATAATAGTCTTAACGGGGAACCTAAATATGGGTTTCTAGTTCCACATCTTCCTAGTTCTTTTGGGAATCCACATATGTATAGGTATGTAATTCGTAGACCCATCCTAGTCATGTAAATTTTATGATGGTCCATGCCCTCGGCCCAGTAAATCTCATTCTCATGTAATGGGTTGGATTTCTCTAATTATTTATTTTCTGACAATCTTACTTTAAATCTAATGTATCCATTGTGTCAAAGTCATCGAATAGAGCAGGGTATGTAATTTTCTTGGTGATCTGAAATTCAAATTAGCCTATTTTGAAAATTCTCTTAACGGGTGCCAAAACGAACTTGATCTCAATTAACAATTCGCATTTAATGATCAGGGCTCAATTTTGGGAAAAATGTGTAGTCAGGATAGACAAAAGGTCAGACAAATTTTGGTGGTTGATTGAAGGTGGAAAAAGCCTAAATATAAAATTTCATCTTTTGTACCAAAATGAAGGAACTGGCTTCAACCTTCAACGGTGTAGGATTATAAATCAGGGTCGAAAATTTATATAACCTCGTAGTCAAATGAGACCAAAGTGTGGTCCAAATTTAAGTTGCGATGGACAGTAGAAAGTAGTTAAATCAGAAGATTAGTTTTATAAGGAGTTGATAAGCCTTTAAAGGATAACTTTGCGCCTAAGGAAAAACCTAACAAAGTAGAGTCTTTATATTTCATACTTGCTACATATGATTGGCAATCCAAGTCGTTCATATGAAAGAAAATATCCTAATACGACTACCCACGAGATTTCTTCACTCGATGGACACCAAAATCAATAGTTAAGGGGCTGATTTATCAATTGAGTCACTTTTACAATGATCTAATGACTAAAATTTGACATGTACGGTTAATTTATGATACATATGCATGGTATAAAATTTTACATCAAACAGATCGTGAAAACCATGTGATCTAGAATTCAAGGGTTTAGGTTGATGGCATTTTTGTAATTATTGTTGATATGAGAGTTTTGGAAAATCTAATGGTTCTAGCTAGTTGTAGGCATGTTTCTAAGTAATTCTTACAAAATGAATTATATCTAAATCATTATGAAAAAAGAGTTATTCACCAAATTAATTAGGGAATATACATATATCAAACCACACAATGGATGGTCAGATGACATGTTTAAAATAGGAAAACTTGATGGTTAGTAATCTGGTCATGTTTGTAGGTGGTAGTACGGTGGGTTTTGTAAACAGATGAACACAAGTGGATTTTGGAGTGATAAAGAGGTAAAACATGTATACCGTTAGATTCAAGTGACTTGTTCATATGTATAAGTTTCTTAGATTGTAGTTCTAATGGTGGGGTAAGCATATTCCTAGGTGGTGAACAAGATGAAGTAATCAGAATCTTAATTTGACATGTGTACAAGCAAATGCAGATATCAAATAGTTAGTTTACTATGATTGAGTAGTGCAAACTCAAAGTGGACGGTTAGATATCTTTACCTATCGGTAGATAGTTGACTAAACGGTTGATTATGATGGACAATTGAGAATACTTAAGTATATGATGATCCTATCTCAAAATCAACGGTTAGATGACTTGATCTATGGATGAAGATTATTCCTAACAGTCAGATTCGTATTGGAGAATAGATGTAAGGTTAACATATCTAGATTGATATAGTACATATGTATATAATAAGTTAAATTTCATGGTAACACTTAATAACTTTCAATACTCTGGTATTGAAAAGTTTGCAATGTTACAATCTACCCCCCTTAAATAAAATTTCATCCCTGAAATTTAATTACTTCTATCATTCTCACTGATTCATTATGCTTAAGTTTTCAATGTATTCCTCACAAGGTAGATATATATGTCTAGGTGCGTGTATAATTGGCTACATGAAATTGGGACGCTAAAGTTTCAGCCTCACCTGACGATGGTGCGTCAGGGCCTGATGGCTTCTCCGCAGCCTTCTTCGCTTCCTGCTGGGAGACAGTGGCCCCCAACCTCCTCCATGTGACAAAATATCTCTTCCAAGGAAGTAACATGCCTAGGGCATTTTCCACCTCTCTTTTATGTCTAATCCAAAAAAATTCTCTCCTAAAACATTCTCAGATTTTTGCCCCATAAGCCTATGCAACTGTGTATACA
The DNA here is from genome assembly GCA_030180095.1 of Magnolia changhungtana. Classification (NCBI taxonomy): domain Eukaryota; kingdom Viridiplantae; phylum Streptophyta; class Magnoliopsida; order Magnoliales; family Magnoliaceae; genus Magnolia; species Magnolia changhungtana. The sequence continues at coordinate 48,045 of JASAUF010000394.1, read as the reverse complement.
AAATGTTTTCTAAGGTGATTGCAGCAAGACTCAACTCGCCCCTGCCCAAATTGATCTCTAAGGAGCAGATGACATTCGTTCAAGGGAGGTCAATTGCGGATAGCATAACCCTAGTCCAACAGCTTCTATGAGACATCGACAAGAAGGTGAGAGATAATAATATCATCATGAAGATCGACTTGGATGACAAAGTTGACTGGAATTTCCTCAAGGCGGTGCTGCTTAGGTTTAGATTTAGTCAGCAATAGATATCCCTAGTAGAGAAATGTTGGTCAAGTGTCTGGTTCTTGGTGCTCTTCAATGGCGAAGCCAATGGCTTCTTTAAATCTAATAGGGGCCTTTGCCAAGGAGACCCCCTCTCCCCGAGTCTCTTTATTCTGGTGATGGAGGCCCTCATCAGGGGCCTTAAAACTCTTATTGAGACCAACCAATGAAAGCAGTTCAGGACCACCCGTGGGAGCCTTTCTATCTCCCATCTCTTGTATGTCGACGACACCACCATATTCACCAACGACAGCGAGATCTCCCCTTAGCTATGTTGAAGTTCCTGAACAAATTCTTCAGGATTTCGGGCCTGAAAATCAACAAAGAAAAAAGTAGTATCCTCCTATCATCCAAGATGTCTGAAGGCCGCAAAAGATCAGTGGAGAGACTGCTTGGTATCGAGAGAGCAGCAACTCCCTTTATTTACCTCAGGGTACCCCTGCTGAAAGGAAAAATCATATCCATAACATTCCAGCCAATGATTGATAAGGTCCTGAACCGCATTGCAGGATGGAAAGGGAGATTCCTCAACCTCACGGGTAGAGCGATCCTCATTCAACATGTTCTTTGCAGTGTCCCGATTCACATGCTCCTTGCTGCGGAGGTGCCAAAAGGCACTCTATCTTAATTGGAAAAGGGACTTGCTGATTTCCTATGGGGGTGGACACAAGGGAAGAGGAAGCTCCATTGGGTTAGCTGGAAATCGATAACAACCCCCAAGCCAGAGGGAGGCCTGGGCATTAAGGCCATGAAGGAAATCATGGAGGCAATGAGACTAAAAAAGGCTTGGATAATTCTGTACGGATTTAAAAATAGCCTATGGGGCAACTTCATGTGGTCCAAGTATGGCATGGGTAACCTTTCTTCATGTAATCCATCCAATCGCTCCTCTGATTCCCCCTGCTGGAAAGAAGTGAAGAAGCGACTCCATCTGGTAGAGAATAACTCTCGGCTACTTCTTGAGGAGGGAAGCAATAACTTCTGAACCTCCAACTGGACAGATTTGGGCCCCTTTCATGGCCGGATACCGCGTCCAATCCCACCGGACCTGATCACCCTGAAGGTTAAGGACATCATCGGGTAAAATGGCATTATGCCAAATGCTCCAATCCTGCCTTCCCTCCCCTCCTGTGTTCTTCATCATGTCCGATCGGAGGGTATCACCACTCAACCAGGAGAAGATCAAGTCATCTAGACTACGGAGCAAAATGGGGAGTTCTCTTTCAAATCAGCATGGGGGCTGATTGGTCCATCTGCTCCCAGACGTTCTTGGCCTAAGTGGACATGGCATGCCTCGATTCCCCCTAAGATGGCTGTGTTCTTATGGAAGCTGCTCCACAAAGCGATCCCGATTGATTTAAGTGTAAAGAAGAAAGGAGTGACCCTGATCTCTTAACGCGTCCGTTGTGATTCCGATACCGGCCGACAGGAGGAATCTTTGGACCACCTATTTGCGGGTGGCCTGCTCACTAGAAACCTTTGGAGACACTTCTCTTCCCTCCTCTCGGTTTCTTTCTTGGAAGGGCAAACTACCGCGAGAAGGGCAGGCCAGCAGTGGTCGATAAAAAATGACTTGTCAAGTATTGGGGTCCTTAGTGGACTAACCCCGGCCCTCATTTTCTGGGAGATCTGGGGGGTTAGGAACAAGATTCGGTTAGAAAAATCTCATATCAAAATGGAACAATCTCTTCTCAAAATACGAAGATGTCTCTCTCTAATTGCAAGCGTATTCCCGCTTCCGACAAGCTCATATACGATAATCCAGGAGGCTGTTAGAGATCTAGGCCTCTCCCTAAGCCGCCAAATCAGGCCGACCTTCTCTTGTCAAATGGATCAGACCGAAAGTGGGATGGGCAAAGTTGAACATGGATGGGTCATCCTCGGGAAACCCAGGCCCATCGGGTAGCGAAGGTGTCTGTAGAGACGACAAAGGCGAGTTCATCTTCGCCTTTCACAAAGGGTACGGAACCGGATCCAACTTCTTAGTCGAAGCTAGAGTAGTGGTCAATCGCCTAAACCTTTGTCCATAGTCTCAACAGGATAGAAGTCAAAAGCGACTCCTCTTCAGTGGTTGCCTTATTCTCCACAAGAGAGCGAGTCCCCTGGAATAGCTATTACTGGAAGAAGAGGTTTGGTGAAACATCTTGAATTTTCACGGCAAGAGTTTGTACTTGTGCCCGAGGAAGCCGGGTGTTAATGATGTATAAATTGGATGCTCTAAAAACTTGTACCTTTTTTTTTTCTTTTGGGTCACATCCAAATACAATCATGAAGGTAACATTCACAAGAATAAAATCAACTGTATTGATTAAATTTCATCGGAGTAAAAAGAGTAATCAAATGCCCTCATAATGGGAGGTTTATTACAACATCAGAGTTCACGGTGGAAGTATAAAACTAAATAGTAAAACTGTCTTCTTAATCTTTCGAGATAATCTTCTATAGGGAAGTAGTCCTCTAAGCCTTCAATTTGCATGTCGCCTACATCAACTGTACAGTTGGGAGAGGGTCAATGCCCTACTCATAGTAATGGTTATCCTTTAAGATTAACAATAATTCAAGAGATTCATAACAGGTAAAGTAAGGGTACCGATATGTCTTGTACTCTACTAATACATGAGATATCAGTATGCGCAAACAACCTACATGAGATGCATGACTGACATAATGTGCGCGGCTCATCATACGTAGTAATCATCACAATGTGAAATATAATTTATAAGAAATCTAGCTCGACCCGCATCCCATAACTATAGATATTTGCCGGCATGGCCAACGCTAATGCAGATTACGCGAACATCTCAAGGCAACACAACACGCAGTTGGGAGATTTACGTAACACGATGTGTTCATGGAGCGACTATTTGCGACATCCAATCCCAAAAATTTGATGTAACACATATGCCAATTTACATACATCGATTGTGCACCACGCCAACCAACCTACAGAATTATTTGCAGACCAAGAGGGCCGCTACCCGTAATGCATTACGTCCATGATAAGATAATCGATTCACTAGTTGTGATACCTCTTAACACATCACTTGCACTTATAGAGAATATAAACTGAACCATAAAGAATATAAATTGAATCACGGAGGTTCTGGAATAGCAAGACACATGCCCAAGCCTTAAAGATAGACGACACAAGGCTAATATAATAAGAGAAGAGTGACAATGGTCAACTTAACAAAAGTAGCAATAGCCAACATAATAAGAGAAGAGTGACAATGGTCAACTCAACAAAAGAAGAGTGGCAAAGCCAACTCAAATAAAAAGATGAGTGGCATAGCCGACTCTAATAAAGAGACGAGTGGTAGAGCCAACTCAAATATAGAGACGAGTGGCAGAGCCAACTCAATAAATTTGATAAGGCTGGGCAAGGCTTGTATCCATGGTCTCACATAAATTCAGAGAAATCACTTGCATTTGACATCATGTCATAATCCCAAAAGGGCCAATAGTTATAATGATATAAACTAAATCAATTGATAGGATAATTCCCAGAAAGCATGTAAACATGAAAGAAAAAATAAATCATATCGTAAAAGGCACAAAAGAGGCCAGATGAAATAATAGGAATACAGGTAAAGGGCAGAATAAATAAATTAACTTAAAGTACTATAAGCTTAAAGGATAAAACCCTCACCTTAGAATTCAATCACACTTTAACGTTGCTAGATTCGCGTTGTCGTACCCAAATTCTAGCACAATTAATGCAACTCTTACAGTTAGATCGCCCTGTAAATTGTATGGTTAGGATCAAAACTATAGGTGTAGATTTAGGGTTAGGTTTAAACTTAACTAAAATCAAATTAGGAGGACTTTGGTCGAACATTATTTGAATTAAAAAACTTAACTAAAATCAAGTTAGGAGGAATTCCTTTCTTTTCTTTCTCTACCTTTTTCTTTTCTCTCTCTTCTTTCTTTCTTTCTGGTTGTGACGTGCTGCTGGACGTCTCTCTCTTCTCACGTTTCTTTCTCTCCCTTGCTGCTGGATGGCCAATTCTCTCTCTCTCTCCATCACGTCTTGCTTTCTTTCTTGCAGGGCAGTAGAGCCTTTTATAGGCTGTCTGAATCCACGAGCTCCCTTGGGTAAGTCTGTTTACGCAGCAAGGGATTCGCAGGATCTCCTTACGCAGCAATCGTTTGCGTAACCGGAGAGGGAACGAGGCTGCGGTTTTTCTTGCACACGCACACATGTGTGTCAACGTGTGAAGATGACGTAGATTGGGTCGGTTTTGGGTGGCCGACAAACTGAACGGTTTGGATCTCTATGTAGATCAGTCGTAGTGGCCCACAATATCTTCAAACAGACGTCATCTGTTTAGTTGCGACAGAATCCGATTCCGACTCTTTGATGGAGTCGATGGGGCCCACTTTTGATGTTCTTTAAATGGATCTTGGTCGTTCATTGGTTCCCTTGGGTCGAGTTAGTCCATGCATCAAGATTTGAATTCGATCCGGGTTTTGAGTGGGTCACACCACCAATCGTCATAGCAGCGTATTCCTTGTTGTTGTGAACTAGAATACGTGCAAGGATGCATGGAAATGACGGGGTTTTGGCCTAAATTTCGTCTTGCACGCGATGGGCGGCTCGGATCCTCCGAGTGGTTGATGATGGTGGCCCAGCACCATCACAGCGGTGGTCGTTCGCAGCTGCTGCGAACGCGGGAGGAATTCTCCCTTTGTTTTGAATCCTGTCCAGTCAAGGAAACCTTGACCGATTCCTACTCTCGGTGGGATGCGAACATACATGTACTGTGTGCGTATTCAACCCAAGGTGGGGCCCATCGTGATGTTTTTGGGACATCTACACCATCCATTCATTTTTTCATCTAATTTAAGGGGTTGTGCCAAAGTAGAAGCATATCCAAAGATCAGGTGGCCCAAAACTGGCGTTTAATGGCTGATCTATCCATTGGGGCATTTATACAATGATATAAAGGCTAAATTTCGACGTGTATGGTTAATTTCGGGTTTATAGTCACGGTATAAGATTTCATACTAATCGGATTGTGGGAACTATGTGATCTAGAATTCAAGGGCCTAGGTTAGTGGTATGTTCGTAATTGTTGTTGATCTACGATTTTTGTACGATCTAAGGGTTCCACATGGTTGTAGGCACGTTTCTAAGTAATTCTTGTAAAAGAGTTTATGTCTAATTCATCATGGATGATGGGTTATTTGTAAATTTAGTCAGAGGAACGTTCATGTATTAATCTACGTGATTAACGGTTGGATGACTTGTTCTATGAATGAGGACCGTCTCCAACAGTTAGGTTTGTGTTAAGATAAGGACGTAAGGCTAGAATAGTTGGATTAGTATCATACACACGTATATATTACGTTGAATCTTATGGTAATGATCGAGAACTTTTAATACTCGGGTATTGAAATATTTGGGGCGTTACATTTGGTGTTATTCAGAGTAGCTCCGAAGTTTCGTTAACTCACATCTTGAGAGAGGTCAACAGAGTGGTGGATAATCTGGCCTGCCTATGATGTAGAGTGGGTCGCTGTAACGACTCGGAAAATCCCGTACAAAGGCCCGAGTACCACCTCGACCAGAAATCACTTAGGATTAAATCCTTTAGAAATTTGACAAAGTTAACTAAGTACTAAACTAGATTAGCCATGAAATCCGTTTGAATCGCTTTAAATACGATCTGCAAGACCCAAAACTTGTAGAATCATTGACGCTAGGTTACCCTAAACTCTAAGATCAAACTCATTACCCGACTGCTCTCGGGAGCATATGGAAACTCTGTATCAGATCTGGACCGCACATCGAAAGTCTGAATGATACGAAGTTATAGACTTAGGACCGCCTCGTTGGGTTTGATAACCATCTCGGAAATCAAATCCAGACAGTGTCCCACGGCTGTTCGCTTGAGTCCGGAGCGAGGAGTGTGAGAACACTTATTTTTCTTTACAAATAAATATCTCAAATAGTAATCTGAGACTTTTTACTTGCGGAGAATTTGTAAGCAACCAGACCATCAGAATCTGACCCAATTACACCCTCGGATCAGGAAAAATTTCATATACATGGCAGTATACTTGAAATCTCTGATCGAGTTTCACTGACCGTTGAACTGAAACTGGTCCGCCACGCGTGATCTGGGAATCCGACTGAAACGAAAACTTAACTCCACCTAGATCCAGAGTCTGTGAGCTTAAGTCTGACTTTTGGCTTAAGGGGGGGCTGCCAGAAGTCCTCCGTTGAGCTGGAACAGGCTCACTTTGGTTATAACCTAAGTATACCTTGATCATAGGTCTATTTTGGAGTGATTTTAAGCTATATAAGGACCTTAGAACCCTCTCTCATTCAGCCATACGAATTTGAGAGAAACCCTAGAAGAGAGAAGTGAGAAAAGAGAGAGAGTGTGAGAGAAGTGGGAGAACCTCCCTACTGCTTTCCCTACCGCTACACAAGCTTAACCACTCAAGTCTAGTCGCTTTCCCGGCGAATCCGACTTCGTTTCTAGGTAAGAAACCCTAACCCTAATCTGTTTTGGGGTTGTGATGGTTGTAAGTTATGAAATAGCTAACCTATTTCATTCTATAGGTTACCAAACTGTCGAATACGGAAGCTTAGCAAACCTATCAGATTCGTTACAATTCTACGATAAAAGGTGCGGACTTTATGTGTATAGGTTATGGTTTTCAACACTTTCAATGTCAGATAATGATAGATTCATGATCTGTATGCAATTACACATGTACAAAGTGTTGTCTCTTTTCCATTTCGATTAAAGACGATGAATATGGAATTTTACATATTCTAGGTATTTATAGAAAGTACCGTATACGTATAAATTTTTGAAATGTGTTTGCTATGATTATTTGCTGTATGAATATATTATATATGGATAAAATACTTATTTGGCGAAAGGGCTCGCCCTAGTACATGTTTTGCTAATATACACTATGTATGTTGAAATAGTGTATTCTAAGTGTTTGTGAAAATGCTTATGAGAGCAAGTGCTTGGATGATGGTGCATTAGGTAGGTATTGAGATGGGATTCTCAACTACCTTAGAGACGTATATAATTTCCTCCATGTTAGTTGTTTAATTTAACCGCTTACTTATGAAATATATGTGTTTATATTTCCTGTTTATATGGTGCTTTATAATATGCTTTATAACATACTTTATAATATGCTTTATAACATGCTTGTTAACTTGCTTGAATTACTTTGTTTATTATGCTTTACTCCACATGCTCTGAATAAGGATTGATTGCGTTTGGGACTATGATTACAGTCCAGACAGTTGGTACTAGACTTGAGTTCGTGGTTGAGATTCATTTCGCCACGAAGGACGTGTCAGACGAACCCGAGTCGTACTTCGGTTGGCGACAGTGGTTAGGCCACACGAAGTGCTTATGCACTTCATGTCGTTCAGTTGATTGTGCGCTCGATCTAGTCAAGCTCGTCAAGTAACCCGATATGTCTAATGTATGTTCACCATGTTTGGACGCTACTGCTTGAACCTAGGGTACCAAACTTACTAGTGAAATTCCGTTAGCCATGATACCTCGATCCGCGAAGACTCATGAGCCAGGCATGGTGGTATGGGACACCGTGGTCGAGCTGTCGGCCTACGCTGGGGCCACGTGCCTCCCCGAGTGACCAGTGAGCAACCTTGACTCGTGAGCTGAATATGGTGGTATGGGACACTGTATTTGAGCTGTCGGCCTACACTGATTGCTGATGAGCCCTTTGTAGTGACCTCTAGCATACTCTGAATTTGCGGTGAGGCAACGAGTTTTGCCGCGGTGTATAGAGTATGAAATAGGGCTTGTATCAATTTGGTGATGAACCGTTAAAAAGTTGATGGGGGAGTGGTGTAACGAATGCGTGTAACAGCCCTGACAGTCTTTGCAGCGACCTAGAAACACATCATCGTATGAGATTAACTAGGACTGACGACCCTAGAATGGATCATGTTTCGGAATGATACAAGGGAGGTACCTTAGTTTCCCAATCCTGCTGTGTGAAATGGACTAGTAACAACTCGGTAATCATGCTCATCATCGCTTCGCATGTGCCTGGAAGATGTGGAGCACTGAGGAATGCAAGCATGCCGCGAACGTAAGATGGTGTTGCACGAGGGAGTATGTGGTGAGGGCATGCATCATGACTGCATTCATACTTGCATTAATAAGAGTAGTAAGGAGTGTTTGATTGTACTGCTTTATCATTACTGCTTGACTGAATTGATAACATGTTAACCTATGCCTTATTGTTCCACTGAGTTAGCTACTCACTCCCACGTTACGGGACAGTGTTGTACACACCAACCAGACTCTGTCTTAGGTGCAGATGAGGTGACGACTCAGGAGGCTGAGCCAGACTATGACGAGGACCAGGACGAGTTCTCATATATGCAGTATTCTGGTGGGTTTGACTAGACTGCCTGGATCGACGGGACTTACAGGGCTTACTTCTCTAGTTGTATTTTTGACATTTGATCGTAAAACAGATACATGTATATGGTGACTCAGTTGGGCTCATACTCTGGAGATCGAGATGGTTTTGTTTCTTTTACATACATATATATACAGTTCAGTCTTCCGCTTGCCTTTATACAATTGATCTAGAGTATGAATTACTGTTTTGGTATAATCTCACTCATGTTTATTGCACTAACACAGACAACATTTAATCATCATTATATATGTTGCATAAATGATGTTTTGGAACTCGAGAGTTGAGTTGCTACTCGACCCTCGAATTTCAAGGCGTTACAGTCGCGGACACTTTCATGTTCAAGATGGATCAGAGAAGGCCCGATCAGAGGCAGAAGTCGTCAAGACCGTCAAAACCTTAAAATAGGAATATTTCGCAAAACGGAATGAGTTACTCAATGTACCATATATGATTTTGGGGTAGGACGAGCTACTTTATCCAACCAACCAGGCAACCGGGTTGCCCACGCCGAATTCCATCAGGTCGATGGTCAAATTCCATGTTTATTTCCGTTTTTACTATAAATAGTAAGTTTTAGTTTGATTATAACTCTTCATCTGTTGGGCTTTAGGGGTTGTGTCCAACATGAAAAGGGCTTATAATACTTAGGAGAATAACGTGGTTAAGCCACATAGAAAACTTGCAATAAAAAGTAAATTTACTATTTATAGTAAGTTACGAATTTCTAGGAGTTTTAGTTTTAGTTTGCTTCTGATTTCTCTCTTATTGCTTGGTATCCCTATTTAAAGGGTTGTGAACTCGTTTAATTCATTAATTAATCAATTAAATTTAGAATTTATTAGAATTTATTTCTATTTTCTTGCTTTCTTTTCTCGCGGATTCGAGAAGTCTCTGTGAAGAGTCCAGAGAAGTTCCGTGGATTCAGAGTAGTTATCCTTGAGGAAGATGGTGATCGACCTCGTCATATTCATCCCTGCGTCAATTGGTATTAGAGCGAGGACTCTCCTTGGGCCGATGGTAAACAACGAAGGTATGAACAAAAATTCTGTGGACAGTGATCTAGAGATTCATTATCTTTCGAAAAGAATCCAAGCTTTCCACCGGGAGAGTCAGTTGACCATGTAAAGGCTGCAGACAACCCTCAACCGTATTGCGGATGTGTTAATTCCATCATGAGCCCTATGTGATGCTTAACCGCCCGTGGTTGCTATACGACACAACCTCAATTTTTGTAGAGCACTACCAGTGGTGAATTGTAGGGCTATACTAGATAATGCGAGTTCTAGCGATGAAGACCTCAATGACGGCTTTGCCCGACGACTAGTCTATGGAAGAAATCGTCTAGATCATATCAAAAGATACTATCGAGGTAAGGCCAAACTTCTTAGTTTTAATGGATTATTATGTATAAAAGATTTACTCGATGGATTGCCCCCCATCTGTTAAAAAGAATGTCATATCTTGAAAGCAAGAGTGAAAGATCTGATCGATACTAGTCAAGTCAAGGAAAACATGAGTATATGTATTGTGACAGCTAAAGAGCCTAATGCCAAGTACAAGAAAAGGGCTAATAAACATCGACATCAAAAGTTATCTCAGAGTCATGAACTAAGTCCCTTAAGTAACTCGAGGATGAGTTTTTTTTCAAGCGGAGGGGTTTGATGTAGAATGTATCATAGATACATTCCTAGCATGGTTGGATCAAAAGAAGGTGGACCGTAAATTGATCATAACTTTTTATCCGGGTATCGTTACGGCGTACTAGACTGAGTATCATGAACCGAAGTAGCACGAGAACTCGAGGACGAGTTCTTTTGAAGTAGAGGGGACTGATGTAGAGCGGGTCACAGACACTTTCATGTCCAAGATGGATCAGAGAAGGCCCGATCAGAGGCAGAAGTCATCAAGACCGTCAGAACCTTAAAACATGAATATCTCGCAAATCGGAATGCGTTACTCGCTGTACCATATATGATTTTGGGGTAGGACGAGTTATGCCAGGTTGCCCACGCCGAATTTGCGAGATTTCATCAGATCGATGGTCAAATTCCATATTTATTTCCGTTTTTACTTTAAATAATAAGTTTTAGTTTGATTATAACTCTTCATCTATTGGGCTTTAGGAGTTGTGTCCAACATGAAAAGGGCTTAGAATAATTAGGAGAATAATGTGGTTAAGCCACATAGGAAACTTACTATAAAAAGTAAATTTACTATTTACAGTAAGTTACAAATTTTTAGGAGTTTTAGTTTTAGTTTGCTTTTGATTTCTCTCCTATTGTTTGGTATCCCTATTTAAAGGGTTGTGAACTCATTTAATTAATTAATTAATTAATTAAATTTTGAACTTATTAGAATTTATTTCTATTTTCTTACTTTCTTTCCTCGTGGATTTGAGAAGTCTCCGTGAGGAGTCTAGAGAAGCTCCGTGGATTTGGAGTAGTTATCCTTGAGGAAGACGGCAATCGACCTCATCAGGTTCATCCTTGCGTCAGCCTAGGTAGATCCAATCAGTCAATCCAGGTCTTCACATCCGTCACAGAACTTTGTCTTGGATAAGACGGGGTTGGGTTCCATTAAGAAAGGCTAACTTGGTTTTGTTCCAGGCCGCACGGGAGCCAAAGAGTAACCCCCAGGCCAATACGATAGGCTGCCCTTGGATTTTATTTTCCCAAGCGGCACCCGAATGTAATCCTCCCTTCTATACGTGAATAAAAGGTTTGAAAAAATAAAATGTAGAAATGAAAGACGAAATTGAATGATTAGATATATGAATGTAGCCCATATGATGACTGTCCTGGCATGATTTTATTTTATTTTTTAATCCAACCATGCCAATGGGTTTTGCACCTAATAAACGGCCCCGGTCAGATACATATATAAGTCCCACGTTGGCAGGAGCGCCCGGGGAGAGAGAGAGAGAGAGCTTACTCGCTTTTATCTCCATCAAGTCACTTGAAAAGTGTTAGAGTGGTCATTAAGATAAGGAAAAGAGAGATAAAGAGAAAGAGTAAATGCTTTCGTGCATGGGAGGAAGAAGAATACCGATAGCCATCTTTACAAATTGATGCCATGTTTTAGACATGTATGGTTGGTTCCCGCAGCGAAAATGGTTTTGCCGTAGTTGGGATTTCAATTTCTAATTAATGTGAAACGATGCCACGTGGTTAACAACAACACGTGATATATTTAAAAAATAAAATAAAATTGTATAATGGTCTAAGGGCCCATTTGGATATTTATCCTGCACAATCAGAAATGCGTCTAATACCAATTTCAGCGGCCAAATGCTCTCTGCCAGATCCACCACATTCAAACCAATCTTTCCTCGGTAGAATTAATTACTTTTTCCCCCCTGAACAATTTCACCTTTTTGTTTTTCTTTAACATACACCCACACCACAGACACACACCACGTGGCCCACCTCAGCTGAGATACTGCAGACCTTACCGTGGGGTCCACCTTGATATATGTATTCTATATCCACGCCGTCCATCCGATTTGCTAAATCAATTTAGGGAACATGCCCAATAATCAACCAGAACCAAGTCTCAGGGTTCAAGTCATTGCCTTACGGTAGACTTTTTTCAACCTGAGGTCCTTGGTTGGCCACCCATAAGTGTTGAAATCCCACTATGGCGTGAGTGCGGGAATATGTGGGGTGCGTGTGTTTAAAAAAAAATTTAAAAAAATGCCCTAGGAAGCTCTTAATGGTGAGGGTGTACAACCACCACTGCGGTCCACTCGAAATTTGAATCTGCTGCATTTTTAGGTTCATGTCCTAAAATTAACTGGAAAAATGGATAGACGGAGTCGATTTAGAATTCATACATCAAAGTGGGCCCCACAGGAAGGGCGGCACCATCTTGGCTGATGCTTATTGAGCGAATTAGCGTAATATTTTACCACCAGGATCTTATCCAAGTGGTGACCAGATGGAAAGCTCAGATCTCAGAAAAATGTGTTATGTTGGCACGTGTGATTGTGAGTAGATAAGCACGTATAATTGTGAGTAGATGAGCTATGGACTACACCTGGTCAAGGGTTCGAGTACGAGTGTGCGTGTGTAAAAAAAAAAAAAAAAAAAGTTACGGACCACACACGTGTGAAACTAGCGAATATGCACTTTTTCAGCTGGTACATGAGAATAATGATGCACATCTTCCTTGCTTGCGGGGAGAAGACTCTTTCTTCTTACGTTTGGCGGTTCTGCTTTTGGTGTGCTATAAATTAATATACGATGCTTGATAATAAGTTGTAGATTTGGCTTGTTTGGTGTGGTGACGTCAAAGCTTACCTTTGAAGGGTGCAAAACACTTGGAGAGTGGGCCACAAGATCCGGCCACCGTTGAATCTAGTAAGTGACCCATCTCAGCTCCTTTGGCCACAGACGCGGATTGCCTAGTGATGCTGACAGTAGCTGGCTACTGCTCCGTGCTCTGGTGTGCCCGCCAGTATGCGTTTTATACATAGCGTACATCTATTTTTTAATATCATTTTATAGCATGGACTCGAAAATGTGTCAGGTACAAATCTCAGGTGAACCACACTACTGGGGTCACCAACGTTTTGGATTAACCTGATATTTCTGTTTTCTCTTCATCCAAGTCTGTGGGACCTAATCAACAGATTGGATGGCAGCTATACAGGCTGGATGGCAAGTCTGTAGTAAGCTTTTAATGGTGGGTGTTCAACCACCACTGTTTTCCTATGGCGTGGTCCAACTGATACGTGGATCTGACTCATTTTTGGGATCAAATGCTAAAATAGTCTGAAAAAATTGATGGACGGTGGGAATAAAACACATACATCATGGTGGGGCTCAAAAAGCACTGACGAGTAGCCAGGTGGCTACCAGCAGCGTCAGCTGGCAATCCGCGTCCTTTGGCCACTGCTTTGAAATTATAAAATTCACGTCTGGAACACATCCAAGCCATGCATTAGGTTTGCTGCAGTGTGTAGATGGGCTACCCGGACGCCCCATTAGCTGCAACTTCAGATCGTGCTACACTGACCGCCCACATCAATGCATGTATTGTATATCCATACCGTCCATCCATTTTTCCTGCTAATTTTTGGGCTTGGTCGAAAAACTTAGGCAGATCTAATTCTCATGTGGACCACTCAATGGAGGATTGGATTCTCACCGTTAAAAACTTCTTGGGAGCCAAAGAGGTTTTGTATCAAGCTACAATTTATGTTTTCCCCTTCGCACAGGTCTGTGTGACATAATCAACCTTTTGGATAACAAATAGGAAATTTGACCGTAATGGCCTCCATACATGGTCAAATTTTCTAAAGAAAGTCAACCTTTCAAATATTTTAAGTTGGCCTTCTCACAAGCTTTCGAAAGTTACTCTGACCAAAATGCCTTTGTCCTTGGTTCAGCAGTTATATGGTTTTTTAGTTAATAAGATGTATTTAATGTCAAGAAAGTAATGTGTACGAAATCCATTTTTTCGGTGTCTCATGGGGCCCACACTGATGTATGTGTATAATCCATGCCACTCATCATTTTTGCCGTGTCATTTTAGGGCTAGGGCCCAAATATCAGCCTCATCTAGAGCTAGTGTGGGCCACATAATAGAAAACAATGGTGATAATGTCACCCACTGTTGATACTTTCCTGGTTCACTGTGATTAGGGGTGTACACGAACCGAGCTAGGTCAGTTAGCTCACTCGACTCGACTCGAAAAAGCTCGATTCGACTCGGTTCGAAGCTGAGTTCGAGCCGAGTCGAGCTGATTTTTTTAGCTTGAAAATGAGTTCGAGCTGGCCCCAGCTCGACTCGACTCGAATCAAGCCCAGCTCGAATTAAACTCGGATCGAACTAGTTTGGTGACTCGATTACTTTGATATTGATGTTGCTCACAAAGTGTTTGATGAAATGAGTCAAAGAAGTATGGCTGGTGGCATGGAAGGTATGTATATGAAACCAACATGAGAAGGTGTTTGATAAAATACCTGTAAAACCATTACTGTTTTCTCAAATATAGTGAGATTTTGAAGGTGCAGTCAAGGTGTTTGTGAAAATGCTGCAATGGCGAACTCGGCTCGAACTTGACTCAAATTGGCCCGAGCTGCTGACCCAACCGAGCCGAGCTGGCTAGTCAAGCTCGAGGACCGAGGCAAGCCGAGTTTAAGTTGAGGTCGGCTAGTGGCCAAGCTGAGTCGAGCCGAGGCCAACTCGACTCGGTTCGACTCGATGTACACCCCTAACTGTGATGTTTGTTAGAAATGGACACTGCACAAGGCAGGACTTTTTGGGCCCACAACGAGCTGACAAACAAGGTGAATGGAACGAATCACCCCATTGTGGGCCTTAGGATATTATACCAATGGTTATCCTTTCATTTAGTAGTAAAGGAAGTGAACATGTAACGACCGTGACCCATATAACATGACAATCACGACCCATGACAACTACGACCCATGATAATCACCAATCATATAATATGATAACCACGACCCATATAACATGACAACTACGACCCATGACAACCACGACCCATATAACATAACAACCATGACCCTTGCCACATTATAACCACAACCCATATAACATGGCAGCCACGACCTCGACCCTTACTCCATTACAACCATCGTAGCCTTTGATTTATTTTTTGTAGTGTAGGCAGTGAACAAGTAACAATCTGTTCATTGAATGTAGAATTTAATTTAACTTCATGGGCCAAAAAAGAGTTATATCCAAAAAATTTATGGCCCCCAAAAGATTTTCAATGGTAGGTTTTCAATTTATATGGGTTGGGGTTGTTGTGATTGTCATGTGTTAGGGGCCGGGGTTGCGATGTGTTAAGGGATGGGTTGTTACTTGTCCACTACATATACTATCAAAAATGGATCAAAGGTTACAGATTAAGGTCGTGGTTGCAATGGAGTAAGGGTCAAGGTCGTGATTGTCATGTTATATAGGTCATGGTTGTCATGTTATATAGGTTATGGTTGTAATGTGGCAAGGGTCGAAGTTGTCATGTTATATGGGTTGTGGTTGTCATGGGTCATAATTGTCATAGGTAGTAATTGTCATGTTATATGGGTCATGGTTGTCATGTTATATGGGTCATGGTTGTTACATGTTCACTTCATTCAATACCAAATGAAATGATAGCCATTAATATTATAGCCTAAGGCCCACAATGAGGTGATTCGTTCCATCCACCTCGTCAGCCAGCTCGCCGTGAGCCCAAAAAGTACTGACTTGGGCAATGTCCACTTATAACAAACATCACGATGAGCTTGAAAAGTTTCAACAGTGGGTGCCATTGTCAGCATTATTTCATATTATGTGGCCCACGTGACCTCTGGATCAGGCTGATATTTGGGCCCTAGCCCTAAAATGACATGGAAAAAAGGATGGGCAGTGTGGATTATACACATGCATCAATGTGGGCCCCATACGAGCAAGGACTACATTGATGCACACCCTTTTTGCCATGTCATTTTAGGGCTAGAGCCCAAATACAAGCCTGATCCAGAGCTCGTGCGGGCCACATTATAGAAAATAATGGGGACAGTGGCACCCACTGTTGATACTTTCCATGCTCACTGTGATGTTTATTAGAAGTTGACATTGCCCAAGTCTGAACTTTTTGGGCCCATGGCAAGCTGGCTGATGAGCTGGATGGAACGAATCACTCCATTCTGGGCCTTATGTTATGGTACCAATGTCTATGATCCTTTCATTTGGTAGTGAGTGAAGTGAACATGTAACGACCGTGACCCATATAACATGACAACTATGACCCATGACAACCACGACTCATATAACATGATAACCATGATCCATATAATATGACAATTATAACCCATATAACATGACAACCTCGACCCTTGCCATATTACAACCACGACCCATATAACATGACAACCACGACTTCGACCCTTACTCCATTACAGCCACAACCTTAATATGTAGCCTTTGATCCATTTTTGGTAGTGTAGGCATTGAACAACTAATAATCCGTCCCTTAACACACACAAGCCCGACCCTTAACACATCTTAACCCCTACCCTTAACACATGACAACCACGACAACCTCTTACCATATAAATTGAAAACCTACCATTGAAAACCTTTTGGGGTCCATAAATTTTTTGTATATAACTCTTTTTTGGCCCATAAAATTAAATTAAATTCTAAATCCAATGGATGAATTATTACTTGTTCACTGCCTACACTACAAAAAATGGATCAAATGCTACAGATTAAGGTCATGGTTGTAATGGAGTAAGGTTCGAGGTCGTGGTTGTCATGTTATATCGGTTGTGGTTGTAACGTGGTAATGGTCGTGGTTGTTATGTTATACGGGTCGTGGTTGTCATGGGTCGTAGTTGTCATGTTATATGGGTCGTGATTGTCATGGGTCGTGGTTGTCATGTTATATGGGTCACGGTCGTTACATGTTTACTTACTTTACTACTAAATGAAAGGATGACCATTGGTACAATAGGCTAAAGTCTACAATGGGGTGATTCGTTCCATCCACCTTGTCGGCTAGCTTGCTGTGGGCCCAAAGAGTCCTGCCTTGTGTAGTGTCCATTTTTAACAAATATCACAGTGAGCCTGGAAAGTATCAATAGTGGGCGACATTATCACCATTGTTTTCTATTATATGGCCCACACTGGCTCTGGATGAGGTTGATATTTGGGCCCTAGCCCTAAAATGACACGGAAGAAGGATGAGCGGCATGGATTATACACATACATCAGTGTGGGCCGCACAAGTTGGGCCTTGCTCACGCTAAAAAAAAGGGTTCCGTACACATCACTTTCTTGACACTAAATATGACATAACTTGTTATTCACTAAAAAACCGTACAACTATTGAACCAAGCACAAAAGCATTTTGGTCCAAGAAATTTACAGAAACTTGTCGGAAGGCCACTCTTGAAATATTTGAAAGGTTGAATCTCGGTGGGTAATTTGACTAAACTTCGATGTCAGTACACGATCAAATTCCTTTCATATACAAGTCATACATTGAGGTGGGCCCCATGGTTAGGGTTGCACCCGCATGGCTGGATCTTAGGTGGAAGCTAGTCGATCGACGTCCAAATCTTCTTCCTTTTTTTTTTTTTACGCGCGCACCTGACACACACCCACGCACACGGTAGTGAGATTTCACCACCTATGGGTATCGAACCCAAGACCTCGTGTTGAAACTCCTCAGAGTCTGTCTACCACTGAGATTAAGGATTCAAACCCAGTGGGGTTACTTCATCTGATAAGCCACAAACGTAGGAAAAATGGACAGCTCTTGAAAATATGCCAACAGTCCACGTTCATGGACCAAACGATGACTGGGCCAACACGATTTGTGGGACAAACCCACCTGATGCGGGACCAATAAGTCGTGTTGATCTGGAATGAATAAGACCGGCGAATGCATCGATCTATTCGTACTGACCACCTGATGGGCTACTAGAGAGGTGGCAGAACTCACGGCGATCAGCTGTTTCTGGCTGTCGGATCCGTGTATCATAGAACCGATCTTACTTCTAACATGTTTGATATTTTTACCAAGATGGAAGAAGGAAGAGTGGAAGTATTTTCAAAGCCAGTGAGAAACTTGTGGGAATAACTGGGACGTTCGGGTCTTCGTTCTCTGTAGTCTGTTGCTGCAAATCCTTCTCATCTTCTTGGTGACCCTACGCAAACGGACGGCATCAAAGCTACTCATCATCTTCACATGGTCCCTCTACCTGCTTGCCGATTGGTTGGCTGTTTTCGCACTGGGCCTCCTCTCCAATAGCGTAGGGGACACGTCAGATACAACAGGTGGCAACAGCAAGCCCGGAGTCAAAATCATGGCCTCTTCTGGTGGTCCAAAGCACAACGTTGAAAAATCCTCCAACAACAACGTTCTAGCCTTCTGGGCCCCCTTCCTTCTTTTGCACCTCGGCGGACCTGACACGATCACGGCCTTTGCGATGGAAGACAATGAGCTGTGGCTTAGGCATTTGCTTGGAGTGATGTTTGAGGTTGGCCTGGCTGGTTACGTTTTCTTGCTTTCCGTGCCAAAAAACAAGCTCCTAGCCCCGACTCTATTCATGTTTGTTGCTGGGATTATCAAGTATGGAGAGCGGACGTATGCGCTCTACCTCGCGAGCATGGACGGCTTCCGGGACTCGATGCTTGAAAAGTTGGGCCCCGGTACGAACTACGCCAAGCTTATGGAGGAACACCAGTCTAAAAAAGAGGCAGGGATCCCCGCGCAGATAGTGAATAGCACAAAGCCCGAAGCCCATGATATCGAGATGCAGCAACGGGAAATGGACGAATTGACGAGAATGTACAAGGCTCACCGCTTCTTCAAGACCTTCAAGGGCCTTATCATTGATCTCATGGCCAGCTTCCACGACCAGGTAGAGAGCCGCAACACCTTCCTGAGGTGGTTCCCAGAGGACGCGTTCCGGGTCGTTGAGTACGAGCTCGAATTCATCTACGATGTGCTCTTCACTAAGGCTGCCGTGGTGCACAATATCGTCGGCTACATCTTACGGGCCATTTGCTCTTGCTCGATCATGACTGCTTTCTTGCTTTTCTTCTTCACCAACAAACGCGACTTCCTCCCACTCGACGTTGCCATCACCTACATATTGTTGGGTGGCGCTATTGCCTTGGATTTTGTGGCTTTTATCATGCTCCTGATCTCCAACTAGTCTGCCGTCAAGATTCCAATGCTCGGCCCCAATGTCTTTAAGATCATAACCTACTTACTGCCTCACGATCGATGGTCCGTATCCATCATGCAATACAATCTGATAGACACTTGCATCCCTCAACATGATAAGTACCTGGGACGGATTGCTGATCAAGACACCCTCTGTGGGAAGTTCTTTGAGGCCTCGTACATCCAGAAGGCCTTGGCTGTTCTGCCATGCAAAATGTTGGGTAACCTCATGAAGGAGATGCAATACACCTACCGTGTAGCTGTCTCCGAAGATATGAAGAATATCATCTTTCACGAGTTGAAGAAGAAAACCGAGATCATGAAACATCCCAAGGCCGCCCGGGGCAAATGGGCCCTTGAGCAGAGGGGCTACCTCAGTCAGTTTGGCGACAGCGTCCAGGTCGAATTCGATGAGAGTCTAGTAAGGTGGCATATCGCCACCACCATTTGTTATTACACATATGAGGACGTTGGCAAGAAGCCTCCCACAGATAAAAACAGTACAAACAAGGGATCAAACGACCTTAACCAAGAAAATGAGGCAGTCCCCATCTCAGCAACCATACATCGCCGACTGAGTAAGCTTATATCTGATTACATGATATATCTTCTCGTCATGCAGCCTTCCATGATGTCATCATCGGCTGTGATTAGGTTCTTGGAGACCAGTGCTGAAGCCCAAAAATTCTTCCTCCGAAGGCCATTTAAGAGGTGGGACCCTAACCTTGCATCCGCCTTTTTCTGCTCTTCCCAACATTTGGGGGAAGAAAGGGAAGAGGAACGGCAGTTCGCATGCACAGAACTACTATCGGTGAATACTGTAGCAAATCCCATCGAAGTGAAAGGAGACTGGAGCAAATCGGTGTTGTTCGATGCATGCATTCTCGCGAAGAAGCTGAAAGATGAAGTGAAGGTAACGCAGAGATGGCCCCTGATCTGTGAGGTATGGGTTGAGATGCTATCCTACGCTGCATGTAACTGTAGCGGGATAGCCCATGCTCAACGCCTTAGTAAAGGTGGAGAGCTTCTCACGTTTGTATGGTTTCTAATGTCTCACCTGATAGACCCGGGTCCTGGTAGGGCTAAACTAATTGTAGGTAAGTGATCATCTCTTCTATTTGCTGCACCAAATACAATAAGATTTGAAAGACTATTATTCGACCAAGATAAATGTGGACAGAAATGTTATTGGATATCCAAAAGGCTACCACGGATTTGAAGATTTTGTGTCACACTCATCAGGTTGGCCACAAATGCGATTATGTGCAACAGGTCATACTCTGGATGCACTATATTGAGCCCAAAGAAAAGTGTCATATGTGCCCGTGATTCATCAAACCACGTAGAAGTAAGGACTTGTATAAAGTGAGATCTGGATTACCTACTGACGCCAGCGACTGGATGGTTCTCTGTGGGCTATCTTGATGTATGGTTCTCTGTAGGCCCATTATAATGTATGTGTTTTATCCACATGGTTCATTCATTTTTTCAGATTATTTTAAGGCATGAGCTAGAAGATAAAGTAGATCCAGATCTCATGTAGATCACACCACAGGAAATAGTAGTGACTCAAACACCCAACCTTTCATCTACTTCTGTGTGACTTAATCACCGGTCTCCCCCGTTCTCACCCATGGGGAGCTAGTCCTGGACAAGGCCGACCTCGGTTCGGTGGCTTTCTTAATCTCTTTTCCCGTTTTGTTTCCTTACGATAGGTGGGCCCTCTTGCGATGAGCCTTCCCGTTTTGTTTCCTTCCTTACGATAGGTGGGCATTTTTTTGTCAGCCTGAGCGCCCCTCCCAACCTGTAAAGTCAGTTTCTTTTTTTAAAAATAAAAAATAAAAAATAAAAAATAAAAAAATAAAATCAACGGGTTGGATGGAAAATAAACATTACAATGAGCCTTGTGAAGTTTTTAATAGTGGGTGTTCAATCACCACTATATTCTTGTGGTGTGGAACACTTCATATTTGGATGTACTTTATTTTTGGGCTTGCTGTAACAACTCAAAATTTTATAATTCCCTAAAATTTAATTATTATTATTTTTTTAAATGGATGAAATCAATTGTAACCACCCTCACCATTATCTTATCCTTCTTACCCAAGGAACTATCTAACGCAGGGATGAACGTGATGAGGATAACTACTCTGAATCCGTGGAGCTTCTCTGGACTCCTCTTAGAGACTTCTCGAATCCACGAGGAAAGAAAGCAGAAAATAGAAACAAATTCTAAGAAATTCGAAATTGATTAATTCCTGACTAAAAATGAGTTCACAACCCTTTAAATAGGGGTACCAAGCAATGGAAAAGAAATCAGAATCAAACTACAACTAAAACTCCTAGAAATCGTGACTTACTATAAATAGTAAACTTACTATTTATAGACGGTCGTGATGTCTACTAGTGCGCAAGGTTTTCGGCCAAAAATAGTAAGTGTCCTATTTGGCTTCACCAAACCATTCTCCTAATTATTCTAAGCTCTTTTCATGTTGGGCGCAACTCCTAAAGCCCGACGGATGAAGAGTTATAATCAAATTAAAACTTACTATTTATAGTAAAAACGAAATTAAAACAGGGAAACGACTGTCGATCCAGGGGTTTCTCACAATTCCGAGTGTTGCAACCTGGCATAGCGAGGTTGGTTGGCTAAAGTATCTAGTTCTACCCCAAAATCATATATTTTACGTCAGGTAACTCATTTTGGATTGCGAGATACACCTGATCTAAGGTCCGACGGTCCGGATTACTTCTGTCGTCGACCAGGCCTTTTCTGATCCATCTTGGTCATGAAACTGTCCGTGACCCACTCTATATCAGTCCCCTCCACTTCAAAAGAACTCGTCCTCGAGTTCTCATCTTGCGCTGGTTCATGATACTCAGTTAGGTCTGCGACGTTGAAAGTCCATGAGATCGTCATGTCATCTGGAAAATTAACAACATAAGTGTTGTCATTGATCTTTCGAATGATTGAGACGGGTCCAATCTTCTTATTTTTTAACTTGTTATACGTCTCGGTCGGAAATATCTCTTTGCGCAGATGGACCATAACGCGGTCGCCCACCTCGAACACTTTTTATCGTCGGTGCTTGTCCGCTTATTCCTTATACTTATCGTTCGAGGCATGTAGCTTGGTCTGAACTTTCGCATGGATGCCAATGATCTTATCTGCCATATGTTCTGCTGCAATGCTCGTGCCTGGGTGCTTAGGCAGAGGGACCAAGTCAAGCGTGTAGCGAGGCACTCGTCCATAGATAATCTGGACTGGTGATTTCCGCATCGAGTGGTTCACCATGTTGTTGAATGCAAACTCTGCTTGAGACAAAGCCAAATCCCACTGCTTCGGTTTTTCTCCTGAAATACAACGAAGGAGGTTTCTTAACGTACGATTCACAACTTCGGTCTGCCTATCAGTCTGTGAGTGGTAAGCACTGCTGAATTGAAGTCGTGTATCGAATCGAGTCCACAAAGTTCACCAAAAGTGGCTAATGAACTTCGTGTCACGATCAGAAGTAATGGTCTTGGGGACCCCGTGTAGCCGTACGACCTCTCTGAAAAATAGATTCGTCACGTGTGTTGCATCAAGGGTTTTCTTGCATGGGATAAAGTGTGTCATCTTGGAGAAACGATCTACCACCACGAATACCGAATCCATACCGCATTGTGTTCATGGGAGACCAAGCACGAAGTCCATTGATAAAACCTCCCAAGGACCGTCAGGCACAGGTAACAGGGTGTAGAGGCCCGTATTCTGAGATTGCCCCTTAGAGGTCTGACAAACATGACAACGTTGTACGGCTTTTTCAACATTACGTACTAATTGCGGCCAGCAATACCGCTCTTCCACAAGAGATCGAGTCTTGTCTCGCCCAAGGTGTCCACTGAGGCCACCTCCATGTAGCTCCTGAATGATCTGCTCTCTCAGAGAACTTTGGGGGATGCACAATCGATTCCCTTTGAAGAGAAAACCATCCTGTATATGAAGGTCACTAAGAATCTTTGAAGTCCTCATCCTCGGCATACAGCTCCTTGAGACAGTCGAAGCCGACCACCTTATTGCTTATCGTAACAACTAATGATGCACGATGGCTAAGTGCATCAGCCATCTTGTTCTGCTGCCCTGACTTGTGCTTTAGAACGAACATGAATTCTTGTAAAAATACAACCCATCTAGCATGGGCACGATTCACGTTAGTCTGACTATTAATAAACTTTAATACTTGATGGTCAGTGTATAAAACAAACTCTCTTTGAATTAGATAATGCCGCCAATGTTGCAGCGCCTGAACAACTGCGTACAACTCAAGCTCATAAGTTAACCACTTCTTTCGGGATTCGTTGAGCTTTTCGCTGTAGAAGACTATCGGCTTGCCTTCCTATGATAATACTCCCCCAATTCTGATGTATGAAGCGTCACACTCAACCTCAAACAATTTGTCAAAATTAGGAAGCACCAAGGCCGGTGTTGTAGACAAATGATGCTTGATCTCATGAAAGCTCTTGTCAACTTTATCGGTCCATTGGGATGGTCCTTTTTTCATGCATTCTGTTATAGGCGCGACTATGGTGCTAAAATCTCGCACAAATCGACGATAGAAAGTCGCCAACCCGTGAAAACTCCTCACCTCATGAATGTTTGTCGGGATCGGCCATTCCCTAATAGCTCATACATTTTTATCGTCCATACGAATACCTGTAGACGTTACAACAAATACTAGAAACAACAGGCTGTCAGTTAAAAAACTACACTTCTTCAAGTTGAGGTACAACTTATTAATTTGTAGGACCTACAACACCCGCCTGAGATGTTTCCTGTGCTCCGCCTCATCCTGTCTATATATCAATATGTCATCAAAATATACTACCACAAATTGGCCAGTGAATGGTTTTAGAACTTGATTCATCAAATGCATAAAAGTACTTGGTGCGTTCGATAGGCCGAAGGGCATGACCAGCCACTCATACAACCCTTCCTTAGTCTTGAATGCCGTTTTCCACTCTTCACCGGGTCGGATACGAATCTAATGGTACCCGCTCCTTAGATCTAGTTTAGAGAACACCTTGGCCCCTTTTAGCCACTACCAAAAAAATGACCAAAGGCTACGGACTATTCTGGTTTTTCGCTACGGCTGTAAACCGTAGCTAATTTGCTACGGCTTAAAACCATAGCTAAAATTGTAAAACCGTAGCAAAAAGCTAACTCCGCCAACAACCTTGGATACGTCATAAGGGACTCTATGAGGCCCATTAAAATGTGTGTACTCCATCTAATACGTTTATAAATTTTTAAAAAATATTTTAGGCAGGAACCCAAAAAAGGAAATAGATTGAAAGCTCAAGTGGACCACATGGTAGGAAAGAGTGGAGATTAATACCATTGATCGATGGTGTGGCTCAATTTACCTTCGATTTGCCTAGATGTTGGGTTTATTTCCTATAAAAAAATATTACAAAATTAATGGACGGAGTGGATATATCGATTGCATCAAGATGGACCCCACAAAGCCCTTGACAAGGCCGTCCGTTTGGATCCGTCAAATGTGAGCCGTGTAGGGCCGGTTACAGATTGATCAATTGCTACGGTCATATTAGCTTTTAGCTACGGTTAAAAACCATAGCAGGACCGTAGTAGGCAAAAATGTGGAAAACCGCGCTGCCCTTTTCTTTTCCCCCTCGCACTAAACTTCATTTCCCTCCCTCCATTCAACCCTATTCCCTCTCAGGTCCGTCCATTTCTCTCTCTCGATCTCCCTCACCCCTTCTCTCTCTATCTCTCTCTCTCTCTCTCTCTCTCTCTCTCTCTCGCGCACGCGTGCCCCTTCTCTCTCTCGATCGATCTCCCGCCCCTTCTCCCTCTGTCTCGATCTCTCCCTCTCTCTTTCGCTCCCTTCTCTCTCTCTCTCTCTATTTCCCTCTCTCCCTCTTCCTCTCCCTTTAACAGAAACAGCACTCTTTGAGCCATTGATCCGATTGAGCTTCTGACGATCGGATTTCGCAAGTGTGGAGCGGCTGGAGTTTGGATCTGGTCCGTATGCTTAGGGATCTCCATCCATAAGGTGCGCTCGCTTACGTATTTTCCAGAGATTGATGCAAAATTGTCCATCTGCATTTAAATCTACATTTCCATGATTTTCCTTAGTTTCTGTTTTCGTAGAGATTGGTGTTTTTAGTGCTTACCCAACAATGGAACAGGTGGGAACTATCGTTTGATAAACTAAGTATTCATCTGGTGGCCCCATCATTGTATATTCCATGCCCCAGTCTTCTCAATCAGATGATCTCAGCCATCTAATGTGTGGCTTGCAAATGGAAAATTATAATCTGAATCTGTTAACCTTTTAAATGAGTAGATATGATTTTTTGGGCCATGGCGCATGCACAATAGACCACCTGATCGGTGACTTGGATCTTCATGACTCGCTTGTGATGGGGGTGCCAATCGTACTCCAGCTAGTAGCCTTAACAGGGGTTATGCACGCATACTAATTTCATTCTGATTTGAAATTTCTTCAAAGTACTTCTGGCTGATTTGATTCCTTAAAATTTTATCATTCTGACATATCGTGGGCCAACTCTTCCATTTCATTTGATGCAAAACCTGAATTGAATTGGAAACATTCGGTCAGAGAAAATGGCAAAATTTACTGATGATTCTTAGTATTCATAATGAGTTACGAGCCTTACATTAAATAATCTGTAATCCTGTCTATCAGCATCCATAAATGAGAGAAGTGTCACGAGATTGGGAATCGCTTTAGTGGGATGCTCTTCCAGACTTTCTTGGATTTTTCTTATATTTTCTTCACTGTATGGCAATGGGGTTGCTGATCCCTTTCTATGGACTCCAATCCACCATCCTAACAATCAAATCTTCAATACAGAAGAAAGAAACACCTCTCGTGCTTTGGAAACTCTAATCCAAATTAACCTTTGGATTTATTTATTTGAGAAGCCATAACCTTGGATTTAAACAGATGAAAACTGAATTTGAAAAGTGAATACTATTTTTTGATATTAATAGTATTCAAACAGTTTTAAACATCTTGATTGGCAACCCATTGTTGGAATTACCTGGGTCTCCACCATGAATGGTCTGTATCAAGAGGGCCTTAAGACAAATCTAATTAGTCACTCCAAAATGGAAGCCAACGGATTGAAGGCATTGGAAAGAATTGCTGCTCGGTCGCACTCTTCAATGGCAACTTGAGTATTTTCTCTCTATTGTCCTCTGTGAGTTTCTCTGCTTCTTAATATCTATTCTCTTGTTCTCATCTTTTCCATAGTTCTGAGTATAGAAAACGTCTGAACCATAGTGCAAAAGCCAAAAGAGCCTTTGGAGCCCAAAGTGGATTAAAAAAAAAAAAAAAACTGTTTTTCCCTCCACAAACTCTTTGCTTCTCTTTCAATTGCACCAAATCACTCAATGGCTTAATCACAATGCAATATACACTAGTCATGATTGTGATATTATCTTGACTTAGTGAAAACAGACACATCTCTACTACATATAATGAATTGCCATGGGCAAAAAGCATTCCCGTAATTAGTTGTTCAAAACAACTGAGCCATTCGACATTGGAAGGGGTTTTAAGCAATTGAAAGGGCATTTAAGTAATCAGGTGATTCCCTTTCTTTAGCCACAACAAACAAAGAGATTTGCCACAGTATGTACCCCAATATTGTTATGGGATATGCTCGAACTATTCTGTTGTATATGGGGTCAATGTTGTTGTTGACAACAATATGCAGCATGCCAAGAAGGCTTGTGGTTATCCTACCTTAAAAATGCTGCTTCATTCCCTTACAAAAGAATTGTATTTTCTAGCTTAATTTTTAACTTAATTTTCAATTATAAAAGAATTGAGTCTTTTCTAGCTTTATCTTCAATGGTCTTGTAGCATCGTAGGCTAGAACCCCTGAAGAAATGATTTTTTTTTTTACCAAGTTTGTCCTGGAATGTGCATTTGCTTTTTGTCAACATCAACATCAAATTTAATGTATGCCTGCTAAATCCCTGTCTCTCTAATCGTTCTTTAGAATACTGGGTGCTATAATTCGCATTGGCTAGTCTGTTATGGTTTTCTGAACTATACAGTATAATAAGCAGCAAATGGCAATGGCACCAATTCTGTGCATCATGGTTTGAAAACCTGAAATGTCTAATCAACTTGAATGTCATGGACACTCACATGGAAACTTG
This sequence comes from Magnolia changhungtana, assembly GCA_030180095.1. Taxonomy (NCBI): domain Eukaryota; kingdom Viridiplantae; phylum Streptophyta; class Magnoliopsida; order Magnoliales; family Magnoliaceae; genus Magnolia; species Magnolia changhungtana. The sequence continues at coordinate 20,446 of JASAUF010000394.1, read as the reverse complement.
AAAAGAACTCCATAAAAAATTGATCATTAATAGATTTTTTTTATTATATAAAATATGCATTATAAAATGCATAATTAATGAAAAATGAAAATGAAGGAAAAACTCGACCTAGTTGTTTTTTTTTCCTCAACTCAAAAACACTAAAAAACTCTAGGCAACTCGATGGAAATGAGTTTCTCATCTAGTTGGCTTAATTGGTATCTACAGTAATTACCATAAGTATTAGTATTATTGCATGGGTAATTGCCATATTTGTAATTTCTGCCATCTGCAGAGCCTACATTTTTATGCATAAATAAAAGAAATATCACCAACTAGTTGTATTTTCCATTACAAATTCTTCTGGTCTCCTATATATAGTCCAACCATCTTTAGTTCTCTATCCAAGCAGTCTACTCGTTATACTTCTACTGATAATGGAAGTCTATTAGTTACATTTCCAAAATTCTCATCTTTCCCATTTCTCAAAATTTTAATGTTTCTTTAAAAGACTGTATGGATTGGCGCCTCATATTTCTGAATAGCTAGCAGAATGTGATATGTTCAGCAGATTTGCTAAACAGTATTATGTTGTCTTATTCGTAACTGAATTGGGTTTCCATTTAAGTTGTTGGGGTGTTGATTTATCAAGTGGGCCATGTTTATAAGGTGGTCATGGTTATTTGGATCTTGGGACTCTTTTTTTTTTTTTTTTTTTTTCCTGGGGTCATTGGCCTTGATTTTCTCTATCTTTTTGGAGAGATGATCTAGTGCTCTCATTGCACTAGAAGTTTTAGTGTTCCTAGTTGCAGTGGGACATTTAAACAGTCCAATCAGTTGATCATGACTGTCCATTAGGTCCAACGCAAATTTCATGGGCTATAGTGCAAATATCACACCAATATGATGATCTCAACCATATAATCAAATGCCTCAAGATCATTTGTACAAAAATAGGAATAACCAACAATTCGATCCATCTTTTTGATAGCTCCCATCATGGATTGCTTATGATTTTAAGAATCATTTCTGTTAGGCAATTCTAACAATCCCATCCATGAGTTGGAAAAAGGACGGCTGATAGAAATAAGGACAAATCTAGATGGATTTGATAATCCAATCAGTCTTATTTTTACATTGTAGCCCTGGAAATGTGTTCTAGATTTAATGAAAATTTTTGATAGCTTTGAAAATTTCACTCTAGTTTTCCACAGCAGTACATTCGTTTTCACTCAACATGTGGGGCCCATGGTTCAAGACCTTTGTTGTGAAAAATAGTAAATCTATTGGTGCATCTGTCATGAATATATTCTTGTGTCTGTTATGGGTTTTACTGTTGTATCTGTTACGAGAATCTGTTTGCAGTTTCACACAGCAAGTCGGTAATATTCTGTGTATTTCTTTGTCTCATGCGCTAACATTGGCAAACCTTGCTGTTGTATTTTTATGTATTTTGGTTATTTGGTGATCACATTGTACAAAAGGTTTTACAAAGAGATCATTAGACCCTTATTTATATGTGTTTTCAGTTTCTGGATCTTTTTAGATTTGCTTCTTTCTCAAGTATTCTCCTGTATTCTGATTGTGCAAAGCTTGGAATCTGTGACTACATTGTTGGAAAGTCTTAGTGATGATTGTTTGCTTTTTCTAATTGAATCTTTAAAGAACTGTAAGTCGTCCCCTTATTTCTGTGATTTCTTTTGATTGATCATTATATTATCGTATTTAGTACCTAAAAAAAGGGAAATCGTCCCCTTATTTCTGTGATTGAAGCTTTGATATGATTTGCCCACTTTGGATGGCCACTGCTATGCACCAACCATTGGATCTGTTTGTTACAATGAACTTTGGCACACATAATGACATGGACTTGTTTATGTTCTGGATAAAGAAAGAATTGTTGTTTAAGTTAGTGTCTTCCCATGTTTGAAGGTTTTAGCAATATTGACATGGTTGTCCAAAACAGAGTCCACTTCTATTATATAATCGAACCCTTGGTTGCATGATCCTTCTAATAAAGTGCCATTGTGGCTTTCAACTGTGCTACTAACTCATGCCCCCGCTTGTGCTTCCTAGCTGTTTATACTTGCTAACATTAAAAAAAAACATTTCCCCACTCCTGCAACCCAAATATCTTGTTGCTTCACTTCACATTCTGCGAAACTATAATTAGAATATCATTATTTCCACCCACTGTTGTAAGCCTAGATGCTCATTAGTCCATAGGGTAGAAATTTTCAACTCTGCTATCTTAACTTCCAACCAGAGGGCCCTACCTGCAGCATTATTGGGCCGATCGCAAAAGCTCCATTTCTTTCCATTTAGCATCATATACAATACCCCAAAAACAAACTGGTAGTATATAATGTTCAGTGCTTCAATTGAGTTTCTATGGCATAGGTCAGTTCTTCAATTTGCACAATGACTCAATTAGTTGCCAGTAGATGGTCAATTAAGAAAGAAATATGACAGCATTCTACATTCAATGATGAGAAGGCCATCAAAACAATGGCTAGAAACATTCAATGAAGAAAAAAAAAATCCATTGGGTGTGAGGGTGTGTAAGAAAGAAAAAAAGAAGCCGCTCATTTCTTTTGTATATTGTGCCTCACTTTAGGATTGAAAAGAATGATTCTTGCATGTGGCTCATCTTATGAAAAGCTGAGATCTCACACATGTTCCATATTAGCATGTGCGGCTGCATGTAAATGGACACAATTCCACATACATGTGGGCTTAACCTCTATTTTATGTTTACTTCATATGTTTTCAGACTTTTTTAGTCACATATGATAGTTGGCATCATAGCTTGTATAATGTTTAATTTTAGTAGCTTAGTTTTTGTTTGTGCATGGAGAACTCATTGAGAAGCCAGTGTGTCTGGACTTGTTTGCAGTCATTCTTGCCATATAATCTTGGGCCATCTTTTTCTTTTTTTTTTTTTTTTCCAGGCAATTGATTTACTATTTTTTCTTAACCGTCTTTTATAGGACATTGATTGACAGATTAGGAAATCACAACTGAGGTAAGAACACGAAGGTCCTATTCTTATGTAGGCTGCCTTTATGCAGGCTATCATTTCCCACTTCTGATGCTACAAATCACAACTGAGGTAAGAACACGAAGGTCCTATTCTTATCTCACTTGTGAGTTGGACACAACCACCTATTATGAGATATTGATGGGTTAATTGACATTGGAGTAATTATTCCAATGCAATTAGTAGCAGTCCTTGTGTTTTGCATGAGTTGGACACAACACATCTATATATATTGATTTTTATTTATGTTTTATTTTATTTCTAGCTTTCTTTTTTAAGAAAAATCTTGATTTGGAATTTCTTTTTCTTTAGAATAAAATTCTGAGTTTGTAGTAAATTTCAGAAGCAGAACTGATGCATGCCCAAAATCAGGTATGTAGTAAAATTTGGTTAGTTGTTCAAGGTTTGTGGAAGAGTAATAAAATTCATGCCATTGTATATGTATCTTGTCATGTATCAGCTAGGGTCTTAATTACAAGCAAGGTGCTTAAACTTACAATCTAACCCTTTTTGCTGAACACAAAATGCACGCGTCTTTATTGCCTTTCCTATTGCAGGTTAGTTCCATAAAGAAGGAATATGATCAAGCCCAATCTGAGCTCAATTTGAGTCGTTCAAAGATGAAAGAATGTGACGCTGAGATCAGTGTCATTGTCAAGGAGCAACAGAAGCTTCAACATAAAATTAGTGATGCAAATGTTGAGAGGAAAAAATTGGAAAATGAGGTACTTGCAGTGGTTATTCTGTTCCTATTTTATTTAACTTGCTTGATCTATGAAATTGTGTATGTGTTCTTAATAGATAAACTACTAGAAAGGCATAGTTGGATTGCAGCTGAGAAACAATTATTTGGAAAAAGTGGGACAGATTATGACTTCTTATCTCATGATCCTCGTAAATCAAGAGAAGAGCTTGAGAAACTTCAAGCCGAACAATCTGGGTGTGTGATTAGATTACTTCTTGTGTTGTTTCTTATGCTTTGTTTTCTTTTCCATGACAAGGAAATAGTATGATTCAACACCTAATTGACATTTGGTTTTGCATTTTTTTTGAAAGAAGAAGGTTAATGGACATGCATCTCAGTTAATCTGATTGATGGCTTTCAGCCTTGAGAAGAGGGTCAATAAAAAAGTTATGGCAATGTTCGAGAAAGTTGAAGATGAATACAATGACTTATTATGCAAGAAAAACATCATTGAGGTATATTGTTGTATTTCTCATATTGTAAAGGATCTCATCTTTTTTTTCTTTTTTTTTTTTTAAATTGAATTTGTTTATGTTTGAAGTTGTTTGTTTACTGTATTCTTCTCTTGCTTAGAATGATAAGTCAAAAATCAAGAAGGTGATTGAAGAGTTTGATGAAAAGAAGGAAACACTAAAAGTTACGTGGGTTAAAGTGAACAAGTGAGTCAATACTTCTTTGCTCTCATGTTCTAGTTCATATTTTGTGCTTTCTAGTTGAAAATCAAAAATGCCATTTACTTTTGTTGGTATATTTCAGCGAAAGAAATTTCCTTTCCGGATTATGTTAGTGTGCGTGATTTTAGAGTTTCAGATGGCTGAAACTATGGCCCAAATTATAGTATCCGGCTTCCTTGGATCCTTGGATCAGACGAATTCGATGGATCCAGGGGACAGGCCGTGTTTATGTATTTGCTCGAAATTAATGGAGCAGACCCGGATGTGCGTCGGAGCTATCCGGATGAGCGGGGGTCCCTGGAAGGTGGGAACCGCTATTATGACCATGATGAAGCTGTCTATTTTCTATGGACAGCATTGGAGGGGCCTGACCATTTGGACAGGCCGTGTTTATGTATTTGCTCGAAATTAATGGAGTAGACCTGGATGTGCGTCAGAACTATCCGGATGAGCGTGGGTCCCTAGAAGGTGGGAACCGCTGTTATGACCATGATTAAGCTGTTCATTTCCTATGGACAACATTTGAGGGGCCTGACCATTTGGACAGGCTGTGTTTATATTTATATTTGCAGGGACCACACCCTTAACCTAAAACCCACACGTAAACCCAATCTCGAACCCGAATCCGATTTTCTAAACCTAAACCTTAACGTATTCTCAAATCCCTAAACCTAAACCTACACCTAATCCTAATCTCAACTCCCTAACCTAAACCTAAACTTAAACTTGAAAATCCAAACCTATACCCGAACCTGAACCCGATTTCCTAAACCTAAACTTATAACCTTACCCTAAACCTATTCTCAAATCCCAAAACCTATAACCTAAATCTAAACCTAAACCTTAACCTATAACCTAAACCTTAACCTATAACCTAAACCTATAACCTAAACTCAATTCCTTTAACCTTAACCTATAACCTAAGCTAAACCTAAACCTATAACCTATACTTATAACCTAAACCTAAACCTATAACCTATAACCTAAACCTAAACCTATAACCTAAATGTATTCTCAAATCCTCAAACCTAAACCTACACCTAATCTTAATCTCAACTCCTTAACCAAAACCTAAACTTGAAAACCAAACCTAAACCCGATCCCGATTTCCTAAACCTAAACCGTAACTTATTCTCAATTCCCTAAGGCTATAACCTATAACCTATAACCTAAACCTAAACCTACAACCTAAACCTAAACCTAAAACCTAAATGTATTCTCAAATCCCTAAACCTAAACCTCTACCTACACCTAATCCTAATCTCAACTCCTTAACCTAAACCTAAACTTGAAAACCCAAACCTAAACCCGAATCCGAACCCAAACCCAATTTCCTAAACCTAAACCTTAACCTATTCTCAATTCCTAACCCGTAACCTATAACCTAACCTAAACCTAAACCTATAACCTACACTTATAACCTAAACTAAACCTCGTAACCTTAACCTAAACGTAAAACCTAAACCTAAACCTAAACCCGATCTCGAACACAATACGAATCCCTAAATCCTTAGCCTAAACCTAAAACCCAAACGTAAACCCGATCTCGAACCCGAACCCGATTTCCTATACCTAAACCTTAACATATATATTCTCAAATCCCTAAACTTAAACCTACACCTAATCCTAATCTCAACTCCCCAACCTAAACCTAAACCTAAACTTAAAAACCCAAACCTAAACTCGATCCCGAACCCGAACCCGATTTCCTAAACATAAACCTTAACATATTCTCAATTCCAAAGCTATAACCTAAAACCTAAACCTAAACTTATACCTATAACCTAAACCTAAACTTAAAACCTAAATGTATTCTCAAATCCCTAAACCTAAATCTACACCTAAACCTAATCTCAACTACTTAACCTAAACTTAAACCTATAACCTAAACCTAAACCCAATCCCGAACTCCGAACACGATTTCCTAAACCTAAACCTTAAACTATTCTCAATTCCCTAAAGTTATAACCTAAACCTATAACCTATAACCTTAACCTAAACCAAAACCTATAACCTATAACCTAAACTTATAACCTATAACCTAACCTAACCTAAACTTAAACCTAAACCAAAACCTAAACCTATAACCTATAACCTAAACCAATACCTATAACCTAAACCAAAACCAAAACCTAAACCTAAACCTATAACCTAAACCAATACCTATAACCTAAACCAAAACCAAAACCTAAACCTAAACCTAAAACCTATAACCTAAACCAAAACCTATAACCTAAAACTAAACCAAAATCTATAACCTAAACCCATACCCATTCTCAAATCCCAAAACCTATAACCTAAACCTAAATCTTAACATAAACCTATAACTTATAACCTAAACCAAAACCTATAACCTAAACCTAAATCAAAACCTATAACCTAAACCCGAACCCATTCTCAAATCCTATAACCTATAACCTAAACCTAAACCTAAACCAAAACCTAAACCTAAAACTTATAACCTAAACCAAAACCTATAACCTAAACCTATAACCTATATAACCTAAACCAAAACCTATAACCTAAACCTAAATCAAAACCTATAACCTAAACCCAAACCCATTCTCAAATCCTATAACCTATAACCTAAACCCAAACCCAAACCCGAACCCGAATCCCTAAACCTTAACCTAAACATATAACTTATAACCTCGAACCTAAACCTAAACCTAAACCTAAACCTAAACCTATACCTATAGTTTAAACCTAAACCTATAACCTATAACCTAAACCCTATAACCTTAACCTAAACCTATAACCTAAACCTAAACTTAAACTTAAACCTATAACCTAAACCTATTCTCGAATCCTAAAACCTATAACCTACCTTAACCTAAACCTATAACCTAAACTTATAACCTAAACCTATTCTCAAATCCCAAAACCTATAACCTAAATGTAAACCTTAACCTATAACCCAACCTAAACCTGTACTTATAACCTAAACCTATTCTTAAATCCCAAAACCCATAACCTAAACCTAAACCTTAACCTAAACTTATAACCTATAACCTAAACCTAAACCCGAACCCGAACCCGAATCCCTAAACCTTAACCTATAACCCAACCTAAACCTATATTTATAACCTAAACCTATTCTCAAATCCTAAAACCTATAACCTAAACCTAAACCTTAACCTATAACCCAAACTAAACCCATACTTTTAACCTTAACCTAAACCTAAAACCTAAATGTATTCTCAAATCCTTAAACATAAACCTACACCTAATCCTAATCTCAACTCCTTAACCTAAACCTAAACTTGAAAACCCAAACTAAACCCGATCTCAAACCCGAACCCGATTTCCTAAACCTAAACCTTAACCTATTCTCAATTCCTTAAAGCTAAACCCTAAACTTATAACCTAAACCTAAACCTAAACCTATAACCTAAACCTAAACCTAAACCTAAACCTAAACCTATAAGCTTAACCTAAACCTAAAACCTAAATGTATTATCAAATCCCTAAACCTAAACCTATACTTTTAGGTAGGAGAAGTTTACTTTTTATAGTAAGTCACATATTTTAGTGTGTTTGATCAGAGTTTTGAGTTTAAAAGTCCATCCTAGGTTTGAACACATTACTCATGTTGGATTTTGCCATAGTTTAGAAGATTTGTACGTACATTTTTTATTTCTTCATATATAAGTGGTTTTTTTTTTTTTTTTTTTTTTGTCTTTCTTCCTTTTAAGATGTGTACAAAGGCATGCTTGTTTGATTGTGTTTACAAATGTTGTTTTATACAGGCTGACAAGCTAAAGAAGTCACTGGAGGATGAAATTCATTTTCTCAAGGGAAGGGTTTCAGAACTTGAAAGTGACCGTGTCGAAGTCCACAGAAGTTACATCTGCAGTTTTAAGGAAAGAAGAAGCTCTATCTTCTGCATTTGCTGAAATTGACCATCTAAAGGAAGAAAATTCTGTAAAAATGTGAGCATTATTGAATACATATGGAGGATGTTTACTATGTTGGAGTGTATTTGTTCCTATGGACATGAGGGCATGCCTTAGTTGTAATTCTTATGATAAGTTGAGTAAAGTGAAATATTGTTTATTTAGAAATGTGAATGTAGGATACATTGTATGATTTGATTGCTATTTATGCATCGTTTTTTTTTTTATTGTATTTTATGTACTATTTCTATCAGCATGTAGCTTAAATGAGTTATCAATCACAGCAGGTTCTTACAATGGAAACAAGTCATATTATTACAATTTTTAAAAATAGCTATGAATATATCCATAGTTATAGCTACGACTTTTGTCCGTAGCTACTGGTATCTATTGCTACGGATATAATTCGTAGCTATGGTATCTATTGCTACGACAATTATCCGTAGCTATTAGTGTCTATTGCTACGGATATGGTCCGTATCTATTGGTATATATTGTGACGGATTATATCCGTGGCAATAGATACCAGTAGCTGTGGATTATATCTGTAGCTATTGGTATCTTTTGCTACGGATTATATCCGTAGCTATTGGTATATATTGCTACGGATATAATCCATAGCTAGACCTTTAGCTACCCCACCTATAGGCGCGGATGTGCTACGGATTATATCGATAGCAAAAGGGCTTTTGCTACGGTTTTGGGTTGTAGCCTTTGCCCAATTTTCTTGTAGTGAGCATATCGAGCATGTCATCCAACCGTGGTATTGGAAACCGATATTTGATGGTAATTTTGTTGATTGCCCGACTGTCGACACACATGCGCCAGCTTCCATCTTTTTTGGCATTAATAATGCTGGTAAAGCACATGGGCTCATGCTCTTTCTCAAGAGACCCTTACAGATCAATTCCTCCACTTGCCCCTGAAGTATCTCGCACTCCTTCGGACTCATCCGATAATGAGGGCGATTGGCAGGCTAGCCCCAGGGACGAGGTCTATGTGATGTTGGATGTCCCTCATGGGGGGTAATCCATCAGGTAAATCCTCAGGCCAGACTTCTTTGAATTCGTATAGCAACAGTCTTAAACTTGGAGGGATGTTTGAGGGTTCCTCTTCCTCGCCTTTCACCACTACGGCATACACCTCGCCAGTTTTCTTGGATTCATCCATGAAATCCCGAATAGTCAAGAGGGAACTCCCCTCCACTTTAGAAGTTTCAAGGTGGTTCTCTGGTGCTATAGGGGCAAGGATTATTTTCAACTATCCTTGACGAATATGTAAACATTGTCTCGTCCCCGATGGGTCGCATCACGGTCCGTCTGCCAGGGTCGACCGAGTAACATGTGGCAAGCTTGCATGTTGATCACGTCACAAAGTATCTGATCCTTATAATTTTTACCAATTGAAAATGAGATAGTGCATTGTTTAGTTACTTTGATTTCATTCACCTTTTTTATCCAGCCAATTGAGTACGGGGAAGGATGTTTCATCGTTGGTAGCCGCAACTTATCCACCATCACTCTTGAGACGATGTTCTCTACTACCACTGTTTATGATCACATCACAAACTCTTCCGTTGACAGTGCACTGAGTACGAAATATATTGTGTCGTTGTGGATGTAATTCATTTCGTGGGGTATACCGTAATCGTCTCACAACTAAAAATTCACCACGATCCTCGCCCATCACTTCATCGCCACCTGCTATTTCTTCAGTAGTTTGTTTATGTTCATCATAGTCATGGTCTTCTTCTGCGGCCTCATCTTTAGTGCCCCATTCGTTTATAGTCAAGTGTGTTGCGGGACGTTGAGGACAGGTGTTTGATAAGTGGCCTAGCTGACTACAACGGTAACAATTGCTCGACCTTGGTCGAGCATAAGGATTTGGAATCCTACTCGGGCCCGCTGTTGTGGGTGGTGCATGTTGGGGTCTGGATGAGCCGCTCCCCATATCACGGTTTGCGGTTGTAGGAGGTTGATGACGTTCTTCTACTGGATCTTTTCCTCGTGTCAGCACTGGATCCCACGTGGGACCCATCATGGGAGGTCGAGTTGAAGGATAAGGACGAGCAGGAACTCTTGCAAGTTATGTTTCTGCCCTACCCGTCAATCGAACTACTTCATCTACGGTCCCGACAGGGTACATCTGAACTCGGTCCTGAATTGTCGATCGTAACCCACCTATAAATCGTGCCACCTTCTGTGACTCAGATTCTGACAGATTGTTTCGTGTAGCCAACCACTGGAATTCTTTAGTGTAATCTGTGATGGTTCGATTTCCTTGTTGACAATTTTGGTATTGCTGGAATAATATCTGCTCATAATCACTGGGGAGAAATCGTGATCGAAGAAGATGTCTCATCCGTGGCCATGATGAGATGGACGCCTTGTTCTAGCGGGCTCTTGAGAGTTGTAAATGTTCCCACCATGCAGAAGTACCAGATTTTAACTTAAACGCTACCAATTTTACCCTTTTATGATCTGGCACGTCTATATAATCAAAATGTCTCTCTACTTTGGCTAGCCAATTGAGGAAATCTTCTATACGTAATAAACCATTAAAACTAGGAAGTTCAACCTTACCTCGATAGTCTCTTTCAGCAAGATCTACATGATCGCCTCCATGGATTGGTCGTCGAGCAAAACCCTCATTAAGGTCCTCATCGCTAGAACTTGAATCATCTGGTGTAGCCCTACGGCTTGCCACTGGTAGTGCTTTACAAAAATCCGGGTTGTGTCGTACAACAACACTGGGTGGTGGAGCAACCATAGGTGGTGGAGCACCGCCTAAGGCTCGGGGCGGAAGTAGCACATCCGCAAGATGGTCGAGGGTTGCCTGCAGCCCTTGCATGGTCAACTGACTCTCCCGGTGGAAAGCTTCCATTCTTTCCGAAAGATAACGAATCCCTGGATCACTGTCCACAGGATTTTGATTCATACCTTCATTATTTGCCATCGGCTTGAGGGAAATCCTTGCTCTGATACCAATTGACGCAGGGATGAACATGATGAGGATAACTACTCCGAATCCACGGAGCTTCTCTGGACTCCTCACAGAGACTTTTTGAATCTATGAGGAAAGAAAGCAGAAAATAGAAATAAATTCTAAGAAATTCGAAATTGATTAATTCTTGACTAAAAACGAGTTCACAACCCTTTAAATAGGGGTACCAAGCAATGAAAAAGAAATCAGAATCAAACTACAACTAAAACTCCTAGAAATCGCGACTTACTATAAATAGTAAACTTACTATTTATAGACGGTCGTGATGTCTACTAGTGCGCAAGGTTTTCAGCCAAAAATAGTAAGTGTCCTATTTGGCTTCACTAAACCGTTCTCCTAATTATTCTAAGCTCTTTTCACATTGGGCGCAACTCCGAAAGCCCGACGGATGAAGAGTTATAATCAAACTAAAACTTAATATTTATAGTAAAAACGAAATTAAAATAGGGAAACGACCGTCGATCCAGGGGTTTCTCACAATTCCAAGCATCATAACCCGGCATAGCAGGGTTGGTTGGCTAAAGTAGCTCGTTCTACCCCAAAATCATATATGTTACGTCAGGTAACTCATTCCGGATTGCGAGATACGCCTGATCTAAGGTCCGACGGTCCGGATCACTTCAGTCGACGACCAGGCCTTTTCTGATCCATCTTGGTCATGAAACTGTCCGCGACCCACTCTACATCACTATCCTTTTTTATAAGAGTGGTAAATTAAAAAATAAAAAATAAAAAATAAAAAAATCAAGAAAGAAAAGATAGGAGAGAAAGATAGATAAATTAAGTGAAAGAAAGGCTTATAAGGTTAGTATTAATTTTTTTTTAATATTATTATAATTTTAGGCCTGTATGATGGACGGTATGGATTTACTATGGGTCCAATGCATGTGCGCACACATATATCAATAAGTGTATATATGCACAATGCACCTTGGAGCACCTAAGCGCATGTAAACAAGTAATAAAATCAAACACTTAAAGACTTAATTTTACTTGAATTACATGTTAAGCTTATTATTGCATATGGGGCCTGATCAATTCAGTCCATTAGATTCTCATGACCAAAATATGACAAACCTCCAAAAATTAAGCCAAATCAACATTTGGGTGGACCATAATAATCAAAATAGAATTTATGGTACATCAGCCATTGAAAAATCTATCAGGGCTGTAGGGACTTCCGATGAAGATACTGATTATTTTGACAATTTAAAAATAATCGGGTGAACCAATGAGTAACTCAGATCTTAGATAGACATTTAGGAGGGTTCAAGATAAGGAATGTATATATTTTAATGGTGAAAGAATAGTTAATGTTGTTCATGATGGTACAACCCACCAGAATCACGTATCTGGTTCATTTTTTTACCAGTATCCTAAAACGATATTAGTAAATTGGTGAAGAGAATAGATTTAATGTACACACATTATGTGTGGACCATCAAGAAAAAATATAATAATATATAAAATATATAAAAACACTAGCGTGCAAAAGTGAAGTTTATGTATTTACGGATCCAGAATTGATCTGGATTGGTGGGCCTTCTATGCGGGGCTTTCTTGATGTAAGTGGCAAATTCATATCATCTATTAATCTTGTCACTTAATAAGAGACTTAGGGTTGGAAAATTTATTCGAAAGAAAACTCATGTAAACCACAATGCCTTAAACAATGAAAAATAAATGGTTACCATTAAGCAGTCGTGTGGGCCACAAAAGTGTTGTTTCGAGGAGATTTTTGGGCTCACCTTTATGTGGGGATTACCCATCTCACCCATGGCTTAGATTATCGTGGGATCCATGCAAAAATAATAATAAATAAATAAATATAAAATAAAATAAAATTGGTTCCAACGTTGAAACTAACTGCAGTTTTTAACATTGGAGACCATCTTGGGATATGAGATTGTGGACATAGTGATATATGTATTATATCCACCACATCCATTTGATTTGGAAGGCTACTTTGGGTTAGGAGTGTAAATTTAGAACATATCCAAAATTTGTGTCGCCTATATAGTTAGAAAACAATGGAGGTTGTATAATAATCTTTTAGGTTATTACGCATCCCACATATTTCGGATTGGAGTGAAATTTCTTCACAATGGTCAATACAGTGGTAGTAACCATGTAATCAGTCCAGATCCTTGTAGTAGGACCCATATAAAAAAATGTGTTTTATATATATATATATATATATATATATATATATATATATATATATATATATATATATATATATGTTTATACCATATAGATGCATGGTAAAACTTATCTAAACTATATGCATGTTTAGGACAAAACATCCACATGCTAAAATATGTATCATCATAGCATGCTAGCTAGTACAAGATCCAAGCCATCCATTTGGTGGGTCATCTTATAAGATATCTAGCCTTCCCTTTTTGGTTGGAATAGATAAGATAAACCCTATCTATTAGGTACATTACCTTGTAAAACTTAAGCATCACTCCCATTTATGGTGTTAGTAATCAAAACAAATTAAGGGCTTTATGAACTTGATATTTTTATCCATTCATGTTAATATTATGATAAATTTCATATGGATTATAGGTATTCTCTGATATGCTCTGTCGGATTTCTCCCTAAATCAATAGGTGAGTAATCCCAACATGTTTCCTCTCCATATGATTAAAATAAATAAAAACCCTAACCTTAATAGTCGCAGCAACAGCAGAGAGATGGAGGTGGCGAGAACAGTGAAGGACATTTCCCCTCACGACTCGTGAAAGCTTACTCTACTCATCTCAAGCTCTCCGGAAAGGTTGAACTTCCTCACTGGACTAATATTATAAAAACTGTCACATTCAAGGAGCTTGCTCCCTACGACCTGGATTGGTATTATATCAGAGATGCTTCTATTGCAAGGAAGATCTATCTGAGGCAGGGTATTGGAGTTGGTGGTTTGCATAAGATTTATGGTGGGTGCAAGAGAAAGGAGGCTTGTCCACCACTGCAAGAGCAGCAGTTTCATTGCTTGTCACATCCTTCAACAGTTGTAAAACATGAACATAATTAACATTGATAAAAAAGGTGGGAGGAGAATTATGTCGAGTGGTCAGCGTGATCTTGATCAAGTTGGAAGTCGGATCGTCGTTGCTCATTGAGTCCAAAACTGGGTATGTGTGCTGCTACTGTCATGCTTTTGGACATTATGGTAACTGTTTTTTGAGCATAATTTTGTAGGATTTTTTTTTTTTTCAGATTTAGTGGGGGATATTGTTATCAAAGATGTTCTTGGCCAAGTTTTTCATTTAAAAAAAAAATGAAATATGGTTTTTGAATAGGATTTTTATTATTGAAAAAAAAAAAAAGAAAAATAAATGTTATATTGTTATGATTAATTGTATTATGATTTCTGATGTATTAAAAATTCATGCCTTGCATCGTTAACACTCTTGTACGATTACATAGGGGACAACCCATTGTATCCACCAGAAGCCCACTATATGTGGACGCTTGCCCAATGGGGGGATGTAGGCCTTGCCCATGCCTACCAATGGTAGAAGCCTACCGAGTGCAAATGCGGGTTATCGATATCCAACCCAAGCAAGTGGATGGTTTCTATTTATACCCACTTGATGCATTATTAACATCATTAACATCATTCGCATTAATTACATTATTTGCGTTGTATTTCTGATTTTTATGCTTTACTTGTATGCATATTATTTTAATTGTATTATACACGAACCATGATGGGTTCACTCATTGGGCCTGGTCACCGATGGTGTATTGATGGAAAAACAGTACAGATAGAATTAAAACAGATACAATGACTCAAGAACAAGAACATGAAGCCAAAGCAGTGGATGATTCATAAGAACAGTGACCATATTTAACCGAAGACGAGCTTGCTTCGTTGGATCAGTAGAATAATTAAATGGGGCATGTGTTTGCTATTATTATTCTCATTTCTGTTTTAAAATGACTTCTAATTTAGATTTTTAAAATTTTTGAATAACTTGATGATTCTGAACAAATAAAAGTCTCGATTTGGTGGACATAAATGTTTTAGCTTGTATTCTTGAGTATCATGAATGTGTGGTGGTGAATGTTTGTGGATATATTAGTGGTTGATATGAGTGTATAGATGAATGTTAATGAGAACATAGAATTCAGATTATATTATGTCTCTATTAAATAACGTGACTCACTGATTTAAGTACACTAAGTGTGCAAGTCATGGATCGTAACTCAGGGTGTAAGGGTGCACACTCAGTACCTGAATTTCGAGGCGTGACACGTGCCCTACAATGATATGGAAAAGTAGATGAATGACATGGATAAAATAGAGTATCATAGTGGGCCCACAGAGCACGACCTTATTAGGCAATCCTATTACTATAAACTAATGTTTTTTTATTTTACTTTTAGTTTGGATCCATGCTTGTATCCGTGCACGTGAGGCTTTTTTCGTTGGGAATGGATGGAGTATATTTGGTGCCGTGCTGGATAGAATCCACTTCCACTAGCCATAGAAGGCTTGCACTTGACTATGGACACTCTGTTGCCAACGAGATTGTCCCAATTTTTTTAGATTCAAAACTAGATTGCTATCAATTCATGAGAAGGTCTCAAGTTCAACCGGTTAGACCACAACTCACCGTTCACCCCATGGATAATGTCTAACCTTTTATGCGTGCGTGGTATCCAACATGTATGATAGATTAGCTCCATTAGAAGATCACCTTGTGCAAAATTCAAGACTCAGACTGCCTAAGTCAGCACACAACACCCATGTCGGTATTGTATGCTACTAAAAAAATTGTGGGCCCACCATGACGAATGTGTTTTATCCATGTTGTCTATCCATTTCATTTTAGGGCATGAGCCCAAAAATGAGGTAGATCTAATTCCAGGTGGAGCACATCATTGGAAAGAGTGGTGATTGAATGCCACCATTAAGGTCACAAAGACATGAATGAAGAAAAAAAAATTACAAATCTCAACTTGATCTAAAACATTTGTAGCCCCCGAGAAGTTTTTAATGAGGGGCTTCCGATCACCACTGTATCCTATGGTGTGGTCCACCTGAGATTTGGATCTACCTCAATTTTGTGCTCATGCGAAAAATTATCCTTAAAAATGGATGGATGGCATTGATAAAACACATACAACATGGTGAGTCCTTGGAGCTTTTCCAATAGCCCACAATAACATTGTCTATGGTGTGTGCTACCCCACGCAATTCAGGTCTCTTTTACCACAGCCACTGCGAGCAAATAGGTCATTGGCTTGGGTGGGCTCCACCATAATGTTTATGTAAAGTCAACTTTGACCACCATGTGCATCATTTCATGTCAAGTCATGGGTCCAAAAATCATTTCCATCTATTATTTATTATTCAGGTTGCACTTAATTGGAAACCATGCACAAGCCAATGCTAACCTTTTAAAATGTTTCATTAGTGTGGCCAAAGTAATTCATGTATTGGTACAAGTTTTTGGCGACATTCCTTTTTTTTTTTTTTTTAAATAGTAATGTAAGTGGTTAGAATGGATTTCATATATAAAAGCATCATAGAACCCCATCACTTTACGTAAGAGAACCGCATCACCTTGTTTAATAGAACTTCATCAATTTATTTAATGGAACCATGTCACTTTGTCCAGTAATCCAAAACTTAGTTTAGTGGAACCCTATCACTTTATTTGATAACTCTCTCACTTTGTCCAATAACCCCATCACTTTACCCAATATAACCTCGTCAAATTGCTTAGTAAAACCTCGTCATTTTATCTAATAGAACCCTATCACTTTGGACACCCAGATCCATAGCTCAACTGGCAAATTGAGTGGAGATACCTCGTTTCAACACTTGAGGTCTTGGTATCGATCCCTAGCAGGGGTAGCTAACATGGAGTGTGTGTACTAACAAGCAAACCACACACCCCCCCCCCCCCTCAAAAAAAAAAAAAAAAAAAAAACCCTATCACCTTGGCTAGTATACCGACATCGCTCTGTCTAGCAATTGCATCAATTTATCTAATGGAACCCATCATTATGTCTAGTAAACCTGTCACATTGTCTAGTTGAATCTCATCACTTACTACGACAACCCCATCACTTTGTCTAACGAAACCACCACATTTTTTTCCTGCATCCCCGTCACTTTAGTTAGTAGAACCTCGCCACTTTGTCGGGAAACATGTTCACTTTTTCTAATAAAACCCATCACTTTATCTAGTAGAATTCCATCACTTTGTCTCATAATCCCATCACTTTGTCTACTGAAACCTTGTCACGTTGTTTAGGGAAACACTGTCACTTTGTCCAGCAAGACTTTGGAGGCCCTACCATGATGTATGTGTATTATTCATGTAGTCCATCCATTTTTATGGATCAATTTAGTGCATGAGCACAAAATTAAGGTAGATTTATATCTCGAGTGGATTATACCACAAGAATTTGGTGATTGGATGCCTAGCCTAAAAAAAAACTTTTTGGTGGCTACAAAAGTTTTGGATCAAGCTGATATTTATATTTTCACTTCATCCATGTCTTTGTGACTTTATCACCAGGTTGGACGGCAAATAAACATTACAGTGGGCCCTAGGAAGTTTTTAATGAGGAGCTTTCAATCACTATTGTTTCAGTGTGATCCACTTGAGATTTGGATCTGCTTCATTTTTGGGCTCATGCCCTAATATGAGGTGAAAAAAAATGGATGGACAGCATGGATAAGATACATTTATCATGATAGGCTTATGAAGATTGTTTAGTAGCACATAACACCGACGTGGGTGCTACTTGCTACACTATGCAGTCTAGTATTGCATCTTTGTTCCAACCTCGGATCCTAGGATGTGAGTAGGATGTAACCATGATGCATAATTTATATATGTATTGTATATCCATGCCATCTTTTTGTTTTGCTAGCTCATTTTAAGGAACTGACAAAAATTGAAACAGATGCAAATCTCAGGCTAACCACACCACGAGAAATCGTAGTCATTGCGGAGTAGAATTTGTATGCGAACTACAAAGGTTCCGGATCCAGCTGATATTTATTTATATTTTCCCTTCATCTGGTCTGTGCGACCTCGTCAACAACAGGTTGGATGACAAATAAACATTGTGGTGGGCGCTAGAACGTTTTCCATGGTCGCCGTTCGGTTATCATTATTTTCTGTGGTGTCGTCCAACTAAGATTTGCATCCGCTTCATTTTTGGGACAATGAATGTGGAAAAAGCGGATGGAGGGCGTAGATATATAAAGCATACATTGAAGTGGGCCACGGTCAGGTCACATTGACGTCACCGGATCCTGGGTCGCAGCTACGCGTCCGGTGCAGTAAACGTAACATTTGTTATTAATGAGGCAATATTTTGTAAACAGTTATTTATTTTATGATGACGTCAGCATAAATGACGTGGGCCAATTAAATTCAAGGAAACGGGAAGCGGCTTGTGTCTCTGATCTTCTCTTGAGTAAGATTCAATTCAATTGCACATCCAAACGCGTCTTTCATTAAAGTAATGCAAATGCCTACAAAGAAACTCACACAATCAAACCACAAAAACACACACAAAAAAAAAAAAAAAAAAACAAACATCAACATAGATCGTTATGTGGACGATCTTATAAGATTACAAACCAAACAATCCATCAGATAAAAGAAAAGGTAAATGAAAACAGCTAATCCAAACGCAAATAGCATAATGAATCAGCCATCGGGATCGGAGCCTTCTTCCACAGCCTCATCTGCTTTCTGTTTCTCGGCTTGAGCTCCATCACGAACGGCATGACTAGAGCCTTCCTCCGCTTTCTGTTTCTCAGCTTGAGCTCCATCACGAACAGCATGACCAGAGCCTTCCTCCGCAACAGCATCCTCTGCTTTCTTTTTCTCAGCTTCTTCTTTCTTTTTCTCAGCTTGCGCTCTATCACCAACAGTTTGCCCGGAGCTTTCCTCAGCAACAGCATCCTCCGCTTTCTTTTTCTCAACCTCTTCTTTCTTTTTCTCAGTTTGAGCTCTATCACGAACAGTTTGCCTGGAGCTTTCCTCAGCAACACCCTCCTCCACGTTCTGTTTCTGAGCTTGTGCTCCATCACGATCAGCATGAGAAGATCCTTCCTCAGAAATATGATCATCCTCCGCTTTCTGTTTCCCAGCTTGTGCTCCATCACGAACAGCATGACCGGAGCCTTCCCCAATAACAGTGTCTTCCGGTTTCTGTTTCTCAGCTTGCTCTCCATCACGAACAGTGGCCTTGGCTTTCTGTTTCTCAGCTTCCGCTCCATCTTTAACAGGATTCTTATCATATTGCGACATCTCCTTCCGAACACTATCCTCTTCCTTCTTCAACTTCTCAGAGGCCATCTCCTTCCCGGCTGTGATCAATACCAACGGAAGGCCACCGCACTTGATAGTGATCTCCTGTTTCAATTCTTCCAAGTCTTTCAAGAGTAAGTTCAACCACTAAACGGTCAACGTCTTCGGATCTTCAGCCGTCAACGTATGCACCTCTTCTTCAAATGCGCTCTTAAACAAGATCCACCCATCATCTCCTATAAGAGGTTTGGGAGTATATATCATCCCCTTTCCGACCATCTTCCTCGCATCGTCTTCCTTCCTACTGGTGATGATGATCGCGCTCCCGTTACCCTTTGGCAGACCATGAGCCAAACGGTCCCACTCCTTATCGTCGGGTGGTTCAACTTGCAAGTTGCAGTACCAACCATCGAGGTTCCAAACGTCATCAAACACTAGTAGATACCTCTTGTCTAGCAACTGGAGGTAGAGGATGAACAGCAACACGCCGATCTTGTTCTTGGTCGGATCGATCTTGAGAGTCTCTTCGATTTCCTCCTCTTCCACTCCAAGATTATCAAGCATCCTACGAACGAGCTCTTCTTTCGTGCAATCTGGCGAGACCCACACCCATAATCTGAGCGGGAAGGTGTCGAGCACGTCCTCGCTCACGAATATCTTCTGGGCCAATGTGCTTTTTCCACTGCCAAACATGCCGACGATCCCGACTTTGTTGAGAGCGGTGCCCTCCTTGACGAGTTCCTTGTTGATCTCCTCCACATCCTTGTCCCACCCATATATCTTAGTCTCGTCGATGGCGCTCGAAGTCCATT